>CM077010.1:113217092-114445608 GCA_039090855.1 Macrothele yani | reverse complement strand
AAGACAAAGGATCTAAGTGCATTTGATCGTGGGCAAATTGCAGGGGCCCGACGAATGGGTCACTCCATCTCGGAAGTCGTGCAGGCACTGGGAATTTCACGAGCTCCTGTGTCACGGGTGCACCGTGAGTACATCGAATCCGGTAAACCCATCCCTGCTAGGGCCAACTTCTGTGGACAACAGCGTGTGGATGAGCAGGCCATCGTTGGCTAGCTCCCATTGTAACAACGGATAGACGGGCCACAGTGCAATAAATTACTCGGCAATTTAACGCTGGTGCACAAAAACGTGTAAGCAGCCACACCATCCAGAACCATCTCCTCGCTATGGGGTACAGAAGCCATCGTCCCACGAGGGTACCGCTGCTGACTGCACATCACAGGGTGCAAAGATCAGCATGGGCGCTGGAACATCGCCACTGGACCCTAGACATGTGGAAAAATGCTGCCTGGACTGATGAGTTGAGATTGACGTTGGTACATGCGGATGGCAGGATACGAGTACGGTGCAAACCACATGAAGCGATGGATCCTTCTTGCCAGCAGGGTACTCTTCAAGCTGGTGGGGGTGGCATTCTTGTCTGGGGACTGTTTACGTGGACTGAAATGGGACCCCTGGTAAGTGTGACATCGTCCCTCACAGGTCAACGTTACCGGGACATCCTGGACGACCATTTGCTCCCGTTTGTACGTCTTCAACATCCCACTGGGACCTCATCCTGCAACAAGACAATGCACCGTGCCATCGCTCCCGAATTGTATCAGAATGGTTGGATGAACACTCCACCGACGTGACCTCGTTTCCTTGGCCAGCTAGGTCACCTGACTCCCTTCCATCAAATCATCGTGAACTGTGGAAGCTTGTTCAGGGGTCGTGGATCCGTATGGCTTTCCAACGCTTCCGGTGTCTCGTCGAGTCCATGACGAAACGAATGGCCGCAGTCATCAGGGCGAAAGGCGGTGCTACACATTACTAGACAGGTATCTCTAATTCAATTGCTCTTCAGTGTATATTCAATGTACTGCTACCACTTAAGGCAAATAAAATTTTCTCTTCATGTAGGTCAAACATATATTCAATGTACTTCAACCACTTAAGACAAAGAAGGGAAATGTTCCTTCTTATACATATGTCAAACATGTATTCAATGTACTGCTACCACTTAAGACAAAGAAAAAAACTTTCTCTTCATGTAGGTCAAACATATATACAATGTACTGCAACCACTTAAGACAAAGAAGGGAAACCTTCCTTCTTATGCATGTCAAACATATATTCAATGTACTGCTACCACTTAAGACATAAAAGAAAACTTTCTTTTCATGTAGACCAAACATAAATTCAATGTACTGCAACCACTTAAGACAAAGAAGGGAAACCTTCCTTCTTATGCATGTCAAACATATATTCAATGTACTGCTACCACTTAAGACATAAAAGAAAACTTTCTTTTCATGTAGACCAAACATAAATTCAATGTACTGCAACCACTTAAGACAAAGAAGGGAAACCTTCCTTCTTATGCATGTCAAACATATATTCAATGTACTGCTACCACTTAAGACATAAAAGAAAACTTTCTTTTCGTGTAGACCAAACATAAATTCAATGTACTGCAACCACTTCAGACAAAGAAGTAAAACCTTCCTTCTTATACATGCCAAACATGTATTCAATGTACTGCTACCACTTAAGACAAAAAAGAATACTTTCTCTTCATGTGGGTCTAGCATATATTCAATGTACTGCAACCACTTAAGACAAAGATAAGAACCTTCCTTCTTATACATGTCAAACATACACTAGTGTGCAAAAATTAAGGATGAAGAGGAGGAATTAGCATAACAGCAAAACGAGCAGGCAGAACGGACCGAAAGACCACTCAGGAGATAGATTCACGAGCTTGGAGAGCATTTCAAATGACAGGAACAACATTTGGTCATTGGGAAAAAGAAAAAAACGAAGTTTGCGTGAGTTGAAAAAAATGCTTTCTTTTGTTTGTTTTTTGGCGGCCTTGAACCACGATGTAACTAAGAAAAATATGTGTTGGAAATGTGTAGAGACGAAAACCTCCTGAAAGATTTTAGGAATAAAGGTGTGTAACCTCATAATACAGATTATGTCTAAATAGCACGTGAATAATTAAGTAGCTAGATGACATTTGCAATGCTGTATAAATATATAACTATTTAAGGTCTCATTACAAGATTTAAAAGAAAATTTTTGTGTGTGCTATATTTAATGCCCATATAGCTTCTGCTTTAACTGCTTCCATCTCAATACCTAAGGAGGGTAAACTGGTTCCACTTGTTTTACCTCTCTAAATGTCAAAGAACTTAACAAGTGAAGAGCCAGAATAAATTGCAAGAAAACATTTTTTGTGCTTATTTTCATTATGATGGGATTTAAACTGAGAAAACCCACTGTTGGATACAGCAAAACTATCACTACACAATTCACACTTACCTGAATATATGTCCAGCATGGCAGAACGCCATTGAACAATTGGAACTCCATCTAACTCTTGAATTAGAGATAAGGTCTGAAAATTTGTTTTTCCATGAGAAGTTTTTTAATCAGTTCAAGAATGAAAGCAGAACAAAAAACTTACGAAAATGTCAATCACTTGGTTGTTATTAAACTTCCTAACGCAAACCAGCACAACACACACAAAAAGGAAGACTTTTACTCAAGGACACTCTTTCACCACTTAACTTGATTTGTACATCATTTTCTTTGTTATATCAATATTGCAAACTACAAGCAATGGATGTTTTCATTCAATCAGTAACTTCAGGTTTCTCACCAGTTCTTTCTACTGATCATGAACAACCTGTTCACAGCTGGCAAAAAAACCTGCTCAGTCTGTATCTGCTCTGCTGTTTTCCCTGTGTAACTAAAAGGGTGCCAGTTTATCAGTCAATCAAGCCTTGCAGGGAAGGAAAGTTAAAGGAGGCAAGTCCAGTAAGAATGCAGCTTTGTAATTGTCATTTTCAACCAATTATTACTGTGGTGATAACACCTATCAGGGGTTTAGTCTTCTCATTTCCCTTTTCAGGTTTACAACTAAGAGAAATGGAATGTTGATTGGTAGCCAACTGTCCTGTCGAGAATTTTCAAGTTCGTAAATCTTGGGGAAACTGATTACTTCGCTGAGATTTACAAAAAATAAAATACAAAATAAATAAATAAAAAAATATACATAGAATGAAAATTCTCTACAGTCCCACGTTTCAAAATTTTGTTTGGAGGAGGTGGTGAAGTGAGGGAATAAATGGCCATGTTTGCTCAATTCTCAGCCCTGACCAAACAAACAAAATTTAATGAAAAAAAAGGAATAATAGGCATTAAACTTCTTTTTTCTTTTGGCTTGATTTATTTTTACTTTAGTAAGTTAAATAATAATAATAAAAAAGGCGAGCAAAGGAAGTCACCATCAACCTTATTAGAAAACAAAATTATTCGTAGTAATCACGGAATGAAGAGAAAACGTTTCTGGAAATTTGTGAAAAAAAAAAAAAAAAAAAAAAAAAAAGCCCAAAATCTTTCTTTCAGCGACCGCCATCTCAGGAAGGTTTTAGAAGCTTCTAAAAATGTGTCACCCAAAAGTTCTCTCAGGCTATTTTTAGAACGGGGTCACAACAGTATGCAGAAGGAGATGACTTCCCGGCGTAGATGTCAGGGGTAACCCTGCCTGGCATGTGGAGAAGGCCATGTGTCTAGTAACAGAGTTTTGGCACGAACCTGTTAGCCAATGACCAGCGAAGCCATTGGTTACTAGGGGGAAATTTTAGCCAATGGGGGTCAGCAGTTTCAAGCATCCCAGCTTCAGTTGAGAAAATTGTCACTCTACTTTTGTCTCTCTTGCTGGCCGGCAGAAAAAGTGGACGGCCGAGTTTTCTCCTCGCCCTTTTTGGTGGGGAGAGAACCCACAAAAAAAAAAAAAAAAAAAAAAAAAAAATTGTCCTTAACCTTCCGTGCGATATTTTGGCTTTCATTGCAGTGGCCTACCAACGGCACTCTTTCCGGAACCGTATATCACCTGGAGCAGATGCTACCAAATAAAGTGTGGTGGTTGGTTCCACGCTAAAAGGATATTCTCAAGTTAACTTGCTCCATCGGGCCAGATGATGATAACCAGCCCGTCCCTGCACAGAAGAGGTGCCAAGCAGGTATTCTTTATGGCACTGACATTTCTTCAAGCTTGAAAAGAGGCTGACGAGGAGGCTACAAGTATTCCAATGGCCATCCCCAAAGTCTGAAGGAAAATGGCGGACCTGGTCTCCCTGGGAAAAAGGAACCTGCAGATATAACATCTTGGCCCAGGAAGAGGCGCTGCAGTAAAATTGGACCCAGGAACTTATTACATCAAGAGTTTTCTTTCTTTTTTATTTTTTGACACACAGTGGTCAACATGCCCTTCGCCAATCCCTAAGGACTGGGGGGGGGGTAAGTTTTGTTTATTTTCTACATTGAAGGCAAGAGATATGAGGCCGTCAAAATTCGCCTAGAAGTGTCATCAGGAACTTGAAAAGCTTATGGAGTTCGATTAAGAACTGAAGTTCAGCAAAGTTAAAAGCGAACTATGCAGCCTAGTCCAGTATCTTCAACAGCCTAAAGGGCCCTGTTCGAAAAAAAAAAAAAAAAAAAAAAGAAAGGGAAAGAAAATCCTCTGATTATTGAAATTTATTTGTATAAAGAGATTCTTCTCTTTAGGGTAGAGCCATGAAGAGAAAGTTCCTCGAAAAGTTTGGGGGCAGAGTGTGAAAAAGAAAAAAAAAGTATATACACATAAATGTATTCAGTAAGCAAATTTTTGTTTCGGTTAGTTCATATATATATATCAGGTAGAATTTGGATCGTTGAGCATGACTGCGGGGGCAGGTCAGGTTTCAGTTGTAATCCATGCTTGGGTCGGTAAAGCTAAAGAAATAAAAATGTAAATGTTTTTCCATTCAGGTTTTTTTTATGGCAGTGTTATGCTGTGTAAATTTTTTTACATGTGTAAAGAATATCTGAAATCCAAAATGTATTAAGTTATTTTGGAACGGACAACCTCTCAGACTAGTATTTCTATTAAGTAAAATTTAACTCTTTTTGTGCTCAGTGATTTTTTGTATTTGTGAAATAAAATTAGTATTTATGAGCTTAGTGTAGGTGCCATGTAGTTGGGAATTTTTCTTGTAGGCTGGTTATTCTTATGGTTTGGTGCTTCAGTAAATTTAAGTGCAAAATTACTCTTTAAAATTTTTGTAGTAGTGAGGGCTAATTTCTTAAAACGTTTCAGCCCGTGGATTAGAAAAACCGATTTTTATGGGGAAAAAATATAGAAATGGGTATACAGGCAGAATAAGGGGCAAGTGTATAATGTGACTGAGAAAACCCGAATAGCTGTTGTGTTTCTTCAAGAAGTGATGATTTTTCTAGAAATAGGTGATTTTGAGATATGATGATTTATAGAATTTTCTGGAAATAAAGTAAGGTTTGGTATAGCGTGTCTAGTATGGTATTTTTCCCCCTGGGAAATGAGCAGTACAGTGTGTTCCTGGGAAATAAAGATATGGAGTGATTTTCTGTGAAAAAAAGGTGATTTATTGAGTTTTCTGCAAATAATGATGTAGGGTGAGTTTTCTGGAAAATAGGGAATGAGATATTTTTGGGGGGCAAGAGAACTCTTGTGGGATACTTTTCCCTATGTGGACATGCCTCGGGTCTGAAAGGTTGCATGAAACAAATTGGGGGATTTGTTTTCTGCCCGAGTAAGCTTGTTGACCTATAGGAGGTGGTTCCTACCAAGGAGTGGTGTGAGTTGTCCCAAAATCAGAGTGAAGAAACAGTACAGGGTGTTAGGACACGCTTTGCTCCACTACACTATATAGGCTGGGAATGGATTCACGACCCATTCTCATCTTCAGACCCAAACTTTGTTGTTCCTTCAGTGAAATAGAGTTTTTCTAGAGAAGTGGGACTCGTTGAGTGAGATGTTTGTTTGGTCTTTCTGCCCGAGTTGATTACTACATGGGTGCTTGTACATTGGGAAAACTTATAGCGTGGCATTTTGAAAAGTTGGATTAATCTGTTTATAAATTGCCTGTCAGGACCAGTTATGTAAAACAAAAATTTTGATGAACAGTAGGAGTGCACATAAATAAGTCCAGGAGTGTTGGAAATTGGTGTATGCTTTTGCCTACATTATAACATTTTGAGTACTCAGAACAAGCTTGTGTTGGTAAGGATTTTTGGATTTTCATGATGATAGTGTGAATTGAGATTCTTTTGTCAGTGTAGCAATTTAATGATAACTTTTGAGTGAATTGAGTAAGGTATTTAGTGTATTAGGTTTTGTATGGTGTCTAGAAATGGTTCAGTATCAGGTAATGCTAGATTGTTATGTTAGGTTTATTTTAAGGCAAATTTTCCTGGGAGTGTAGAACCTTGCATTAAAGTAACTTTTCACTATACATAAAATTTTGGCTCAGTTGTTGTGGTATTTAAAATTAAAATGGATTCAGAAAACTGGTCTGGGAAGGTTTGTTCGAAGGAATTAGTCAGAGTAACATATTGTACACATATTCTTATAATTTTTACACCCTGAGAGAGAGAGAGAGAGAGAGAGAGATTTACATTTCAGCCACTTAACTTACACACCATGTAAATTGCCTTCATGTGTTGATTTTGATTAGCAATGTGCCTGGTGCTATAGCTTCATTGAAAGCAACTAAGCTGTGTGTCAGCTGATTTTTTTTATTGGGCCCAGTGGCCAGGTTTAAAATTTGTGACCAAAAATTAGCTTGTTAAGTTTTACAAAATAAATATAGGCCAAGTGGCCTTTCAAAAACTCAAACCTTAAGTGCAGTGAAGTATTAAGGGCCTCAGTTGAATTTTCATCACATGGTTCAAATGTATCCCCCTCAGCAGTGACTGAGGTGAGAAACGAAATCAGGGGTAATTGTGTTTTAAAAATCAATGCTTTTGTCCTAACTATTATATTTGACTTCACCACCTTCAAAAGTTATTTACTCGTGTACATAACTACTAATAAACTACGAGTTATACAAATTTGGTACACATGTAAACAATAATTACTTTTCTTCCACTTTCAGGTGTTTTTACTCTTCTAACACAAACAATACAATAGTAACTTTTGGGAGTTTCCAAATTCAGTGTTGCATTTTATTTTCCTATTTATGTTTCATGGCCTTAATCAAAATTTCAGTTTTGTTCCAAATGCATCCACTCATCTCCCAAATTGTAATTTTCTGTAATTTCCATAGAAATTGCAATATTAGCATAAGCTCTTTTTTTAAATACCCATAATCTTCAACATTTCGCAACGAAGCCAAGGGCACAATTATTAGCTTTTAACTTCCCAGCACAAAGCCTACACAAAATCACACCATTGTACATCTCTTACCCAAGAGAACTTCCTAGGAAACCAACTTTAAAAAGCTCAACATGTTTTTCCAAGAAATGGCCAGCCCTACACTGTTAATCTCATAGATCCAGCTCTGTATTGCACAAACATAAAACATTTTCATTGCTAGTTAAAAAAGTATTTAGTCGATTCATGCGAAACTTTGGGGACCAGTTCCTATTGGCGATGTATGGAGTTTGCAAAAATTTTAGCCAGTTTTGTGAAAAACTCACAAAGACTTATTTTTTTATTTTAGTGAGTCTTAAATTAAGGAAGTCAGCCATCAGGACATACCCAGTGTGCAATATAAATGGTGAATATTTAAGTGTTGAACTGTGATGTATATATAAATGTGAAAGTGTGTACATATATTTAATCAAGAAGTAGGGAATGATAGTGTAGTACTAACATGTACTAACATATATTTAATCAAGAAGTAGGGAATGATAGTGTAGTACTAACATGTGCTTTAAATCCCAGTGCCTTTTGAAATTGTCAGTTAAGTCGAATGAGTACCTAGAAAGTTTTTTTTAGCACTGGCTTGGTCTTATATTCTAATTTTGCCAAAGATGTTGAAGTAATGAAATAAGTGTGCACTCTTAAAATCCTGATTTTTAGTCTTGCTAGCGTAGAAAAAAATTTGTTCTACCAAATTATGATTTCAGTAACGCCTAGGAAATTTTGACGATTGTTTTGGCAGCTTGTGTATTTGTGCAGTTTTTACATAACACCACTGATATTAAAAGTACTTTTATGAAAAGCTAATGTAGTAATGTTTGGAAAGAATTTTGAGTATAATTTGTGCAATAAGCTTTATTCAAGTTAGTCTGAAAGTATAAAAATACATAACCTTATGTGATTTACCAGCAAGAGCTGATATTTTCCATTAAATTTGTTGGACTCTAATCTAAATTTCATATCAGCCACAGAAAAATATTTCTCTCAATTTGTGATTGAAATTCATTATTATTATTTTTTTTTTCACTTGAGAAAACTTAGTAGCTTGAGTCAATCATTTCCACTTGTAAATAAATAAAGGTGAACCAAATGGGTTCTTCAAAAAATTAAAATCTGAGTGGCAGTAAATTTATTGAGTAAAAGGGTTGTTTCTAAACTGTTTCTTTAGAACTTGTATCCACCTCAGCCTAGCCTGAGGGTGGAAACGTTCCCGGTTCTTATTGTGGCATAATTGCTGTATCCTGAGATCATCGCCAGAACGAGTACAAGGTTACTTTGTGATACAAATTTCTTACACATGTAACCAAAAACACTTTTTAGCACTTTCAGGTTGTCGACTCTGCAATTGCAAACAACACAAACAGTAAATAAGCATTGTTGAAGAATTTTTTTTTTTATGATGTCTATACAAAAAATTATCTTAATGTGTTACCAATTTCATCCACCCATCTCCCAAATTTGAAAATAATCATAAATTGATTTCTCTTTCATCAAGCTTAACATAAAACAGCAATAAATCATTTGGTGCCTCTGTGCCCAGGATATAAATACATCTATTATTTCACAAGTGTATAAGAAAACCTATAAATCACAACCAAAAAATTCTCCAGAAGTGACTAAATGACATTTTGCAAGTGTTTGACAATCAGTTAACAAGTTTCACTTGATATATTTATAAAATGCAAAGTTTATCCACAATATGATACAATAAATGCATCTTTCCATTGCAGGTATTATGTGGTGGTGCTGCTGGGAATAAAAGCGGCAGAGCTGTGCCAAGACTTAAAACATTAAAATGTAAAAATGAGTTTTGTGGGAATTTAAAATTAATTTGTTCCTTAATAGCACAGTATTACAAGTTCCCTGATTTTTTTTAGCAGAGAAAATATTCATCGCCCCTCCCCCAAGATTTTGTTGATGTTTTTGGCACAAAACTTTTCCTTTTATATTTTGCTGCTTTCATGGAGTGGCATATAACCAGTTTGTTTTTGACTTTCATAACCTAATCACAGTTTTGTTTACTTTCTTTAGTAAAATATAACAATCAGCTACAGCCAACTCACATTTATTGGTTTTATTCTGTTACTTGTTACAGGAAGTCTTTAATATGTTATGCTCTAAGTTATTATGGTGCTTTTCTTTTTTCTCTGCTGGTATTTTTCTGAAGAAATTGTTACTGAATTTTTCCCACCTTCTTTAAGTGTTAAAATATCACAGATTTAAGACCTTTGTTTTAACTCTCTTCAAGAAAAGTAACACTATAATGTGAATAAATATATGTCCTGTTCCACAGAGCAGATGGTTATACTTTCTATTCATTAAAAGAAAAAAAAAAAAAAACAGTGAAAAGTTATGCAAAAATCTTTCAATGACAAAATACCCCATGAAATTTGAACCGATAATAGCAAGTCATGCAAACATGTTGATGCAGCTCATACTTAGCCTATCATAAATCACAATAGTAACGAAGGTGAACTAAATAAGAAAATTTCTGAAAGTGCAATAGAAATTTTGAATGTATCTTTACAGTTAGTTGGTAAAACTCCTGTGAAAGAGAAAAGGCTGTGGAAACAAAATATCCTTATGCAACTTTGAAAAAGAATGCATGCTTTTTATTAGTAGAAAGTTATGTTAATATTTTCCTGATGCTGAACTTCCAACATCTGACCAGAAAACAGAAATTATTGCTCAGCTTAAATATATGTTAAATGATACAAAGTGAAGACCTTAAAAGCTCAAATTCTTGCTCACTACCAAAAAGTTGTGAGTTTTCAAAACTTGCAGGATGAATTCAGTATTTCAAATTACATGACAAGAAAGGTAAAACCACACTTGTAAAAAGAGAGTTGAGAGGAAACAGAAAAAAAAAAAAAAAAAAAAAAAAAGAAAAAAAATTAACCCTTTGTAATATACAGGGTGGTTCAAAACTACATGTCAAAAATGTAAAGGCAGGTAGAGGGGACCTAAATAAGCAGATTTTGTATAGGAATGTGTGTGCGGTTATGCTGCGTTGAGCCGGTAGAGAGCGCTGATGAGTGCGGCGTATAAAAGCGCTTCGCCAGCTGGATTCTTCATTTCCCGCACGGATCTCGAGCAGCATGCATCGTTACACCAATGCGGAGCTGGCCGACATGAATTTCATGTATGGGGCTGCACAAGGAAATGGATTAGCTGCTCAACGGATGTACAGGGAGCGATTCCCGGATAGGATTCAGCCGGATCGTCGAACATTCGAGCGGCTTCATCGGGAGTTAAGCACGAGTGGATCGTTTTATGCTTCCAGGCATGATACTGACATTGGAAGATATCGCAGAACTCCTGCAGTGGAAGAAAGAATACTAAACACAGTAGAGGATAATCCGTCGACAAGCTCGAGAGCTGTAGGACGTGCGTTGGGTGTGAGCCATTCAACTGTTTTGTGGACTTTACATGAAGACGGAATGCATCCGTATCATTTACAGAGAGTGCAAGCAATGACCCCTGACGATCATCTTCCACGTCTCAACTTTGCCCGTTGGTACCTACAGCAGACTGCAGCCAATCCAACCTTCCCTGCAGATGTTTTATTCACTGATGAGGCTACCTTTACGCGGTCGGGTATGTTTAACATCCATAATTCTCACCTGTGGGCTCATGATAACCCACATGGCACAATAACACACGCCTACCAAGAAAGGTTTTCCATTAATGTTTGGGCAGGCATTGTGCACAATAATTTAGTAGGACCGTACATTCTACCTAGTCGTTTAACTGGCCACACATACGGCATCTTCCTACATGGTCAAAGTTTGCTAAGAGCTGTTGCGGTTTCTCTCAGAAACGGTTTGATATTTTTGAGGAACGGAGTGAAAATTTGACTCTCCCTTCGCCTTTTTGGTGGGAGGAGTGGAGCCCAACCTTATTATCTCATTTACGGGAGATGTATGTTCTCTGATGCACTCCAGCTTTAGGCGAAAAAAAAAAGAAAAAAAAAGGAGAGGGCTTAGCTGAGAAAGGCAACGCTACTGCCCACCTACAAGTTGAGGACCTGAAGTATTTTTTTTTTTTTTTACCACTACTTTCTTCGTTTGGGGATCAGACGACTCCTGGTCGAAAAATAATGAAAAAAAAAACAACTAGCACGGGAGATTGATAAAAATTGCTCCCTCGATTGATGCCCTAGGAAGAGACACACCTACAGGAGACTCAGGCAAGTTCCTCCTGGCACTGGAAGTTATGGCTTATGGCAACGCCATTATGGAGCCGTGTGAACAACATCGACTATGGTAGCTGTGAATCGTCGAGCCTGGCCCACTGCCTGACTAAAGAAAACAAAAAAGGGGTCTGCCGTCCCAGGGAGAGAAATTCCCAAGGGCTGTTTTGTTTCCTGGATTTTTGGCTATGCCCGCTGGGTAAACAGGAAGAAAAGCAATTCAACTGGGACAGTGTGACGAGAGGACTTTCCTTAATTTTTACTTTAGCTGTGAAATATTTTTTTTTTGTCATTGTTAGCTTGTCAAGAGTTGTTCCTACCCAGCCCAAAAGGTAAATTATTTCTTGATTTTTTTTTTTTTGTATTATGTTGTGACCGCTGTGGAATTGTTGAACGAGTGGGTCAGCATTGTGCAATGGAATTTGTGGTTCTGCTAAAATTTCTTTTTTTTGAGGTTAGCTGGGTGTAGGACAGATGTCCCCATATTGTTGTCATGTCTGGTATTTTAGCAACTCCTCAGGCCAGTAAATTTTAATGTATCCAAAAAATTTGGCTTAATTTTTGAGCGCAGTGAATTTTGGTGCATCGATTATAGTCTAGTTGGGCATGTGATAATTGAAAAGCGGTGTTATTGTGATTCAGTGTGTGATAAAATAATTGTAAACATTTCTCTCTAGCATTTTACAGTGTTGAGTTTTTTCTGAGTGAAGATAAATTATGGGATGATTTATATTGGGATTTTGGGAGCATATGTATAGTGTGATGAAATTGGAAACCTAAAGTGCTGTTTACATTCTTGGAGTGTTGAGTGTCGAAATTAAGATTGTTGGTGTGCTATTTTGAGGACCAGTATTTTGCATGCTCCAGATGAGTGTTAATCTCCCATTTGAAAGGGGTGATCTTAGGGCAAGCCTGGGAACTTGTCCTAAGGCAGAGGGCTATGAGTAGGGAATTTTCACCAGGATGCGATATGTGCAAAACAGAAGTTCAGGTATTTGGGTTCTCAAGTTTAGTATTTCACAAAAAAGAATGAACATCATGGGTTGAGAAGACACACTTTTGCTCATCAGTTCCAGTATTAATTGTTCTTTTCTTTGGCCTAAATTTTCTTGTTTTTACTAAAAGGTTAAGAGTCTAAATGTAATTTTAATTTTCAATAAGGTGAAAATATTTAGTAGGTTATGTAAATGGTCAGTGTTATTATCTGCAGTGCGACCTGCTCATTGCCATGGTACAGAAGAATTTCCTTGCTTAGTGATTTTTCCTGGGATTTGGATGTAGTGTGAGATTTGTGATTTTTCCTGGGATATATAGAGATTAGTGATTTTTCCTGGGATTTGGATGTAGTGTGAGATTTGTGATATTTCCTGGGATATATGTGGATATTGTGATTTTGGATTTCTTGGGATATATAGAGATTAGTGATTTTTCCTGGGATATATGTGGATATTGTGATATTGGATTTCTTGGGTTATATAGAGATTTGTGATTTTTCCTGGGATATATGTGGATATTGTGATTTTTCCTGGGATATATGTGGATATTGTGATTTTTCCTGGGATATATGTGGATATTGTGATTTTGGATTTCTTGGGATATAGAGAGATTTGTGATTTTTCCTGGGATGCATATGTTGGATGAGCTTTGCGATTTTTTTCCTGGGATATAGTTGTGTTAGTTCTGGGCCGGATGTGCCTGGAGTATTTTGGGTTGAAGTACGACAGGCTCTTGCAGGCGTGGTTGATCAAGGTGGGATTGTGCATTGGTTCGAAAAGGGGGAGCCTTGACAACGTGTTTTTTTTGGGGAAAACTTGTCTTTAAACCCCCCAGTAGTTTCACTGCCCACGGAGATATGTACTGCCAGCGAGGGTCGGTCGGGCGTTGCTTCAATGGATGTTGCGAGATCACGTTAGAGGAAATTCTGTACCTGACGATGTGTCGCACTTGGGGATTTTTTCCCTTTGCCTAGGCTGAAATTGGATTCACGACCCAATTTCACGCCTTCAGCCTGACTGGTATTTTCTTCTGTGTTGGTTCTAAAAACCCAGGGTAGTGTCTGAACTGAGAGGATTTGCCTCACCGCTACCTCAGTAATTCACTGCAGGTGTTAAATTTAAGTTTTGTTTGGTGTGATTTAAAGTATCTAAATTAATTTATTTATGATATGCTGTAGTGCTAGGGATGTAAATTCTAAATTCTGGTTGTTAGTGTTAGTGAACATGATATTTAGTTTGGAACTTTAGTTAATTGGTATTGAGCATTTGTTTACAGTATAGAGTTATTAGGTATCTTGAGCTATTATTTGAAGTGCAGAGTGATGTGATTTTTATGAGCAAGCTAGTGCAAGAAGATTGTTTGAATTTCTGAATTATGTTGATGATGTTATTCATAGTGATAATTTTTAAGTTAGTTAGTGAAGTTTCTTTATAAGTGAAGTAGGTTCATTCAGTGTAGTTTCTATAGGTTATGTAATGCTAATTAATGCTTGTGCTCATTGTAAATTCTGTTTTGAGGATAATTTACTAGGTTTGTTTACTTGCCGATAGTAGATTTGGTTAATGCATAATTTGTGGCTCTTATTATAACTGTAAATTTAATTGAAGTCTTTGAAGCTGGTTTGGAGAGATTGTGGAGTTTACTGAGGTTGTTCAGGTGCGGTAAATTTAAATCAATAAGTGTACAATTGTAAATTTGTCATTGAGCTAATTAGGTGAGAGAGAAGAGAGTACATTTTAAAAGAACAGAACTTGTCCACCTTGTGGAATTAAAAAAAAAAGAATCCAGTATTTTTTTTGTGTAAATTATGTGAATCGTAGTATAATTTTGGAGGCATAAAAAGTCAATGCCTGGTGTTCAAACCAACTGTGTTGAAATATGTCAAGTTGTGCTGTTCATAAGGCCAGTGGCCAAATAGAAAAAAAATTTTAGATTCTGTTTTTATACTGCTGTGTGTAAGCAAACAACAAAAAAAAAAAAAAAAAAAAAAAAGAAATACCACAGCTGATTGTCCACTAAATTACCTTGTCAAGTTTTTAAAGAAAAAAAAAAATATAGGCAGTAGCCTTTCAAAAAAATCCAAAATTAGTGCAGTGTGAAAAATTTTGTGTGCTGTTGTCTTCCATGACTTGGTCCCATGTATTCACCTTAGCTTGACTAAGGCTATCGATCCGAATCCTGGTATTATAAGGTATTTCATAACTGCAATTTTTGTCCTGTCCCTTTAAATTGACTTTCACAGCCTCCACAAGTTGTTATTGAACGAGTACATTTTATCGTATGACTTATAGTGACACATTTTCATACACATGCAACAATATTCACTTATTTTTGCTCTTTCAGGTGACTCAACTCTGCGTGAACACAAACAACGCAAACTTTTCAATAACTTCTTTTGGAATGTAAATTTTTAGATGCATTTTTGTTTAGGATGTTCATGGCCTTCAGATACTTAGAAAATATTTTTGTTTCGAAATGCATCTACCCATCTCCCAAAGTTAAATTTTAGTCTAAATTCAAAATTTCCCTTCAGGTTTACTTTTGGCTATCAATGATAATAACTTTATATAACGTGGCTGAGATATCCGCCACAACAAACTTCTGGTCGATGTTCCTCCAGATGTTCGCAACCGAATGTGGTTCCAGCACGATGGAGCCCCAGCTCACTTCAGCCGAAACGTCAGGAATCACCTGGACGCTGTCTACGGTCAGCATTGGATAGGACGGGGCGGACCAGTTCCCTGGCCACAGCATTCTCCTGATTTAACCTGCTTGGATTTCTTCTTTTGGGGTCATATTAAAAGCCTCGTGTACGAGAGTCCCGTCACATCTGCAGAAGATCTTTTGTATGTGTTTGTGTGTGCAACACTAGAATATTAAGCTAATGTTGAAAGAGGCAAATGGCAGTGCAGGTTTTTAATCTCTACATCTCCTGAGAGGACAACATGATCTTGATCATCATACTGGAAGAAAAGGTCAGTCAACATTTTCTATTCAAGAAACGCATATAGCATATTAAATCCGTTTATTTTTTAAGGTGTAATAATCACAAAGAATCGCCAAGCTTTCGCACTCCACTGGGAGGCTTTTTCAAGGCAACGGTAGACATAAAAATGCAGGGAATTGCAACAGATAAGGAACAAAGATGATTTTTGAAAGCAACGTGGGTGATGTGATCATCAGCGTATTTCGTGAAATGTTTTTAGCACGTAATTACACTGTATGCGGCGACCTGTTCCCGTCTTTTAATAACACATGCCAAACCATTGGTAGTTCAGTAGAGATCATGTCATTGCACGCTACATTGTTGGAGAGGATTTCGACAGTTTTCCTGATGGCAGTCTCTTTAAAGTTAGTGTAAGGGACAATTCTTCTAATATTATTCCATACTGGAGTGACCGATGAATGTATGACTTCTCTGGCGAGGGCTGTATTCTGCATGTCCTGGTTGACACTTCGCACGTGTTCTTTACATCTAGTGTCCAAGGATCGCTTTGTCATTCCGATATATAACTTTTCCGTGTTGTCAGGATATACCAACGGTATAGCGTACACACCCGCCTTTTCTTTTTCACACTGTCTCTCCTTGCAGCTTGATACTATATGTGATAATGGGGTCGGGGACTTCATTGCTATTAATGTTTTGTATTTACGTAACAAATTCTTTAACCAATATGCAAAGCCTGGGATATATGAAATGGATCCTGCGTACTTCATTGTCTTACTAGGTGATTTTCTTGTTGCTGACATTATACAATTTCTTACAGTTCTATGTATTCTGTCTATTTCATCCCTCTTATATCCAGCCTTTAGACCTTTGCTATAAATATTATAAATTTCCTTGTTATTTAGGTAGTCTGGGTGGCATACGTTATACGCTCTATAGAACCATGCTCTAAAAGCAGAAAGTTTGTACTCTTTTGGGCAGTGCGAATCAGGAGGGACAAGGTTCGGTACTGCGGTCGGTTTATAATAAACGTTAAAATCAAAGCTGGATGTTCTATTTCTTCTGAGCGCGACGTCAAGATAATTCAACGTTCCATCAACTTCAAGCTCCATGGTGAACTTTATCGTATTATGTAGACTGTTTATCTTATGCATGAAATCTTTTAATTCATCTATTCCATGTTCCCATATGAAGAATATATCGTCAGCGTAGCGGATCCACACTCGGGGTTTCTTGATACACTTTAGAAAGATGAGATCTCCTAGCGGTCTAAGTACTGCTGATAGAGGGGAACCCATCGGTGCCCCTTTTGTTTGTTTGTAGATGTTACCATCCAATTTGGAGTTCCTGATATCCTGCAAAGAATATCACCTCATTCCGAAGTTTTTACAATTTAAATCAGTGTTCAATGACGACTGGTTCCAGCAACGTAAGAAAGAGCTAATCCAAAGAACACTGTCACACCTACTGCGGGAAAAAATAATTATGGTAATGAAATTGCATTACAGATCTTTCAGACAATACCAGGAGTTAGAGACTATAGTTCCACCCATTTTATTCGACATACTTCTCCGAAAAGTGAATGCCCTAATTTCAAGAGAGGAAGAGATTCTGAGTAAAAAACATAGTAAAAAGCTGGAGATTCTTCGATCAACTCAGATCCGAACCAATAATTATAAAGTCCCATTCGTAAATGAATCAACAGTACAAATGACAGAGGAACAAGTGAAAGTTTTGGAGCGCGGACCAAAATATTGGTCGCAATCGAAGCCTAAAATTAAGCAGCTAATATCTGAGGTAGAAAGTATAATTTCCCAAGTTCCAGCAGAAGATCGTGATATGACCAGATGTTTAGCGGTATCGAAATTAAGAAGCAGTCTAGTGAATTTTAAAAGGAGGAATAACGGAAAAAGAAACATCAAGAAAAATGACAATCAGATTAAAAAAGTTTTAGAGAACCTTCGTAATGATTCTAGAATATCAATTACCCTTACAGACAAGTTGAATCAGATTGCCATTATGAACAGGTCTGATTATATTCGAAAACTTAAAGAATTTGCTGACCAATCGGACTCAATTCTACAGTCGAAGAATCCTTTGAATAGTATAGTAAGGAAAGTTCAAGCTCTAGCCAGGGACAAAGATTTACCAGAAACTATTAGAAATTCAGCGAAACTTCCTTCGGGCCCTACAATTCCACCACTCTTCGGACGGCCAAAGAATCATAAATCGGGATCTGCCCTTAGACCTATAGTAGCGAAAAACAAATCTCCTACATACATGTTAGAAAAATCCCTAGCTGTATTCTTATCTCAATGTTTAAAAAACTCCGATTACGTAATCAAGTCAACAAAGGAATTTGTGAAGCGCGCAAGAAAGTTAAATATATTTGACAGTGATATAATGGAAAGTTTCGACATAGTGTCTTTATATCCGCCTATACCTATACCACAGGCTGTTGGAAACCTTGAAGAAATAATTGTCACTTCCCATTAATTCACACCAACCCAAGCAAAGAAAATTATCGGTGCCTTAAATCTAGTTACTAACCACAAATACTTCAAATTGGATGGTAACATCTACAAACAAACAAAAGGGGCACCGATGGGTTTTTTTTTTTTTTGATTGGAGGTTTAACGACCACCGTGAGCAACTCAATGGGCTATAAGCAGTCGCCCGTCCCTAATTTTGAGTCACTGGTTCCAGGGAAGGGAGAGAACCAGTGCCGTAAGACAAACACAACATCCATGCCTAACCGGGATTCGAACCCGGACCCCTTACGGACGAATGACCAGAGGCCATCGCTTAGACCACTGCGCCACCGGGGTGGCACCGATGGGTTCCCCTCTATCAGCAGTACTTAGACCGCTAGGAGATCTCATCTTTCTAAAGTGTATCAAGAAACCCCGAGTGTGGATCCGCTACGCTGACGATATATTCTTCATATGGGAACATGGAATAGACAAATTAAAATATTTCATGCATAAGATAAACAGTCTACATAATACGATAAAGTTCACCATGGAGCTTGAAGTTGATGGAACGTTGAATTATCTTGACGTCGCGCTCAGAAGAAATAGAACATCCAGCTTTGATTTTAACGTTTATTATAAACCGACCGCAGTACCGAACCTTGTCCCTCCTGATTCGCACTGCCCAAAAGAGTACAAACTTTCTGCTTTTAGAGCATGGTTCTATAGAGCGTATAACGTATGCCACCCCGACTACCTAAATAACAAGGAAATTGATAATATTTATAGCAAAGGTCTAAAGGCTGGATATAAGAGGGATGAAATAGACAGAATACATAGAACTGTAAGAAATTGTATAATGTCAGCAACAAGAAAATCACCTAGTAAGACAATGAAGTACGCAGGATCCATTTCATATATCCCAGGCTTTGCATATTGGTTAAAGAATTTGTTATGTAAATACAAAACATTAATAGCAATGAAGTCCCCGACCCCATTATCACATATAGTATCAAGCTGCAAGGAGAGACAGTGTGAAAAAGAAAAGGCGGGTGTGTACGCTATACCGTTGGTATATCCTGACAACACGGAAAAGTTATATATCGGAATGACAAAGCGATCCTTGGACACTAGATGTAAAGAACACGTGCGAAGTGTCAACCAGGACATGCAGAATACAGCCCTCGCCAGAGAAGTCATACATTCATCGGCCACTCCAGTATGGAATAATATTAGAAGAATTGCCCCTTACACTAACTTTAAAGAGACTGCCATCAGGGAAACTGTCGAAATCCTCTCCAACAATGTAGCGTGCAATGACATGATCTCTACTGAACTACCAATGGTTTGGCATGTGTTATTAAAAGACGGGAACAGGTCGCCGCATACAGTGTAATTACGTGCTAAAAACATTTCACGAAATACGCTGATGATATCACCCACGTTACTTTCAAAAATCATCTTTGTTCCTTATCTGTTGCAATTCCCTGCATTTTAATGTCTACCGTTGCCTTGAAAAAGCCTCTCAGTGGAGTGCGAAAGCTTGGCGATTCTCTGTGATTACTACACCTTAAGAAATAAACGGATTTAATACGCTATATGCGTTTCTTGAATATTCATGTTGTGGTGTATTTAAAACAACGTAACATTTTCTACTTTACAATTTGGAGTGTGCTTTGATGCCCTCCCAGCACCAAACTTACAGCGTATTTTTCAGCCTTACGGTCCTTTCATTCCACAGGAGCCATTTCATACATGGCCTAGAAATCACAAACTGCCATTGTTTATTTAACTAAGAAGGATTATGCTGATCATGTGCTCATATTTCCATCGGTGATCACCTTATGGCTGAGCCCATTTCTCAAAGTCCTGTTCTTGTCAGTATATACCCCATACCCCTTCAGAAATCTGACTTGGTGCTTCTTGCCATTCTTTTGTGATGTGGCCAAGTCGTAGGTTCTATCAAGACCTTATCTGCTGCCCCAGCTAATGAAGAGGAACGGGGCCTCCTCAGCTTTCATTGGCAAACTTGATCCCTGTTCCCAAAATGAAGCTGCTCTTCTCTCTTGCACAAATTCCCTGCGAGTTGTTTTAGGACAACAGCCATATTAGGGAGAAATTATTACTGCTCTCCACTGTCAACAATGCAAAGCTGATGGACACCAGAGGTCTCAGTACCCCCAACTCTCAGCTCAGCCCTCTCAACCTGCAGCAGGTCCTTCTGGGTCTTCTTCACTGCACTCAGCCTAACCGACTTCTTCACCAGTGAAGTCAGCATTTTGTGTACCACAGTTCTCTCAGTTTTCTCACCACCCTTAGAGACTGCTCCAGCCAGATCCCCTTTTGTTGCTGACGATTTTCCACCTCTTGAGTCCACCTACTCTCTAAAACAGCTTTCAGCTCCTGCTTCCCTTACTCAGGAGGACTCTGCCAAAACTGATACAGGCCTATCGCAGTACGGTGCCGTGTCGATCATCCTAGCAAGTCTTTGATCTGGGACGATACTACAGATGTTTGTCAGAAGTCCCAACAGTGAAACAAATCATTTTCCAGTTTGTGCCATAAGAAATCTCGCATTTCTTTCTACAGTACAGTTCAGGACTTTACCCTATTAAGTATGAGAGAGGTCTTAGTGAAAAAACTAGAACAAGAAAATGTGAGGTTTCAATCCCTTGTGCTGTTTCAGATAATACTACAGTTCAGGACTTCAGCCTATCAAGCATGAGAGAGGTCTTAGTGAAAAAGCTAGAACAAGAAAATGTGAGGTTTTAATCCCTTGTGTTGTTTCAGATAATAATACAGTTCAGGACTTCAGTAGACCTATCAAGTATGAGAGAGGTCTTAGTGAAAAAGCTAGAACAAGAATCAGAGAATCCTCTCATTTCTGAAGATTTGCCAGATTCTGTTACTACAGTGACCCCTCTGTCTACTCCTGTAGCTTCAAGCACCCCCTTATATTGCGTATATAAGGAGTGCTTGCAGCTTCAAGCACTCCTTATATTGCGTATATAAGGAGTGCTTGCAGCTTCAAGCACTCCTTATATTGCGTATACTACAGTTCAGGACTTCAGTCTATTAAGTATGAGAGAGGTCTTAGTGAAAAAGCTAGAACAAGAATCAGAGAATCCTCTCATTTCTGAAGATTTGCCAGATTCTGTTACTACAGTGACCCCTCTGTCTACTCCTGTAGCTTCAAGCACCCCTTATATTGCGTATATAAGGAGTGCTTGCAGCTTCAAGCACTCCTTATATTGCGTATACTACAGTTCAGGACTTCAGTCTATTAAGTATGAGAGAGGTCTTAGTGAAAAAGCTAGAACAAGAATCAGAGAATCCTCTCATTTCTGAAGATTTGCCAGATTCTGTTACTACAGTGACCCCTCTGTCTACTCCTGTAGCTTCAAGCACTCCTTATATTGCGTATATAAGGAGTGCTTGTAGCTTCAAGCACTCCTTATATTGCGTATACTACAGTTCAGGACTTCAGTCTATTAAGTATGAGAGAGGTCTTAGTGAAAAAGCTAGAACAAGAATCAGAGAATCCTCTCATTTCTGAAGATTTGCCAGATTCTGTTACTATAGTGACCCCTCTGTCTACTCCTGTAGCTTCAAGCACTCCTTATATTGCGTATACGCCAAGAAGGCTGTTATTTTCTCAGTGTAGAATGATAACACCTAAAATGGCAAAAATTACATCTTTATCTGCTAAAATTCATTATCTTATGAGGAAATATGCAAAGAACACTAAGTGCAATATTAAAAGTGTTATGCAAATTACTCAGCCTCTAGTGTCGCCCAATATATTTAAATTTATCAATTGTCAAACGTCTGCTGAAAATGTTTCCCGCCCTAGCCGTAGGTGGTCGCTGGATGATATATTTTTATGTCTTCAGCTTTACCTTGCAAGTCCTAAAGCATATTGCATGCTCAAGAGATTTTTTATACTTACCAAGCAAACAAACTCTCTTGAATTGTGTATCAGGTATTAAAATGGAGCCAGGATTTTAGCTGCTGTGTTGGATGCCATCTGTTTAGTAGCTAGTAAGTTGAAACCATATGACAAAACATGCATGTTAGTTCTTTCTTCTTCTTTCCCGGCTTGTAAGTGTATGTGAGATGGTGTTAATTCTTTCTTCTTCTTTCCCCCTTTCCCGGTCAAGCTGGAGAAAGATCTTCTTCGCGCCATTTTCACTTCCCCAGAAAAAGTGCAGCTGTGTGGATGGACAATGTATGCTTTTTCCCACTTAGTAGCTTTGCTCTGAAATACGATTCCATCCCGCAGTCAGCCAAGCAGGAACATAATGCAATTCTCGTGGCTCTTGAACATGGAGGCATTTGGATGAACTGTGGGCATCCAATTCATGCACTCTGTATCTAAATAGATTAGGAAAGGCTGTCAGCCTGTAAAATTTACTTCTTCCTTCGTCACATCAAAAAGGGGTGGATCGCTGTTGTCTCACTTCACTAAATTTACGGGCCAGGAGCTATTTCTCGAAGTTTCAAAAACTCCCACAAAGAGCCACCTGGGTTTTTTTTCGTCTAATTCATGAGAGCGTGACTGCGTGACTTGCATCCCCCCCAGCAACTGAGGCAGAAGAGGGGCTCTAGTGAATCAGAGCAGTGGTGGTTCCAGGGTGACTGCCTATTGGTGGAGAAGTTGTCATCTTGGTGCAGGCTTTTTCTGTACAGGGCAGTGTGGAAATAAAGTGAAAGGGGTCCGAGATTTTTTTTGAGGGAGATTTTGCTGCACATGCAGAAGACTACCAGAATATACCTAGTGTGGAAATAAAGTGAAAGGGGTATGAGATTTTTTCGAGGGAGATTTTGCTGCCCATGCAGAAGACTACCAGAATATACCTAGGAAGGTTTCCACCTCCAGGATATAGCACTTTCAATGAAGCTTGTGTCAGTTGCTACATGGCACCCAGCCCAAACAACGAGCTGGATGATGCAGTCATAAGCTCCAACAACAAATTCCCTAAAGCATTGTGCTAGGTGTGGTGGATAGAAGCTGAGTACCTTGATATCTTTGAATACCCTGACAAAGGAAGAACTAACCTCGTGGCAGTCCTGGTACTTTTTGGCTCAGGATGAGAGTCATCGCCATCAGGCAGCCAAGGAATGGCTGATTAGGAAATAGCCAGGAGAGCACTCCTCCCAGCAAGGAGTCTGCCAGAATGTCAAGCCGAGAGGACAGCAATATCCCCATCACCTGGACATGCTATGCTACATCTAGGAGCCTATACTATAGGAGGTACCGCAGGACTTTCCGTTCCGGGAGGGCAACATTGACTGGTATGTCAATGTCCTGGGAGACCCTGCATTCTTTCTGCAGGGTCTTCCAGGACTGTGACTCCATTCCCTTTTCATCAACTTTGGAGCTGGGTAACAACCAATAGCCCACTCCATTTCTTATTCATGAACTTTGGAGCAATTCCACAACCAAGAGAGGACTAGAAGGCAGAATAAGGAAATGCCATGTTTTGTTGCTTTTTTTTTGTTTTTTTTTTTTGTTGAAGGGGGAAGGCCGCATTTGCTTAATGCTCTGGAGGTGAGCCAACGGGAGGAATGACTTATGCCATTATTTTGATTTTCCCCCGCTAATTATCTCATGTAAAAAGAAAAAAAAATGCTATTCTTCCCGTGAGAAATTTTTTGTTTCTGTTCAATACCTCTTAAATTTGGGTTTACCAAATGGTCGTAATTTAACCATTCCAAGAGCAATATTATATAAGATGAATCTGTGTTGAATGTATTATTATTATTGGTGTAAGCTGGCATCACATAAGGAAAAGACCTTATAAGCACTTTTTGCTATGTAAACATGCAGTTTTTTAGTTTTGTAAGAGCTGCCAAGTTGAAAAAGCAAAAATATTTTTTTCCTGAAAATTAACCAGTGCTTAAAAAATATCTGAAAAATTACATGCCTAGCTAGGCATGCTCAGAAATTATTTACCAGCCCAGATAATAAAAGCTGGATGCCCAGGAAAATTTATCCTTAAAGATAACAAATCAAAACCCTCATTTTTTTAAAGTTCAAAATATTTTTTCATTTTTTTCAGTATTCGAATTACTCAGTGGTCCGTTGGCCATTGGCCAGTAAAACTTTCGTCGGACCACTGAACTATTGATTTTACCAGACCGGATGGCTAATGTTTGTTTTTTTCTAATTTGTCAAATGCCAAAAAAATAATTTCTATTTCTTTTAGCTTGCTGTATAGTTTTCTTTTTAGGCTGCAAATTAATGATAGGTTTGAAAACAAATATTGGAGATAATTCTATTGAAGTGATATGTTATTTTCTACATATAGTACAAATGTCTTTAAGGTTTTTTATTATTATTTTATTTTATGGACCAGTGGCCATTTTGGTGGACCGGTGGTTTGCAAATTCTAGTAGTCCGCTGGGCCAGTAGAAGATTTATTTCTAATTTCAACACTGCTGTTTTACGTGTTTTGCATTTCCGTTTTAAGGGTCTGTATTGACCTTTAACCTGCCAATGTTCCCATTTGGGAACATGAACTTCCTGATCAATAAATAAAAAAATAATAAAAAAATTGGAAAAAAGAATTCAGTAATGAAATTTTTCTTTAAATCACTGAATGTCCTTTATATTTTTTGGCTATTTTTATTCTGGCCTCCACACTCAAAAAATAAAAACCTGAAAATTTCTCAAAACTCATGTTTTTCATAATTTTATGCATGTTCTGAACATCTCTGTATTTTAATTTGTAAAAAACAATTTTTTTTTAATATTCACTGGAGAGGTGCAGAAGGGTTGAGTTCATCATGTGATAGCATAAATTTTTATATTTCTTTATTCATCAGTGAGAATCAGTGTCTTTTTTTCAATGTTCCCAAATGGGAACATTGGGGGTTCATGTAAAGCATTTTTTTTGCTGAATGTCATCAGAATGTATTTAACAGCCACACAATGACTTGTTTATATTTGAGAGTTTGATTGATGCACAATTCTTTTTAGCTTCTCCCCAGAAGTCTTTGAAACTGAACTTTTGACACTTGGTAGTGGGTAATGCCATAAAATCTAGAATGGTTGACAGGATGTTTATGTAAGAACTAATACAATAGGAAGCAAAGCAAATAGCAGGGGACACACGAGTTGGGACTTCTGTTCAGTTAGGCATCTTTGTGTGAAAGGCAAGGTTCGAAAAAATCTGCTATGGCAAAGTGTTTCCTTACTGCAGAACAAGCAGTTGAATATTTACAAAATATTTCAGATTATTCAGATTTATCAGATGTAGATTTATGTCAGTTACCACCTGATGAGACAGGAAATATAACCTAAGAAGAGGATGCAAATAAAAATAATTTAGAACCTGTTATCCCAGCTGATGTTTGTGGAAGCATTGACATTATGGTTGGGAAAAAAACTGATTCAGAGGTAGTAGAAATTGAAGATCCTGAAGCCCCTTCAACATCTCTGCATTTCAGTAAAAAATGCGAGGCTCACTACTCTGGTGATGTAAGTTCAAGTGAAAGAAAAATGAAAAAAAATGAAAACACAAAGCTTGCCTCGATGATGGAAAAAAAGTGTACAATTTGATAAGCCTGAAAAATTATTAGAAAAGTTTCTGGAACTAGCAGCTTTATCGCCCATTGAGCTGTTTTGGAAAATAATGCCGAAGGAGTACCTTAATACATTTGGCAAAGATGACAAAGCTTTATGCTCTACAAAAAGGAGAAACAATTGAAGTAGAAATTGAAGACATCACTCAGTTCTTTGGTTTGTTACTTCTCAACATTGGCTATCACTCTGTACCTGCTGAAGATCTGTACTGGAATACATCAGAAGACACATCTGTACCGATTGTCCCTACCGTTATGGCTCGGAAACATTTTAGGAAGTTAAAAAAATATTTCCATGTAAACGACAACAGCAAACTGGAACCAGACGATAAGCTAAGCAAAATTCCCCACTTTATGCAGAGCTATCAAAAAACTTTTGCCAGTTCAGTGTTTTTCATGAAAAGTTAAGCATTGATGAATCTATGGTTCTATATTATGGCCATCACTCATGTAAGATGTTCATTTGAGGTAAGCCAATTAGATTCGACTTTAAGGTTTGGATGTTGTGTTCATCAAATGGATACCCATATGCAATGGAAATATACAGTGGGGAAAAAAGAATCTCCAGCTTTGCCTCTAGGAACAAGCATAGTCACTGAGTTGCTGTCAGTAGTTGGCCAACCTTCAAAACACAAAGTCTTTTTTTATAATTTTTTTACTTCTCATGATGTGCTGATGAATTTATCTGACAAAGGGATTAAGGCAACTGGAACTGTCCGTGAATTCTGTACAGGAAAGTGCCCATTGAAACAAAAACAAAAATGCATCTAAATGTGAGAGAGGATATTTTGATTACCGATGTGATGGCAGCATATACATATGTAGCTGGAATGACAATGCTGTTGTTACAGTTGCATCAAACTACTGTTCACATGAACCCATCAGAGTAGCCAAATGATTTTCAAGGGCTAAGAAAAAGAAAATTGATGTCCCACAACCCTACCTTATTCAGAAATATAATGAAGGTATGGGGGTGTTGCTCTCCTTGATAGACTTCTCAGTAGCTATCGTCCTAAACTCCGCAGCAAAAAGTGGTGGTGGAACTTGTTCAGTAATGTACTGAACATGTCCGTAGTGGCAAGCTGGATCTTGTATTGTGAACTCCATGAAAATGCTCTTCCACATTTGGACTTCAGAAGAAAAGTCACTATGAATCTTCTTCACCAAAAAGAACGACTGCCAACTCACCCTGGACCCAGAAGCCACAAACCACATGCTTCTCGAACATCTGACAGCCACTATCTTGTGCCCTCATCACAAGGACGTTGTGTAATTTGCCAGAAAAATACCGGAAACAAGTGTTTTGAGTGCGAAAAAAGATTACATCAGCATTGTTTCCCAACTTACCATGGGCACTAAACCACGATAAAATAAGGAACAAAGTAAATGAAATTTATTATTTCAAAGGTATTACAGCTAATCAATAATTAGTATTTTAAGGTAAAAGTGCAAATAACTAATAGCTGACATTAAATTTATAATTTTTAATCCCTCATATATAGCAGCAGTCTTTGGTTGTACTGAATAACCAAAAATCCAGTTTCTATAAAATTATAGCAAAATTGCTAACACAAAACGTTCCCAAACGGGAACATAAATACAAAAAAAAAAAAAAAAAAAAAAAATAATTAAGAACTATCAAAATATATGTGTTACATATAAGTATAATAAGCTTCTTTAACTGCATAATAAGTATGAAACTTGTGGAGAACATAGTGTGGCGTTTAAAGGGTTAAAAATGTTCAATGCACAAATGCGTGCACCTCAAGTTTGAAGACAATGATGCTGAAATTGGCATGAAATGGTATGATGATGAAAATGGTATTTGAGAAATTTAATGATTCTGCCATGTTCCTTTCGTTGAAGTTTTTGCCCTTTGTCAACACCTGAGGCATGCATCCCATCACTGACTATAAGCAACATTTGGAGGAAAACTGCATATGGTTCCAATTTCTGGACCAAGAGCATACACTGAAGAGCAATTGAATTAGAGATACCTGTCTAGTAACGTTTAGCACCACCTTTCGTCCTGATGACGGTGGCGATTCGTCTCGGCATGGACTCGACAAGACACAGGAAGCATTGGGAAGCCATACCATACGGATCCAAGACCCCTGAACAAGCTCCCACAGTTCACGAAGATTTGATGGCGGGGGTCAGAAAAGTAACTTTTTGTTGTTTTGTCATGTTATGTTTTATATTAAAGACAGGCACCAGCCTTTAAAAAAAAAAACACGTTATAAGTTTGGCAAATTTTTAATTAGTGTTCATAAATTCTGTGTCCAGCCTCATATCCTCTGCAGCTTTTTGGGAAATTAACTTGGGGTTAATTTGTGGCCATCAACAGCAAGTCCTTAAGACCTGTTATCTCTTACAAAATTTTGTTTAGTTACAATTAACTTGAACACTGGTTGCCAAAATAAATGATAGCAAAGTGTAACTAATCTTGGTTTCATGCAAAATTTTGTTAAGAGCCATACACCAGTAGAAATTTTGGTTTGAGTTAGGTGCTTAATTGTTGCAAAGTGGGGGTAGCACAGGTTTTCAGTAATTTCTTTTCTGCCAGCAGTAAACATAAACATACAGTAAACAGTTGGAGCCTTTCATGCATTTTTTTTTTTCCTTCTCAAAGTTTGCATCAAGATAATTTAGTGTTTAGAGCATATGATATATCTAGTGTTTTTGCACATATAATTTTGATTTATTTGCATATATAATTTTAATTGCGCAGTGTAAATCTTTGCATTGAGGGTGTTTTTAGTGTTGCTTAAATCCGAATAAGCGTAGTGATAACTTGCAATGGGTAAAATACGGATTAATTGCAAAAGTTGTGGGATTACTTGGTGGGTAGTTATAAGAAATTTTTCCTTGGGCGAAAAGGTTTTAACAGTACTTTTGGTTATTTGTTTTGGCTCAAGTCTAGGAGTAAACATAACATCATAGGTACTAACTGAGATAATAATAAATAAAAAAAAATTATCTCCTCTTTTTCCTTCTGCTGGGAAAGCAAATTAGTATAAATATTATTATTATTATTATTCTTTATGAATTGGATTTTGAGAACCTCACGAATTCAAATATTTGAGAATGTGATATTTTGGGAAGGTCGTGAGTATATATTTTTTTCTTTCGTGAAAGTGTTAGTGTTTGGTAAGTATTATCTGTATTTTGTTGTTGTGGGTTGATTGTTTACCTTTTTGAGTAATAGGAAGGAGTAGAGTGGAATGCATTGCCCATTAGATTTAGTATTTGTTGTATTGTGGGTATAGTATAATTTCAGTTTTGGCCACAGCAAGCCTGACTTAATATTGATGTGTGTATATGTGGCAAGTAGTACAGTGATAGTGTAGTGCTAGTATTAGTATAGTGCTAATGCAGTAGTGTTGGTGTTTAGTACTTTTTGTTTTAAGTTTTGAGTTGGATTTTTATGATGAGTATTTTGAGTGCGAGAATAGTGAGTGAGCGTAATTTGCCCTTTTCGAGAGTGATGTGGCATTAGATTTTGTCGATTGATTTTTGTTGATACATATCGGACAGTAGTTAGTAGTGATAAGAGTGTAGGGTAGTAATTGTTCTTCCTGAATGCTAGGGAAAAGTAGGGTCAAATTGTTTTTCCGCTGATGTCGTGGTAATGCAAGTTCACTTTTTAATTTTATTCTTTTTCATGAAGTGAATACCTCAGCAGGTCCTTGATTGTGTATTAGTGAATTGTTAGTGCTGTGTTACTGTAGTATTAGTACAGTATAAGTGTTGCCAATCCCTTGGATTTAAGGATTGGGTAAGATTTGATTTTTTATTTGTATTTTGAGTTGTGCGGGAATCCTTGAATTAGTGAAAGATGAATGAGATGGGTAAATACTATGTGGGAGGAAGATGAGTTAGAGACACTTGAGTGTGCCTGCCCTAATAGGGCTAGTGAAGGAATTTTCAGGGGACCCAAGTGGCACTCCTGTTAAATAGTTCTTCAGGTCACTGGAGAATGCAGCCAGAATAGGAGGATGGAGTGAAGAAACCAAGAGTGTGGTAGTGAGCTTTAGGTGTATAGGAAAATCAAAACAATTGATTGAGGATATGCTCACATCAGGACATTAAGCTATGAAGGTTATAAGAAGGCAATTTTTGAGTGGCTTTCATTTCCAGAGCTTCTAGTGACGAAGGCAGGAAAGTTTCAGTCTTGCTAGCAGAAGCAGGGTGAGACAGTAAGGCAGTTTGCTGCCAGACTAGAACGCACAGCATATAATTATTTCAACAATAACTCAGAAGCTATCACTGAATTTAGGGATATGAATTTGCTATCCCGCTTCTTAGCAGGAGTTGCTCCTAAGATTTGTTGCTTGGTCTTACCCCATAATCCCCAAAGCTATGACAAGGCCAAACAGAAGGTGCTTTAGAGGAGCAAAACGAACTGGGTACGACTAGTTACTCCATCCAGGAGTGTGTCCTCTGTTGAGGTGGAAGACGAGATGCAAAGTACCCCCAGGCCTAGACCTAGAAATGATTTCTCCTCACAGCAAGGAGTATTTTGTGTAAGTGAAATGACTTTAGCCAACCAGATCAATGAATGAGTTGAATCAGCAAGTGACAACTTTAAAATTGGCCAACTCAAAGAGTAAGAAAAATTCACCTCCTACAAGGCCACAAAATAGCAGTTCACCCTCGAGAAAAGATTCTGGCCCTTCCCCTGCCAGAGACCAGCATCCCTCACCCTTGAAAGGTAGAAGGGACAGTAGGCTCAGCGACAGGAGGGAAAAGGCAGCTACGAGAATATAGGTCTCCCAGTTGCCCTCGCCAAGAGGACTTTCGGAGGTGTAACAGACTCACGGTGACCTGTTAAGGTGTAGGCATGTGAAACATATGCTAACGAGTGCCATCAGACTGATAGGCAGACGATATTACAATCAACAGTCCAGAGTTGGTCAAAGAAGAGGTAGCGGGGGAATTTCGAATAGATAGGCACCACCAGGTAAATACAGTAATAGACAGGGCAGCCAGCAAAATAGATCCAGTCCTTTAAACTGGTTGTGGGGAGAAGATATAGGGAGTCATCTTCTAATAAAAAAACCCTGGCTGTAACAGCTTCAATTGATTCATGCTTTACCAACAGTCACTCGTTTGGCATGCCTATTCTGGAAGGTGTAGTGTGAGAGGGTCAGTTGCACGCCCCTGAAAGCTGTCAATCAAAATGGATGGGTAAATTGCACAGGACGCCATTCTTATCAGATGGGCCAATCACATGGAATGCCACTATTATCTGCTGGGGGATTATTTGTTAGGGTAGTCCCAATCGTTCTTTTGTCCCGTGTTGCCTTATATAGCAGATGTTGGCTTGTCTCATGAAATGGAGTTCATGTACAGTGAAAAAGGTCATGGGTTAGTAGTATTGGAAGGTTACAAATTTAACAAAGAGTATGAAACTCAAGAAGGCTGGAAATGAAGATGTGTAGCTCATAACTGCAATGCGAAGCTGTATCTTGACGAAAACGCGTCAGTCATTTTGAAGGCAGAATTACAGCACAAGCATGAGTCTGACACGAAGTTAAAAAGGCAGGTCATTTCTAACAGCATAAAATGGAAAGCTGTTGATGATTCAACAGAACGCCCACAAAAATTAATCAGGAAAGAAATCAGCAGTGTGCCTTCCAGATATGCAATGAAGATCAACACAAAAGACCTTCAGTATATAAGAAAAAATATAAGTACATAAAGGCATGCAGTCATACCAGTGCTACTCAGGAATGCAGGAGAAGTTCATGCCACTCTGTCATCACTAGAAATCAAAACCTATCAAGGTGAGGAAATGTTGCAGATCAACAATGAAGTTAAAGGTATCATGTGTTTGGTTGGTTGATTTACTTTTATGGCACAAGTGCCATGTGTGGCCAAAGAGTGCCAAACACAAGACAATGAAACAAACAGTATTAAAAACATGGTATAATGATTAAAATCTGGCTGATTCAGTAAAAGTAAAAAATGAGAATGATGGAAGGGCTAAAGATAATGAAACAAACAGTATTAAAAACATGGTACAATGATTAAAATCTGGCTGATTCAGTAAAACTGAAAAATGAGAATGATGGAAGGGCTAAAAACTAGATACGTTTAAAAAAAGTCAATTTGTTTTAAAAATGAAAAGACAGTGACAGTATCGCAGTGGTCATCTAGGAGCCGCTGCAGCGTAGTGGCGTCCTCGGTCAACAAATGAGAAAGAAAAAAGTGAAAACGCACATTACAAAAATGAACACAACTACACAGAAGATGAATGACAGTGAGTCGGCAATTGCACGTCTCAAACATCGGCGCAGTGTCACCACACAGAAAAAAGCGGCGAGTGAAAGGACAATGCCCAATGCGGAGATGCGCAAGCACAACTTCCTCCCTACGGTTCCGACGAAATGAGGATTTCCAGATTCCAAGAATAGGTTTAACATGATGCAGTTTATTTTCCACCTGCTGATCCCACAGACCCTGCCACGTTCGCTCGATATGATCCTGAACAGGAAAGTGGAAATCACGATGAAAAAGTGGCAAGGGTGTGACGACAAAAGAGGAAGCAGATGTAGCAGCCGCATCAGCACACTTGTTACCAGGGATTTCAACATGCCCAGGAATCCAGCAAAACTGAACCTGAAAACCGGCCTCGTGCAAACGACAAAGCAACCGTCTCACATCCAAGAGAAAAGGATGGTCACAGCAATCCGCAGATGACAAAGACTCCAAGACACTTAAGGAATCCGTATAGACCATAGCACGATGATGAGAACTCGACTGAGCATGGAGAAAGGCAAGATACAAAACATGCATCTCCGCCGAAAACACTGTGGCCTCAGCTGGGATCTGCGCAACAGAGACGTTTTCTACGCAGACAGCCACGGATCCAACGACTTCATGCATCTTGGAGCCATCAGTGAAAATGAGAGTGTATTCTGAATTGAGGGAACGGTGCTCAGCGAAGAGCTGCTGGTACACTGACGCAGGGGTTGAGGATTTATTGAAAGATATAAAGGTGGTATCAATCATGACACCAAGTGGGTGCCACGGAGGATCCTGGTGTTCGCGTGGCCAATTGAGACAGCACTTCCCCGCACATGCGCGATGAGTAAGACGAAGAGCATCGGTTTTCGGACGCTCTTCGCGGAGTTGAGCTAGAACCCAGGAGGGTCCCGCTTGGGCTGTGCAGTATCAGACGCAGTTATTTAGAAACCACGCATGACGTAGGTGTGGATGCTCAGTCTTTCAACTTCTTGCATCCCTGTTTGTTTACAATTGGTGTGCTGGAGTTTCTTCTATTAACGCAGTTGATTTTCAACCACTTGAAGTTTGTATCGTACAGTTTTATGTTTATGTTCTGTTTATTTTGATGTGTACGCGTATTTATCACTGTAATTCATTGCTTCTGTGTTTCGTTAGAAACAATAATGCAGGGTTGTGCAGTGGCCTGCTGTACTACATACAATAGGAAAACCAAGAACACTGACATTATGTACCATGTATTTCCCAAGGATTTATTACTACAAAAATTGTGGATTCAGAAATGTAAGCATCAGGATTCCTTCAAAGTTTCCAATGCAAGAGTGTGTTCTGAGCATTTCACACAGGATGACTACCAGTGTGACTTAAAAGCAGAGTTACTTGGGTTAACTAGCAGGAAAGTGTTGAAGCCTGATGCAGTACCTGCACTAAACCTTCCCACAAGCAATAATTCTGGTAATAAGGTAAGTTTGAGAGCCAGTGCTGACATTTCAGGACCTGAGACTGCAAAGCCTACTGCACTTAAATGTCATGACCGTGGAGTTTGGAAACTTGCATTGGAAACCCTTGATAATCTATCATCAAAGAAGAGGAATGTAGAGAAACCGATCGGAACTGATCAAGAAACACAGTGCATGCTGAGTGATATAAAAACAACGGAGAAAAGAATAAAGAAATTGGGTCAACATTATTCACAGTTGCTGCTTGGATTCCAAACGGGACGGTCGCACGTTGCGTGGTCTCCCACCAGTTATCTGTCTCTGCAACTTTTTGCCTCTTCGGAAGATTTCTTTCGTCGCATCTTAGATAGTTTCTGGGTTACCAGTCTATTGTAATCAGTCCGGTTAGGAGATCTTTTAGTAGCTAAGCTTTTTTCAAAGCTCAATTAAAATTTTTCCGAATCCACTTCTCTTCGTATTGCTGTTAGCACACCATTGAAAAATTTGTTGCGCAAAAGGATTGCCGACGCTGAAGATGCAGGAATAGAATCTGATGCTGAACAAGAAGTTCGCCGTTTCATCCCCCCTATAACTGGAATCTGCAGCACAACTGAGGAAGAAAATGGTCTTAGAAGATCCAGGAGGATAAGGTGTTTACCTCCTGAGTTGAACACCAGTGTTCAAAAAAAAGACCAGAAAAAGTAAGAAGGTAAGTATGAGGGCTTTGGAACCTCAGTTGTCGGGTGGAGATACCGACGGATTCCCCTCTGGGGATGGTTTTTTTATGAAAAAGAAAAATAGATCAGATAATCCTGCGGGACCTGACTATTTTAAATTGTCGGGTGGAGATACCGACGGATCCCCCTCTGGGGATGGTTTTTTTTTTAGAAAAAAAAATAGATCAGATAATCTTGCGGGACCTGACTATTTTAAATTGTCGGGTGGAGATACCGACGGATTCCCCTCTGGGGATGGTTTTTATATGAAAAAAAAAAAAAAATAGATCAGATAATCCTGCGGGACCTGACTATATTAAAAAGACCTGACAGTGCTGCGGCATCAGGCTATTCCTGTGAGATTTTTCGCAAAAATAGTGTGCATTTGCGTCAGTCTACGGAAAAAAAAAAAGGCCCTTTTTGGGGCCGACTAAAAAATTTTCCACAAAGGAATTGGCCATTTGTACACTGCAAGAAAATGAAACGCAGTTAGAAAAGACTGGAACACAAATTCACACGAGTAAAGCTCAGCTTTACGACAAAAAAATTGAAACACAAAAAAGTTTCAATAAAAGTGAGGAAAAAAGAAAGGTTCGTAATGAACAGCTTCACGCACTGCAAGAAAGCAGTGACAGCTTCAAAATACAGGAAGCAAAAAAAGACACAGAATTATTAAAAACAGACTCAAATATCTCCGTAATATTAATTTATTACACAGAGAGAAAAAAAAGGTTGCAATTAAATGCAACTTACCGAATTCTGTGTTAGAGCAAAGGATACAAAAACATCTCTCGAATTATCAAAACACCAATTTCCTTGATAAAATGAATGCAGATGTGGAAAAATATTTAGTTAAAAACTGCAAGAGAGAGAAAACTATAGAGAAAAGGAAAGTAAATTACTCCACTGGAAAGAAAGCGGAAAAAAGTTTCTCCGAGTGGAACCTATCCCTTTTTCTCTGAGGGAGAAAAACGCCCTCAAAGTGGAACCTTTCCCACCTTTCCCTTTTTCTCCGAAGAACAAAAAAAAAAAAAAAAAAAAAAACCAGCCTGTTTAAGGGCATTTCTGTTTCTGAGAATGAAAATAACTGCATAAAAGAGGAAACCAATAAAACTATAAAGAATAGAAAAATAAATTACTTCGCTGGAAGACTTAGCAAAAGAATTAAAGGAAGCGGAAAAAAAGTCTCTCCGAGTTACACGTACAACACTGCAGTTAAAAAAGTTGTAAGTAACAACAAGGAAGAAATGCTTCGGTTAAATGCTATTACTATTGCACAAGATAGTATTACTGTTAGCAGCATAGCCGTAGAGAAAGATGTCTTAAAAACAGACAAAGAAGAGAACAGGGAAAAGATGCCTCTTAATTGCACCACCTTTGCCTTTCCCATTTTCTCTGAGGAAGGAAAAAAAAAAAAAAAAAAAAAAAGGCCCATTTAGGGGCCGTTCATTTTCTGAGGATGAAGGCTTAATAACGGAAACAAATGGCCTTAACATTCTAATTTGGAATGCGCAGGGTATCAAAAGACAACACAGAGAATTTTTAGCCTACCTAAAGTATAAAAAAATTGACGTTGCGTTAATTAATGAATCATGGCTAAGCGACAAAATTCAATTCAAGATACCCAACTACAAGGTTTATAGAAAAGACAAAACCACCAAAAGCGGCGGAATTTTGATTGCGATTGTTGATAGATTAGAGCAAAGTGAAACACCTTGCAACACTGAAGATGGTCAAGAAGCCCACTCAGTTATAATTAAAACCAAAAATAACCTGATCAAGCTTACGGCCTTTTATAATCATCCGTCACATACGGTTACCAGTGAAGCTCTGGACAAGCTTTTTGAAGAAGACATCCCCACCATAGTAGCAGGGGATTTTAATAGCAAGCACCGCTATTGGTACTGTCCTAGAGCTAATAAAAGTGGGAACAATATTTTCAGATATCTCTTAAATAAAAATATTGATCTGGGGGCACCTTCCGAGCCCACCAGAACAGCGTTAAGAGGAACTAGTAATGTGCTAGATTTTGCGCTATTCAAAAATAATAGATATTATTATGAAATCTATACTGCAGCAGCGCTCTCATCTGATCATAACCCCGTTCACCTACAGCTTTTTACTGACAAAACTGTAATGGTAACACCCAAAATGGTCACGAACCTAAAGCAATTCAAAGAAAAAATTAAATTAGTATCACCTCCAGAAATCGGAGATTGCAATAGCAAAGAAGAAATTGACAATGCTATTGAAACCTTTAACCTTGCCATTAAAAAGGTTATGGAGGCTTGCCAAACTCCTGCCAAAGAAAAAAGAAACCCGTATTTCTTACCCAAAGAAATATTGGATCTTATTAAGGAGAAAAATAGGTACTGCAGTAAATGGCAAAGAACCAGAAATAAAAGATTTTATGACCTTTACTGCACCCTTAACAGGCAAATCAAAAGAGATATCAGAAAGTTTGAAAACGGTTCATGGGGTCAATTATTAGAGGAAGCACATATTGACTACTCTGAAAATTCGAATAAAAAAAATAAAATGACCCTGTGGAACCTCACTTCAAGTTTGCAAAATAAAAATATCAGATTACTCCCACCTCTCCAGAAAGCAGATGGGACGGTTGTCAGAACCGATTAAGAAAAAGCAGAAATTTTTTCAAACTCACTAGAAAAACAGTTTAAAATAAATGATATCCCTGACACTGATGTAGCCATTAAAATGAAAAAGGCCCTGGATACTTATTTTAAACATGCAGAGGATGTAGAAAATTCTAGAGTCATCGCCCAAAGTGCACAACTCTATGAAGAATTTACTAGTAAAAAAAAAACCTGTATTAACATCCCCAATTAAAAGTAAACAGAAAGGCTCTTCTAAAAAAAATAGAAGCACAAGGCATAGAAAACAGCAGCCAAAAGTAGAAAAAGCTACAGCCTCTTTTACGTCCGACAGACAAGTTAAAGGTGGTACGACCTCTCGCGGGTCCGGAACGCCAGAAACTGAAAAGATAGGAAATAAAAAAGGCCTTTTAAGGGCCAAAAAAATTTTTTTGTTCCTCCTGACTTTGAAAAACCACTACCCATCAGTGAAAGGGAAGTTAGGTTTCATATTAATAACCTTAAAAATAAAAAGGCACCAGGCAATGATGGCATAAATAATAAAATTATGAAAACATTACCGGAAGAGTATGTGCAAACCCTAACTAAAATATACAATTGTGCCATTAAATTAAATTATTTCCCTGATATTTGGAAGACAACAGAGGTAATACTATTACCCAAGCCAGGTAAAAACCCGGCAATTCCTGAAAATCACAGACCGATTTCGTTGCTCCCAACCATGGGAAAAATCTTTGAAAAAATAATTCTTATTAGAATGCAACAATTCTGTGAGGAATTCCCAGTAATTCCATTTAATCAAGGAGGTTTTAGAGATAAACATTCCACGGTGCACCAACTCTCTAGAATAACTGAAAAATGTTCAGAAGGAATAATGAATAAAAAGCACACAGCGGCCATTTTCCTGGATGTAGCTAAGGCTTTTGATAAATGTCCACACGAGGCAATTATATACAAACTAATAGCACATGACTTCCCACCGTGGATTATTCATATAATCAAATCCGATCTTGAAAACAGAACATTTTGTGCAAAACTTAATGGGAAGAAATCTTCCAAAAAAATAATTGAAGCCGGTGTTCCACAAGGCAGTGTACTTGCTCTTACGCTATACTCTGTTTTTACTTCAGATTTTCCGAATTTTAACAACAGGAATCTGACTACAGCACTTTATGCTGACGACACTGCACTGGCCTATACTTCCATGAATAAAAATCAAACAACATTTATGTTGCAATACTATGTGGAAAAACTGGAGAATTACTTCCTAGACTGGAAAATTAAAATTAATACTGACAAGACACAAGCAATTCTGTTCTCCCGTAAAACATACAATTACAATCCTGACTTTGAAATTGAATTTTATGGTAAAAAAAAACCTTGGGTAAAGGATGTCATATATTTAGGCCTCATTATGGATCATAATTTGAATTGGAACAAGCATATTAAGGAAACCCTGGCTAAAGCTCTTAAATTAAGAGGTTGTCTCCAACCCATAATTAAAAATAAAAGGCTTAGCAAAAAAATAAAACCTTGTTATGGAAAGCATGCTTCAGCCCGGTGATTGTCCTATCTGGGGTAACTGCAGAAAGCAGCAAAAAAATAATATTACCTCGTTTCAAAATAAAACTCTTCGTATGATGGTAGGACTAGATGGAAAAACATCCAATAATGCTATCCGTAGTATGCTAAATATCAGCTCTATACATTATACTATGTATGATCTAGCGCAAAGGTATTACGAGAAAGCCAAGAAACATCCCAATCCTCTTGTCAGGGAGGCCCTTAATTATGTTGTCAATGATACTGACAAATTTAAAAGACCGAAGGCTATTTTAAATAAAATTCCTGAAAAAGAATCCAATTTACAGTTACACTTCCAAAAAAATAAAAAATAACTGGGACTAAATGGAGGTTATTCCTCACACGTAGGAGGAAAGCAAAAAATTGAAAAGCAGATTCGGGTAAAAAAAAAAAAAAAAAAAAAAAAAAGGCCATTTTAGGGGCCGAGCAAAATGTTGCATAAAAGATTTATCTTTTTTGTATTAAATATCTCTGCCCCTAGAAAACAAGGTATTGTTGGTCTTGCCTTTTATATTAAAATTTGTTGTTGTTTTTCCTGATTAAAAACAAAACAAAAAATAAAAATAAAAAAAGGCTCTTTTAGGAGCCGAGGGATGGCTACCCTCACCAAGTCAGGGACTAAACCAATGGGGAAAAATCTTGTCTCTCATTGGCTGATGAGTGACGACGCAAAGTCAATTTCGCGCTTATTTAAGCATCCAGCGCTTTCTCTGTAAATTACTTGTTGTTGACTGTTCCCTCTCCGCTAGTGATGTCTACCCCTAAAGACCCCAGAACCAAGGAAAGTAGGAGAGATGCAGGCAGCAGCAGCGAGGTATTACTTCTGCCTGACGCAGTCAACCTCCTTCAATCCACCGTCAGAGATACGATGCTGACACTCTTGGATACTCCAGTAGTGCAGCATAAAATCTGTGGTATCCTCAAGTACTTATTGTAACTGAGATAAAGGAGGAGATTGGGCAAGCTTCATAAGCGATTGGCGGAGGAGATTGGCAAGCTTCATAAGCGATTGGCGGAGGAGGTGGAGTCGGATGCTAAAAAATTAAGCGAATGGCGACAAAGTACATACTAAAGGGAGTTGCATCCCATCTCACCATAGAGGAGGTGTCTGCGGCGCTCAGGGAGAAAGGTATTAATACCCGGAACCTTGAGCGAACCAAATACCGCAATGGGGCATCGAGGGATGCAATGACCTTTCGTCGGAGGATCAAGTGACTGTCGGCCCCATCATCATCCTAGGTTTCAGGATGGCGATAGATGTACTCATGGAAAGGGAGACTCCACCCCCATGCAAGCCAGACAGTTTAAGCAGCACAAGAGGGGAGGACCCAGCAGAGGTAGAGGAAGATTTAGAGGAAGGGGACCAACTCCATCCTCTTCCTACCCCATCCGTGAGCAAACCTTTGCCCAGGTGGCTGCACCACAGCAACCACCTACTCTTACTTTGATGGGGAATCCATTAAGTTCGGTGTTACCCATTGAGCTGGATGATAGGAAGAAATTGCAGCTGGCTTCCTACCTCATGTCTTCCCTTCAAAGGCAACTACTATAAGACCTATGAATGCGAGAAAAAAATAAAAAATAAAAAAAAGGGCCCTTTTAAGGGCCAAAGAAAATTTTGCAAAAAGGAATTATTTTTCTTGTGCTGCATACCTCTCCCACTTACAAACAGTGGGTTGATTATCATGTCCTTCTTATAAAAATTTTTTAGATCTGTCTAAAAATAAAATTAATTTAAAAAAAAAAAAGGGCCATTTTAGGGGCCGAGCAAAATGTTGCATTAAAGATTTATCTTTTTTGTATTAAATATCTCTGCCCCTAGAAAACAAGGTATTGTTGGTCTTGCCTTTTATATTAAAATTTGTTGTTGTTTTCTCCTGATTAAAAACAAAACAAAAAATAAAAATAAAAAACGGCTCTTTTAGGAGCCGAGCGATGGCTACCCTCACCAAGTCAGCGACTAAACCAATGGGGAAAAATCTTGTCTCTCATTGGCTGATGAGTGACGACGCAAAGTCAATTTCGCGCTTATTTAAGCATCCAGCGCTTTCTCTGTAAATTACTTGTTGTTGACTGTTCCCTCTCCGCTAGTGATGTCTACCCCTAAAGACCCCAGAACCAAGGAAAGTAGGAGAGATGCAGGCAGCAGCAGCGAGGTATTACTTCTGCCTGACGCAGTCAACCTCCTTCAATCCACCGTCAGAGATACGATGCTGACACTCTTGGATACTCCAGTAGTGCAGCATAAAATCTGTGGTATCCTCAAGCCACTTATTGTAACTGAGGTAAAGGAGGAGATTGGCAAGCTTCATAAGCGATTGGCGGAGGAGGTGGAGTCGGATGCTAAAAAAATTAAGCGAATGGCGACAAAGTACATACTAAAGGGAGTTGCATCCCATCTCACCATAGAGGAGGTGTCTGCGGCGCTCAGGGAGAAAGGTATTAATACCCGGAACCTTGAGCGAACCAAATACCGCAATGGGGCATCGAGGGATGCAATGACCTTTTCATCGGAGGATCAAGTGACTGTCGGCCCCATCATCATCCTAGGTTTCAGGATGGCGATAGATGTACTCATGGAAAGGGAGACTCCACCCCCATGCAAGCCAGACAGTTTAAGCAGCACAAGAGGGGAGGACCCAGCAGAGGTAGAGGAAGATTTAGAGGAAGGGGACCAACTCCATCCTCTTCCTACCCCATCCGTGAGCAAACCTTTGCTCAGGTGGCTGCACCACAGCAACCACCTACTCTTACTTTGATGGGGAATCCATCCAGTTCGGTGTTACCCATTGAGCTGGATGATAGGAAGAAATTGCAGCTGGCTTCCTACCTCATGTCTTCCCTTCAAAGGCAACTACTATAAGACCTATGAATGCGAGAAAAAAAAAGGGGGCCCTTTTAAGGGCCAAAGAAAATTTTGCAAAAGGAATTATTTTTCTTGTGCTGCATACCTCTCCCACTTACAAACAGTGGGTTGATTATCATGTCCTTCTTATAAAAATTTTTTAGATCTGTCTAAAAATAAAATTAATTAAAAAAAAAAAAAAGGGGCCATTTTAGGGGCCGAGCAAAATGTTGCATAAAAGATTTATCTTTTTTGTATCTCTGCCCCTAAAAAAAAAACAAGGTGTTGTTGGTCTTGTCTTTTATATTAAAATTTGTTGTTGTTTTTTCCTGATTAAAAAAAACAAAACAAAAAATAAAAATAAAAAACGGCTCTTTTAGGAGCCGAGTGATGGCTACCCTCACCAAGTCAGCGACTAAACCAATGGGGAAAAATCTTGTCTCTCATTGGCTGATGAGTGACGACGCAAAGTCAATTTCGCGCTTATTTAAGCATCCAGCGCTTTCTCTGTAAATTACTTGTTGTTGACTGTTCCCCTCCGCTAGTGATGTCTACCCCTAAAGACCCCAGAACCAAGGAAAGTAGGAGAGATGCAGGCAGCAGCAGCGAGGTATTACTTCTGCCTGACGCAGTCAACCTCCTTCAATCCACCGTCAGAGATACGATGCTGACACTCTTGGATACTCCAGTAGTGCAGCATAAAATCTGTGGTATCCTCAAGCCACTTATTGTAACTGAGGTAAAGGAGGAGATTGGCAAGCTTCATAAGCGATTGGCGGAGGAGGTGGAGTCGGATGCTAAAAAAATTAAGCGAATGGCAACAAAGTACATACTAAAGGGAGTTGCATCCCATCTCACCATAGAGGAGGTGTCTGCGGCGCTCAGGGAGAAAGGTATTAATACCCGGAACCTTGAGCGAACCAAATACCACAATGGGGCATCGAGGGATGCAATGACCTTTTCATCGGAGGATCAAGTGACTGTCGGCCCCATCATCATCCTAGGTTTCAGGATGGCGATAGATGTACTCATGGAAAGGGAGACTCCACCCCCCATGCAAGCCAGACAGTTTAAGCAGCACAAGAGGGGAGGACCCAGCAGAGGTAGAGGAAGATTTAGAGGAAGGGGACCAACTCCATCCTCTTCCTACCCTATCCGTGAGCAAACCTTTGCTCAGGTGGCTGCACCACAGCAACCACCTACTCTTACTTTGATGGGGAATCCATCCAGTTCGGTGTTACCCATTGAGCTGGATGATAGGAAGAAATTGCAGCTGGCTTCCTACCTCATGTCTTCCCTTCAAAGGCAACTACTATAAGACCTATGAATGCGAGAAAAAAATAAATAAAAAAAGGGCCCTTTTAAGGGCCAAAGAAAATTTTGCAAAAAGGAATTATTTTTCTTGTGCTGCATACCTCTCCCACTTACAAACAGTGGGTTGATTATCATGTCCTTCTTATAAAAATTTTTTAGATGTCTAAAAATAAAATTAATTAAAAAAAAAAAAAAGGGCCATTTTAGGGGCCGAGCAAAATGTTGCATAAAAGATTTATCTTTTTTGTACTAAATATCTCTGCCCCTAAAAAAAAAACAAGGTGTTGTTGGTCTTGTCTTTTATAATAAAATTTGTTGTTGTTTTTTCCTGATTAAAAAAAACAAAACAAAAAATAAAAATAAAAAACGGCTCTTTTAAGAGCCAAACAAAATGTTGCATAAAAGACATTTTTTTTGTACTGAATATTCTGCTCCTAACCAAACAAGGTGTTGTTGGTCTTGTCCTTTATATTAAAATTTGTTGTTGTTTACAGATTAAAGAAAAAACAAAACAACAACAACAACAATAAACGGAAAAAAAAAAAAAAAAAAAAAAAAACGGCTCGTTTAGGGGCCGAGCAAAGTGTTGCATAAAAGACATCTTTTTACGCATTAGTTCTGAAAAAAAATAAATAATAATATTATTTAAACAAAACAGGACTAAATTTTTTCCGCTGTTGCACATAATTGTGCAACAAGCAGGCAAGTAGCGAAGGTAAAAAAAAAAATAAAAATAAAAAAAAAATAATAATAAAAAAAAATTATGAATGATTGGCCCATTAACTACCGGCTTCCTAAATAAGGAATAAAAAAATCCTGGTTGTGGTTTTTTTTTTTCTCAGTTGTTTACTCAAAATGAGTATCTTAAACCTCGATCGGTGTAATTTTGTGATCACACCACCTCAGCTATGGTTACTCTGACATGCCTGTCAAGAATCAACAAAAGTAAACCTGTGAAAAAATTCTGTAAACCAATGGGGAAAAATCTTTTCTCTCATTGGCTGGCGAGAAACACTGAGCAAATAGCCAGTTTTGTCTTACCCGGTGTTCAAAGACGATTTTTCTCTGGGAAAGATGTTCTGTGTGTGATGTTTTTTTTTTTGTTTTGTTTTTCAGGTTCCCCTCTCCTGTGTCCTTTCCTTCCTTTCCCCCTGTACTCTTCTGTGGCACAGGTGTACCGGGCATTTTTCTGCGGAGAGAAATATCACTTGAAATGGCTGTTGTTACAGGTATGTAGGGCAGCTTACAACTTCACTTCTTAACGGGTAACCGTCTACTCCCTCTCCTCTAATATTTCCATACTTTTCTTTCGTACTATTCTATCAGGGAAATCTGTTCCCAAATATCTAATATTCCTCTTTTTCACCTGACAAAAGGCGCAGAGCGCTGAGGGTTCGGGTCTCTCAACCTCAGATAGGAAATCTCTCTACAACAATAAAGAAATTGGATGAAGAAAACCAAAGGCTAAACACAGCGTGCATTCAGCTGAGAGTAAGAAACAAGTACCTTCACAGTCAGCTTTGTAACAACTTGCCGACGTTCTCAGGAATACTTGAAATTTTTTTACACGCAATTAGAAACCGAAGTAAGGAAAGTTTTAGCAAAACTCTTCACTGCAAATCAGGTTTGTTGTTTAATAAAAGGTAAGAAATGTGTAAAATGGGAAAGAGAAGACATCTGTACAGCCATTACTCTGCGTGCAATGTCAAGAAAGTGCTATATTTTCTTGAAAGATAAAATGGGTTTTCCATTGCCAGGAATTTCAACACTGAGGTGGTGGACTGCTCACTCATTCCATTGTCAACCTGGCATTCTACATGATGTCCTTCAGCTAATGAAGGCACAGGCATAAAGACTTAGTACTTTAGAGCGTACATGTGTCATTTCTTTTGATGAAATGAACACAGATAGCAGAATTTCCTATGACCAAGAAAAAGATAGGATTGTTGGTCCACACAATAATGTGCAAGTAGTCATGGTACGGGGACTGTTTGCAAGCTGGAAGCAGGTAATATATTTTGATTTTGACATACAGATGACAGCCCCATTGTTGAACAAAATAATATCATCTCTGGAAGATATTCAGTATAATGTTGTTGCTGCTGTAGCTGACCTCGGTGGCAAAAATCATGCTGTATGGAAGGAATTACAAGTAACACACACACAAACATATGCTTCCCCAATCCTCAAATACCAAATAAACGAGTTTGGGTGTTTGCAAATGTTCCACAGCTTTACAAGCTGCTAAGAAATCATTTTCTCGACGATGGACTAACACTTCCAGGTAATAAGAAAATTACAAAAGCTACTATTGAACAGCTCCTTACTCTGGATTGCAGCGAGATGAAGATATGATCCAAGTTGTCACTTCATCACATTAGTGTGAAGGGCCGTGACCGCCAACGTGTATATTTGGCACCTCAGCTCTTTTCGAACCACACTTCACAAAGAATACGCTTTCTTATGCCACATGAAGAACACATTGCAAAATTTGTTCAGCTTCTGAACGACTCATTTGATGTGCTAAATTCAAGAAAGCCTACAGATGAGAAGTCTCTGGCTTGTGGATTTGGAACTCGTTGTGAAACCCAAGAGAGGATTCTACGACAGCTGCATGCATGCATCCACGGAATGAAGGTAGGTAATGCAACACATCTGTTACCCTTTCAGAAAAGATTCATCACAACCATTTGCTCATTACTGGGACTCTTCACTGACCTGAAGCCTCTGAACATAAAATACATCCTAACTGCTCGACTCAATCAAGACTGACTTGAAAAATTTTTTCACAGATACGTGGGCTTGGCCACTTCTATGATCATTCATTGCCTACAGAAGTAAAACCCTGTTTGCATCTCTTGCTTCTAGGTGCCAATGTAAGTGACATTCCATTTTCAAGTGCTGCTCCTGTTGCGCAAGGTGTGGTGATGATAATTACTTTTTGACATCTCAATTGTTTAGTGCCATTTTACTTGATATGTCAGAACCCCTGTCAATGATTGAAGGTGAAACTGAGATTTGGGATATTACACAAGACTCTACAGGTATTCAGGTACCACCTGCTACTCCCTTTGGCTCCGATTGCTCTGTAGAAGGCTTTCGTTACCTTGCAGGTTACATAGCTTACCGAGGAAGAAAATAATATGACCGTTCGCTGGGTATGCCAACTGGCCAGCTACTTAATCCATCATCAACTACAGAACCAGTACCTGTTGGCTGGATTGAGACCATTTCACGAGGTGGCCTGCTTGTTCCATCAGATCCATGGTTGGAGAAAGTTAGCCAGTTAGCCAGTTAGAGTTGATGTTTGCAGAAGTGCAAGGACATGACTCTTTATCCCAGGAACACAAGATTGTACACAAACTATGCATGAAAATTGGTCAGAGGATTCCACATGTTCCTACAGAGGTGATTTTTTTTTTTTTTTTTTTTTTTTTGGCCGAAAGTTATATGTTAGAACCCGAACCTTTATACGGCTACGACATTTAAATGCAAAAGCAAAAGTTAGGAAGGCAAAAGAAGCTCAACGCAGAAAAGCACTAAGTGGCAGGCTTCATCAGAGTTCTCCCCTTGATGAGGGCTAAAACTAAAAAAAATGTGAACTCTAAAAGTGAGATTATAAAATTAGACATGTAATGTAGAACATGTTCAGAATAATCACTTATTCCTTCTTTAGGGTCAAACAGAAATGATCCCTCTCTTATTTCTACAAAGACCTGAAAGTGGGTTTCTGCTATATTACATCTGCTTAAGTGTACCAAATATAAATTTTGTAAGGTAATAAAATCTTTGAACATTAAATTCTACTAAACCTGTAAACTACTAAAACAACCAGCTAGCACATATGCCGGTAAAAAAGGTTTAAAGTGAAAACTGCATTCTTAAACTTAGAGGAAAATAAGCTTATTTAACTTTACAAGAAAAAGTAATTTTGAAAAAAAAAAAAAAAAAAAAAAAAAGAATGTATAATACTTAACTCTCTCTTGGTTTTCTTGCGCATACATTTGGGGTTTTTTTTTTTTTTAGCTTGCTTATGTGTTATATACATTCACACCATGAAGGAATGTTGAAAAATGTTTCAAGAGTGACTATTAAAGAGATAGAATAGTTTTCGTGAACTGATTGATACGGCAGCGTTACGTATCGCTGCCTTTGTTGGCATTTTTTGATGAAGTAAATTTCAGAAATAATTTAAGTATCAGTGTTTAACCCTAATTTTTGTAGTTGTTTATTTTGTAGTGGCTTGGCGGTAAGTATTAAAATGTGAGTTCACATATATGCAAATAAATTTAGAAATGTTGTGCTTCATGGAAGGTAAATGGTTTGATTTTATGATTTTGATTTATGTATGAGCAGTTTTTTGCACTTTTATTTCATTATTATCATAATAAGTGTGATTATTACGATCGTTTCATATGCCGTAACCCAACGCCACACGACGCTCAAAGCTGCCAAGTTGGCTGCCGAGCGTCCACACCGTCATTTCAGCAGCCAATGAGAGGCTGAAATCGTAGCGAGCCAAACCTTATACCATGAGATATATCTAAAGACCTTGGCTAGAACCACCAAGCACCCAGGAAAGGGAAAAATAAGCAGCGCGAGATAAACCGCGCTTCTAACCGAAATGCCGCCAAACGTTCCAGGAGGACAACGGCTCGTAAAAGATGTCAGCGTCATGGTAGGACCTTTCATTTTGTTCTGATTTGATAAGAGCAGAGGTTGAAACTTAAAGCCCTCATTCTCACAGAGAAATATAGCTGGGGTGGATAACCTCCACTCGCCATGCTCGGAAGTCCAGCCTGGACGATGCAGAAGTTCCGAAGTGGCACAAGCATGGACAGTTAAGTTTGTACCTTCGTCCGATGAAATCTTATAATTCCTTTCTTCTAGTCCACTTGAAGGGCAGAGAAAGACATGACCACACAGTTCGGCAACAAAGTACGAAACTTGCCTAAATTCGCGGCGACGGACAAACTCCGTGACGCCGAACCTCAGCAGTTAAAAAATTCTTAATTCCTCCGCTCAGCTTAAACATCTAAATTGTAAACATTTCCGTGCTGTTTAACTGACAAAGCTTCCTTGAGAAGAGAGAGAAAGGGAAACAAACAAGGAAAAAAAAAAAAAAACTTCATCAACAGCAAACTTTCAGCGACCACCTAATTGTTTTTGTTTAATGTGATTAAAAAAATGATATGTTATTTAATTAAAAATATATATATAGGGGAAGGTACATTTTGTAGAAAGGTATTCATTGTTTTGAAAAGGGAAAGAAAAATTATTAAAACAAAGAGGGGAGTAAAGAAATTGTAATTTTTTTATTTGGAGTGTGTGTGAGGACTGGCCAGAACTAACAAATGTACAATGTATTGGGTATTCAGTGTCTAGTTAATGCCAGTGATAGCCTTAAAAAAAAAAAAAAGAAATGGATTGAAGTGTATTAATTTTGGGTTTCTGTTAAAACAGGGTTTTTCATTAGCTTATCTGAGAGGAATGTGACATCAGAGTAGGGTATTGTAATGGCATGCCTTCCTTAGGATAAAATGTGGGGAATTTGATTTTTGGCTCAGGTAGGGGAGCATACTTCTTCCAATAGCCTATTCTATTCTTTTTTGTTGTTGTCGTTTCACCAGTAGGAGTAGCAACTTAACTTGTACATAGATTTTGTCATAACTAATGTAGGGAGTCTTGGCAGTAACTTGGCATTTTTGTTTTTTGTTTTCTGTTGCTGTAATGTGAGAAAAAGGAAAAGATTTTTGCAGGTAACTAACCAAAATCAGTGTATTGTGGAATTTTTTTTTAAAATGTCACTCTTAACCACCTAAATTAAATTGTAAAGAGTGTTTAGCTCTTAACACTCCTTGAGTGAATGGTCACATCGTTTGATGATTTTGTAAAGCAGGCCGGTAACTAAATTGTGCCACTTACCTCCCTCATCCTCTAAACCACACAGGTGAAAACTACTTGGTTTGCAGACCAAGATTTCTGCGAGGGATTATTTAGGACTGTTGAAACATACTCTGGACTCTAAACATCATAGCTTAATTTTTTTTTTTTTTTTATTCGGCCTAGCTATCTAAAGAAAGTTCAGCCACTAAAAGACTCCATTGCATATTGAGTTGTTTTCCAAAATGTGCCTGGGAGCACACAATAAACCTCTGGTTAACCTGGAATATATGTTTGAGCAAGTCATTTTATGTCTCATGTGAATTTCTCTTGGTGGTGGTGGAATCACCTTCCATTTACTGAGAGTTTTCAGGATCGTGCCTTGGGTGTTATTCATTAATAAAAATTTCTTAATTGGGGTTTAGATAGATCACCGGCCTTTTTTTCTTTCTTTTTAAATGAATGTTGTTGTAATGTTGTATTTTAACAAGAAGTTCAAATTCATCATCATAATAGTAAAATCTTCTTAACACCAAATCCCCCACGTATCACTGGTTGACTTCTTGATTCAGTGAATAGAGGACAGAATTTAATTTGAAACATACATGAACTTCATGCGGTAGCTTGTGTTGAAAGTTTGAGTGCAATTCCAGTTAGTTGTAGGGCTTCAGTATTGATATGTAGTTTATGTGAGGTGAAGTAGTGCATCCTTGAGTGAACTAGGGTATGAAAGGAAATTTTGAACTTCTCAAATATATATATATATATATTTTTTTTTTTTTTTCTCTCTTCTCTTCCTCTCTTCCAATTGCATTTAGGTAAAAGTGTTGCATAAGTACAAATATAGTTTTTTGTTCCATATGTGTGTCAGTTTGGGGTAATTGATAAGATACATACTAATTTTGTCACAGTGCATTTTAGGTGTGTGCTTAGAAGATATAGTGTTAGGTTGGTTTTGATTTTATGAGTTCTGCTAAGTACTAATTTTTGGGAAGAATTGCAGGATTTGATATAGTGCATAGGAGGCATAGTGGTTAGATAGTGGGTGTGTAGTATATTAATACAGTGCTTTTCTTGAATTTCATAATTTGTAAGAGAATAATTTGATAACAAGATGAGTTAGGAATGTCGACAGAGGGAAATGCAGCCGAGCCTCAGGCAGGGAGAAATGCAGCCGAGCCTCAGGCAGGGAGAAATGCAGCCGAGCCTCAGGCAGGGAGAAATGCAGCCGAGCCTCAGGCAGGGAGAAATGCAGCCAAGCCTCAGGCAGGGAGAAATGCAGCCGAGCCTCAGGCAGGGAGAAATGCAGCCAAGCCTCAGGCAGGGAGAAATGCAGCCAAGCCTCAGGCAGGGAGAAATGCAGCCGAGCCTCAGGCAGGGAGAAATGCAGCCGAGCCTTAGCCAGGGGAAATGCAGCCGAGCTTCAGGCAGAGGTAAATGCAGCCTGGAGCATTCCTCCTCTTTTGTCAATGGTGATAGAATTTTCAGGAGGCCCTGATCAGGTTTCAGTAAATGATTTCTTAGAATCACTGGAAAATGGTAGTCGAATGGGAAACTGGCGCGATGCTGACAAGCTCGTGGTAATGAAGTGAAAGTGCAAAGGTGAAGCGAGGCAGCTTATAAGGGATAAGGAAGCTAGAGGCAGGAGCCTAACCTATACTGCATTAAAAGAAGCATTTTTAGATAGGTTTTTGTCCTCAGTTCCTCTGGCAGTCATAATGAGTAGATTTCACACTTGTAAGCAGCGGCAGGAAGAATCTGTAAATCAGTATGCTGCTCGGGTGGAACGTTATGCTTATGGGTATCTCGAGGATAACTCAGACTCCGAAGCAGTGATAGGTATAAGGGACAGAAATCTGTTATCCAAGATTCTTCAGGGTCTGTGCTCAAAGTTGAAGAGGTTGGTGATCTCTCACAATCCTCAATCCTATGGTGAAGCTAGGAAAAAAGTCATTTTGGAGGAAAATAATGAGGCCTACATGGAAAGGTATGATCAGATTGTGTCGTTTGTGGATGTAGACAGTGGGGAAGCTGATGGTGCAACGGCTCCTGTAGATGAGCCTGGGTCCTTCACAAGAGTGGTCAGTGCATTAGTGGCTAGAGTGAACAAGTTGGAAGGACAATTAAAACAGGTAAATATAGTAATTGATTTTGGTTAGTAAAATAACCAAAAATAAAAATATGTGGTATTATATAATAGAATAATAGCTATATACTATATTCACTACTGTTTCACACGTTATATACGTTCTGTGCGTCGTGTGCATATTTGCAGCAAAATCGTCTTGGCATTTATATAACATATGACTAGGAATATTATTATAAGTTTCAATTATTATATTATCAAGGACTCACCTTGTATCGGTATTCCAGATTAGTAAGCTTCATCTTGTATCTTGAAAAATATGTGTATCTAGCGTGTCATTAGCCACGTAGAATCATCGTATTGCAAATAGGCCCAATTGAAATTTGCGACCAGGGTTTAAATTCAAATAAAACACGACTATGGATATCATACAAAGAGAGTGTGAAATAATTATATACAATGTAATTAAATGGAATACCGATACAAGGTGAGTCCTTGATAATATAATAATTGAAACTTATAATATTCCTAGTCATATGATATATAAATGCCAAGATGATTTTGCTGAAAATATGCACACGACGCACAGAACGTATATAATGTGTGAAACAGTAGTGAATATAGTATATAGCTATTATTCTATTATATAATACCACATATTTTTATTTTTGGTTATTTTACTAACCAAAATCAATTATTTCATGTACAACTGGAAAATATAGATATCACGATCCTCTGGTATGACCTCGTGATCGATAACCTTCGATTACACGAGTCATGGATTTGCGACATGCTATTGGGATTACAGAAGTCTTCAAGAAATTTCGTATTAAATCAGATAAAGAGGTCGAGCACCTCGAGTTTCTTACAACATGTAAAACCAACAATGTTATTCCTAAATTCCTACAAGTTAACACCAAGCCTATCAATTATTACGACAAGAAGATCATCAAAATGTGTGAAGTTAAACGACTAAGGGCCACAATACGAGATAAAAGGAAGTCCATAGACTACCTAAGTAGAAAATGTTTTGAAAAATATTCTGAATGCACAAAGTGCATGGAACATAATAATATCAGAATAGAAATGATAAGAATCTTCGCCACTATCGATAGACTGCGTACTACATATAGGACTAAACATTTTTATAAAATAGAAAGTTTAGTAAGCTCTAAATATCAATATAGTAGCAACAAAAAGAATAACGACCAAAACGTAATGTTCACCAACTATTCAAGCGAACAAATTACGACATGGCAGGTAAAGGCTTTAAACAAGGGTATAAAATTTGCATATGCTACTTCCGTGCCAAAATTAGAAAATATCTTGCCTGAAATTGAAGACATTATATGCAGAATTCCTAAAAAGAAACAAGATGCTACTCGTTTTAAAATGGTAAGATGTATTAATCATATGAAAAAGAATTTACCTGATGCTCGACTTAAATACGAAAGACAAGCCTTGCTGGAACTACGAAATAACCCTGGCATGAAATGTATGTTAGCCGATAAATCTAAACAGCACATAATTCTGGACCAAGCTGATTATAATCAAAAAATGAAAGATGCTATTGATGATTTAAAGGCCACCCCAGTAAATAATGATCCTACGGATAATATTTTGCATAGAATGGCACATATAAAGAACCATATGTCACTTCCAGATGATGTTAAAAAGAATGCGTACCCTCCCGTTGCTGCATCTGTGCCTCACATGTTTGGCAAGCTAAAAACTCACAAATGTGATAGGCCAATTAGACCCATTTGTTAACAAAAATAAAGCCCCAACAATCAGATTAGAAAAGTCTTTATAACCACTTGAAAATATATTATTGTAATCATAAATATACAGTGAAGAATTCAACCGAAGTAATTGATAAGATTAAAGCTATTGACGGTGCCGAATATTTGATGTACAGTATGGATGTCATCTCATTGTACCCAAATACTCCCACAATGGATGCTATTAACCTAATTGAAAAAAGATTAGAAGAAGAAAACATCGAATTTTTGAAAATTGAAAGCATTGTATGTGCACTCAAGCTTATAACAGAAAATAATTACTTCACTTACAATAATACAATTTATAGACAAATATATGGCGCACCAATGGGATCACCATTATCTGGCTTGCTTGCGGAGGTTATTATGCAAGACATTGAAAAGAAAATATTCAATAACAGATCTATTTGTAACTTACCTATACTGTATTTACGATATGTTGATGATGTATTGATTTTCTGGCCACACTCGGAAAATGATATGGAGATCTTCATAAACAACTTCAATAGTATGTACGCAACTATTCAAGTAACGTATGAAAAAGAAATTGCCAACAAACTTTCTTGACATTTCTTTATTTAGGCATCAAAATAAAATTGAATTTGGTGTATATCAAAAACCTACTTACATTCCTGCTATAATTCCCAATGAATCCTGTCATACATGGAGATATAAAATTTCAGCGTTCAGATCATTCATAAATAGAGCTATAACACATTCATCAACGAAAATTGCACTTATTGAGGAAATAAAGTGGATTAAAGACACTGCTAAATGTTTTGGATATCCTGTTGGCTTGATAGATTCATTATATTGCAAAATAAGAAGAGCTGGTATACAGAGGTACAACAATGGATTAGCAAACAGAATTACGTTATTTTATGGAAGTATACCATATTTACCTCCACTAAGCAATATTATAAGAAAAGAATGCCAGAATTACAATATTGAAATTGCTGAAATAGTTACTGATAATTCTAAATTACTGACAAACAGTGGTGACAATAAAAATCCACTAAATAAGGCAGGTCAATACATGATTCCTACAATAGACCCAAAGGAGAATAAGCAGGACAAATATTACATCGGTAGTACTAAAAGAAGGTTTAAAACGAGGTTGAATGAGCACTATGATAATTGGATTAAAAAAGAAGAAGAAACATCACTTATACAACATTGTATGATAAATGAATTAATACCAGATTGGGAAAATAGTAAAATCTTAACTTCCCACAATAAACATAATCAAATTTTGTGGTCTGAGGCTATAACAATTGAGAAAACCCAAAGATCCAATTGCAATACGTCTACTCCGAAAGATATCCCGTATCCATGGAAATATCTAATACAACAAGAAAATAATACGAAATATAACAACAAAAAGGAAAATAAAAGAAATAACATATACTTACGAAATAAAAACAGCACCAGCAATTCCGGAATTAACCCAATAGATGGCGTGGATGTGACTCACACGTGAATACACGTACATGTAATGATGACGGAAAACGTCGACGTGGAACAACTATAGCGGAGGTGATGCCGAGGTGACCTAGATATATAACAACTTTGAACATTGATCCAGGATGCATACCGTTGATAATGGCCAAAGTCAGTCGTGCCGAAACATGTCCAGTGGTTTACGTGGAGTCGTATGCGTGTTGCAGAGATTGTCTGGCATTGTTCAATAATGGACGAAAATTTTATTTGAGGTCTGTTTGTAATGTCGTTGATTTTATCCATTCCTTCTTTTAAAGATTGACGATACCTGTTGATGGTATAGGTTTTTTAATTACATTGTATATAATTCTTTCACACTCTCTTTGTATGATATCCATAGCCGTGTTTTATTTGAATTTAAAATCTGGTCGCAAATTTCAATTGGGCCTATTTGCAATACGATGATTCTACGTGGCTAATGACACGCTAGATACACATATTTTTCAAGATACAAGATGAAGCTTACTAATCTGGAATACCGATACAAGGTGAGTCCTTGATAATATAATAATTGAAACTTATAATAATATTCCTAGTCATATGATATATGCCAAGATGATTTTGCTGCAAATATGCACACGACGCACAGAACGTATATAACGTGTGAAACAGTAGTGAATATAGTATATAGCTATTATTCTATTAGGTAAATATAGGTAGTTTCCAGGATAATGCAGTTACACCCGCCAGGGAATCTTAACCCAATTTTTTGCCCTCAAGGAGGGCTTTTAAATATTCTCCAGCCAGAAGGGAATTTGTACCTCCTTCCAGAGAGGAAAGACAAGGGTATGCCTATGCAAGAGAAGCTAGGGCCTATGATAGGAACAGATCTCTCAGCCATATTCCAAGAGACAATTACAGGAGAGATGATAGACTTGTGGTAACCCATTACCGGTGCAGGCGGCTCGGACATTATGCTAATGAATGTCCTGATAGCAACCTAGACTCTTACAGGAGGGGAGATAGAGGATAGAAATAGGGGCCTAGTGAGTGGGGCACAAGGAACTATGTGCATACCGAACCAGTGAGGCGAAGCAATAGAGGTCCTGCCAGGACTTTAAACTGAAGGTGGGGAGAAGTTTAGGAGTCGGCTTCTGTTGACACCCCTTAGTTGTAGAGGCTCCAATTGACTCATGTCAATCCCATTCATTAGTCATGCTTGTTTTGTCAGGTATTGTTAGTGGGAGACCTTTAAGATTGCTTATAGACACAGGTGCTTCTGTGTGTCTGATTCCTCAGAGGTGTCTCAGCACTTTGCCTGGGGAAAGGTGTTTCAGGTAAGCCACTTGAGGTGTCTCAGCACAATTGTCATCAAAGGAGTTTCAGGTAAGCCTCTTGATGTAATTCCATGTGTGGAATTGAAGTTCTCATTAGCTGGGGAGAAGTTCAAACACCATGTATTTGTCATCCAGGCTGAATTGTCACCGGCATATGATGCAATTCTTGGGTTTGACCTTTTGAAAGCCCAAAATTTTGTTTTCAGTGCTGCCGATAGCACACTGTGGAGGGGTAAATTCAGTTCAGCTAAAGTTTCCCGGCCAGCCAGGGGTTGCAGGCTAACCAGGAGGTACAATAAGGAAAGGGAGCAGGCAATTGCCCTGGTTAAAGGAATTTTTCAAATTCCTGCCTCTGACAATGAGGAGGCGAGTAGAAAATGTAGTGTTGTGGAAGTGGTGAGTGATGGGGATTCAGTCATTCCTATTTCCACTAATTAATTAGATTTATCACACTTGCCCCCTGAGCAACATGAGATATTGTTGGATTTCCTACACAAGTATAGGAATACCTTTGCCAAGAATGTAGCTGAGTTGGGCGAGTGCAATACCCTGCTACACCAGGTGCATTTTACTGATGACATTCCTGCCAGGCAAAGGGCTTACCGGGTTCCTTATGCTCTTAGAAATGAACTCGATAGGCAAATTAACAAGCTTCTTGAGGCAGGTATTATTCGTCCTAGTGATAGCCCTTACTCAGCACCTGTCCTGTTCAGAAAGGCTGACAGGAGTTTCCGTTTATGTACTGATTTCAGGCGGCTTAATGCCAAGACAGTCCCCGAATACTTTCCCATCCCAAATTTGGTCAAAATGGTGGATGCCCTCGCAGGAGCCACTTATTTTGGCTCGCTCGACTTGACCTCTTCTAGATGAAAGTACACCCTGAGGATGTCTACAAAACTGCTTTTGTCACCGACCAAGGGTTTGTACAAGTGGTTGTGAGTACCTTTCGGGATGAGGAACAGCCCAAATAGCTTTCAACGACTTATGGAAATAGTACTTTCAGGTCTTAAAGTCCTCCAGATTGGCATCCACATAGATGTTGTTATAGCTAGCAGAACTTTTGAGAAGCATCTCCACAAGCTAGAAATAGTATTCCAAAGGTTGTGTCGGCACAACCTCAAACCAGATAAATGCAATTTTTTGAAATCCAGTATTCGCTATCTAGGTTTTGTGATCAGTAAGGAAGGTGTAACCCCTGATCCCAGGAATGTGGAAGCTGTCAAAAAATTTAAGATCCCTAAGTCTGTGAAACAAGTAATAGCATTCTTGGGACTTACTGGGTTCTATAGGAGGTTTACAGTCAACTTTGCTCATTTAAGCTCTGCCTCTGACGAATTTAATCCGAAAGGAAGCATTCCACTGGACTCCCAAAGCTCAGAAGGCATTTGAAGGCCTACAATAAGCCCTATTAAAGGAACCATGTTTAAAGTTACCAGACCTGAGGAAGGAATTTATTTTGGCCTGTGACATCTCGAAATTTGCAATTGGAGCCGCTCTACAACAAGAGGTTGATGGGAAACTACAACCTGTAGCTTATGTCAGCAGGAAGATAAAGGGAGCCGAGCTCAATTATTCAGTGGTTGAGAAGATGTTAATTGTGGTTTTCTCTGTGAACCACTTCCATCAATACCTCTACCTAAGGCATTTCCTGGTCATTGCTGATCAAGCTAGGCTGTCGTACGTTTATAAGTTGAGGGACCTCACCTCAAAGATAGCTAGGTGGTGTATGTTGCTACAGCAATTTGACTACAATATCCAGCAAAGGCCTGGCAAGTCAAATGTAGTTGCAGATTACCTGTCGAGAAATGTACAGGCAACGGAAGTAATCGAACAGACAGCGGAGAATAGGGCCCAAGAACAGGCAAGAGTTAGAGAGCTACAGAGGAAAGATGAAAGATTGAGAGTTTAGAAGTAAAAGGAGAACTAGGAAAATGTAAGGTATCAGATGAGTTTTTTCTTCAGTATGGACTTTTATGGCATTACTCTATACCTAAGTCTGGGGACACCTGGAGTCAGCCTTATGAACAATTGGCGATTCCAGAAACTATGGTGGAGGAGATTTTGATGCAGTATCATGATTCAGAAACTGTGGCACACCTTGGTTTAGAAAAACCTTGGAAAGGATTTGTTCAAAGTTTTACTTTCACAATATGTATTCTATTCTAGAAGCCTATGTAGAGAGTTGCCACAGTTGTCTGAGTAAGAGAGCATACCAGCCGGGAAAAAAGACACCCTTAGTTAGGGCTGAGCTACCTAGCCGTCCATTTGAGAAGATCGCAATGGATGTGGGAGGGTCTCTGGTAACCACAAGTTCAGGAAACAAATTTATCCTTGCCATTACAGATTTTTTTCATCCGCTAGACAGAAGCTTATGCACTGCCTGACACGAAAGGTGAAACAATTGCACGAGTACTGGTGGAGGAATTTATAGCCACTCGCGGTTTGCTGTCTAAGGTATTAACAGACCATGGGACCAACTTCTTATCTAAAGCTATGATGCAGGTGTACAATAGACTTGGCATAAAGAAATTGAATTGCAGCCCGTATCACCCTTCTGCCAATGGACAGTGCAAGAAATTAAATGCCAGCCTCTTTAAGTCAATCAGTCACCTGGTCTCAGAGAGTCAGGATGATTGGGATCAATGTCTGCCTATGGCACTTTTGTCTTTTCGGACGTCTGTGCATTCCAGCGCAGGCGATACTCCAGCTTATCTCACCTATGGTAGAGATTTGGTGCTACCTTATCACTTGATTGGGAGACCTACCACCCGCACGTACGCCTCTCAGAGGGAATATTGAGATGAAGTAACTGACCGCCTACATAGAACTTTTGAGGTTGACAAAATTAACCTGGAAAAAGCAGCGGAAACTCAAGAGAAGCAGTGTGCCAAGGTAGCAGTTGACAAACACATCACCCTGAATGACAAAAGGTCTATCTGTACACACCTGCCGTGAAGCCAGGAAAAAGTAAGAAATTAAGTAAGTTGTGCACAGGTCTCTATCGGGTGACCAAGGTCCTTCCACCAGTCAACTATGAGATTGCATTTATACCTGATCCCCGTCGTAGAGTTGGTTGATGTAGACAGGCTCACCAAGGTGAGAGATCGACCTATGTTTCCCAGAGTAAGTGAGGAAAGTGATAATTCACAGTGAACCTCAGTAGGCTGGTTCTTCCCGAACACAGACAGCAACACAGTCAGAAGGGACAAACCCATGTTTCATGTCCTGGTTGGTAAGGCGGCCTACTGAGCCGAGTATATCAGTACCCGGGAGAGACAGTACTTCCGTCACGAGTGGAGGACCTGCGAGAAGGCAAACTCCCATGAGAACTCCCAGGAGTGAAGTAGTTGCACCCCATGTTAGAGAGACACGAGACACCCAGGTGGGGAGAGGTTCCAAATCCCTCTAGATATGGCCTGCGTCTGAAAGACAGCAGTGGTTTCGTGGCTCGGCTAAACATTAGCTGACAGTAACGTTGCATGTAAATAGTGTTTGTACATACCTCTGGTGCACCAGTAAATTACTGTACTATTCAATGTGTTTTATTGGTGTTTTTATGAGTGCTAGTGATTTTGCTTTGTGTTAACAGCGAACTTTAGTGTAGACATAATTATGAGGGATACATTTTCATTATTTCCCCCTTTATCAGTTCCTTCCTAGTACTTTCTTTTTCCTTCCAAGTACTAGGGAATTCTTTGAAGGAAGGTATTTGTTGTCTGGTGTGTGTTGAGATGATATGGATAACATTTTGAGGATTTTCTGGTGTTTTTATTATTTAGAGTTTCTTCGAGTTTATCGTGACAGTGATTTTATACACGTAATTGAAGGCGAGAGCCATCAACTGAAAATTGCGATAGTTTCAGGGAAAGATATAATGGGTTGTGTGATTGAGTTTAATACCCCAGCCCTTTTCCTGAATAATGTAAATATGAGGGAAATTTTGATTTTCTTTTCCTCATGTTGGGGTCTACTTATCTAAGAATGTGGGCAGAAATGGGTATGCTAAGTGCAAGCTATTTTAGTGATGTGATGTGCAGTGCCTTGAAGAAATTTTAGGGCAGGAAGGGGATTTTCCTTGGTAAATTACCCAGAAACATTGCGGAAAACCGAGATCTGCAAGTTATAGTGTGACATATTTTTAAGTGACTATAGGATTTTGGTTGTGTTAAGGCTCTTGATATGTAATTTAATGTTTTGTAGCTTGTGGTTCTTTGATAGTGGTTCTTGGGCAAGTGACCCCGGGCAAAGAGTCATGACTTAAGAGTTACAAAAGTAAGGTGAGGTTGTGAAAATAAGCAGGCTGGTATGTGATGCACTAGTAGGTGTGGTCATAAATAAAGCCCATGGTCAATACTGAAAGAAAAATAAATCACAAAATTCAGTGTAAAAGAGATGGCAATTCTCTTTTTATTGGTCTAACGGTACAAGTCAAGCTTCGTTCAGTGTAGTGTTTTTGGTGTTGTGCTTTGAGAAACGTTGTAATCCAAGTCCTTATTCACAGTCTTGTGGTCTGAATGTATTTTGGTGTAAGACAGCTTTCCTTTGGTGCAATGTAGGTGTACCATGTGCTTGAGATTTCATATTTTGCCATTTCATTAGATTGCGTTCATAAGGTTGGCTTAGTCTAACATCAAAGCATTTATGCCTTTTGACTGTTGTATTGTTTCACTTACTGATTGGTGTTTTATGAGTTAGCTGTGCATCGTTTGGTACCCTGGATAAGTGCCTGACAGTTGGTTGGGATTTTGATATATTTTTTTTTTTTTTGCTTCCTGCACCCACCTCCAGGGATCTTCACCTGTAATTCCCGGGAAAAGAATGTATTCTCCTGTTGCCCAGTCCTGGAAACATATAAATTTGGCCAATTTAAGTGAATTTGCATTCAGGACTGACAACAGTCCAACACATTTTCTATAAGAAAAAATGAGAATAATTGTGTTGTCATTATTTTTTTTCTTGGTGGTCTCTCCTTTCTCTTGACCCTATGCAGGAGGGGCTATATATACTTCATCTTAGAAAAAGTCAGAAATCTTTTCTCGGAAATATCTCTCAAGATTAATCTTATCTTCCTGCGAGTGTTGTTCTGTGTGTTTCTTTGGGTAACTTTAGTTTTTCCCCCTTTCCTCCATGTTGTAAGTAGGTTGGTGTGATGACATTTTACTTTGGGTGTATCTATATAACTTTACTTCTTCATAATTCTCCCCCTCCCACTTTTATTTTTCTGGTTTTCTGGAGAAGAAAAAAAATTATAAAGATGTTGCTCTAGCATCTACCTTTTTAATGTTTTTCAACCAACATCATAATAAAAAGTATATGTAAATTATAAATTATTTGTTTGGAAATTATAATTATTTATTTACCCTCCTCCAGAATTTATGAATATGTCAGTGTAAAGATGCAATGTATATGATGACTCTGAGATCTTCCTTTCCTTTCTTTTTCCCCTCTTCTCTCACGATTTAAAACTACCACCGGGTGGTCAAAAGACGGAAAGATTCCTGTCCCCTCTTTATTTATGGGAGGGCATGCAATAGACTCAGCATGCTCACTTAGCATCTGTACCGTAGTTGGACTTACACACACATTCTAGTTTTTCTCAAAGTTGCTGGGTGCATGCAATTGTGGCAGATTTACTGCTAAGCAGAGGATCAAAATTTATTAGCTGACCAGTGCAGTCAGCTCTTTCTGCCAAGCCACCCCCATCCCCGTGAAAAAAGAAAAAGTTGTTAGGAAGCTGGTGGATATCAAATTTCATGTCTGGCGCGTGGCTACCTTTTTGCACGAGGTGATAATTCAGGATTGGAGCCCCGCCCCTTTCATGTTATGCCGCATGACGAGGACTTTAGCAACTCAACTTACATGTTTGGAGCATGAACCATCTACGCACGCAGAAATAATTTATTATTTTTCTTTTTGTATGCGTGTTTCTCTTTCCCACACCGGGCAAAATGACTGGGCAGGTGGCTCTTAACAATTCCATTGGCTGTGCGCTTTTGTTTATTTGTCTCAGAGGGAGCTGGTGTTTTTCTCATCCTCCTGCGAAGTGTGTGATTTGAAAAAAATTTAGGCAGACACTCTCGATTTCTCTAGCTGTTAGAAAAAGCTCTGGGATATATGCTGACACTAAAGAGACGCAAAAGGCGGTCTTCTCCTCCTCGGAAGCATTTTGCTCGTCCCGTAACATGAAAATTTTTCTTAAAACAGAGGACCCCTGCTTCTGAAAAAAACAGTCCACGATTCTCCCTTTTTAAGGGGAACAAAAAGGATGATTTTCTCTATTTAAGGGGAACGAAAAGGATGTCTGAAAATGTGCCACCCGGAGGAAAACCTCAGCACTACACTATGACACTGAGCCACCTTTCTGCCATGGAGACGTTGGTCAACTAGACAGCCGGAGTGCAGCAACATGAAGAAATTAATCTCTTCCTACCTCCTCCTCTCCACCTAAAGGAAGCAAACCTCATAGGCCGATGGTTCAGAGACAAGGTGACCAGCTCCTCTCTTCCCTGCCAGCTAACCAGATTTAGGAGACAAATGTGCCGATGTTACAGGTACCACCCCATTACCACTGCTGTTCCGCAACCATCCTGTCACAGTGATCTTCCATTAAAGGAACTTCTTTTTCACCCCGAGCCAAAATGGGATCTCAAAAAACAGTAAGCTGCATTCATGGCAGGAATTGGTCAGCAATAGGGAAAAAATGTATATGCAACATAAAATCCCTTTGTCCTTAAAATTACTCCGAAAGAGGGACATTTTTCCCCCCTTTTTTTTGTCAGAATGAAAATTTCGGTGATCTAACGTAAACCTTGTATTTGGAATCTTGGCAAAGAACTCACATTTCACCGTAAAATTGCTTATGTATGTTATAACCATGAGGAACTGCTGCTGAGAAAAAAAAAAAAAAAAAAGAAATCTTGATGATTGGTTAACAAAATTCGAAAAAAGTCTTAAAAGGGAAAGCAATTTTTTTTTATTGTTTGGCCCAAAATTATTTATAAACTTAAGCAACTTCTTACCTTAAATTTAAATCTTTTTTTTTTTACATATCCTTTTAGTGTCTCATAACCAGAGCAGCTGTAAATTAAATTAAAATTTACACTTCAAATTTGTTTTAGGCGTACCTTCAGCTTGTTTCTGTGGGCACAGTATTAAAATATATTTATCTATTACCACTGGAAAATATCTGACGGTTTCATAATTGTCATTAAGTAATGGTGTGATTACAGCAGACAGGTCTCCTCTGGAGATGTATTCTAGAAGGGTTTGGTTATCATGAATTGAAATGCTGGTTGTAAAACAAAAATGTGAAATTTCCTCATCTTCCTAAGTGATTTTTAAAGCAAAGTTGTGTCATAGGCTTGTAAATTTAATTTAAAAAAAGGTCAGAATTGTAGCAAAGATGTCTTTATATTGTAGTGCCAAATACTTGTTCTCCTTGCCAAAAGGGGGGAGTACAACCCCTCATTGAGACATTTTGGCGGACCAGTGATTTGGAAATTCAAGTGGTTCGATGGTCCTGTAGAAGATTTATTTCTAATTCTAACACTGATGTAGCTAAACTAACAAATGTGCTTCAATCTCACCACAATAATGCCCTGACAGAGTTCACTGCCATCTTTGAGAAAGCTCAACAAATTTGCAGAGAACTAGATATTGAATTCAAATGTCTGCGAGTGGCTGCAAGACAGACTCAAAGATTGAATCAACCTTCTGAAAATGTACACGATTTCTTCAGATCTATCTTAATCTCTTACTTGGACTCTATTATTTCTTTTCTGAGAGATCTTTTCTCTTCTACACACGAAAAAACATTTTTAATCAACCCTAAATGAATCCCGAGTATGCACATTTAATTTGTTAAGCAACACCATTCTACCAAGCTGTAGCTGAGGCTATCAAGATTGGCCTGACTCTTCCAGCGACAACATGTAGTATTGCACGCTCATTCAGTACATTACGGTGTGTCAAGACCTGGCATCGGTCTACAGTGGGAGACAAGAGGCTAAGTGGACCGTGAATGCTCAGTGTTCATAGGAAAAGAGTGCAAGAGGACACTGAATTTATTGACAATGTGACAAACTAATTTGTGTTGGGTGTCAGAACACAATTTTTCAGTTGCTATGTGTTGTTTATAAAATAACATGGACAGAGCGATGACATCGTCCATTCGCATTATCTCCATGTATTTGATATATATTCACCATTTTTATTGCCCTTTGGATTTATGAGCTACAATTAAATAGCTGTTGCGTTAAGTGCCACCAGACGACGACATCTCAGTTGCCGAGACCATCAATACGAATATACGTGTAGTCAGATGCTGACTGATAAACCACACATGGTGCTGAGAATTGTTGGCACCGTAGTGTAAATGCGAACGCACTCAACTAGTTATTGAGAGATATGAGGTTCGTTCTCAGTGGTGTCGGAACACAATTTTTCAGTTGCTATGCTTTGTTTATAAAATAATGTGGACAGAGCGATGACATCGTCCACTTGTATCAACATTATTGGTGCCACTTTATGTATACATATATATCCTAGCTTTTGTCCCTTTGTTTTAAATTGTATTAAAGAAATTAGACATCTAACTTCAACGCCTCTCAAAAATAAATTATGTGTAAATTAAGATAGTAAGAGTAATATCACAGCACTGAAAATAAATTATCAAAAATCAATCATTTTGAAGCAAAAGCATATGCAATATCTGCAGTCAATCTAACAACCCTATGCAATTACTGCTCTGCATCTGTTTTTATGAAGTTAATGGGGAGCGGTCTCTCATTAGGAAAAAAAAATAAAATAAAAAACATTCACCTATTTTAATTTCATAAAAATGTATGTAGAAGTTACTGAATTATTACTATTAATTTTTTTTTTAAACTTTGCATGGGCAGTAGATTTTGTCATTTGGCTAGTAAAAATTTTATTCCACCAGCCACATTGGCCGATAGAAATTTCAACAGTTTCATAAAGGCTGGTTGGCAAGGACAACAAAACTAGCTAGAAAGTAATCGATCCCAGTGTGAACAGTGCGGATAGAATAGCAGGTCAGAAAGTTTTGAAAGAAGTTCCAGGTCCAACTCCCTATGCTAAGCATAAAGTCATAGAGGACAGTGTTGATGATTCAATGCTCCGACATATCAAAATCTGCACAGAGGCTGAGACAACTAGGAAAGGTCAAAAGAAAAGGAATGTTTCGCTAGAGAAAATTGAGGCCTTCGTTGCAATTCTGTGTGCCTGTGGTGCTCATGGACTACGATCTGCATTGCTCAAATACTTGGGGGACCAGTCTTCTAATAGGTTCCAGGAAATTATGCGTTATATACACTTTGATGAAAACAAACACGATCTGCATGACTGGAAATGGACAAATTTGCATTAATATCTGCTACGTGGAATAAGTTTGTAGAAAACTGTGTACACTGCTACAAGCTACACGAGAACCTAACTATTGATGAGCAACTATTTCCAACAAAGGCAAGATGCAGGTTCACCCAATATGTGCTGAATAAACCCGACAAATTTGGAATCAAATTTTGGATAGCAGCTGATGTTTTCAGTCGAAACAGATGTGCAATGCATTTCCATACCAAAGAAAAATGACATTCGCCTAGCTGACTTAAGTTTACCCAAAAGCTTCATGCGTGGTCACATTCACTTCATTGAAAAATCATTCTGTCAACACCACTTCGTTGACAAATCATTTTGTTGACAATCAATTTGTTGAAGGCCATTTCATTGACAATTAAAAACCCCACTCACAACACCCATTCTTAGAATCGAACAATCATCCAGCGTGTTTACCAACTCTGCCACCAGGGGGTGCATCAGTGCCTCAGGTTGAACAGGAGATGGAGACGTCGCTCCGTTTTTTGATCAGATGCAAACTAGTTACCCTCTTGACTGATAGTTGTGTGGTGAGTATTTTTATTTTACAATGGAAATCTCAATAGTTGAGAGGTTCTGAAAACAACAAAAGATAAGGATTCAATCACAGACAATGGGCTCATTTTATCAAAATATCAGAATCGAAATAACCATTACTATGGGAAATGTGAAGATCGTAAATGTACAGGATGGGCGTTACTACATTGGTTAATGGCCACATCCTTAGTCAACACATGGTTTCCAAACATAACCATGCATCAGAAGTAAGCAGAGCTCCAGTGATCAAAGTCTGCATACAGATGAAGGAAATTGCCAAAAATGACAAACGATCAGCCTGCTCAAGTAATACAGAATATTAAAGCAGGAATTTCAGCTGAAAACCTTCCATGCATGCCCTCCAACAGTGCCATGCATCAGAAAATCAAACGAACTTGCAGGGAAAGAACGTCTTGCTGAACCACAAACGTTGGAAGAATTTTCATTACTTGATGAATATTGTTTGACACTGAATGGCATGAACTTTTGCCAAGATGTAAAAGATGCAGACCAGAGAATGTTGATTTTCACAACAAATGATAATCTAAAATCTCTGAATGACGCAAAATTCTGGATTATGGACGGAACCTTTAAAAACTGTTCCTGTCGTATTCAGGCAACTTTATGCAATACACGGTCTGGTCGGTGGTCTATCAAATAAGAAAATCTGTCCTCTAGTTTATGCGTTAATGACAAGCAAAAGTGAAGAACTTTACATGAGACTGTTTCAAGAGCTGATTGAATGGGCTGAAGAATACAATCTTGAACTGAAACCAAAATCTGTTTTAACAGATTTTGAGAAAGCTGCAATCAATGCAGAATTTCTGAGTGCTCAGATAAAAGGGTGTCATTTTCATCTGTGCCAATCAGTTTCAAGTTCATGTGGATTGGCTTCCAAATATGGATCTGACAAGACTTTTAAGTCTCTTCTTACGGCAAATACCCACTTTGGCATTTTTGAATGCACTAGAAATACCAACTGCATTTGGTGAATTGAAAATGATTATGCCAAGCAATGCGGAACAAATCGTTAAATGGTTTGAAGAAAATTATGTACATGGACTTGTGCGCAGAACTCTCAGAAATGGGCAAGTTATAAGAAATCCGCCTCTTTTCCCACCAGAAATATGGTTTGATTTTGAAAACAATGCATTTACATTTCCCCGCACACAAAACAAAGACGAAGCATGGCATAGGCAGTGGAAAATGCTAGTAGGTTGTGTGCATGTTGGAATCTTTGCGATCATTTCTGAAATTCGCAAAGAACATAATGAAACTGAATCAGAAATCGAGAAAATTATATGTGGCAAACCATCATAGAGAAAAAAGAAAAAAAAAAACCTCAGAAGCCACAGAAAAAAATTCAAAATGTCATTTACAATAGAAATGATATGTCTACTTCAGATTTTGTTAGGGACATTGCACATAACCTTTCTTTGTAATAATTTATCAATTTATTGAATGTGTTTTTATTGTATACTATTTCTACTGTACTTTTTTTCATTGTATTTTTTATTTGTATGTACTTTTAAACCAGGCAGAGTGCTAGCTCATACACCTTCTCATGGTTTACCCTGAAAACGAATTTGTTGGCTGAGATACGAGCGACATGATTTTTCAGTTTCTTAGGAATTGACTGTTTGCATTTAATGTCGACGAAATGTACCTGTCGAGAAAGTGAACCAGACACATCATGCATCTCCTCAATCCGTACTTGAACACTGGAAGAAACATTACGACGGGTAATTTTTCACATCGGTGAAGTTCGCCAAGAAACTGGAAGTTCAGAATACTAGCCTTGTCGGAACTGTGAACTAAAGTCGAAGAGAGGTTCCTGAATCCGTGAAAAAGTTGAAAACAACACTGCACAAAACCACAGTGCTAAGGCATGACATTACCCCGACTCTGTATCAAGGGAAAAAGAACAAAATCGTGTTGGTTCTTAGTTCCCTACATCCCAGTGTTGAGATTGGAACTGGTTTCAAAAGAAACTACCGGAAACAATGAAATTTTACAAAGAAACAAAGTTCGGTGTCAATGTTGTAGACCTGATGATGAGGAAGTACACGGTCAAGGCAGGAGCACAAAGATGGCTGGTACATGTGTTTTACAATATCTTGGACTTGGCCGCAATCAAAGCCTGGGTGATATTCAAGGAGACAACAGGTCACAGCAGTGGCTGGCACAAGTTCATTCTAAACTTAGCAGAAGAATTACGAGAGTGTCATTCGAGGTCAAGACCCTCTTTCGTCTGTGAATCTGAAGATCCAGCTGCAGCACCGGCTACAGTGGCACCTACCAAACGACGGTAGTGTCAAGTCACAAGGTGCAAAACCAACAAAACACGTTGGACAGATGCAGCAAATGCCACAAGTTCATGTGTGACAAGTACACAAAAACTGTTGTGAAAACAATAACTTGCAAGGTGTGTGCAGGCGACAAGTTTCAATCTAAACTAAATAGCCAAAATATGTGTATTTCGTGATGTGCAAACTGAAAAAAAAGAAAAGAAATAAACATATGCATTTTATTACTCTACACCTAGTATGTGACTTTTCAATGCAACAGAATCAGGGTTGGGGTTTTGGACAAGACATGTGGTTTTTATCGTCTAAAACTGTCCAAAAGTGTCTAAAACCTAGAGCTGTCAAAATATGAAAAAAAAAAAAAAAAATCACATAAAAACCAGTAGATTTTCCTAGAACTATACTAACAGCTAAAAAAACTACTAACAGACTAACAAAATAGTTTTTTAGTTTTTTTTATTTAAAAAATTTTGCATGTAAAAGTAAGTACAGTAATAACAATAAATAAATATGTGATTATTATGTGCAAGTGCGTGTAAAAAAGTATTCCTGTACCAGCATTTCACTGAAATATAAATATTTCATTACATTTCAGGAGACAGACTTCTTTATTTTGATTTGGGGAGACTGGTTTTGAGGTGCCTAAAACCTGAAGAAGAAAGAAGTGTTTTTGTTTTAGTAAAAAAAATCTGAATTAAATTTTAAACTGAAAATGCACAAAGATGGTAGACCATCAGATATAGTGTGGCAACATTTTCTTGAGGTACAGAATGAGAGAAAATCTGGAAGTAATAGTAAATATGCCAAATGTAAATACTGTGGAAATGTTCAACTTGGAAAAGCAGACAGATTGAGAAAACATATTTTATCTTGCAAAGCTGAAAAGGTATGTAATAATAGAAATGTAAGTAGTGCAGAAACTGTAGATCAGGATTCATCTAACCTAGAACTCCTAGAAGTAAATGAAAGTGGATATGTGGTGCCACCAAAAAAGATGAAAACTCAGCACTGCAATGTTTAGATTCTCATATTTTAAAACTAAGTGACAGAACTGCCGAAAATTTGAATATACTGGTTACCAAATTTTTTTACACCAACAATATTGCATTCACTGCAGTAGAACATCAGACCTTCAAAGAATTAGTTTCAGCTCTGCGTCCAGGATATAGACCGCCAAGTCATAAAGCATAAGAACTTTCAGATATAGTGTCTGCAGAAGTCACAAATAGAACCAAGACACTTATCGAAGGAAAACAGGTCACCCTGATTGAAGATGGATGGAGTAATATACACAATGATCCACTAATTCCACTTATTGCAACTTGTATTCAGTGTGAGGAGAAATCTTTTTTTTTTTTTTTTTTTATTCAGTGGAAGCAGGAGGTACTCATACAAAAAATGCACAATATCACAAAGATGTTTTACAATCAGCTATTGCAAAGGCAAAGAAAGAATATAACTGTGATATAAAGGCTGTGGTCACTGATAATACCAGAATTATGGAGAAAGCTAAGGAACTCATATGTGAAGAAGTTAATAGTTTGGTGGTATATGGATGCAGTGCCTATTATTTAAACCTGCTGGGACAGGATATAACACCAGTTTCAGTGCTAAACAACATTGTGAAAGTTCAAAAGTTTTTCCGCAACCAGCATGTACCTAGTGCATTGTTTAATGAAATTCCTAATTCACTGATGGCCCAGTTACCGGGAGATACAAGGTGGAAGAGTCAAATGACTTGCATTGAAACTTTTCTGTGCAACAGAGCAGCATACCAAAAAATAGTTGAGGAACATGAAGATCACATACACAGAGACATAGCCACTCTTATAAGTGATTATAATTTATATAAACAGGCTAAAGATATATTGCAACAACTGAAGCCAGTTGCCGATTCACTGGACTGTTTGCGAAGAGATAATGCTACCATTCATGAAACCTGCCATACATGGTTCATGTTGTTGAAAGAAGAGTGTTTACAGCCCCGCATCCAAGACGTTACAAAATGAATGGATCAAACCATGAAACCTTTCCACTTTCTGAATCCAAAATACAAAGGAGAAGGTCTGTCTAACATTAAAAAAGAAAGCGCACGTTCATGGCTCGTTAACAGGCATCCCAACAGCATTTCCCTTTTGATTGCATATGAAGCTGAGCTATTTCCTCCTACTTACTTCACTGCATCTGGAAGAAGTATCAGTCCTGTCATATGGTGGACAGCAGAAGGAAAAACACAAGAACTAGAAGGATTTTCAAAAGATTGTCTACAACATACTGCTTTCTTACTTTCGTGCCATGAAGTTCCGGATCGATTGAAAGAATGTTTTCAAACTTTGGAGTAATACATTCAAAACTCAGAAATCATCTTGGCACAAACACACAGCTAAACTGGTTATGTGTTATTGGATATTAAGAGGACCAATTGTGCTGGATTATTAATGTTTCTCTTGTACTTTGCACTAATATCTTTCTGTAGTGTTGGTAATCGATTTTTTTTCCCTTTCCATGTATTAGTTTCATATTACAGTTCACTTTTTGTAGTACAATAAATGTGCATTTAAAAAAAATTAAACCCAATATTGAGCCTAATACAAACTGTATTTCTTTACATGTAACAGAGTGTGTCAACAATGGCTGTATGTAAGTAAAATTTAACAAAAATGTCATACTATTTGTATTAAAATGTTGGACTTAGTAATCTAAAAACAATTAATATAACTGTATCATCATCATCATCATTGTCAACCATTATCAATCCACTGCTGGACGAAGGTCTCCCCAAGTTTCCTCCACAACGGTCTGTCTTGTGCCAGTCTCCTCCATGTCACCCCTGCATACTTTCGAATTTCATCCACCCATCTCCCATGTGGTCTTCTTCTGGGTCTTTTCCTGTCCCTTGGAATCCAATCTAAAATTTCGGCTGTCCATCGATGATCTGTCCTTCTGGCAGTATGTCCAGCCCATTGCCATTTCAGGGATTTAACTCTGATCATGATGTCTTCCACTCTTGTCATTTTTCGGATCCACGAGTTCCTCTTCTTATCTCTCCTGGTTACACCAAGTATGCACCTCTCCATGCTTCTTTGAGTTGTCTGCAGCCTTTGTATGTCTCTTTTAGTTAAGGTCCACGTCTCTGCACCATACGTAAGCACTGGAAGGATGCATTGATCAAACACTTTTCTTTTAAGACATAATGGCATATTGCTCTTGAAAATTATGCTGTTTCTTCCAAAAGCTCTCCAGGCAAGTTTTGTACGCCGATTAATTTCTTCATCAATGTGACCCTCACTTGATATCTGCTGTCCAAGATAAACGTACGTGTCTTATCTCCAGCTTTTCTCCATCAATCGATAAATCTTCATTTCTTGTAAAAGCATTGAACATCACTTTTGTCTTCTGAATAACTGTATATGTGTACATATATACAGAGATGCCAACATCTGAAGGAAGTCATCAGTAGACCATATGCACGGCGCCCGTAATTCTTCCGTAGTGACGTCAAGTCAAGTTCCCACATTAAAATTTGCTGGGTAGCATGCATATTTCCCAGAATATACTGCTACATTTTTAGCAATATATTAATCTCGATCGGGGACAATACTTGGATAAATTTTGCAACATATTTACCATTTCAACTCCACCTTTTAATAAATGTTATGCTAATAAATATGTTATGTCATAAGTGTGTGATGCCACACACTTATGGTTATTCCTCCTGTTTTTTTGAGTGAAAATGCATACCGCAATCGTCTTTTTCGCCGTGTGCGATTGAAAAATCGACAGCACACGGGGAACAAAACCCATGGTTTTCGGATACCCGAGACGATTTTAGACACTGAAATTTTAGCAAATAACTCTCCTTGAATTTTGACAACTTTTTTTTGCATTTTAGATCCAAGAATATTAGTAGAGATAGGTGGCCCTTTACCAGACTCTTTTGCAAGTAAATTCGTACATGACAAACACAATGGGAGCGAAGAAAGAACAATTAACTTTGAAAGATTTCATAGCTTTATTATGCGGATAAATAGAAAATTAGCATTAAATGCTTATGATATGAAAAAACTAATCAAAAAGGTATTTTAAATTGCATAAATCAATCAATTCTGGGAAAAAAATGGATAAAATAAAACATCCCTTTGTTTAGCAGAACATTTTTACAAGAGGAAAAAAAAAAAAAAAAAGAACTGCACTTCGCAAATCTGTCAAAGTAACAAACAATTAAGCTCTTTACCGACAGCGAAGAGCGTGGGAAAACACCCAGAAGCTAAGAAACGTCTCATCGCAACTGCTGCTAGATGTTTTCTTTGGCTGGTTGCCAAAGACACATGGAGAGACTTTCTCTTGCTCTGGGTAGAACGTACTGTGCGCAAAGAACAAACTCCCAGGTAGATAACATAAAAACAGGCAATAACAGCGGCCACACATCCAGGTAGCTTAGTTATGCGCTCTGCCGGAAAAAACAAACATTCAGGATTTCTTTGATCCACAATTATTTCCTTCGATCTGATGACTATTTGCTCAGAGCATTTTTTTTCTGATACCCCGCCCACCCCTTACTTTGGTGAAACAAATATGCAATAGCAATTAACTATTTAAATTACATTTTAGCAAAAAAAAAAAAAAAAAAAAAAAAAACATAATTCACGGAAACACGTGGCCGCTGCAAACATGGAAATTCCAACGAATAACATTCCTTGTACTGCTGTGAATTTTTTTTTTTTTTCACACCACTAGAACTGGAAGTCACTGAAGCGCGCTTTATAACTACAGCAATTCACGTCATACCACAACTAATCAACTTAACAACAAGAACAGAAAACGTGGAATCGACTCTAGTCTACCTCCATCCTCCGACAACTTACGTTAGTTCAGGACATGGTTAAGGTTTTCCCGAAGTTAACAGACGTCGTGCATTACGAACGCCTTTCCACAGCAAGCCAGGTACAAAGTCACGTGATCATACAAAACGATCTCCGCTGCAACATTTCCGCTTGCTTGTCGGCCAGCCAAACATGCTTGCTGTGTAACGGCTTCGTGACGTTACCGGAAAAAACACTACATTTGACTATGCTTGACTTTTTTTTTCAAATAATTAAAAAAAAAAAAAAAAAGTTTTCCGGAAATATCCAAGATTTTTGGAAAAATCCGTAGTTTTTCACACCTTCTCCATAGTCCGTAGTTTGAACATGATATCCGTTGAAACTACGGACAATCCGTAGTACTTGGCATCTCTGTATATATATGAACAGTAAAATTATTCAAAATCAAAATCACAAAATATGAATTAATGAAAATATACATAATGGTATTTCTGTATATTTTCATTAATTCATATTTTGTGATTCTGATTTTGAATAATTTTACTGTTCATATCTAGTTCCTTCTAATAGTTGCTGCAATTGCGCACCATCGATTTGGAAACTATATGTGTTATTTCATTACTCATTTTTAGTTTTTAATGCTTGTTTATATTATCATTACTTACTGATATTTTGGTCTTCGCTATAGTGCCTATCTTTGCATTCTGATGTGAAGTTGTGATATACTTGAACTACATGATGGATTTTTCTACGGAAAATGAAATAACACATCGAACGTTGCGTGTGTCAAGGTCCGCGTTCGAACCAGTGGGACAGGGGGTCGTTTCGAAAAATGAGCTACTGTTCCCGGAATGTACTTCTGAGGCAGAGGGAGGGGCGTCCTTGATAAAACTACGGTCTCCATTACAGCGTTCTGTTGAAAATAAGAAAATTAAAAAATAATTCTTTTTAATTCTGTTTCAAACTATGTTAGAAAGTTAAAGTTCACTAAATGTTCAGACAAAAGGTGCAAGACCTGTCCAGTTATGCACCAGTCACATAATGCCAACAAAGGTTCCACTTATCCCAAGTTTTGTAAAATGACAAATGTTTCATACCTGATCACCTGTACTGTGAGTGGACTGAAATATGTTGGACAGACTTCCAACCAGCTCAACGTTAGGCTTAATGGACACTGGTCAGACATTCAATGCAACAAAAACGCAAAGGATGTTGAAATGATACACTTCCGGAAATATGACTTTAACTCCATTTCAGTTGAAATCCTCGCTTTAGAGGATTCGTTGTCAAAGAGACTGGAACTTGAAAATGCATTCATGTTACATGAATGCGCTATATATCCTTACGGTTTAAATGATCTATTTAATGGACAAAGATATTCATGTAGCACTGAACGAGAAGGCGACACTATATATCAGTTATTTAGATTTAAACCTTTTATAGAGGAAGGAGTTAGGAAGCGTGGTTGCAGGGGAAGAGGTCCTAGAACTAAAATCTTCATTGACTTTATGAATGTATTGTATGACCTTGATAATTGTCAAGACAACTTGGTTTCACACTGCAAGAAGTTACTCTTTTTGTTAAACATCCGCAGGGTAAGGGTGCTTTCAGCTATACATCAGAACTTTAATTATCACAGCTTCACTATAAGGAATATTGTAAATGATCATTATTAAATTTAGAGTTGGCAAATCTTGCAAAACTCACAACATTCAACCTATTAAATGCTATTGTGTACTTCAGTATCTACCAAAAGTTTATGATTCTGTTAACTTCAGTAGAATTTTTGAGGTGCAGACAATTTCTTCCCCTTAAAAATGTGAAAATTTATACAAGTTTCAAATATGGACCAACTATTGGCACATTGCTATTTAACTACTGGGATATCACGGCCTATTACGAAGGGGAACAATCAGATGCTGAAATAAAATGTCTTTGTAATGATGTAAAATATGCTCGCTACATAGATCCAACACATGGACATATAGTTACTGGAAACCTAGACATCGTTGAATTTCAGACACTTCGTGAGATAATGCTGAGAGGTGCAAATTTTAGATTGTGTAATGGAAATCTCCAGATTCAGGACCTTATGAAAGTGATTAAATCAGACCTGAACATGTTCATTGTTAAAATTTTAAGTCGATTTGAAGTCCCTATACAAGCCTTCACGGAATGGCTTGGAGAGATAACCGGAAGGGTGCATATTGAAATAGGGAATGCAAAAAACTCAAGGATACAGAAGGACAATGTAAAGACCAGAGGTATTTTTAAGCAAATCAAAGCACTGAGAGATAAGTTTTTGATAACATTCATTGATAAGGCTAAAAACAATTTTGCAGTGGTATGTAAAATTTTCTACCTCCAACTATTACAGAAAGAACTTGCAACTGAAACAACATATTCAAGGGTTGCACATAATAATACTACAATTAGTAAAAAAAATATTGCTTTACAAAGAAGACTAAAAATTATGAACATTAATGTAAAGCTACCTTTCCTATATATAGTCCCAAAATTCCATAAAACCCCTGTGGGGTTCAGATACATTACTTCAGCTGTTAACTGCTATGGTAAATATGCAGGAAAACAATTTGAAAAACTGTTGAAAATTATATTGCAAAATATCACTGTGCCATGGATTATAAATAGCAATAGACAAGTGCTGGAATTTCTGGAAAAGTCTTGAGTACGTGAAAAATTGCTTATCCGGACATTTGACTTCAAAAACTTATTCACATCTATAGACCTGAAAGACCTTGAGAATGTATGCGACTTACTTTTTCGAGATTTTAAGAACCTCTTGGCGATTGAGAAGAACTATTGGAGAAACTTTCAAGTCTTCTCGCCAATATATACCTATATACATATGAAAAAACTTTGCAACCCCCTTGGGAACTCAAATCAAACAATGTTCTGATACATTGATGATGTAATTACCTTCAACTACTGGGATTTTGAAGCCCAGTCACTGGAAATATATCCAAAGTGTCTAACCCTAGAGACAACGAAAGCTAACAAAAACGGGGTACAATTCTTGGATTTGGATATACGATACGCCGAGGATTCACCGGTTGTATCAATATATGACAAAAGACATAATTATAACTTCAACGTCAACTATTATATCCACTGGAACTCAAATATATCAAAAAATGTACTGAGAAATTTAATATTCTCTGCGTTTTATAGAGGTATTCAAATATGTAATAACTCAGAGGTTTTGTTAATAAACTTGAGGAGACTATTTAAGACATTTTTGTCCAATGGCTACCCTCAGAGGTTTTTGTTAAAGGTTATTTGTCAATTGTTGAATAGTGAGGTATCTAGGCGATTTTTTGACAAACTTTCAGCTATAAATATCTGGCACATCATTAACAAATGACCTTACAATATTAAACTATCTTCTTTTTTCACAAGTGGCTGAAGACTTCCAATTAATACTTTGTCGTTTCTACACTTACTGTCACTTTAACCGTAACCAATACTCCCCTGTGGGTTATCCTATGGGACTGCGTGTCTAGCATTTTCAGTTTAAGCGGTCAGGGGGAGGGGAGGACATAATGCTCCTTATCTGTTGGATTGTTCTTTTTGGATACTAGTAACTGCCAGGAGGTAAGAAGATTGGACACTTTTGATTTTTGATTTTTACTGTTCAATATTATTGTACATTTCGTTTTTCGTTCATTTGTTCCGTTATTATGTTCAAATTTATTCATCAATGCAATCCGGTGACCTAGGGTACACACAGGCGGTTTTTGTATATTACAAACCGGTTTCCTGTTTTGAAAGGTCACCCTTAGACTGGTGTTCCCCTGAAGAGAACAGTCTAATTTAACAGGTAATGTTCTCCTTTATGGGTAGTTCCTGGAGAGTTCAGGAATTTTTTTTTTTTTTTTTTAAATTATTTTTGAATCTTGTCCATATATCACATTATTTTACTTTTGTACTTCCCTTTATACTAGGGGTTTAACTTCATTTTTTTTCACGTGTGTCAATGTATATAAGTGATTGTCTAAATGCATATGATGATATATATGTGTGTGTGTGTGTGTGTGTGTGTGTGTGTGTGTAAAAGAATATTAACATACAAGCAATCTACCCTCAAACACACAAATAGGGCCAAACGGACTCCAGATTTAAATAATAATAATAACAATAATAATAATAATTGTTAATCACTATAAAGTGATTAACAAAATGACAAAATCGCTTTATAGTGATTAACATTTTTTTTTTAATCTGGAGGCCATTTGGCCCTATTTGTTTGTTTATGAGGGTAGATTGCTTGTATGTTAATATTCTTTTACATACACTAACTACATCTAATACTTGCAGTTGTGGTTCTTATTATATTACATGAGTGAAAATTTAACTTTCCTATGAGATATATATATATATAGCGGTATAACTATACCATCGGGATTAGAGGAAATTCTATCCCACACTCACCAACCCGCTTGGCCAGCGTGGTGAGTTATGGCCAAACCCCTCCAAAATGATTCCACAACTTAAATCTTGGCCCTCAGTCTCCGGCAGCTGGAATGTACCTGGCCAAGGCAGCGGCCAGTGCGACATGAAGGCAGAGGGTGCTAAGAATCCCCGGAGGACCGGACTAGGCTGCCATCTGATGCTGACCTTGGCTACGTACAACGGACGCTCCCTATCTTCTGATTCAAGGCTTCTTGAATTGGAAGAGGAACTACAAAGGATCAAGTGGGACATCGTGGGGCTAAGTGAGGTAAGGAGAAAAGGAGAAGATCTCATTGAACTGAAAAGTGGACATCTCTTCTACTATCGTGGGACAGATACTGGCAGAACTAGTGGTGTTGGATTTATAATAAACAAGAAACTGAAGGATAAAGTTGTAGAAGTTGAAAGTTCCTCTGACAGAGCTGCACGACTTGTTATCCAACTCTCGAAAAGATACCAGGCTCAGATTATTCAAACTTATGCACCCACCACAAGTCATCCTGAAGAAGAAATTGAAGAATTTTATGAGGAAATTTGTCATCTAAATAATAAAGGTAAGCAACACTTGAAAATAATTATGGGAGATTTCAATGCAAAAATAGGGCAACGGCAACAGAATGAAACTTCAGTAGGTAAATTCGGTCACGGCAACAGAAACCAGCGTGGAAATACTCTCGTTGAGTTTGCAGAGGCAGAAGGGTTTTTCATCTTGAACTCCTTCTTCAAGAAAAAGCCACACAGGAAATGGACATGGAGACATCCAAATGGGACGACAAGTGAAATTGATTTTATTATGTGTAACAAAAATTCGTCATAGAAGACTGCAGTGTGCTAAACAAGTTCAACACAGGTAGTGACCATAGATTGGTGAGATGTAAGATGCACCTCAACACCAAACTTGAACGTGGCAAGCTCATAAGACAAACAAAATCTATTGACATAACCAACCTTAAAAAACACCATAATACCTTCAAGTTGGAACTGAAGAACAGGTTCTCTGCTTTAGAAGGCCTAACATCGGAAGAAGTGGACATCTCTGAAGTTAACAGAAAAGTAACCAAAGCTCTTATGGAAACAGCAACAAAATTAGCTGGGTCTAAGAACAAGTTGCATGTAAACAAATTATCAGGAAAAACGAAAATGTTGATGCAAAAAAGAAGAGAGATGAGGACAACTAAAGAAGATGTGACTTCCAAAGTGGAATATATAGAGCTATGCAAGACAGTAAGAAAAAGTATCACTGAAGACGTAAGAAAATTCAACTGTGAACTAGTGAGGAAAGCAATTGAAAACAACCAAAGCCTAAAGATAGCAAAGGGACATCTCAGTAAGGGAAGAAAACAGATTATGTCACTGAGAAAAGAAGATGGTTCTGTAACAAGAAATAGAGGCGAAATTTTGACAAGAGTGAAAGATTTCTACTCCAAATTATATGAAAGGGATGATACATGCACTCCAGACATCATGAAAGATACCAGTACCAGAGTTCCTCCAGTCCTTCCAGCAGAAGTTGCACATGCAATCAAGAACATGAAGCGGGGAAAAGCTCCAGGCGAAGATGGAATTACTGTAGACATCATACAAGAAGCAAGTGGAGAAATTGAAACAGTACTCGCCCAAATTTTCACTCGATGCCTTAATGAAGGAAAGATTCCTGAGGATTGGAACACCGCTACAATGATCCTGCTACATAAGAAAGGTGACATTGAGGATCTCGGAAACTACAGACCTATCAGCCTCCTATCAGTGGTTTATAAAATCTTCACTAAAGTTCTTTCACACCGTTTGAAGGTAACACTGGACATGGCTCAACCGAGAGAACAAGCTGGATTCAGGAGTGGCTACAGCACAATAGATCACATCCACGTACTGAGAGAACTAATTGAAAGAGCGAGGGAATATGAACTTCCATTGTGCATGGCTTTTATCGATTATGAAAAAGCCTTTGATTCGGTGAAACCATCAGCAGTTACAATGGCTCTGAAAACCTGCGGTATTGAAGATGCATACATTAATATTATTAATAACATCTATGAAAATGCAAGTGCAAAGATTCGGCTGTTTGAAAATACAACACACATAAAAATTGGAAAGGGAGTGAGACAAGGTGACACCATATCTCCGAAGCTCTTTAATGCCACATTGGAGGGTGTTTTTCAGTCGCTGAGCTGGGAAAACAAAGGGATAAAGATTAATGGAGATTATCTAACCCACCTTCGTTTTGCTGATGACGTAGTCATTTTTGCAACTACCCCATCAGAGCTGCAGAGTATGATCCAGGAACTTGCTGACAAGAGTAAAGAAGTGGGATTAAAAATGAACTTTCAGAAGACAAAAGTGATGTTCAATGCTTTTACAAGAAATGAAGATTTATTGATTGATGGAGAAAAGCTGGAGATAACAGACACGTACGTTTATCTTGGACAGCAGATATCAAGTGAGGGTCACATTGATGAAGAAATTAATCGGCGTACAAAACTTGCCTGGAGAGCTTTTGGAAGAAACAGCATAATTTTCAAGAGCAATATGCCATTATGTCTTAAAAGAAAAGTGTTTGATCAATGCATCCTTCCAGTGCTTACGTATGGTGCAGAGACGTGGACCTTAACTAAAAGATATATACAAAGACTGCAGACAACTCAAAGAAGCATGGAGAGGTGCATGCTTGGTGTAACCAGGAGAGATAAGAAGAGGAACTCGTGGATCCGAAAAATGACAAGAGTGGAAGACATCATGATCAGAGTTAAATCCCTGAAATGGCAATGGGCTGGACATACTGCCAGAAGGACAGACCATCGATGGACAGCCGAAATTTTAGATTGGATTCCAAGGGACAGGAAAAGACCCAGAAGAAGACCACATGGGAGATGGGTGGATGAAATTCGAAAGTATGCAGGGGTGACATGGAGGAGACTGGCACAAGACAGACCGTTGTGGAGGAAACTTGGGGAGACCTTCGTCCAGCAGTGGATTGATAATGGTTGACAATGATGATGATGATGATGATACTTATATATATCCAGCAGTGGATTGATAATGGTGGACAATGATGATGATAATGATATACACACAGCACTTGACAAACCCAGGGTGCCAGCTCGCCCAGGCACTTAGAGATCTGTCCCTGGCACCAAATATTTTTCACTTCAGGGTTTGCAGTTTCCAGTAAATAATGTAATTTGCATTGTATAATTTGCAGATTATCCATTAAAAAGAACTTTGTAAATTTAGCAATTTAGCATACCTGCCAAGTTTTACATTTACCCGTACAATTTGCAGAAATTCCACTTGTTTTACGGTTTGTTTACAGATCAGTTTTTTTTTTTTGCTGTTTTTTCTTTCTTTTAGGTTAGTGCAATTTTGAGGGTCAAAAAAATGATGCCAAAAAGTGCACCAGAATATTCTCATCCAGTTCGTTTCATCTGGCTCCTAGATCTCGAATATACAAGGTTTGTCCATAAAGTAATGAGACCACTTTTCCTGGGCCAATCAGATTGGCAGGAGGGCGGAGTCTCTGGGTGTGACAGGTGGCGGGGTGTGTTAGGTAAACGATTGATGTCTTGTTAGTTGGCTCTGAGCTTTTACAGAGTGAGGATTGCTTGCGAAGTGGACAGCTGTGTGAGCGTCGCGTAATGTTAAAAATGCAGAAGAGTGTCGAACAGCGATATGCGGTAAAGTTTTGTGTTAAACTTGAAAAATCCGCGACCAAGATGATTGCTAAAATACAGAAAGCCTACGGAAAGGATGTTTTATTGAAAGCACAAGTGTTTCGGTGCCACAAAACGTTCACAGAGGGAAGAGAGAGCGTCGAGGATGAGCCACGCCTAGGGCACCCTTCAACGTCTCACACTTTGGACAATGTGGAAAAGGTGAAAGAAGTTTTGGATTCTGACCGACGTCTGAGTGTTAGATTGGTAGCAGAGCACGTGGGACTCGCGAAATCCATTGTGCGTGAAATCATCACGTAAGAATTGCAGATGCGGAAAGTTTGGGCCAAATTGGTTCCTAAGGTTTTGACCGACGAACAGAGGAACAACTGTGTGTTGATTTCCCGTGGGACCGTGTGAGGAGTGAACCTGTTTTACTGGAGAAAGTGATAACAGGTGATGAAATGTGGGTCTTTGAGTATGATCCAGAGATGAAAAGACAGAGCTCAGAGTGGCACATCCCGAGTCTCCTCGACCAAAGAAGGCTTGAATGTACAAATCGAAGATGAAATCGATGCTCATTGTCTTCTTTGACTGTAAAGGTGTTATCCATAAAGAGTTCATAGCACCCAGACGAATGGTCAATGCTGCATTTTAGGTGGAAGTGCTACAACAGCTGAAGAACAGAGTTGCGCGTGTCCTCTCGGAGATCACCAACACTTGGGTTCTTCACCACGATAATGCGGCGAGCCATGTGTCGCTGCGAGCGAGAGTTTCTAGCGAAATACAATGTGGCGACGCTGCCCCAACCTCCTTACAGCCCGGACTTGGCCCCGGCTGACTTCTTTTTGTTTCCCCGGCTCAAATCCAGCCTGAAAGGACACCCATTTTGGGGCTGTTGCAAACGTGCAAACTGCCGTGACGAGTGCTTTGAAAGCAATCCCTGTTCCCGACTTCCAGGCAAGCTACGCAGCGTGGCAGAACCGCTGGCAGCAGTGTATTGATGTTCAAGGATGTTATTTCGAGGAATTTTAATGTTATGTAAGTAAAACTTTAATTAAACGTCTGTTATTGAATGAGTCTCATTACTTTCCGGACAAACCTTGTATTTCTCAAGCCCTGTATCTACACCGATCAGCCATTACATTATGACCACCTACCTAATAAGATGTAGGACCCCCTTTAGCCCGCAAAACAGCTGCCACTTGGCGAGACATTGACTCAGTGAGGTCATGATAAATATCCTGGGGTATCTGGTACCATAATGTCAACAGCAGGCCCTTCAGTACTCGCATATTTCGGGGTGGTATGGATTTAGCCCAAACCCTCGAAAATCAAAACATTAAATTAAACATTAGTTGTTCCCAAATCAAACAACAAATGTTTAATTGCATTGGGTTCATGTCAGGTGAATTTGGAGGACAGAGAAATAACAGAAAGTCACCAGCATGTTCCTTGAACCACTCCTTGATAATTCTGGTATTGTGGCATGGGACATTATCCTATTGGTAATGGCCATCACCAGCAGGGAACACAGTTGCCATGAATGGGTGAACTTGGTCTGCAACGATGTTCAGACACTTGACAGCTGTCAGGGATTGTGCTATTGGGAAAATGGGGCCTTAAGTGACCCAAGGAAAAATCACCCACAGTATAACGCTGCTGCCGTCGGCCTGTTTCCACCCAACACTGCATCCATGTGCTGTAGCCTTTGTTGGTAATTAATCGGTGTATCTCTGCTTGGCCATATACACCTGATGCACCAGGAATCTTGATTCACCTGACCAGGCCAATTTCTTCCAATCATCTACGGTCCAAATATCTATGATCTTGGGCCCATTTCATGCATTGTTGGCGATGACGTGTAGTGGACATGGGGACCTGAACGGGTCTTCGGCTATGCAAGCCCATGCGCAGAAGGCAGCAATGAATCGTGTGAGGTGACACATTGCCCTGATCAACATTGTTGTAGCTGTGGGCGATTTGTCGCACTGTGAACAATGCAGGACAGTGTCCACTCCCCTCTGGCATCATTGAGCTGTGGACAACACACAGCTGGGCGACGATTCATCTTTTGGCTATCTGTGCACCACTTCTGATGTGTACTCACTACAGCAGCACATGCACAAGCAGCGCCGTTTTCGAGATCGTAGTCTGAGGTGCAGTGCCATCACAATTTGTCCTTTATCAAACTCCAATAAATTGGCAGCTTTTCCCATTCTAACTCTGAACTCCCTATTAACCGAAAGCTGGTCCTCGGGTTGTATATATATACTACTCTGTGAACTTCACCCTCACCACCATTCAGTCTCTAGGCTGGAAATGGTTATAATGTAATGGCTCATTGGTGTACGTATATATCTCATTTCTGGTTAAAAAAAATCTATACATACCTCAGTAAAATACTGGGGTAGGCATCCAAATTTCAGCACATCAAGTAATCAATGTTTGCATTAGACTTCTACACACCCACAATTGTGGGCCACAGAAATAACTCCATTGTTACATTTGTGCAGTGCATTTGTTGGTTAGAGTTTAGTGGCACAAGGGCCCAGTGCATTTGTTAGAATGATGTAATTTAGGTGCTTTAATAACGTGTTTTTCAAACAAAGCGCTTATTTTTTAAAAGGACAGCATGCTCTGGAACATCATGTTAAACTGGAGAGCTCTGAAGCAAAAATGGGTGGCATTTGAACATCAAAACATTTGGTATGCTGCCTAATGCTTCCCCATGCCTTAGGTTTTCCCCCTCCATTTCATGCATTTATGTTTGTAATATGTTCTATTTGGGGGGGGGGGGGGGCTTCGAATTGCTTGTGGCCCATATCTTTTTATTTTGTTATTGTTTAGCTACAAAGTAGTTTGTTTGCCCTGTGGTAGTGACTGATGCAGATTTATGAACTGTCAGTTATATCTTCAGTGCACCCTTCCCCCTGCCAGCCATGGATAAAACCTGGCACATGTGGAAAGCTCTTGAAATAAAATTATTGGTGAACAGTATAGTTCAGATATGTATATTTTTTTTAAGTGTGTAGCAGGCTGATGGCTAGTTTGACTAAAAGCAAACATATGTTCTATTATAATTCAGTATTTGATTTGTATAAAAGAACTTGCATTTCTGTATATAAAAAATGGGTACTAGTTTCCTTTAGTGGCTTTGTATAATTTACCCGAATTTCTTTATAAAACTCATGTTTTCCCATTATTCATGATCGTATGATACCATGCCATGTTTCTGCGGAGGGCAGTTTTTTGGCGCTCAAATTGGTCAAAATGAAATTTGAAAATCGGTACCTACCAGCAGCGGTGCTACGGCAACAGTCATTTGCAATAGCACGTCAAGCTGTTTTCATGGCATAGGTGTTGTCTGTCACGTGGAATTTCCGGTTGCTAACCAATATTAAGCAGTGTATGGGTAAAACTTGAAGCTCTATGCTGTTGCAGGAGTTTCCACAAACAACCTTGGCAAGATGGCATAATGAAGCAGAATTTCCAAAAGCTCAAAGCAAAATTTATTAATAGCTGAATATACTGCCCACAAAATATGAAGTTATTGGTGGGAAGCAAGAATTACCCAATCAAACTGCACCATGTAATAGCACAAAACAAAATATGCGGGGATGACCTTCTGCACAGCAACAATTCCCAGAGCAATCGGAACTTCCAGTGTTTCGTTAAAGACTCCCACATCCTTTCTGCAGTTGGAGGAAATGTTTACTGATTTTTAAAAGCATTGATCCTATTTTACTTAAACTTTGCAAGATCTATTTGTGAAGTAAAGCAGACAGTCGCACGTGGCAAAAAAAAAAATAAATAAATAAATAAAAATAAAAAAAAATGAATATCTAGGTTGATGTTTAGCTGGGAGAATCACATTTCATCTTCCTGTGGCATTTAGTAGTTGAATGCTCTTTCTGCTCAGCTGTAATGCGACAGCATGCAGCTCAGAAGTTTGTGCTTTCACAGCTTATCAGTTGGCAATCAGGAGTTCTATGTAGCAGATGACATCTGTGCTGTGAAAACAACTTCAATGTGCTATTGCAAATGGCAGTTGCCGAAGCATCGCAGCAGGTAGGTACCGGTTTCCAAATTTCATTTTGACCAATTTAAACACCAAAAGTTCGTGCTCCACAGAAACATATGGTATCATGAGACCACAAATAATGGGAAAACTTGAGTTTTATAAAGAAATTTGGGTAAATTATAAGAAGCTGTTAAAGGAAACTAGTACCAAAAATTGTTATTACAGCATTTAAATTTTTTCTATATAAGTACACCGCATAAAATACTGCAGCATTGTCATACTGCCTAATGCTTCCCTATGCCTTAGGTTTTTCCCCCTCCATTTTATGCATTTATGTTTGTAATATGTTCTATTGGGGAGGGGGGGCTTCGAATTGCTTGTGGCCATATAAAATGTATCTGCATACACAATTATTAAAACAAATCTTGCTGCAAACCCGCAAAGTGCGTACCACGATAACAATAGACTAAAATAATTTATAGAGATTAGTAGAACAATAAATAATTAGTAGAACATTACACATTCCAATTAGGGCAAAATAAATATATTACAATTGAATGTGCAGAAATGTGTGAAATGGACCTTTATGGCAAAATATTAAAATATTGGACTATGAGTCTCACAAAAGCAAGGCTAATTAAAGAAAGTTTTTATATCTAAAAAAAAAAACAGTTCCATTAACGAACCTTCAGAAATAATAAGTAGCATTTTCAACAACTTAATTCAAAAATAGTTGTCGTATGAAGTACATTTGGAAAAGATTTTAATTTAATAACTGGCAACTGCAAGAGGAACCTGGCAACAAAATTTTAATCCTTTCTGTGTAAACAGAACTTTTGGTACAGTTTCTGTACATCAAGAACCGGTCTTGATAAAAGAATTATTAAGGCCAGAAACGTCTGTAAAAACAAATTACTGAGAAATGTGAAAAATAAGCGAAAGTTCTTCATGTTAAAATGGAATTAAGTATACTAATCTAAGTAAAGCCTTGAGTAAGTGCTCTAATTGCTGTTAATAACATTTTTTTTTTAATCTACAAACAAAAACTATTTGCAAAATCTGCTAATAATTTGGAAACTCCCTTACGTCTACATTCTGCAACTCTGGTGACTGAGCTTAGTGCTGGCTTCTGATCATTTATCTACGATGGGTCCAAGTTGGAATCCGGCTAAGCCATAGATGTGTCTGTCTTACAGCACTGGCTCCCTTTACTGCAGCCAGTGGCCCTAAATTATGTGTTAGGTGTGCAACTCAATTCTCGGCCACAGGCACGACACGTTGACAGCAAATCGAATACGTACCTAATCAGGGCAATAATCCTCGTCGTGTTGATACATTTGAGCCATCAGTCAGGGTGCTGCCAAATACCACTGCGGAAAAAAAGAGGGCTGTTTCGAGTTGATAAAGTCATCAATACTTGTGTGAACCTCCTTGACAAAAGTGAAGTGCGTATCACTCAGCTGATGTTGCAGGGAGCGAAAGAGGCAATAATCCAACAGGGCGAAGTCTGGAGAATACAGCGGGTCGGACAAAATCTCCCCTTCCAGGTCGGTGATCTGTTTAAAGTTGTTTTCGTGGTGTGAGGACGCGCATTGTCCTGAAGCAACAGGACCGACATTCTGCCCTTGCCAGTGTATGGCCTTTTCGCCTCCATTGTGTCACTCACACGAATGAGCTGCTGACAATGATGTTTAGCAAAGACCGTTTCACCAGGTTTGAGCAACTCATAGTGTATGACACCACGCTGATTCCACCATATGCACAGCAACGACTTCCTGGCATGGCTATTCGGTTTGGCGGTACTGGTGGGAGGCTGACCTGGAGAAACCCATGACTTACGCCGCTTAGGATTATTGTAGAGGATCCACTTCTCTCAAATCCTTCTTCTTGAATCTGGGGAGCAAGGACACAGCAACATCGTAGCGCCTAGACTTGTTCGCAGCTGCGAGTTGGAGGGGCACTCAACGGCCCTCCTTGTGAATTCGTCCAAACTTGTGCAGGTGCTTTGCAATGGCTTGCGTTGTGTTACTCCGAGTTCCTGGGTGAGCTCTGACTGTGTGTGACAGGGATCCGTGTCCAACACTTGTTCCAGTTGCTTATCGTCAACTTTGCGTAGCTCTCCCGGACGTTCTGCAATACGGACCAAAATTTCCCAGCTTAAACCACAGGAACCACTTCTTGCACATACTGTAGGACACAGCAGCCTCGCCCAAAGCAGCACAGATCATTTGCTGGGCTTCCGCAGCACTTTTTTTCAGCTGAAGCGCGAACAGGAGACAGTACCTCAAATGTTGCTCCTCGAACGACATTGCTTTCACCGTCAACTTTTGTCCCTTCTGTCACTACAGCTGTGAGCAATTATGGTTGCCTGGATAGCTGTTGGATGGCGCTGCAATCGGCCATTATCACACACAGCTACTTGCGGTTAGGGGCAGAGAATTAAGTTGCACCCCTAATAGCTTATAGCCCATTAAGTTGCTCACCAAAGTAGCAGAATGTAGACACATGCACATATGCTGATAGTTTCCAAATTATTAGCTGATTTTGCAGATAGTTTTCTCTTTTAGATTTAAAAAATAAATAAATGCTATTTACATCAATTAAAGCACTTATTCAAGGCCTTGCTGAGATTAATGTACTTTATTTTATTTTAACTTAAAGAACTTTCAACTACTTTTTACATCTTCTGAGTTCTTTTGTTGTTATAGGAGTCATTCCATGCCAAATCAACCAAAAAATGTCAATATTCAACCTGACCATCTCAGATTTCAATGAATCCTTCAGGGATCATTCTCCCTAATGATATAAATGAGAACATATTTTTGATGGTCTTCAAGGCTGTGCAAATCATTTTGTGACTTTTTTTTTATCTCATTGGGTTTTCATGCAATTAATTTTTAAAAATTTGAATAGTCGTTTCTTTGGCTTGCATAAACTTTTTTAATCTTGAATTCCTCAAGTTCTATAAGGCCTAGAGTGTTGTTTGACCCCTCATTTTAAAAATAATTTCACAAGTTTTAATTTGATATATGCAACTTGACTATACTTGGTGAAAAACATTTTTTTAATATATTTTTTTTTAATTTTTAAGACTTAAAAATTTTGAAAAAAAAATAATATGTTTTTTGTAATATTATAAGCTTTAAATCCTGAAACTTTTAGAGTGGAATCTCAATGGGATTGGGAGCTATGGCAACAAACTTAAAGTTACTGTACAAGTAATAATGGATTATAATTCTCGTTTTAATGTGTTTACATTATAACAGACACTGAGTTTTAAAATCTACATAATACATCATACTACGTACTACATAGTCAAACATAAAACAACGGAAGGATAGTCTCAACAGGCTAAAAGTTTTACCTGGTAAAATTAATAAAAGTTTTTTTTAGTTAGCACTCAGAGTTGTACTTACACCAAAATAGCGACCCCTTAGTTCTTCTTTAATTTAACAAATAATTTCTTGTTTGCGTTTTTGGTTTCTGAATCTGTAAGTTGATAAACTCTTCCTGTAGCTGTTGTAGGATAAAGTTTTGTTAAAACCTAACTTTTATGCACAACTAGTATGTCAGTAAATTGTGGGTATTTGAAAGATGGAGAAGGGCCATGTGGTTCCAAAAACTTATTTTTACTTCATCTCCTTCTATTCCTACACACACAACCTAACCACCACTTTTCTGAGTATTGGCATGTAACAAAGCCAACAATGTCATTAATGTCCAGATCATCATCAGTGTCATCAGCTGAAACTATTTCTACACTTTGATTCCTCTAAAAATGAGTAGCTTTTCACTAAAACTCTAGTCTCATTCACAGGACTGTAACTGTGAAATTGTTGAGTACCCTTTATTGTTGTTGCTGCTTCAAACCTACTCTTTAAGGTCTTTTACTCGGCTCATATTAGTCTGTAGTGGAATACAAAACACTGATGTTGACAATATTGTCTTTAGCCCAATCATAAAGTTGGTGAGGGATCATAATTTGATCATTGTAGACCATTCGTAGACTGGCCAATGCCGCTAATCATTTAACAGTTCCTCCGACACCATCACATGCATTTTTTCCATGTGACGATGCAAAGAAGTTCCATTCCGCCTTAATGCCAAAATCTTTCTCATGATGGCTGAGACTGAGAAAGTTTGATTTGTTTTTGTACTGTGATGATGCTCTATCTGAAAAGTAATTCAGCTTTTCAGGTTTATGGGGCAGATTCTGTTTAAGAAAGTCAATCATGAGGTGTTGAAACAAATGAATAGGAACTATATCATGCACCATACAATCAGAAAGAATAACTAAGCTCAGGTGCGCCAACTTTTGATTTCCTCATCAACATAGTATATATAACAAACGGATGTACTGTTGCTTGAGCATGGTTCCAATGAAAGCCTTGTGCAGAATCTTGAAGCACAAATGCATAATTTTCAGCAAAACCACAAAGTACAATGCATTGGTTTTGAGTTAGATTTTCTTTCAAGTGTCCCAAATAGGAAGACTGTTGAGTAGCAATGAAAGAGTGTCTTAAAAGATTTGGCAAACTCTGAAACAAATAATCCAAAAACTCTTCTGTTGGTTTTATAATAGTTTTCAGGACATACTTGTTATCAATCTGCATTCATTGTTTGAAACTCACATTTTCAATGCTATTAAGCTCAAAAGCTTCTTCAAACCGAGCCTTTAAATCATTACTTCCTGGGCAATTAACACAATTTGTGAAGTAACATTTAGATGTTGGTGTTTTGCAAATTATATTGCTTGTTACATCTTTGTATGTTTTAATCTGGAGTTCGCCATTTGTCAATTCAGGTATTTTACACTGAGCCATCATTAATTTGGCATTCTGATGTATTGTGCAAACGCACACAGAATGTGTCCCACTGGACCCAAGAAGAACACAATGCTTGGGACGAAGCTCACAAAATTTAGAAATTCCAATTCTCTGATCAGGGTAACGCTCCTTAAATAGTACATATGATTATTTTATTGTACTTAGAATTAAATACTTTTGAACATGTACACTTTACCAACTTTTTTGACTGAAACAAAGTCTTTTTTACCAGGAATTTGATGACTAACCTCATCATTTTGATAGAATTCTTTTACTACGGCTACTGTTGCAGGGTCCCATGTTCTTCCAGGCTTTGGGTCAGGGAATGACATTATACCTTTTTCATTTAACACTGTTTTTGCCTTTCTAGCAGTAAAATTAGACACTCCAAATTCAGTTTCAATTTTTTTAGAGTCCAGCTTTTGGGAAGTGTAGTTAGAACCTGCATCCTAACACTTTTGCCTGTAGTAGCATTGAACTTTTCTTTCAATTGATTAATAATTTCATTGCCATAATTTTTTGCAGTGTCAGATTCAGCAGTACCTGGATTTAAATTAAGTACTTTCGTTCGAAAAGCTTCCATCACTTTTGTAACCTTTGCTTCTGGGTATTTTTTTCAATCAAACATTTTCTTTTAATACGTGTTTCTTCGATAGCAGTCACTTTTGTTCAAAGCTTCAATTGCCTCTTTTCTCTGGAGTTGACAATGTATTTTGAACTGGTACTTCAGGAACATTCAAATGGAATGCAAGCCTTCTTGCTCAGTTAAAATCTCTGGAAGCTTTCGACACCCATCACATATCTTGTCACCATGTAAATTGGCATTATGTCTCAAAATATTTTCATTTACAGATCTTAATTGTTTTTTATAATAATTATGACCAGGTTTCTTAAATGGGTTACAACAATATACCAAAAAATGCTTTGATGTACTGGGTTCACCCTTATTGTCACAGAGTCCTAATAATAGAGTAGAGTTCAAATTATAAATAATAGTACAAATCAAATTGTCTGAAACAATAAAAAAAATATCTTATATAATAATAGGCCTTTAAGACTAAATAGGACTGACTGTACTTTTGAACTGGAGAGAGGCCTACGTAGTTGTTCCAAACAAAGATGTCAAAAATGGTTAAACTTATTACTTAATAAACACATAACACTTATTTCACTTCCACTGAAAAAAACTATTAACTTATAAAAATCATATTTTTATGTGAAACACTTTAAGTAACACTGCCAGCAACTAAATGTTCACTCACTGGCTAGAGTGGGCATGAGTCACACTCCTGCAAGAACATGAATCAGACAAGTCTGTACAGGCTTCTGCCAGAACACCTGTGATTAGCAAAACTATTTACTCACATGCTATCCCTAATTTGTCTGTAAGTTTAGTAAATCATTATCTGCAATAGACCCTAATGTAAATTGGTTACCTTATAGCCAACGTATTTTTTTTTTTTTTACCTTACAAAAGTTAAAGATAACAATGTAGCCCTAACTTGTATTTAAAACAATACCATTGGTACCAAAACTTTTGATCCCATTGAGATCCCACTCTAAAAGTTTCAGGATTTAATGCTTATAATATTACAAAAAACATATTTTTTTCAAAATTAAAAAAAAAAACTCTTACAAAATGTTACTTTTTTTCTTTAAATTTAATTTTTTTCCACCAAGCATTGCATATCAAATTAAAACTTATGAAATTATCTTTAAAATGAGGGGTCAAACAACTCTCTAGGCCTTATAGAACTTGAGAAATTAAAGATTGAAAAAGTTTATGGAAGCCAAAAAATGAAGATTTTTCAAAATTTTTAAAATTATGTGAAAAACCAATGAGATAAAAAAATTCAAAAATATATTCTCATTTATATCGCTAGGGAGAATGATCCCTGAAGGTTTCATTGAAATCTGAAATGGTCAGGTTGAGTGACTGGTTGATTTGGCATGGAATCACCCATAGACGTTTCTGGCCTCTAGATTTTACCAAGGGGTGTTTCTCAATGCATAAGAACTGTACCAAAAGTTTTGTTTACACAGAAAGAATTTAAATTTTACTGCCATGTTCCTCTTGCAGTTGCCAGTATTAAATTAAAATATTTTCATTATGTATTTTGTAAGTCTATTTTTGAATTAACTTGTTGAAAATGCTGTTTATAATTTTTGAAGGTTCATTAATGGAACTGTTTTTCCGGATGTAAAATCTTTCTTTAGTCTCTTGTTTTTATGAGGTACATAGTCCAATATTTTAATACTTTGCCATAAAGATTCACTTCACACACATCGCTGCACATTAAATAGTAATGTACTTATTTTATTCTCATTGAAATCTGTAGTGTTCTAATAATAATATATTGTTTCATTATTTTTTTTAAATTATTCTATTATTACCGTAGTTTGGGCTTCACGGGTTTGCAGCAAGTTTTCTGTTTCAACGGTTGGGTACGCAGATACATTTTATTTGTATACAACTCTGTTGCCCATATTTACTGCTTATAGCCCATCAACTTTCTCATGATGGTCGTTAAACCTCCACACAAACAAAATTCTTGCTGAGCATGTAAACAAAGCAGAATGATATACATGAAATTACATGTTACATTGATATTCAGAAGTCCAGCCAAAAACTGCGACCTAATTTGTGAATGTGAAAAAAAGTTATAGTTTTACATAAATAACTCACTTCCCAACAGGACCAGTAAAATAAGTGGTTTAGTGGCCCAGTGCAATATTTACTGACCAATGCCACCAACAGACCATTAGTAAATACAAAGTTTAAAACTCTGATAGCCTCATGCATATTTAACTGAATATGTACAAATAATTTATTTCCTTCAAAAAGTACATTTTTGTGTCAAAATTATTGTAAATGGTGCTTTAAAATAAGTTTCATGGTGGAAGATTTATTTTTAAAGCACCATTTACAAAAAATATTTCTTTACTCATCCCTGTGAGATGTAATACATAAAAAGCTAAGATAAAGGACACTAAGAAAAATACCTTGTAGGATTTTTTGTCAACTTTTAACAGCTCTTTAATTCTTATGTTTAAGATTCTTGTTTTAATCCATTTTAGAAGAAACTTGTACTCACTCAACATTCATGCTCAGCATTGATCAAAAAATAATAGATGATGTTTCAAGCACTGAAAGGGAATTTGCTATGCTGCTGCCATCTTACAATTCATTTAGAGGTGAGAGTTGAACTTAGTTCTGAATTGTTAGTTGTGTGTGTGTGGCTAGTTTAGTGGTCATCTTATAAAGAATGAATAGTTCATTGCCAACTTCATATTGAAGAATTGTTTTTGGAACTTTTGTTTAAATGTGTTCAAGGTCATTTGGAAAATTAAGCCTCAGAAAAAATCCAGTTTCCTCTTCTTGCAAAATAGTAATAAATAAAATTAAAATAACTCTGACCTTTAAAAAAAGCAAAGATCATTCAGGATTTTTCAAAAATAGTATCTCTTGTTCCTATAAAGAAAACCAAGAAGGGCAAAGCTTTCAGTGTGGGATTAAGATTCCATTACAGTGTAAGCACTTATGCAAGAGTAATAAGTTGGCTTCAAACTTGGGTAACGAGCAAACAGAAGTTTCAGCTAGGTTGACAAACAAATTGCAGAAATGCGTACGTATATGCTCTATGCACACATTGACGTGTATATCAGTTGTGAGTTGTGGAACTGGCACTAAAATTCCTCTTAGCATACTACTTGCAAAATAAATTTGCTAGCAAATGTGTGTGTGTGTGGTTGGGGGGGGGGGGGGGGTAGTTTAAAAAAATGTTCTAAAACTCCATTTAATGAATTTATTTTCTGTGTTAAAGTTCTGCCCATTTTATTTCTATTTGTTATACTCAAAATCGGAAATAGATTTTGCTGTTGCCTTTAATCTTGCTGATGAAAACATTGTAGCATGTGTTCAGAAAAGTAGCGTTACTGCCGATGCGTCTAAAGATTATACTGTAAAGAAACATTTTGTGCTCAAGTTCAGACCCCCACCCCACCCCTCAAAAAATTTCAAAAGCTTATCTGTAAAATTAATATAGATAGTATTGTTTTATTGTAGGTTTGAAGTCTTACAAATAAATGTACATTATCTATGTTCCGTAACAGTACTGTATACAAAGATATTAAATTAAGAATGGTCTCAATGAAATCAAATGAAGACTTCAATGAATGCTAATAAGACTAACTCTGAAATTGTTAAGTTAAAACCTTAAATAAAGGCTACTAGCTTTATAGTATTGAACATTTTAATAACATGTTTAAAATGGTCAAATAATCAGCTGTTTAGCTAGTACGGACAAAGTTTGTTCTGTATAATAATAATAAAAAAAAAAAAAACCCCATTCCACATTGGGATTTTTGTATACAGCAAATATTTTGTAATATTACAAATACCATAAACCTTTTTCATTAAAAAGAACTTTCAGTGTATTATATATATACACTCAGTAGTAAAACATTAGAGATAGGGGTGATGGGCAGTTGACGTGGGCATCCATTACGCTTGATCAGTCACAAACTGAACACAGGCAATAAATAGATGAACAGCAGGGCTTCCCAACAGTGTGTCACAATTGATGAATGTGGGTAAATGTGGTGATGTTAGGCTAGGGGTGAAAGAGTTCCACCAAAAGGCAGAATTCTACCTTTTTGGAAGTCATTAGGGGAGTTCCTGATATTGACGCAGAAATGCAATAATTGCAGTAAAACAAATTAGATTAGTGTAAATATGCGATTTACATTATTTGTTTAATGTAAACACATTAACTAAAATAAAATTCTTGTTTGTTCCTAAAGAAGTGTTTGACAATTTTAGTGGTTTTTATATATGCGTGTATGGTGCTTAGGCTAGTTAATAAATGCTGAAAGGTTAAATTACTTTTGCATATTTCTATGTGGGAAAAGTTCAACCTTTTCTTGCCACGACCACTTTCATGCCTGTGTTAGGCTCATACATGCTGACCGCTTAGCGATTTCTAAACAAATCACATCCAGATTAAATGTTGGAGGCCCAAGCAGCATCAGCAAGCAAACGGTATGGCACATGCCCTGGGCTACAACAGGAAGGCCAAGCTATGGTGTAGAACAGGAACTCTATCTAAAAAAGCACAAGGGCCCTAGATATGCATTACTAGCAATGAGCATTTGTCTTGATGGAAACTGTTCATCCCAATGATCAACAAAAATGTGAATTCCCAAACTACAAATTAAAGTCATCAGTGAAATGTGTAAAATGCAATCTGCATCTTTATTTCAATAAGCACAGTAATTGTTTTGTCAAATTTCATACATCATAGGACCATAGTAATTTACAATTCATGTTATTTGCTCACACAATAATTATTATTGAGTTTTATGGCAATATAAGTGATTTATTGATTGCTTTGCATTGTAAAATATCTTCAATACATACATGCCTTAATAATAAAATAATATTCAAACATCTTGAACAAATATTTCCATGAAAAAGGACATTAATTTTATATTACAGTGCATTGGATAGAGACCCCAGTCACACGAAGTGTCAAATTTGTCACCAACCTCTATCAACTCAGTAATGATTTTCAGAATTTTATGATTTTTATAAGTGTTATATATACATTTAGGTAAAACAAAATGGGAGGGAGAATTAATGTATACAATATAGGGTTAAAACCATTTAACAGATTGTGGATTATATGACAGAAATTATGGTATTTGGTGCAAATTACAGAACCTGAGGTAAAAGAATTGGATGCTGGTGCCAGTTTTCTAAGCACCTGGGATTTGTCAAACCCTGGGACCTAGAGAAGGAATTATTTTAGGTGCAAAATCCAGAAAATTTTCAATGATGACAGCAAAGTAATCTGGAAAAGAGTGTTCCTTGCACCCTGGAGGGTCAGGTTTAACACAGGGTCTTTGTGGGGGCCATGATGACACTGTACTTGTGTAATAGTGAATTCAGTTCTATGTTCCGGAATTTTTATTTTGAAATAGTTCCATTAAATTTGTGCATTATAATGCTATTTAGTAAAGTTAAGATTTTCTGTTGCTGCTTCAGGCAATGAATCATTTCCTGTTTTTACTTAAGACTAATTCAAATCATTTAAAGATGTTTTCCTAGAAATGTATCTAAGGAAATGCCACTACACTATTTGATTTTCCTTCACAGAATGTGTTTTTAGCAAAAAGCGATAATTTCTGATATGTGATAGTTTTATAGTTCTGAATTTTGGGTTTAACTACAGGCTAACCTCAAAACTTACTTTTTACTGAGCATGAGCTGTTTTTGAGATTTTTATAGATACACTGGTATCCAAAAGCTGAGCATAATTGGTAAAACATACAAATAAACAGGGATGTAGAACAGCCTTAGCGGCGCTAAGGCACTTTTTTCACAGGCTTAGCAGCACTAAGGCATTTATTTTTTATGGTTAAGGAGATAATTTGTTAAATGATAACACACAAAAAAACACACCTTGTTTTATATAAAAAAAAAAATGCTGTGTACATGGTAACCCCATGTTCTCATTACAGAGATAAAATTAAATATTCGGATCACGCAGTAAGTTGCTTCATGAACGAGTTGTAGTTTAAAATGGGTGGGAAATCTTTTGCCCAAATGGCGACTTCCAAAAAACAGTTTCCAAATGTTACTTATACGTGGGCTAAAACTGTACTGCCAGTAGGGAATACAGCAGGGGAAAATTAAGTATCGCAAGTTTTATGGTGGCGTAGGGTATTTTTACTAAAGAACCTGCATCCGGTGACCAGATTCAACAATAGCAATCCCCTCAGCTCATTTTCTAAATCCACATGGTGTCACACAAAGAATTTCCTTTACATCCATCCCATTAGCTAAGGAAAAACTGTTCGAAGTTACGATGAATAGATGACCACCGGGAGCCATACCTCACTCTGAATTTATTTTTAGTCTGTGTTGCTTTTTCCCCCGATGCAAGCTAGCTTTCTCTTAAAGGATTACGCATTTTCTGATCTCTGTTGTCGCGACAAAGTGTCAATTCTTAATTCATTTTCAAATTTTAAGTAATTATACGTGACATAATGAAACGAGCACAAGATTTTGAATTCCAAAAAGATATTTGTAATTTTTTTACTAAAAAAGTGAAGGTTCCTAGTGCACAAAATGATTCAAGCTCCAGTAAAGGATGTTTATCTGATATTGACTCTAACATTTCACAGGTTAGTAGTTTTGCTTTAAATAGTAAGGAAACTTTATGCACAAATTGTAGTACTACGAAAGAGACGTGATATAATTTCAGACATTGAACCATCTGCACGGATAAATGGCCGCTGCATTAAATCCTATCCCGATATCTGGTCTGAGGAAATGTGGCTAGAAAGAAATACGAAACATGTTTGGCTTGATAGCAAAAGTGGATATCTGGGCTGCGCAATTTGTTTGCAGATTCAGAATTTACAAACATTCAAATCACAAGGTCTGTACATTAGCCCAGAATGGGGTAATTACACAGTTACGTACACTGGAAATACAAGGGAAAAGCAATTAAAATCCTCGAGATCAAAATTTTCTGTACATAAAAATTCTGATGCCCACAAAAAAGTATGTTCCATTCGACAAATCGGTGAGAATGAGGTTTTTGAGACCAATCTAAACAAACAACGGGCACAAAATTTAGATTGTACTGTGAAAATTTTCAATACAGTGTACTATCTGGCGAAACAAAACAGGCCGTTTTCTGATCATCATGGTCTAATAAAATTACAAAGGAAAAATGGGCTGGATGTTGGAATATCCCTACAGTAGTGTTTCAATGCCACTGCGATAAAATTTTTTATCGCTGATGAATTTAAAAAGAAACTGACTCAAGCCATGGCCCAAGATGAAGGGAAAATGTCAATTATAATTGACGACTCCACTTCAGTGAGCAATAAATCACTGCTGATTGTTTACATTCGGACAATAATTCGATCACAAGATTTAACAATTTTTTTGGATGTTATCGAACTGGAAGACCAGAAAGCTTTTACTATAACAGAATCGCTGTTGAAATATTTAGAATCATGCGGAATAACCGATGATTATTTTAAAAAAAAATTAATATGCTTAGCATGTGACGATACAAGTGTAATGCTTGGCTCCAAATCCGGCGTTAGAAAACTTCTTGAAACCAAATTTCCACAAATGATTACCTGGCATTGTCTAAATCACAGAGTAGAGTTGGCAGTAAGTGATGCTCTAAAAGATCAAAATTCTGTATATCATTTCCAGAGTTTCATGGAAGAACTTTATTCTTTGTACAATCAGTCTCCAAAAAATTGTAGAGAAATATTAAATGCTGCTTTGGAACTGGGATTACAGATGAATAAGAGAGGGAAAATATTTGGAGTGCGATGGGTGGCTAGCAGTTTCAGAGAAGTTTCTACCGTATGGAATACCTGTTCAGCTCTATCAAAACATTTTCAACAAGCTTCCATCGATCAGCAAAGATCTCAGACAGAGAGAGCTCTATATTTGGGTCTGTTATCAAGAATGGAGTCCACAGGGTTTTTAAAAGATTTAGCTATAATGTGTGACACGTTAGAAGAACTTTCAAATTTATCTTTGCAGCTCCAAGACAGAAACTGCAACTTATCCCGTGGTGATAAACTTATTAAAAGAACAGTTAAAATTATCAATTTGTTCAAAGTAACACCAGGCGAATACCCAAAATCAGCAGAAAAAGCCTTATCAGAAGGGAACTTCAATGGTGTTATTCTTTCAAGCAACAAGAGATTAACAAGTATCAACAGTTCACAGTTCTTAACCAGCATTTCTGATAACCTCAAACATCGATGTTTTACTACATAATCTTCCAATGCAAAACACAGAGGTGATGGAGATGCTAAAACTGTGGCTAAATATTCACAACTGATGGAAGACTGATGTCCTAAATCCTGATTTTTGGCCACGTGATACTGATATTTTGTATGGCAAAGATTCAATTAGCAGACTTTGTAAAATGTTTCGTCTGGAAAACGAAAGGAGCTTGTTGAATGCGTTTTGGGATTACATTGATCTCGCAGGAAGGAAAGTTCCCCAAACTTTGGAGCTGTTAATGCACTGCACAAAGATCTTTCCATGTAGCTCTGCTGAGTGTGAACGTGGATTCAGTTGCATGAATCTGATTGCTACGTCAACCAGAAATAGTCTGTTAATACAGCATCTGTCATCACTTGTGTTTATCCACTTGAACGGACCACCCTTGGAAAAATGGGATTCACTTTCATACGTTAAACTTTGGCTAAGGAAACACCACTAAGCAACAGAGACAAAATCAAGCCATGTGGCATATAACGAAGAAGGAAAAGGAGGCACTATGGAAAATATTTTAGGAGAGTAAATTGCATGTATATTTGGGTAAGTAGAACTTAAACACTGTTTGTTTGTTTTTTAATTTCATTTGTACAAAACATGAATTACAATGAGCAGTAAAACTTCACGGTAGTGCTAGATAAGACATAAAACCCATACTCCTCTGTTCATTTATTTATAATAAATAAATTTAGGTGAAGGGTTTTCCTCACGAATCAAGACATGTGTTTACTTCTGGTGTATACTCGAGCATTATTGTTCAGTATTGGGAAATACAGAAGTATTGAATACATCGTTCGTCGTTTTAATCTACTGAAAGGGAACCTGAAGAAGTGGTTAACTCACTTAGATTTTGTGAAATTTAGTTTTTATTTGTTTTAATGTGCGGATCTTTCAAAGTGGTCATAATCTTTACTGCACAAAGATTAATGTAAACATCTTTTCGAAACTGATCTCCATTTGCACCAAATTCATTGGTTTTTCAGGTCATTTCATCTATATAATTTTTAAATTTACGCATTCAGTTTAAAAGAATGATTTGGACTAAAAATCTTAAAATTACCATAGTGTGTTTGCTTTAAATGAATTAAAAAAAACAAAGAGAGAGAGAGACCATAGTGTATTTGCTTTAAATGAATTAAAAAAAAACAGAGAGAGAGAGACCATAGTGTTTGCTTTAAATGAATTAAAAAAAAAACAGAGAGAGAGAGAGAACCATAGTGTGTTTGCTTTAAATGAATTAAAAAAAACAAAAAGAGAGAGAGAGAGAGAGAGAGAGAGAGTGCGTGTGTGTGTGTGTGTGTGTGTGTGTGTGTGCGTGTGTGTGTGTGTGCGTGTGTGTGTGTGATGGAAAATAAGCTTTTATATCATCAGCCAGTCTCCATTCATTGTTGGATGAAGGTCTTTCCAAGTCTCTCCAAAAACTTTGTCTTGAGAAAATTCTTTTCCATGTCACTCTAACATATGCTTTTGAATTTCATCCACGTTTCCTACGTCGTCTTCATCTGGGTATTTTCCTTTTTCGTGGTACCCAGCCATGCATTAAAGAACAGAAAGCCAAAGGTGCAAACCCAACCTGAGCCAAAAGAAACCTATAAATAGAAATGTCTATTCGCGGAAATGAAAAAGAGAAGGAAATTTCATTTGAACTAAACGTTAGCTAAAAGGAATTTGTTTCAGAAAATTCATGAAAACTGACAAAAGAAATATTTTATGTGTAATAATCAACAACAACCATTCCCAATTCACTGCTGGATGAAAGTCTCCTCTAGTATCCTCCAAAACTTCCTCTCTTGACATCCAGTCTCTTACAAGTCACTCCAGCATGCTTTTGAATTTCATCTACCCATCTCCCATGTGGTCTTCTGAGTTTTTCTGTCCATTGATATCCAAGTCTAGTATTTCAGTTGAACGCTGGTTAGTTCTTCAACGGTGGCTGGAGATTTTACTTTGATCATGAAGCCATTCCCACTTTTGTCATTTTCCTGATGCACGAGTTTATTTTCCTACCTTTTTGGTTGCACCAAGCATGTACCTCTCCAAGTTTCTTTCAGTTGTCTGCACTTTGCAGCATCTGTATGCCTTTTGTTAAGGTATGCACCTCTGCTACATCCGTAAGAACTGCAAGGATCAGAGGCGTAACTAGGGTGGGGCAGGCGGGGCGGCTGCCAAAGCTCAAGAAATCATTGCGTACAATTTGATTAAAATCAGAATATAAACTTTTGCACCAGTTTTTGGTTCAGAATTTACCTATAATTTCTATCGCCTATTGTGGTAGCTTGGCGGCTTAAAATTCACATTTCTTCCTCAAAACTTTTCAGACGATTTGTAAGATGAGCACAACCAGAAATGACGGCACGGTTTTTCGTACGCAACAAGATAAGTATGTCATTCGCATTTTTGAAGATTTTTTGGGGTAATTCGATTATTACTGGATTTACTGCCACTAGTGCAAGCAGTATTCGATTCGTTTGATGTGGTACCAAAATTCGGAACTCCGGAGCGGTTGGGAATCTCACCGCTCTGTTCACATTTTGTGTTTTACAGCCCTAAATGAAGTTCAGCATCCAGTTCAGCTTCACTACCTAGAACATCCTTGATGCAAGTAAGGGTAAGAGAAATGCACGAAATCCTTCTGATGAGTGCTGCCCCTATTAACTAATTTTTTCTTACGGAATTAAGATTAAATGTCTTTCCCGTTTGCGATAAAAAATTACACCTAATTATCTAATTGAAGTATCATACCTAAATAAAAAAATTTAAAAGTTAGGTTGTTAAATTACAATTAAAATGGCAATACCTTTGCAAAGGCCTTTCTCTGGTCCACCGAAAAACTAGCTCATTCTCAAAATGTATTGCACAACCGTTAGTGATTTTATTAGTTATCAATTAACTACAAGAGAATATGATACAAAAAGAAAGTATATAATCAGGGCTGACTGGACCATAGCGGCAACCGGGCCAATCGCCCAGGGCCCTGCTTCTTCATGGGGCTCCGCAGTTCAGAAAAAAAGCAAAACAGAATCTTTTTCTGCAGATAATTATTATTTGTTTTGTAAGTGTTGGGACGCGAGGTGCTCGAGAAGATATATATATATATATATATATTTTTAGTTTCCTATCCCCCCTTTCATTTTCGAATAGGTTATCGTCCTTCGTCATACAGATACTGAGATTTGCTGTACTGCAATCACCTTAATATTTTTGCATTAATGAAAAAGCAAATTACATTTCATCATTTTGTGGCCCCTATTTTTATATATTCAACAACTTATGTGCAAACCAGACACTAAAATTTAAAGAAATAAAAAGAACAAAATCAAAGTTGGTTACGGGCAACATATGGAGACCTATTTTCAGTGACTTTAAAAGCAGCACTAAAAATTTAAAAAAATGAAGAAAAAAAAGCATTTTCATTTCTTCTTTTTTTTATTTTTGTAAGTTTGATTCAGTTAGGCAAAGCGTAGCCTGGCCGCGCCAAACCTCCACTGCATGCGATAGATTCCCAAGAATTTTTGTCAGGAGCTGTGTCCTTTTTTGTAGCATAAATCATTTTAGTCATGGGATTGAAAATTACTTTGAAATTTCACGACCTTAAGATTTTGGCTATTTTGAAACAAATCTCAGGGATAAAAGGAAAAACTGCCACGTTCTGGTGCGAGTTTGGAGAGAGGTCGGCTTCTCTCCAAACTCGTGAGTCCACCCCTGAGGATTTAAAGCATCTATTGATAGCAATACTTTTGATGTAATCAAGTTCTTTCTTAAGTCCCTGTTCTGTGGAACAAGCGTTTCAAGCTTGGTAGGCATTCGTATAAAAGGCGCTAGTTTTGTAAACGTTGTTTCATTATATTGAAATGAAAAGTACACCTAAGCATTTCACTTTACAAACGCCTTTTTTCTTTTTTTTCTTGTGTGTGCATGCATATGTTAGTCTGCCTACGCCTTGGACGAAAATAACTCAAAAATTAAACCAATTGAGACGAAACTTCACGTTTTGAAGACACACACATCAGATTTCAACAGAAATCTTCCAACCGGATACGAAGAATCTCTCATTACATTTCAGTTATGCAAGATTGCTCAAATTAATTCATATTAATGAAATGATAAAAACAAAATAAATATTTACTAAACAGTAAAAACACAAGTCCAATTTTGAATGTCTTTAGAAAAACTTAAGGGACTTCTTTTCGGGGTAGTTTTAATAATTCTGTCACCGCTAAGGCACTTTTTTTTAGAACTACATCACTGCAAATAAAGGGTTAAAACCAATAGAATAGCGGACATTAGTATGCAGATTAGTCACTACACAGTTAAACCAATCGTATGGCAAGGTCAAATGTCTGCTGACGTTTAATGTGCAAATATCGTGCAGTTCCCTCAAAACAGCTTAAGCTACCCTGAGAGTCTTATTCCATTTCATTGCAATTCCCATGAGAAGAGTTGTCAGAGTAGAGAATGGTCAATCTGGATGGCTCAAATTAGGACAGTCATAGACTGTGGTCTTGAGAGCACCAAATGTGTCGTAGAGTGCCATCTGCAGGCTTTGGAGAAGGTTCCAAGACACAGGAGAGATTACACACCAACCAGTACAAGGTTGTCCAAGAGTCATAACCCCTCAGCAGGACCTGCATCTTGCATTAACTGCATGACGCCATAGGGCTAGGCAACTCTCTACAGAGCTTGCGGCCACCTCAGGATCAAGAGTTTCAAGACAAACTGTTTACAGGAGGCTCAGGGCAACTGATCTCTATGTCAAATGTTCAGGAGTTCATGTCCCACTCACCCCTGTGAACAGGAGGGCCCATTTAAACTATAATCAAGAAAATTAAAACTGAACACTGAATAAGTGCTCATCAGTGGTGAGTCCAGATTCAGTTTAGACTGATTCTTGTCAAACCGCTCTCTAGAGAATGGAAGGCCTATTACAATCCCAATAACATCAGGGAAAGGGCACCAATTTGGTATAGGTGGAGTCATGGCATGGGTAGGCATCAAGTTCAGTGGATGCACACATCTTTGACAGGAGTACTGTTAATGCTCTGAGGTTCAGAGATGAGATACTGGAACATTATGTGAAACTTTTCAGAGGTGCTGTGGGTCCAGAGCTGGTATTCATGGACCGTAATGCATGCTCCCACAAAGCTTACCTGGTGGATGGCTTTCTACAAAGTGAAGATATCCAGCACATGGAGTGACCAGCAAGGTCTCTGGATATGAATCTGATACAGAATGCATGGGATGCACTAGGGTGGCAAATTGCAATCCGTCAGTCTCCACCAAGGACCGTTCCGGAGATTCGAATTGCTCTTCATAAGGAGTGGACTTGTTGCCCACAGAGCTCTTACACAACCTGGTAAACAGCTTGAGAAGTCTATGCAAAGAGCTGCAAATGGTCACCACATCCCTTATTAATCATGATGCACTAGTCTTTTCTCAATTTTATGCACTAAACATAAAAATCACTGTTGATTTTTTTGTAAATCTGCTCAAATAATACAATAAACTATGTTTCATAATTTTTTACCTGCTGTTGTACTTGCAAAATGTTATTATGCGAGCATACCTAGTTTTGTTTATTTCCAACAATTGGTTCTTGAAATATTCACAGGTATTTGATTAGGCTTAACTTTTGGACATGAGTATATGTAAAACATTATGCAGCAGTGGAATGTGAAGCTTAATTTAACGCGATAACCCCCCAAGTCCTGCAAGTAGTTGCAGGGTACAAACTGTATTCCTGAGATTTTTTGTTTTTCTTTCTTTGGTATATAGTTGGGCTTAAAAATTTAAATGTAGCCCCGGTGGCGCAGGGGTCTAAGTGATGGCCTCTGATCATTCGTCTGAAAGGGGTCCGGGTTCGAATCCCAGTGAGGCATGGATGTTGTGTTTGTTTTACGGCACTGGCTCTCTCCCTTCCCTGGAACCAGTGACCCTAAATTAGGGATGGGTGACTCCTTATAGACCATTGAGTTGATCACAATGGTCATTAAACCTCCAATTAAAAAAAGATATATATTTGTTAATTGACCTTGACAAACAAATTCATGATATAATCAACACGGCAATCAGACATCGCTGAACTGATTATAATTACTGTACAGTCAATTCAGCGATGTTTGATTGCTGTGTTGATTATATCACAGTCGCCCGTCCCTAACCAAATTGTTTAAACAAATTCATTTTTGTGATCAAGTGTGCAGCTCATAAATTGGAATGTTTATATGTTTGCTAATGTTGTATGTGCTGTATTTCTTAGATGTAAGCATTTAGATACAAAATAAATGAAAATATATGTATATATAACTTTTCACGAGTTTAATAAACCCAATACTTTTTTGTACAGGTGCCTTCTCAACATCAACCCTGAGCATGGAATCAAAGTGGAAAGGAGGGGGAAAAAAAGACCCTTATACAGTCTAAAAATTCATTTGTTAATGAATGACTTTTTGTATAGATGCCTTTTCAACATCATCCCTAAGCATGGAATCAAAGTGGAGGGGAAAAAAAAGACCCTTATACAGTCCAAAAGTTCATTTGTTAATGAATGACTTTACTGACTTTGAGTGGACACAGCAATATTGTTAATGAGCATTAAAACTAATATTTCAACTATGTACCACAATTTCTTTATCACTTAATAAAAACATTCTTTTTAAAAGATGGGCTGTTTTATTTTTAATATCTATTCTGTTGATTTACCTATCTTATGTAACTTTTGTACTATATCACATAACTTATCTAAAAGAGAAATTATTTTGAATCTGTGGTCTACATCTTTATTGTGGGAATGAAAACATACCTTTGATAGCAACAAAAAGCAATTATTGTTTTTGATTTCTTGGGCCTTTCAACATTGTCACCACTTGAAAATTGTAACAGATCAATATAAAAGTAATTTTTAATGCATAATCCTTTGAACAAGCTGCACTGATGACAGGTTGGAATTCTACTGTACCTCATAGTTATAATGGTTAGGATGGTAATCGCAGAAACTGATTTGGTGATGAAAATTCATAAGAATTTTATATGTTTTAATTTTTCTTAATGAATTAGCCCTTTTACTCCACTTTATGCACAGTATATAAATACGAAAACAAGGCTAATAATGTTATTTTAAGAAGAGGGAAAATAAACCATTGGTAAATTTTTTAAAATATTTTCCTTAATTTTTATGTGGCAAAATATGTATCGTGCTCTTATATGCCAAGACTCTGTGGCTTTCTTGAAAAGCTCTAAATCTCTGAAACATTATGAAAAAGCTCGTTGGGGCAAGGTCTGGAGAATACAGAGGATGAAGTCCCTATTACCGTAAAGCAACCTGTATTACATTGTTGAGTGCCAACAATTGATCCCCTATCACTCTTACATACTGTTCAGGTTGCCAAATTATAATGCAATACTGACAAGATCTGCCTATTATCTTGTGTTATTGCATCATACTGTGACTTAGAAAGTTAGATACTTCTAACACATTAGATGTAATCAACGATCATTCTTTGACAGCTCAATTTACAGCGTTTGTGCTTTCCCTTCATGTTTTAGTCTGAAAATTTGAGCATCTGCTGCTTTTTCAACCCTTGTGGTTTTCCACACCTTGCCACACTGCTGCAGTTCTCAGATAACACATTTTTATTGCTTTTATATCCCACTTTCACTGAATCACGTTCAGAGTTGACTGATGATGCTGAATTTGCCAGCACACAAAACAGCAAGCTTATAAGTAGCGCATGTTTAATATAAACACATAAAAACAAGTGTGCATTCATTGTTATAAATTATCATTAAAGATTTTTTTCAACTTTGTGTTAGTACACTGTTTACATCACACACTTCATGGTTCACAAGTGTTTGCATTAAAATAACACATTATATAAAGTGAGTTTTATAATTCATTCAATGGAAAGTACATTCTTCACTAATTATGTAGAACAAGGTCACAGGGTTATTAACCTTGTTACCAGATATGCCTGAATTGCCTGTTTTTTACTATTCAATAGGTAATATCATCACATAAGAAAACTTTAAAATTATGAAGCTCTGGAGTGAAATGTAATTTTCAAGTTTTCTAATGTGATATTATGTATTGAACAGTAAAAAACTGACGATTCAGTCATATCTGATGGTTAATTATCTTAAAACTAAGATTTACGGTTCCCGACTGTTGTTTCTTCTGTAAAAATATGGTATAAAACTGTAAAAATTACGGTTCATAATTCTTCTTTCAGTTCTTTTCCGTAAATAATACAGTACAAAACTGTAAAAATTACAGTTCATCACTGTTCCTTCACAGTTGTTTACCATAAAAAATACGGTACAGAACTGTAAGAATTACGGCTCCTGACTGTTCCTTCACAGTTGTTTTCAATAAATAATACGGTACAAAACCATTTTTTTACGGTCAAATGATGGCAACTTGTTAACGGTCCAAAACTGTAAAATTAAAGGGCATTTTTTTACAGTGTGTAGAAGGATTAACAAAAGTTAATCCCTTTTGTCAAAAAGTGATTAACTTTTGTTAATCCTTTTACACATTGAGAACAGGATTTGACTAAAATCAAGAGGCCAGAAACCTCTGTAAAAATCCAAAGTTTTAGAGGGAAGATTAAACAAAATTTCTTCGACTGGAAGTAGAACCAAAAGAGTATATCTGGGTAAAGCCTTGAGCAAATGATTTAATATGTATTACTAACTCTACTATAATTATGATGTAATTAATAGATGGCCACTTTGTGTTTTGGATATTGTACAGATCGAAATCCTGAAGATAATCAGAAAATCTTAGAATTGCTCACCTTAAATGCTTCCATCATGGAGGGAAAAGTTTGTACCAGGGAACAATCCTGTCATAAACAAAATCCAGCCATATCAATGAGACATCATAGATTATCCAAATACATGAGGAATTTTTGAAAAAGCTTATTCCCATAGGCAGCAACCAGCAAATATGTTGCACACCCACAGCACAACTCTAGTGGGGGCCTCGGCTTGAAAGGTGTTGGCTACTGTTACGTCATAATGATTGATCACACATCTCTATTTGACCTGCACAGATTTAATATTTCAGAATCACATACACATTTTACAGTTAAGAGTTACACGAGGAAAAATAAACTTCATAATTTGTTCGCCTTCCTCCTCGCTCACTCCTGGACTCTGACCTCCCTCTGAAGACAGGTCGCAAGCGCAACCTGGTTTCTTCTCCGGCTATTGCTTTGGCTGGTAGCAGTCGTCACACTTGGAGATTGCATAATGCATTGCTGATGGCGCCACCGTGAGAGGGCACTGGAGTAGGGGGAAGAGGACGTAAACAGAGTTGTTCATGTTTTAGCAAGGATTTGTCTCATGTTTTCGTTTGTTATGGTGTGTGTTTTTAAAGAAAAGCAAAAAGTAGTCGTTATTGATGTGTATCAGTTTATGGATTACTGCAGCAATAGGATAGAAGACGCCACATGGTAAGAGAGAAAGCTGTAGGCTTGATTTTATTTCAACACAATAACGAACGAGAGGGGGGATACAGAAACCTATGAAGGGGCAAAGGACCTCTTCACAAGGTAAGGACACACCTCGCAGCATGGCTGTAAGCGAAACTAAAATAAAATGAAAAACTTGGAGAAATCGTGTTTGGTTGCAGTGTTGTGGTTGCAGTTGGGTTCTTGTTGTAATTTGTAGGAAGTCGCAGCTTGACGTCGGCGGTTGGCAAGAAATGCCTAGCTGTACGTGGGTCAAGAAGTTGGTCGTCACTGAGTCAGGATGTTAGATACCCCAGAAAATTAGAGGAAGCACCATAGAGAGCTACCTGCTGTGTTTTATCCACGGAGGATACCAGCCAAAGATTATGGCTGGAAGAAGACAAGGACTTTCCTCAACGCCGGATCGGTGCAGCACAGCAGAAGTTTTTTAGGGTAAGACATCATCAAATTATTTCAATCCCTTGCATGCTAAGTATTCATTGAAAGTTTAGAAATGATATATTATTGCTCACCTCGTACTAGTTGGATTGATAGGGACGTTTGTAGTTCTATGATTCTCAGGCTAAACCATAACTTCTTTTTGTAGAGATGTCTTATTATAACTTAATCTGATCCCTACATTAAATTGTACCTAAATTAAGAATTTTACATAAAATAAATTTTATATGTTTCTTTAAACAACGTGTTTTTCTTCTAGCTGCTCTGCAAATGAGTACGGGTGTCAGTGTTCTGGTTTAATTTATAGTAATTGTTTTCTTTCTTCAAAGATACCCCCAATTCAAGCATAAAACTGAAATGCTAGCTTTTAAATTTAATTTCTTTGCGGCATATGAGTTCTTGTGACAACCTCGTATGAAACACAACGCTTTCAAGTCCTAACGATGAGACTGGGTTGCCTATACTAGGAAACCCAATGTCATTGCTGCCATCTAGTCGATTGAAAATCATTAACAAAATATATGCCCTCAAGTTCCCCAATGGGGCTTGGCGTGGTAATAGAATTGGTGCCGTGCACCAGGATAAATAAAATCGGTGTCATAGTACATCATGATCTGACTAATGAATCTGCAAATTGTTTGTACAAAATTGTGAAGTTTTGTAAACCAGAAAGTTATCTATTGGGCTGTTTTTGGATATGAAATTTTGTGGAGCAGTGTAATGCGTTGTGGTATTACTAATGTCTTAAGAGAGAAGAGTAGGTGATTTGTTAAAAATTCTGTAATAGTAATCTTGGTGGACCAGAAAAAGGGTAGTTTTCAAAAGGCAATAGTGTTTTCTTTATCTTATCAGGAAAGTAAATTTAAATAGACTGGGTAAACATTAGTAAGGAGTATATCAGAAAAAAAAAGAGGATAAAATTAAGTTGGAAATGTTGATAAAATGAGTAGAATTCATACATTGTTTGTTAATAAACTTGGTAAATAACATTACCAGCAAAGTAATTATGAATGGGCTATGCAGCAGGGGTAAAAGGTCTACGAGTGTGTGCAGTAAATAACTTAACGGGTCAATAAGGTAGATTCGAGAAGCACAACAAATAGTAATTTGTTTAATTTGCAGCGTTTTTTTTTTCTTAACGTCTTATTTACGATCAAGTGTTTCGCACATTTTTATTATGATGTTATATTTTCATTTGATTTTGGTTCATTACTGTATTTCAAATGCAATGATAATTTATTTTTTCAGCCGTTTTTACAATGCAATAATTAAGTGTGTTTCATGGTACACGTATTTACCATTCATTTTACAGTGTTACAAGAGTTATATTTTGTGTGGTGCAAGTAGTAGGTTAATGTGAGGGTATTTACAGTTTATTTTAAAAGTGTTTCACGAATGATATGTTATGTGTCGCAAGTTATAGTTTAGCTTGAAGATATTTACAATTTATTTGAAGTGTTGCAAGTGTGGTATTTTATGTGTCGCAAGTTATAGTTTAGCTTGAAGATATTTACAATTTATTTGAAGTGTTGCAAGTGTGGTATTTTATGTGTCGCAAATTGTAGGATAGTGTTTCTAGGTATGCCCATCTAAATGCTAGTAGAGAAAATTATTTTGTTTTATCTATCTTTGCATTTAGATAGAACTTTTATTAATTGGTTAGTGAGTTAGAACAGGTAAAACTTAGGCATTATAATAGGAGTAACATCTGGTACATTTCAGGATTTGTTAGTGCTTAGTATTTTTGTCGTAGCGTGCATAGTGCTCACACAGAGAAAGTAAGGATTTAGGTTTAGGATCGCAGTTCTTTGGTCGTCAAGCAATAAAGTTATTATGCCTGACCTGGTGGAAGATAATACGGCAACTGCCCCAAATTCAACTTTTGAAACCCAGCGTGCTATCCAGTCGATGGCTGGTATGCTGAATTACATTCATGTCTTCACAGGAACAGAGGAATCTTTAACTGCAAGGCAGTTTTTGAAATGATTGATAGTACTGCCCAGATTGCACACTGGTCAGATGCGGTGATTGAAGATACTCACAGCTAGGGCCAAATGCAAAGGGGCCATGAGCCAATTTTTGAACGATGCAGTGGACGTTAGGAAAGAGACCAATTACGCCGTATTCTGAGAAGCTGTAATACAGATCTGATGCTCAGGAGCCCCTCACAGTTAAGATGCAAACATTTACGATTTGTAGACAGTGCCCGGGAGAAAAAGTAGCAGAGCGAGTTTCCAGATTAAGGGGCCTAGCTCATTCCTATCTGAAACAAGTGGACCAGGCAAGTCCGGAGGTCCAAGAACTGGCGGACAAAACTAAGAAGTCCCAGTTCCTTAATGGTCTGAATAGCAAATTGCGGCAGAATGTCCTGTCATTTGCCCCTAAAACCTTCTACGAAGCCGTTGACCGAGCCGTTCTTGAGGAACTTAATGATTATTTGGTTGACCGTAATGGAGTTCTTGGGGGGTTCCTTCCCCAAGAACTCCAGTTAACTTAGGAACTACCCCAGATTCCTTTTTGGAGTTGTGCAGATTATAAGCGCGTCAGATGGCTGACCACGATGTTCAGGTAAACACAATAAAAGAGGAAACGCGAATGTTAGAAAGAAGGTTGCGAGAGGCTGAAAATGCTCACCGAACGCAAGCGGCGAGAACAAAGAATTTCCAGGCGAACAATTCTCGCCCAAGGGGAAATGGTGGTCATAATATCGCACAGATCACAGGAAATTGTCACGTGTGCCAAAGTTTTTCCCACTATCAAATAGATTGTCCGATATGGAATCAGAATTTTTCACGCCAGCAGCACCCAAGCCCTGAAAATTTCCGCGGTGATCGCAGAGAGCAGCACAACCCTTCTGCACGCTCCAAGCGCGAGTCGCTCCCCTGGCAAGAGTACGCAGCATTATCTCCGTCCTGTCAGGGGGAGGTCCTCCGATAACCACGGAAGAGAGTTTCCCCTGCAGCGTCAAAACAGAGGCTAGGGACAGCAGGGAAACCATGTCCATTTTGCGGATAACGCTGGTGGCAGAGCACGTAGTTCGCAAAGGCGTAATTTAAACTGAAGGCAGGCCAGGGCCGTAGGCCGAGCACTGGTCAGGGTAGTAGTAAAATAAAGGCCAATTTGATGTTAACCAACTGCTCGATTGAGGAACAAGGGGCATTATCGCTAATTAAAATAAAAGTCGGTAACATTGAGGTAAGGGCTTTGCTCGATTCCGGTGCGGCCATAAACCTGGTTTGCCACTCCATGGTAGAACAGGTTAAAGGGAAGGTCAAGATGAGATCTCGGGATTCTGCAGTACAAGTGAGGGGAATTACAGGAAATCCTTTGAATACCTCCGCCTGCTATGAATTTCCTATAAGGATAGGCATGGACCAAATCACGCATTCTTTCCACGTAATGCAGCAGAAATTATATGCGGATTATTCCATGATTTTAGGCTGGGATTTGCTGAAAACGCATGGGTATACTTTTAACGCGGAAGCTGGAACATTACGGCGAGCAGGGAAATCCGAACATTTTAGGTTAAATCCTGGGAAGAGGGAGAGAAGGGTTAGGAAGGTGAAGGCTGCCAAGGTAAACAAGATCGGACCCCAACCATACCCCGTAAATAGCCGAGAAAGAGTTAGAAAGCTTGTGGTTCCCGATGTGACAAAAAATGCTAAAATCCTAAAGAAGGAAGTAATTCCTCCCTGTTCAGAAAAGATTATTCTAGCATAATGCCCTCCCCTTTTGGATAGCCCTAAAAATCAAGTTCTTGTGCAGCCCATTGATAAATATTATCAGGGTTATCTTAGGATCGGAAGATAAGTAAACACTTTAGGCCCTTCCAGTAGGATCCCAATTTTGGTAGCGAACCTCACGGAGCAGCCATTACACTTGAATAAACATACAAAAGTAGCTTTCGTTCAGCCTATCGTAGAAGTAAGTACCATGCAGGAAAGTCAACCTGCCAAACTTCCACCACTGTTTCTCTGGGACTGTAATTTAGAAGGGATAGATCGTGAACGCAAAAGCCCTTTTGGTTGACCTATTAATGACATAAGGATGTTTTTGCTTGCACGACAAGTGAGCTGGGCAAATGAAATTTGTTGTACCATGAAATTAACTTAAACACAGATGTACCCATAGTAGGCAAGCTATACCATATCCTTCATCACTTAAGAAAAAGAGGCTAAACAGCAAATAGCTGATCTCCTGAATGCCGGAATAATTACAGAGAGCGTACCGCTGTATATGGCCATCACCCCCTAACAGCTACAGGCCCGCGCACCGAACACCGGAAACTGCATGACGTAGGGGAGAGTAGGCTGATATCCGTGGTGGGTGGTCGAGCATGCGTGTGCTGCTCACTCTGTGTAAACCTAACTGTTGATTTGCGTGGTCGTCGTCAAATTTATTTTCATTAAGGAATATTTTTAGGAAAAACAGCACCAGAAGTAAATTCAATATGCCTTTTAAGTGCTGTGTACCGCACTGCCGCGGTAATTATGATGATGGACCACGTGTAAGCGTCTTCAAATACCCTACTAATGGGGAGGTTCACACCAAATGGATTACAGCAATTAAGCGAGAACATTTTCAAGTCACGAAGAACTCTAGGGTAAGTGGAAACATTTTTTTAACCTTATTTAAACTACTTGTAAAATAAATATTTTGAACAAGAAAATTTAAATTTGGTTAATTTTATAATCAATGCATCTCACAGCGGGAAGTCAGAGCACTGAAAAGATTTTTGAAAAATGAAATTTATGTTTGTAATGGAAATAATAGATTACTTGTGTTGTTATAGTAACCCATAACATGTTTTTCCAATGTATCAAATAAATTCAAAGTAAAATATGTTTATTTAGGAAGGAATTTTAAACTTTATTATGGACACAGAATAATAAGGGTTGCACGTTTTTGATCCCAAGAGTAATATGTTGATACATTCGTACATAGTTATTTACGTGTCTAAGGCAGTGCCAGACAAAACTTTTTGGGGTCCCTATTTCTGGGCACAAGTGCTTGTAAAATAACTATGTCGTATACCCTATACGAAATATATGTATGTCATGTACACATCTAACATGCCTATGTCCTTTATATAAATGTTAAGGCCTTGTTGCCATGTAAAATACATCTTTTGTGTTTGCAGACATGGAGAGTTGCATTGAATTATCATTTTTAATATTTATTACTAAAGGAACACAAACAATGAATCAAGTATAGACAGCAAAAATTACATATGAATGCACAAAAACAGAAGTTCACACATAGTTCAGGAGTAAGTTTGCCTTTAAAATGTCTGTTTAAAGATTTTGAAGCATTTTTCTACAAACCAACACATTGAAGAACTTCATTTGAGCAGTGTGTATTGCTCTATCTGTGGTTGAATAGGAATTTATCAGAACCATTCAATTTCTTAAAAATTAGGTGAAATATATCGGTACACAGGTATTGGTTCAGTTTTACTTACTTAACTGCCAAAGTTTCCTGTAAAATTATAAAAAATGAGAGAAATATTACCCAACTTATAACTCGAGACATATCAGGTAAACTACCAATGCTGTTAATAGCAGTAGCAATATCTGTTTGTTTTATTTATAAAATGAGTACCCCAAAAAGTGTCTTTCAGTGTACACAAAATTTTGTAGAAAGTTTTGCAAACATGTCAGTCACTGATGTTAGGCATTCATTACATTAGAACTGCTAAGTGAGCTAAGAAAACTCCCTCAAAAATCTTTTCAAGTGTACTCTGTGTAGGAAATAAACATTGCTAGTATACCCCAAAAATGCCCCAAAATCTCTCCAAGTGTCAACATATCTTACAAAAATTTTATTCTAAAGAAATGCAAACATTGGATCAAGTATAGACAACAAAAATTAGAAATGAATGCACAAAAACAAAAGTTCACACATAGTTCAGGAGTTAAAGTTTGTCTTTAAACTGACTTCTTTCTTGCTTTAAGGTTTGCAAAGGAGTGTGCATCGTTGAACAATAACTGCTTAACAAAATCTTGGTCTAATGACATGATAGCAAGACCATTAAGTCTTTGTTGAAGCATTGTCGATTGCAAGTTATATTTTACCAAGGCCATTTTCAAAAAGAATACTCTGCTTGTCAGTTGGTTATTGTTATTATCAAATATAGTTTTAATACATGAATACATTTGGGAAAACATCAATCAAATTGTAATATACACTGTATTGACAAGTCACCAGACACCTTGAAGGGAAACACAACATAGCATTTATTGACATACATAGACAAACCACTAATATAACCCCCAACAATCTTTCCTTTCTCAAAGTAAGTTCTCTCTGTCGTGACATTTTCACTCAACCTCACAGTGCAATGTGATCGCGGTCAGCTGCAGGCTTGTTTTTATGGCGTTTGCAGCTGTACCGCACATCTTAACAATGCAGCGGATATGTTCATTTCCTTTTGAAGGGGTGTCCTATGACTTTTGTCAATATAGTGTATATATGTATTTTACTTCTTGTATATATGTATTTTACTTCCTTTTTCTTTGTGTTTTGTGCAGTGGCTACATTCACCCTTTTGATAAAGTCGTAGAACTGTAAAAATTCACCCAAATCCTCATTGTACAAATCTAAACAGTTATTTAGAGAAATTTGGTCAATCGCATTAGAAGTTTGGCTGTTAACTAATTGAAATGGAGACTGACAGTTTTTATAAGCTAACAGATGTTTGTTAAGTTTGCTATGCAACTGATCAATAATCACATTGTGTCTACTTCAAATTTTTCCATTCGTGAAAATAGTGTCATTATGGTTATTGCCATCTGCATATTTTCTATTGATCGTGATTCGACAAAACTTCCCAGAGATTTTTCACTTAATGTTTTAACTATTTCGTCGTAGTTTTCAAAATTATATCTTTTATTGGCAATGAAATGCAGTGTTAGAATTAGAAGTAAATCTTCTACAGGCTTAACGAGCTGACCACTCGAATTTTCAAATTAGGTATATATTTGCAGTATATGTAGAAAATAATGTATCATTTTCATTGTAGTAGTATATAGCAAATTTAGAATGGAATGCGTGTGTATGTAATTATGAAAATAGTACTAATAAATAAAACACAAAACATGCTATGCAGTAGTAGAAAATAAAAATAAAAACAGCTGACCAGTATGTATCAAAAGTTGGTAGTTCACTCATTTTTACTGCTCCAGGAATGGCACAAATGGTGCTAGTATCCAGAACGGTACCTTGATTATAAGGGCACTGATATGAAGTGCTATGCAACATACCGAAAGCCACCTTCATGGAATTCCTTGCTTCAGTGTGAAAGGCAATTCCATGTAGACAAATACAATTTAGCAAAGTCGGAGCATAAATCAGTGGTGAAGCATGACTTTGTAAGTAAGGGAAGCAATGCAGTTAATATGCGATAAATAGATGGCAAAAGTGATATGAATGAAAACTTATAATAATTAAAATCAGCAAGAGCGACCCATAGTTTATTTGCTACATTGACAATACAGCATCGCAGAAAGCATCGTAAGACCCCCCCCCCCAAACGCAACCATGCGCGGTATCACCAAAAAGAAATGTCTATGTAGAAGTTCAAATGCAAAGATTTATAAAAAAAAATTTTCAGTGAAAATGTTGAAAGGGAAAGAAACTTGTCTACCCACACAGCAAAAAGAATTGTGGATTGCTTCTATCAGAGCTAAGACGGGCTCGGGCTGTAGAATATTTACCAGTTTCGAATTTGTCAAATGAATTTGTCTGATAAATACGTATTTTGAGATTTAAACTCTTGTTTAAATATCAAAAGACCTATTTATCAGACAATTTTGTTTAGATTCAGTGTAATTTAACGAATGGTTTTGGTAATGAACAAATACAATCTCAGTGTGTTGGCATTAAAAAAATTGAAAAAAAGAAAAGTGTGTACTGGTTTGTAAATAATTAATGTGATATGGTAATTTTAAATAATAGCTGTTGTTATAATGTTACAAATATAAATGTAATATAACTTTTGTTGTTGTGTTTTGTTTGAAGAATGTTTTCTAATATTTAGTTACTTTTAATCTTAGGTATGTGAGCTACATTTCTGTGAGACTGACATTGTCAGAGAGTCTTCTTCTTATGACGAGAAATGTGGGAAATTAATAACAGCTCCATTGGCACACCCAAAATTAAGGGATGGTGCTGTTCCATCCCAGTTTCCAGGATGTCTGGATTACATGTCCAAAGCGGACACATCTAGGGAAGGTCCTGATGAAAAAAGAGCCAGAATTGAAATGGAAACTCTTCAACGAGCAGTTCAAGAAAGCATTGAAAGTAAAGCATTGTATGATAAGAAAAAGGCATGCAACAATTTATGTGAACTTAAAAAGCATTTACAATCAACAAAAATTTCTAATATTTGGAATGTCATCATGGATAAAACAGATCAAGTAGTTTTTCTGGACTTAAAGTTTTCACCTGGCCCTTCTGTGTTAAAATCAGTATGTGTAAATAATGAATTGGATATAATGGCATATGTAGGAAGTTCACCAATAAAGCACTTGGGTAAGTATAATTTTCCTTTCAAAATTAGAGACATTAATGATGTATCTGACATACTGCAGACTGTCGAGGAATTGCACAAAGAAAGTAGCGACTCCTCGGTCAGTGATGTGATTAGTGTAATCCAGGAATTATTACTAAATATGCTAAAGGTGTTACCAGAAGAAAAAGAAGGTGTTGTTAATTTTATAACTGAGCAACTCATGCTTATTTCTAACAAAAAACATAATGTAAGATATAATGTTGATTTCTTAATATTTTCAAGTTTAGTTTTTTCCATTTCTCCTCATGCGTATAAATTTTTAAGAAGTTCTGGATATGTTATTTTTCCGCATCCATGTACAATACGAAGAATATGTTCCACATTGAAATTAGATCCTGGAAGTGAACAATTTGATGAACATTTTTTGTCGTATATGAAACAGAGGTTTGGTATGATAGAATCGAGAGATCACATTGTGTCTCTTATGGTTGATGAAATTCACATTAAGTCATGTCTTGATTTCAAGGGGGAAATATTGTAGGGGCTGCCTACAACAGTGAGAAATGTGCTACAACTGCTTTTGTATTTATGGTTCAGAGTTTTTTGTCAGCCTATAAAGATGTTGCATATATTTTGCCTGTAAGTAAGATAACAGCCGAAGACCTTTTTAAGGCTATTAAGAGAGTTATAACAGGTTTAGAAGGTATTGGTTTTAAGATCATTTGTGTTAGCTCGGATAATAATGCAATCAATGGTAAAGCAATGTCTTTTTTGCTTCTCCACCAAAACTGAGTATTGTGTACATTCATCCCTCTGATGTAAATAGACCTTTGTTTTTTATTTATGACCCTGTCCATATTTTAAAGTCCTTGCGTAATAATTGGTTGAACCAACGTAACCATGGCCAGTGTATGTATTACATTGATTTTGATGATCATTCAAAAACTAAGACAGCATCTTTTGATTCCATAAAAAAAATGTATTCTTTAGAACTGGGAAACTTGGTAAAATACGCATATGGTGCTACTTTAAAAGCTCTTTCTCCAACAAATTTAGAGAGACAAAATGTTAAGTTAGTTTTGCAAATTTTCAATGAACATGTAATTGAAGGTTTGATACAGTTTGGAGAAAAAAATGAATTGCCCCATTTTAGAGAGACTTCAGAGTACATAGGATTATTTATACATGGTGGTCAATAATGAACGTTAAAAGCTTATTTAAGGGGGAACACAAAAGAGATAAGTTCATGGAGCCACTCACTAACAGTGACAATGACGTAAAATACCAGTTCTTAAGCAAATTTCTGGACTGGGTTAACCAGTGGATTAATGTACGGCACTGGCTCTCTCCCTTCCCTGGAGCCAGTGACCCTAAATTAGGGACGGGCGACTGATTATAGCCCATTGAGTTGCTCACGGTGGTCGTTAAACTTCCAATCAAATAAAAAAAAATTAACGTCTGTCATGGTCATTTAGTTAAAAATTAATTGCTGTGGGTAGCAAAATATAGATACTGAATCTTTTATTCACTATAATATGTCAAATTTCACATAATGACTGCAAATAATTTGCTTCCTGTAAAGCATATGTTCTGTTAAATTTTACTGATGCAGCGTTTGAATTACCCAGTGGTCTGCTGGCCGTTGTCCAGTAAAACTTCCGTCGGACCACTAGACTATTGATTTTGCTGGCCCGGATGGCTAGTAAGTTGGTTTTTTGTTTTGTTTTGCTTTGTTTCTAATTTGTCACAAGTTAAAAAATGAATGTTTTTCTTTTACCTTGCTGTATGGTTTTCTTTTTAGGCTGCAAACTAATAAGTTTAAAAACAAATATTGTATATAATTCCATTGAAATGATACATTGTTTACTACATATATTGTAAATGTCTTCTTTTTTTTTTTTTTTTTTTTTTTTTTGTACGGACCAATGAGCATTTTGGTGGACCAGTGGCTTGCAAATTCTAGTGCGTCCACTGGGCCAGTAGATTTATTTCTGATTATAACACTGCTGATGACATTACACAAGCTGTTGTAGTAATAAGATTCACTTTAGTAAGAGCTTTGGTCTAAAGAATTTGCATGAGCCACTATTTTTCAAGGTACTCACAAGTTATGAATCTTGAAAACATCTCCCATTTGACACTCAACATATTGGCAGAAGAATCCAGCATATTTTAGGTCACCACAGAAAAATTCATGGTGACAAAAAATATACTGTATATGGAGTGGCATATCAGATGAAGTCTGATTAAATTTATCCAAGACAGTGTTTCTTTTTCTAAATTATTCCTACAGCAGAATTTTGTAAAAAATATCAAAATGTGACCGAAATCTTGAAAATTTAAAATTTTACATGCCAGAAGTAAGTGACATAAGTTAAATTCGTATTTTTAAATTTATCTTTGCACGGTTGTTCTCATCAATTACCTGATGAGATGTTTAAATCTTTGCACGGTTGTTCTCATCAATTACCTAATGAGATGCTTAAATCTTTGCACGGTTGTTCTCATCAATTACCTGATGAGATGTTCAAATCTTTGCACGGTTGTTCTCATCAGGTTCTCAGGTTCGATGTTCAAATAAAATCGTTGTTGATGAGAACAACCGTGCAAAGATTTGAACATCGACCACTTACAACCAAGAGGTACGTGAAAGATTTTTCCTTGAATTACATTTGATTACCGAGATATATGTTCGCAGTGAATACTAATAACTTCCAACTGAGAAATTGCATTTCACACAAAGGAAATATAACATGTAAAAAGTTCCAACAGTTAAACCACCATTAAATGGTTTAAACTGAAAAAGAATAACGTATGTAAAACATGTTTTTAAATCTCGATACATAGTGAAATACGTGCGTATTAAACAATCTTGTTAAATTTTTCCTGTTACATTTGTTAATTATGAATTTTAAAATATTTTGTATTGCGTATTAAAAGAAGTCGCAGAAAGAGAAATTTCTACCTTTGCCTTTGTGTTTTAAAATCTATTTGTTTTACTCTATATCTCTTGATATCTCATGTATATACAGCCTGACATTTTTTCTAATAAAATTTTCACAAATTTGTTCATTCTGGTTTGCATTGTTTTTATTGCTTAAGTGTCAAAAAGGTTATCACACTCAGAAGATTAAGGAAGGCGACTAGATATATGTTTTAAATTGTTCAAGTAATTATTTTAATTAGTAAGAGTAATTTCACACTTTGCATAGTGAAAGCAGCTGGCTAAAGCAAAATCAGTAGTTTTCCAAAAGATACTAATCATATTCTTTTTAAATATATCAGAAATCTATACATATGAGGGCTTGAAAAATATGGGAAAAGTTACATGCCCACGTGCCCAGTTGGGCATGTAACTTTTAAGTGTTTATTTACTAGCTGGGCAAGAAATTATTTACTTGCCCAGGTAGTAAAAGCTGGATGCGCAGGAAAATTTATCTTTTAAGATAACAAACCAGAACCCTAATTTTTTTTTAAGTTAAAAATATGATCTGTTTTAACATGTTTGCACTTCCATTTTAAGGGTCTGTATTACAAATGTTCAATGCACAAAAGTGTGTATATCAATTTTTAATATGATGATGCTAAAATTGGTGTGAAATGGTACAAAGATAAAATTGGTGTTTCAGAAATTTAGTGATTCTGCCATGTTCCTTTTATTAAAGTTTTCTTCCTTTGTCATTAAACATGAGAAACCAGTTAAATCAGAGGCATGCATCCTGTTGTTGATTATAAACAAAATTTGTAGCAAAACTACATATGGTTTCCGATTTCTGGGCGTAAAGCATAACATAATTAAAGATGTGATATTGCTCTTTCTTTGGTACTTCGTAACAATAATACAACTTCCATTAATTATCAATGACATGAAACACAACATGTGATGACTATCTTTTTTTTTCTTGTGCAGTAGGAAATTTTATTACCAAACTTTTTTACTTTAAAATTTAATTGCCATGCACAGGCAATTAGATTTTTTATTTACCTGCCCAGGCAAATGATTTACATGCCCTGGGCATCTCTGGCATGGTATTTTTAAGCCTTGGATATTGTTATTTTTAAAAGAAAAAAAAAGTACCTGGATCGACATGAATCCACATATTGTAGAAACTATGTTCTAAACAAACAAGGTTTTTAAAATACAAGTAGAAATATATACTCGCTTTTTTTTTTTTTTTTTTTTTTTTTGAAAACAGTTGCTTAAAATGAGAGATCATCTTTTTATTCATTTATCTAGGCTTATCTGTTTCCAGACTTCCTGCACTGTGTCTTCACAAGCTACAGCAATAATAACTGGAACTAATATATCTCATATTATCCGATAACTACTGGAAAGTGTGCTTCCAAACGTGGGGGTGGGTGTCAATTTTTGTATGGGGAAAACTTCTTCAATCCTTCATGGAATTTATTTTGAAACCAAAATCATAAAAAAGAGGAAAAAACAATCTTTTTCAATAGCTTTAGTAATGACAAAACATTTGTGCAAAATTTTATACCATTGCTTTTTATAGTTTCTGAGAAAATGGTACATCGAGTTAGTCAATTTATAATGAGACATGTACATCTTTTAAAATACATCCTATAGTACCAAAACAATCTCTTAGATTTATTCAGTACAATAACTGCATGTGCATTTGTCAGGTTCTCAAAAAATATAATAATTATCTGTAAAAATACTTTAAGAAATTATTGGAACAAATTTCAGATTTTCTTAGAAATGTGTCTTTGAAATTCTTCAAGGAACAGCTAACGGACACATAATCAGATTGTGTTTGTGATACCCAAAGAACTGCACAACCATAATTATTTGTACATTGGCAGTTTTCCTGAATACTTCTTGAAAATCAAATTTCAGGAAATTTCTGCCAATAAGTTACTTGTATTTTTCCAGATAAAAAGAAATGCTTATATTGTGGATCCAAATAGTTTTGCTTAATGCTACTAATATACTTAATACATTGACAAGGTAACTTTTTTGAAATAGTGCTCTGGAAGACAAAAATTATAAACTTTATATTTGCTTATCAAAATGAAGTTGTCCAAACACGTAACTAGATGGTACTAAAATTAGGAAAACTTGTTATGTCATTATTGCACGTTTAATAATGTAGCAATTGCATAATTTTCTTGAAATCTTAATTTATTTCATGCAATCAGTGGATCAAGCAGCAATTCACTGTACGTATATTAAAAAGTGTTTTATTGAGCCTTTGGTAATAATTAAAAAACAGAAAAAAATTCAGTTTTTCTTGACCTTTTTTTATATATTAGTGATCACGGATTGCACATAAATTGCTCGTTACTGTCTGATGTGAAAATACATTTTCACTAAAGGAATTATTTCATTACTAAAATTTTCAGTCATAAGTTTGCAATGAATGAAAAACCTGATTCCTTAAATTAGTCAATTGACATCTTTTGAAACGACGGCGATACTTCGTAATGGACCCGCAAACTAATCTTTCAAGTACAAGAACGATTTGTTCACAAGTACAGGAATCATTCGGTTAACTATAAAGACACTATAACTTCAAGTGAAACTACAACAGTTTATAATTTCGATTATAGGAATGGTTTATCACTTCCAGTGAAATGACAGCGATGCTTGCATTAAGTTGACGAATCTGTCTTGCTTATCCTTTCAAGTCGAGATTATTGCTACGCTAAATTTTACGCTGTAATTTCTTTTTCTTCTGTATTTTAAAAGATTATAAAACAAATGTGTTAACTCTGTAGTTATTTAAACACTAACACAGAAGTTCTTATTTAAATGCAGTGAAACTCTAAAAGAATGCACGACCTGGTTAGTTGGTGTACGTAAAGACGCGTTCGTTTCACACATCGCCGTAATGCTCCCTCTCCGCGGCTACGGACTACTCTAGTGACGTCACAAACCGGTGCGCGGGCCTGCTAAGCTATTAGGGGTGATGATATGGCACCCATGCTTCTCGTGAGGAATAAAGATTTCTCTTACCGCGCATGTGTGGATGCGCGGTAAGAGAAATCTTTGGGCTTTAAACGAGGCTATTATTCCTGATCATTACCCTTTGCCTAGGATAGAGGATCTACTAGAAAAAGCTAGGGGAAATAGGTGGTTTACTACCTTGGATATGAGATCAGGTTTCCACCAGATGGAAGTTACTGATAAAGATAAACACAAAATGGCATTTTCCACTCCCTGGGGTTCTTTCCAATTCGAAAGATTACCTTTTGGCTGCAAAATAGCCCCCACAAGTTTTCAGCATATAAGTGATGTATTATTGTCAGGGTTATCTGAACACAGCATCCTGTGCTTCATCGACATCTTTATAGGGTCAGTCGATGAAGAATCACATCTCCTAAAATTAGAGGCAGTGTTTCGGCAGTTATGTGAGCATAATTTAAAATTGTCCCCAAAAAAATGCACTTTCAGGCAACAGGCAGTGAAGTATTTAGGCCATATTGTCAATGGCGAAAGAATTCATCTTGACCCGACGAATCTCTGTAAGGTAAACGATTTTACCACCCCTAAGACCCTTCGGAATCTACGAAGATTTCTGGGATTGTGTAATTATTATAGAAGATTTATTCCCTCATACTCAGATATTGTAGCACCCCTCACCAAGCATACGAAGAAAGATAAATTCAAGTGAAATCAGGAAGCAGATAGAGCGTTTCGCCAAAAAAAAGCTTGTCTTTTGAGCGACCAAGTCCTAGAACACCCAGATTATGAAAAATCGCTTTATCTCCATTGCTACGCTAGCGATACGGGAATAGGATCAGTTTTAGAGAAAAAGGATCAGTCAGGGAATCTCCATCCCATCACTTTCATGTCGAGGAAGCTGAATCAGGCTGAGAAAAATTAGGTACCCTACTATAGAGAAGGAACTCCTTGCAGTCGTATCAGCAGTAAAATTTTGGAAACACTTTTTATTGGGTAAAGAATTTTCTGTAATTAGTGATCACCGCCCTTTGGTTTATCTGCGAACGGATGCACAGTGCCTGGAGGAAAAGATATGCTTGCGGGCACGCACGGTTACTACCTGTAGGACATTGAACTTTTGTCTCGACCAGCTCTCCATACAGCTGCAGCACCCGAACCTGATCTACGCTAATTCTCATGGAGCGACAGCGGACCTGCTGTGGAACCTTGAGTGGTGGGCAATGAATTCAGGGATCATAGCATACTTCTGGAAAATTTTAGGTAGGAATTTTAGGAATTTTTAGAAAAATTTTAGGAGTGTATTTCAATAAAAACTAGATGTATATTTGTATACATCTAGTAAAACAACTTTGTATACATTGTAAAGAGTTTGCTTCACACCCTTCAACCATATATACTGATAGACTGCGCATGACATCAAAATTTCTGGCTCCAACATAAAATCACATGACATCAGTCAAAAAGATGGGTTACACCTGCTGTGCTTATGGTTGCTCTGAGCGATATAGTAAAGGAAGTTCTATGATTTTTCATGGGTAAGAAACGACTTAAATACCTAAGTCAATAAAGTTCAATTACTTAACCAGAAACTTGCAGCTATTGTTATAAAAATATAGTAACTTAAGAAAAAAAAAATGGAATGCATGTTCCAAATTCTTCGCAAATGTTCATCACATTATAAATCACGAAATGTAAACAACACGATCATGCATGTATATAGCTCATAAGTAAACTTACCTGAAGAGTTTTCATTATATATGAGGCACATTCACATAATACACCGAAAACACTGAAGTTCTGCAGCGTAAATTAGTAATCATAACAGCATTTTAACACGAAATTTGGAGTCTGATGATGACGTGCCCAATGTTGGAGCCATGGCGGCTTTGATGCAGCTATTGCCAATGCGCAGTCCATTAGTATATATGGTCGAAGTTCACACCCAAATTTTTTGCATAACGTCTAATGTCTAAAGTTTAAGTATGATTTACTTCTAATGTTCAGTTCTTATCTTTTCACGTGTTATTATCATATTCAAGTATATTTACCACATTCAAGTTTCACTTTGAACATTAATATGCTGTTGAACCAGAAGCAATTCACGATTTTCACAGTAAAGTTTTCAGGTTTCACATTAAATTATAATATCCTAAAAAGGTAATTGAAAACCAAGAACTATGTACAATTGTTCACTGAATTACTTTTTTCATATTATTGTTTTAACCTTTTCCTGATAAGCCTATCTTTTTCTGCTTCCACCACAACTAATTTACTTTCAGTTTTCTTTATTTCAGCTGAACCTTGTATGATCAAGTTAGAGGCAACTGCTATTTCAACAGTATTTTGTTTTTCTACAGCTTTTCTCATTATTTCTGTTCCCTCTTGAATTACTGCTAGGGAGGCTTCTTTATCTTTTTTAAGCCTATTTATTTCTGCATCATTTTCTTTTATTTTGTCATCAAACTCAGCTTTTCTTTTTTTCTCTAGCTGCTTTTCCTTATTTTCCCTCTCTTTCTGCTTCCTTTCTTTTACCTTTTTTGATTCTTCTTCCTTCAGCTTATCAACATACTCTTTATAAAATTTATGTGAATCACGAACACTATTTAACAAATTTCTTGTTATGGGTACTTTACTTACATATCCATAGTGGTTAATGGCCCCTTTAACTATTCTTAATGATGTTATAGTCGAGTCTTTTAAGTTAGCCTTGTCCTTCCTTAAAAGAGCAGTGTTAACCGAAAATCCTCTTTCTGCATCAGCATTACCATGAGGTAAAACTAAAATGGACTTGATGAGTTTAGCAAGATTTGAGTATTTTTCTTTTCCGCTCGAGTCTTTAATACTAAATATATTACGCCAGTAATGATCAATCCGCACTGGAATATGCCCTTCCTCTGAAAATTTCACTAGTTCATCTAGAGTTGGCTTATCGCAATTTAAAAGTTTCCACTCTTCTCTTTCTCTATCAATTTGTTCCTCAAAAAGATGCAAAACACTTGAAATTCTGGTTATTTCTGAAAGTCCTTCAGTGACTGAAAGTTGAGTTGACTCTTTCTTTGGTTCTTTTACCTTTAAAACTTCTATGTCTCTTAGCTTTTGATTGCAGAATGGCAAATTTGACTTTAAATATTTTGTGGTTGCAATTAGTGATGATCTTACATCTAAGAGAAATAATTTCTGCCTGGTCTCCTGAACATTCCTGAGGAGATTTTTGTCTTCATACCAACTTCTAACTCCCCTAATTTTTTCCATGAATTTTTGTTTTCAAAATCTACATTCTTTAGGTCTTCTCCAAATTTCCCTGCAATAACATCATCTTGGATAAACTGAGCCATAACATTTCTCATTACAGTATTTAAATCAGAATATAACTGGTGTATTTTTGGTTCTTGACTCTGATAACATAATGAAAACTTTTCAAAATTTTGGTGTGAAAATGAAATTAATGCTAAATAGCAAGGAGTTAGCTCATTTTTCAGGAAACAGTGAATTCTTTTATACCTTGCTGAATTGCGTAGTTGTTCTTCAAATATTTTTTGAGATGGCAAGAAGTTTAAAAAATATTCTGTAATATTTAGCCATTGATCCAAGAGCCTCTGGGCTACAGAACCAACGGTTAACCATCTGTTGCTGACATGACGCAAAAGAAATTTGGCTGTGACCAATGTTATATCCTCGACAGATTTATAATCCTCTCGTCTTGCAGCACTACTCTTTAAAAAGTAATGCATATCAGTAGCAAATTCGTCAAAATCTATATTTAAGCTTGTCAAAAAATTTTTAAATGCATTACTAACAACATGCAGATTGCAAAAACCTAGTTCCAAAGATTTCTGGCCTGTTTCTTGTTTTACAACTTCATTGAATTTGCGTAAAAAGCACTTATTTACATTTGGGCTGTCCATGGATACACAAATAATTCTGTTCAACGAAATATTGAAGGATGATAACACATCAAGAATTTCTTTTAGCAAAATATCTGCTGTTGCATGACCCAGAAAAACGCTTGTTAGGTATCGGCAAGAAACTGAATTTATTTCTGAAGACCAGTACCTGAGATACACATCCAACTGCCGTTTCACTTGTGTATTTGTAGTTTCATCAAATGCTATAGTAACCTTTCCTGGGCTACTAGATGCAATGTCTTTTTTCAAATCCTCTTCAAAATATTTTGACAATCCATGTGATATCACATAAGCAACTTTTTTTTTCTTTAAGTTGCATTTTGGCTGCAATAGCAGAATCAGGAAACATTTCTTTGAAAAGTTCAACTGTTTCAGTGCATGAAACAAAAGACATATTGTCCTTAGCAACTTTCATGGCTCATAATGCTTCGGCTTTAGCCAACTGTAAATCATGACTCAGTACTTCACTAATATTTGTTTTGGGCTGAAGATCCTGTCCTCCAAAAGGTTTTCAGGATGGACTTATTTTGAAATTTACTTTGAAATTTCTGCAAATGTTTTTTCCCTTTATGATGCGCTTTTACTTGTGAAAAGCCACTATTAGAAATATTGAAAATTTCTGAACACAATATACACTTAGCAAAAAATATTGTTTCAGTTGCAGAACACCATTCTTTCAACTCCACTCCGTCCAATTCTTTGGCGAGCCACGCATCTTGAAATTTCGTTTTGGATTTAGGCATCTTAAACACTTGTATTACTAACCAGAAAATGAAAGGGAAGTACAAAAACACGTTCCAATATTGCAAAACCAGACAACTTCCCGAAGTTTGGCTGCAAGGATGTCAGAAGATAGAAAAAAAAAAAAAAAAGCAAGTCACCACTACAGAACTGAACCTGCACACAGCACAGAGACCACCATAGAAGACGCAAAACCAGAAACTATCATACGCATCTCACGCAAGTTCAGTCAAAGCGAGTCGGAGCCAAGATATATTGCGCATCGAAGGTCGCTGTCGCCGATGCACGATCGAAGGTCAATGATCACGTGCTCTACTGCCTGCCACGATAACACTCAGCTACCATCCCATTGTCATTACCGGAGGTTACGGAAGGAGACCACATGTTTCCTCTTTGCTTCCACCCACCTGCAGTTTACAATAACAAAACATCAGCAAAAAGAGGAGGTTCCACGAGGCATGTCCAAAAATAAAGTATGATCTTCTGCGTGCCACGGAGTTCGTCTGCAAAGCGCAAACCAGGTGTGAAAATGACCCTTCCCCTTTTCCCTTAGATCTCTTGTTACTCTCGAAAACTGTCCGAAGGCACAAAAGTGGAGCGCCCGCCCCGAAGCAAGTGCATCTCGATGGCGTCATTTTCCCTCCCTTCAGCAGCACAGCATATAGGCTGTGTTTCTACAATAACAGGTCTTTTTGCCTTACCGTAATTGTAAATTTATTGGCGTTAATAACGGTTGTATTTTTAATAAATAAGCTTACGAAAATTTTAGAAAGAATAGCAAATTTTAGGTATAATTTTAGGAATTTAAGGAGGGTCACAAAATATTAGGAATTTTAGGAGGAATGCGATCCCTGTGAATTAGCCTTTCTCGGCCACCGGTGTTTTGAAGCTTGTCATGGCTGCATTAACCAACCTCATCCTGTTATTAAATTTAGTGACAGGAAATTCATAGGACAAAATAAATAACAAAATGGAAGAACTGTGCAATTTTCAGGTATATTCTGAAGCCAGAAAATTTTGTAGCGCCGCCCTGTTTGTGAGTGCGGACGAAGCCTATTGTTAATACCTTTTATTTATCTCATATTAGTTTTAGAATGGTGAAGGGACCTATTAATACGCTATCTACCAACAAGTAATTGGACACCCCTGCAATCAACGATATCTGCAGTTCTGACACACGTCACGGCCACCGCCGTTAAATATCGTGTGGGAAACAACAATGCAACCAGTCGCATGCAAGATGCTACGCAGTTCGGAGCTCTCTGATTTCGAGAAAGGTGTAATCTTCGGGTATCACAGAAATGTCCGATCCATACGTGACATATCCAGCGAGTTGAAGTACCCAAAATCGACAGTGGCCTACATGATTGGCAAGTGGAAGATGAGAGGTGACTGTCGGAATGTGCTCCGACCCGGCAGACCCACAAAACTGGGAGTTAGAGACCGATGGGTGCTGGCTAGAGAAATTCGGTAGAACCGCACCAAATCGATGGGCCACATTCGTGAGGAGTTTCAACAGGCATCCGGGAGTGTTCTTTCGAGGAATACTATCCGTAAGGAAGCCCATCTGCTCGGTTATCATGGACGTGCTGCCGCCCACAGGCCTTTGATCACCAAGTCCAATAGCGGTGCTCGGCTAACGTGGTGCAAAGAACGTCAACAGTGGACCGTTGAACAGTGGAAACAGGTTCTCTGGGGCGACGAATCAAGGTTCACCCTCTACCATTCGGATGGCAGGGTCTGGGTTTGGTGTCTGCCTGGAGAACACCTCCTGCCGGAATGTATTGTGCCAACTGTGAAGTTTGGCGGTGGTGGAATTATGCTATGGTGGTGTTTCTCCTCGTATGGCATGGGACCCTTGGTCGCAATTCCTGGTAGACTCAACAGCGAGACCTACTGCACCATTTTGGATGACCATGCGCTTCCTACGTTGCGGCAGTTTTACGGGGTGGACCCATGTTACTTTCAGGAAGACAATGCCACCTGTCATGTTGCAAGGCCCACCATGGCTTGGTATGGTGTCAATGGGGATAATCCAATGAGGTTTCCCACAGACTTCAGTGGTCGTAGGTGGAAAACCTCATCTTTAGATACTATATAATTGGTATATACAGTATATGCCTATTATCAGAAATGTACAGTATATACCTATTATCAGAAATGTACAGTATATGCCTATCATCAGAAATGATTGTCTATTTGCAATCACTGGAACTTTACTTTTCTTTGAATATCCACGAGTGTTATCAGGTGGTTTTTTTTTGGGGGGGGGGGGATTCAATAGCATATCGGGACTTGGTTTTTGTATCGTGGATAAGATAAATAACCAAATTGGAAAAACCTTGATTATGTGCATTCATTACTTAATGAAGCAACATATCGTTCAGTAATGAGTATACATAATCAAAATGGAGAAATATGATTTCACTCAATTCGGGGAGGGATAAAACGTCCCTTGTCAGTGTACATGACAGATACTTTACTGTTGGTATAAGGACATTTGGGTAAATGCGTACAATGCGTACCTTAGCGTCCTAAATTATTTCATCAGAAATATTTAACGGGGGGGGGGGGGGTTTGTACAATATTTGTACGTGAAAGGAAAGAATTTTTCAGAAGACCGAAGAACTTACCTGCGAGTACGATGGTTGGCAGCAGTTGTTGCGGGAGGCTGAACCACGATGTGAAGGCTCCGTACGTCGGAAGGGATTAACAGTTGGTAGTGAAAGCACGGAAGAATACAACAAGAGTGGGGTGTATGTCTCGGAGGAGTGTTGTGCGTCGTGTAATCGTGTGCAAGAAGTAGTAGTTAAAAAATGTTTCATTAATTACAGTAGGGGAAAAATTAATAGCAACTCAGGACATTTTTGAAGTTTGATTTCAAAATGACACTGCGTTAGCTACGAAACCGCATGTGCTTCCTTCGCAGCACGTTTCTCTGCATAACTTGAGTTCTATTTAAGCTATTCCCATTCTGTAACCTGATTTGGATTCTGCATAAAATATGCTTTCCAATGATGTACATATTGTCCATATTCTCTGCATATTTACTTTTGCAGCAACACTCAAACCTCAAAAACCTCCTAAATTTCCGGAGTTGCTATTAATTTTCCCATACTGTATTAATAAAGAAATGTGCTAAATGTTGTTATTATTGTCAAAATGTGTGGGAATGCAAATAAATGAAGCAATGTAAATGAAATAATGTGCAGAAGAAGTTTTCCGTAAGTTTTGGTTCTGATTGAACCCCAAGTTTTGGTTATGGTTTCGGAGATATTAAGGGGTCAGTGATTTATTCAAGCACCTCATTTGTGCTTCTGCTGTTATTCCGTCCATCGTTGCTCCTTTTTTATGACTCGTGAAACATATTGTTAAAAATAAACAATTTTTTTAAAATCAGAAATCTTACTATGGCAGGAAGGCCCAGAGCTTCGTCTCGAATTGTGGGGGATGATGAAATTTTAAGCCCCGACCAAATCTGTAACGAAGTGTGGAGACTTACGAGTTTGGAGCCTGCTACTAACACAGTGGAAAAAGCTACGAAACAGCTTGTGCTGAGACAGCTCCTCAGAAATTCATGTATCTGTTCACTGTGTGGTGAAGAATGTAAGCTGGGCCGTTATTCCCAAGGAATTGATCAGAAATGCTGGAAATGTAGTAGGTATCAATTCATTAAAAGTATTCGATTTTCTTCGTTTCCAGGAAAAAGCCATTTCTCTTTGAAGAAATTAGCTGTAATGGCGTACTGCTGGATGAAAGATTATTCACAGAAACTTATTCACCACGAAGTTGTTGTGGGGAAAAAATCCATCGTAGATTGGTGCAATTTCTGTAGGGAGGAGTGCGACAATTACCTATGTCGTAATGTGGAACCCATTGAAGAATTTGATGACAATGGGGAGCCCATTATCGTGGAAATTGATGAAACGTATTTCTTCCACAGAAAATACAACAGAGGATGGTACAAGAAGGACACTGGGTTTTCGGTGGAATTGAAAGGAACTTTGCGAAGTGCTTCTTGTCGGAGGTTCGAAATAATAAGGCCAGGACTCTCCAGCGCTTGATTACGCAGCACATACTGCCTGGAACTCGCATCATTTCAGACGGATGGGCAGCTTACGCAGACTTTGATAATTTGAGCAATGGAATTTACAATCATTCCGTTGTGATCCATAGTGACGATTTTGTGAATCCACTGGATCCTACCATTCACACACAGAATGTGAAAAACTTGAGGACGCGTTTGAAGAGAAAGCTATGACACCAGTTCGGAACACGAAGAGGACTTTTGGATCTTACATGCGTGAATTTATGTTCAGGACAGTATTCACAGATAGAACAATTTTTGCTAATTTTCTAATTACAATTTCGCAAAATTACCCTTGAAAAAAGGATATTACAATGTAACATAAAACCGACCTCTTTCCTTCAGCGCGTTCCTACAACCCTATTCGATGACTACGTACTACTGAACCGCTTTGTTGTGTATTCTTCTACCCGTAACTTGCCATTCTCAATGACGCTTCCATTCACTGGAAGACGCCTTCACACCGTCGCCACTCCGTCATCTTAGGCCTACCGCACATACTCTTCCAAACCTTCGCACTCCAAGGTAAGTTCTTCGAAAAATTATTTCCTTTCATGCAAAAATACCATATTTTTGCACCTTCCCCATTATTTTGCATGCTTAAAATATTGTATGTCGCACCCCACCCCCCAGTTAAATTTTTCCAACGAAATAATTTAGGACGCTAAATTACACATTTACCGACATATGAGTATCTTCACTAACCTTAATCCCCTACATAATCATCCGTCAATTGATTTAAATGATGGAGATCCATACTTTGCATTAGGAACACGTCTACCTAATAATGTGGTGGTCTATCTTTCCTCGTTGACACCTAGGAACACATTCTACAAAGTGTTAAACATCCTTCATGAGTAACTTGACCCATATCTGCTGTCCGCTGACAGAGTAACTTGACCCATGTCTGTTGCAGAAACTGTGAATCACTCTGAAAATTTTGTTGACCAAGATTCTAGTGCTCCATGACTAAGTGAGGTGTTCCTAAAGCTGACTGACTTCTGGAATATCTATTTAGAAAGAACTGCAGCATGAATAAGACTAAAGTTTTCCAAGAATCGTTAATGTTCAGCAAAAACACTGACTGTAATATGTAAAAACTGATGTCCAACTAACACAATGTAAGTTCCCTAGTTGTACTTAAAAACACATGGAAAGTTTTTAATCTGTATCTGCAGAATATAGAATAAAAAATTCTCATATTATGGAATCATTGCTGTTGTGCATTAACAATATTCTTAACATGCTCATCTATATCAATATTGTTTCCTTGCAGTTTGTTGTAGGTAAGATTTGCAATGCTCTGTATGTCAGACCCCCTTCCCCCTCCAAAAAATGGCACTCTGCAGTCACATGCAAAATATATAAAACATACATGAGACCGGCCGATGACAAAAAAGCTGAACTTTTTAACTGGGTGGAAAATTGGGACACACGAACGTGCGGTGTGAGCAAATTCAAATACAGCATATACAATATTTAAGATTGCACAAGCCATATGGAATTATTTTTTGTAAATTATGTAAGTAAATATTAAAGTGAAGCACATTATTATATTCACAATAGAAAAGTAGGTAATCAAGAACAAAATAAAATGAGATATTTTTAAAAATCAGATTTAAAACATACATGTAAATCTTTACTAGCTAAATCCTGGGGTGAAAAGTATTTGTCTAGGAAAGTTTGTGCATTTAGTCAAGCAATTAGAAGCATATCCACAGATTAGTTTTGGTCAAACATCAGAGTACAAGAGATAAGTCAGTCTTGTTGGCTTAGTAGCACTCTAATGTACCAAATTTTTCAAAAATGAAATGTGTGTGGAAATAAGTTAAATTCACAGATTCTTACTAAATGATAATTGGAATATGTATTTGAATATGTACAAATTAAAAAAAAACATGACTAGAAGTTATGGTTTTTAAACAGATTGCTTCAAAGATATTTTGCCCCTTTTTTTGTTGTACTTGCTTGCACAACAATTTGAATTTCCTCTTCTGAGCAAGCTGCACGGCCATATTTATTTTACGTTGACTGCAGCTGAACAGCATCCATTGCTAACTTTTTCTTTTTGCTGATAATTCCTTTTCTTTTCCTCTCTATTTCTTTGGTATAACTTGTTTCTGATGTCCTAAGATTTTGGCAGAGGTTGGCATTAACTGCTTCTTGGAAAAAAATTTCTTTACTGAAGAAATTAACTGCAGACTTACCCTGTGCTTTAAGTTTATACTACACAGTTTGTATAGCTGAATAGGTTTCAATGTTCATTCTTCCTGATTTTATATCTATGGTTTCAGCCATCATGCTGAAAGAACTTTCAACCTGTGGACCATGGAAGCATGATATAAAGGCTTTTACTACTTTAGATAACATAGTGTACTTGTAGAGGTCAAACACCTTTGCCCACCACGCATCAATTTTTACAAAGTCAGGAGATGGAAGTCGTGATTCAAACTGATACTGGTGAATTTCTAGAGCATAGCTTTCCATTTCCTCTGAATTCAATATATTTCAAAGAAACTGTGGAAGTTTTTCAGTCTTTTTAAAGTTAGATTATGTCCCCTTGTAGAAGGATCAATGATATGTACATTAAAAGATCACTACATAATGGTAGTGTCTTTTGCATGTATTTTGCATGCTGAATATAAGCTTCAGCAGCCTGGCTTAAAAAATTCCCCACAATGTCATTTTGATTCGCTTTTCAAAATAATGTTCCTGATCCAAGAATCTTTCACAGGTTTGCCTTATCAAATATTTCATAGGTTTGCCTTTCAGTATCTCTTGTTTTAAGAAACAAGCTAAGAAATCCAAGAATAGTTGCTTCTGCTCATCAAAAACTTTATGAATTAATGGCTCCTTTGTTTGAAATAAGCATACATATTTTTTCAAAAGAGGTAGAGCTGCAACATAAAAATTTAATATAAGCAAGGTTTTTTTTTTTTTTTTTTTTTTGAGCTTTCAAATAATTTTGCAACAATTCTAGATTTCTATTTTCTTCCATCTTCTGTTAGATTTTTTTCCCATAATTTCTTCTAAAGCTCCTGGAATTTTAACTTTTTCTTTCTAATCTTTACATATTTTATTTATCACATCCATGTATATTGGTCTTTCATTAGGCTGCACAAATCCATAATACAGCAGCAAAGGGCATCATGGATATGTAAACTGTTTAATGCCACATGATAGAATGACAACCACCTGCACTGCACCATGTTCTTAATTTCAGTGAATTTTAGCCCTATAATTTCACAAATTTCAGCAAGGGCTTCATGTTGATCTGCCGACCATTTAAAGTAATTGAAGAAGTCAATAAAGTATTTCTCAATGTAAGCTTAAAATGGCTTGTAAAATTTTTTACTTGCATTGTGAATATGGTGACATGAATCTCCATCAATGTCAAGCAAGTGGGGAGATTTTCTCTGCCGAATTCTTGTTTTTAACCATGTTTTTGGGCCACTCATGACACATTCTTTCCATTTAGCTTTCAAACAAGCAAAACAAATTCCTCCTCAGAAAGAAAGAAAAAAAAAAAACGGAAAGCTGCGCCACGAACTTTGTTTAGAGGGTTCGGGCCGACGTAATACTGGCCCGAAGCCGTGCTTTTTTCCCACTTAGCTTTCATACATGCAAAACACATTTTTCCTTAGGAAAAAACGAAAGAAAGGAGAGAAACAGGGTTGCGTCACGAACTTTGTTCAGAGGCTACGGGCCGACGTTATCCTAGCCGGACGCCGTGCTTTCTTTTCACTAAGTTTTCACACAAGCAAAACACATTCCTCCTCCTCAGAAAAAAAAAAAAAAAAAAAACACAGAGGTGCGTCACGAACTTGGTTCAGAGGCATCGGGCCGGCGCAATTCCGGGCCACAGCGAAAGAAGCACGTCCGAGCCAACGTAATTCCGGATCACGGCAAAAGAAGCACGCCAGGCCTACGTAATTCCGGCGTGGCGCCATGCTTCCTTTCCACTTAGCTTTCAAACAAGCAAAACAATTTCTCCTCCTCAGAAAGAAAAAAACAACAACGGAAAGCTGTGTCACGAACTTTGTTTAGAAGCTTCAGGCCGACGTAATACTGGCCGGGCGCCGTGCTTTCTTTCCACTAAGTTTTCAAGCAAGCAAAACACATTCCTCCTCATTAGAAAAAAAGAAAACAAAGAGGTGCGTCACGAACTTGTTTCAGAGGCATCGGGCTGACGCAAGTCCGGGCCACAGCGAAAGAAGCACGTCCGAGCCAACGTAATTCCGGATCACGGCAAAAGAAGCACGCCATGCCTATACGTAATCCCGGCGCGGCGCCGTGCTTCCTTTCCACTTGGCTTTCAAACAAGCAAAATAAATTCCTTCTCTTCGGGATGGGGGGGAAGAGAATTTAAGAAAAGAAAGCTGCGTCACGAACTTTATTCAGATGCTTCAGGCCGACGTAATCTCGGGCCACAGCGAAAGAAGCACGTAATAGCGGGCCATGCCGAAAGAAGCACGCCGGATTTATGCAATCCTAGTGCCGTGCTTTTTTTTTTTTTTTTTTTTACACTTTCGAACAAGCAAAACAAATTCCGCCACCTCAGAAGAAAAAAAAAGGATACAAAGGGCTGTGTTACGAACTTTATTCAGAGGCTTTTCATCGATTATTTACAAAACCATTAAAACTTTCTTAATAACAGCGAAAATCTGAATATCCATAATTTTTTGTTAGTCACCCGTAATCCCGGGGGAAATCCGTAATAATTACGGAGATTCCATAATTTTTGGCAATTACGGACATTCCGTAATTTATGTGCGTCCTTTGTAGAAAGAGATTTCACGAGAACTTCGATTCTCTAACGATCTCAGAAAAGTGGGAACGCATTCGGATACATCGCAAATTACAAGAGAGAGTTCCTGGCGATGACGTCACGGATAGAATGCAGTATGGCGATTTCCCGCAAGACACGGAATGGCTCGTGGGCTGCGGCAGTTTCCCTAAAGCACGAAGTATGCGGAGCTTCCACCCTTCGCTCTGCGATGCTTAAGTGAAAGTGACTGACCCCATCCATTGTTGACAGCAGTAAACGAATTGAGCTCCTGACTCCACCCTCCAACATTTCTTCTTGCCCCCCAGCGCCTGCTCCAAAAACAACGCTCTCAGCTAGAAAGCGCTTAGTTCTTTTACACCACAAAAAAGCGGAATCGCGGAATTCCGCTTTTTCAAGGATTTTTCTATAGAACGACCCCCCCCCCCAAAAAAAAAAATTCTGAAAATTTTCTCTTCATTTTTGCAATGACCTCGAGGATGACCAAAATGATGCCGAAAAAAGCGGAATTCCGCGAATTCGCGGAAGAATCTCATGTATGATAAAAATGCAAGATTTTAAAATTTCATCACCTGCAAGCTGGCACCCTTTGGAGTGTGCTAGGTATGATTTGAGGAGTGCCATACGTGTATGACAGTTTGTAGATGATTGCACATGCACGAAGTATTCTTTTTGCGTATGTTCTTCTTCATGGGCTGATGTATATCTGCACTAAATTTGGCTAGTTCCAGTTGAAGAAATTTTCATTTGACCTCCCTTTCCTCAGAGTTCTTTTGGATTTTTACAGAAGTTTCCTGCCGGTTCTCCCTATACATTGAGAACAGGCCTTAACTAAAATCAAGAGGCCAGAAACATCTGTACAAATCCAAAAGAACTCACTGGGAAGGAAGATCAAATAAAAATTTCTTCAACTGGAACTAGACCAAATAAATATTTCTGGGTAAAGCCTTGAGTAAGTGATTTAATACATGTACTAAATTTCATTACACTCTAGCTAGTCACTATGTTCTGCATCAAATTTTATGTTTGCAACTTAGCTTTTGTTCCTCCCTCTATAGAATTATTTTATACATCATGAAAATAAGATTCAAAATTTAGAAATGTGCACTGCTTATGAAGCAGCCAAATATTGTGGGTGAAGTATGCTTTACGCTTTTGATGAACCCTTTACATTTTGGCAATAAACGGGGAAATCTTGCTGATAGATTTGTAAAGTATGTGTTTTTAAACTCAGTTACCAATAAATCTTTAGGAGTTTAATGAAAAACAAACATGTCATGCTGCCTAAATTATATTAATTCAACAATATTACATTTGTCGAATTCAATACGTGGTTAAGAAATAATTAACTATATGTCAATAAACTTGTCTTCATATTAGTTACTGTTTCTCACGTTATTAGTAATTTGAGTACGGGAATTGTCAATATTACAAAAAATTTTATTTCAACTTGCTACTTATATTCCTTCTAGATGTTTACTAAGATAGTTTAGAATTTCATAATTTGAAGTTTACAAATTTATATGAAAAATGTCTTTATATGGACACGTAGAAGTAGCATAAATTTGGCAAAGTCCTCCAATATGTAGTGAAAATAGGCATTAAATGATTAACATTATTCCAGATTTTTCTTTTAACACATGATTTATGAAATTTATACAATTTAAAACTTTCGAACCTCTCGACCATGATGAGCTGAATTAGTAATAAGTCATCTTTTTATCGATGATGGCACACTTTTTTTATTCTTGTGGTATAAGCTTCAAAGTTGAAATTCGGTATCATAATTCCTTATTACAGATGATGGCTGCATGTTCCGCTTCCCGTGGCTCAAGATCCCATACTAGTTTCAATTCCTTCATTTTGGAATCATCTTCAGTGGGTATATTTATGAGTTACTTCTCATACTTGTTATTTCTCGGCCACTTAATCAATTCTACTGGTGGAGTCCGACGTTCCACGGCAGTTGAACTCTTGCGCATGCTATTTTTGGTATTATTGCGCATTCTTATTAGTGTTCTTATATAATTGGATCATATGAATTTCTGATTCTAAATTATTTTATGTTGACATCCGTTTGTTGAAACATTAATAAGTTCTGTATATGTATTTTTTAACGTTATTTTCTTTTTCAATAAGATATTTCCAAGCATATGGAAGATTCATTGGATCGTTATTATTACAATTTATTTCCTTAGTTTTTTTCATTATTACCGCTTCTATTGTTAATATTTGATTTTTGTTTTATGTGACGTTAATAATTTTGCTAATCTGGAAAAGCTTCATTTTCAATACAATGATTTATTAATGATGTTTTGTTTTCTTTTTTGTTCCAGTTGGATATAACAAAAAAAGAAAACAAAACATAATTAATAAATCATTGTATTGAAAATGAAGCTTTTCCAGATTGGTATGAAGCAAAATTATTAACGTCACATAAAACAAAAAATCAAATATTAACCTCAGAAGAAACTGGCCGAGAAACAACAAGTATAAGAAGTAACTCATAAATATACCCACTGAAGATGATTCAAAAAATGAAGGAATTGAAACTAGTATGGGATCTTGAGCCACAGGAAGCGGAACATGCAGCCATCATCTGTAATAAGGAATTATGATACCGAATTTCAACTTGGAAGCTTATACCACAAGAATCAAAAAAGTGTGTCATCATCGATAAAAAGATTACTTAAATATACCAATTCAGCTCATCATGGTCGAGAGGTTCGAAAGTTTTAAATTGTATAAATTTCATAAATCATGTGTTAAAAGAAAAATCTGGAATAATGTTAATCATTTAAATGCCTATTTTCACTACATATTGGAGGCCTTTGCCAAATTTATGCTACGTCTAAGTGTCCATATAAAGACATTTTTCATATAAATTTGTAAACTTCAAATTATGAAATTCTAAACTATCTTAGGGGACATCGAGAAGGAATATGAGTAGCAAGTTGAAATAATTTTTTTTTTTTTGTAATATTGACGTTTCCCGTACTCAAATTACTAATAACGTGAGAAACAGTAAATAATATGAAGACAAGTTTATTGACATATACTGTAGTTAATTAATGTCATGCTGCATCGTAGCAGATAAAATACTGTATTACCTCCACAATACCAGCTCACAAAGTCCATGGCTCCAACAACTTCACAGTACACTATACAGTTCGCCACACGAAATCGAACACTGCAGCACCACGTGGATTACCTCACACCATATCCCAACCAAACACCGTACTTTATGAAACTGAAGACAGATACAGAATTATAGTCTATAACACTTGCTTACAGTGCCTGTAACTCGCTTATACACGCTTTCAGCCATGTTTCAGACCCACTACTTTTTCGAAAATGTAGGTAACTTTAGGAATACCGTGCGTGGCCGGAAGTAGGCACGTAGTCCCTAACAATCATGGCTGCCCTCTAAGCTGTTCTCCCTACGTCACTAATCTCACGTGCATATCCTCACTGGTCTCATTCTCACCTCTCACGTGTGTTTGGGTCTGTGCTGGTCGTTGTATTTGTAAAGTGAGGCTGATTTCCCAACAATAATTTCCTTTTCCCAGTAAGTTTTGCATTTATTCTTTACACCATGTTGTGCTCATATTGTACTTTCAAGGCGAAATTCATGCACTGTTGCGATCAATTTTTTTTTTCTTCATGCATTCTTATTATGACAAATGTGTCTAACCCACGAGCTATTACACGTGCTTGTATCTTGCCATAAACCTAAGCATGCTCCGTTTAATTATTTTGGTTTTGTAACTCGTCACGAGCCAGCTTTACACCACATTGTGCTCATATTGTACTTTCAAGGCGAAATTCGTGCACTGTGGCGATCACTTTTTTTCTTCGTGCACTTTTATTATGACAAATGTATTTAACCCACGTGCTATAACACGTCTTTGTACTAACCATAAACCAAAGCATGCTCCGTTTAATTATTTTGGTTTTGTAACTAGTCACGATCCTTTCGGTACTGCGGTAAGATTTGCATATTCATTTAGTCTGTGTTTGTACCCTTAAAAACGTTACATGTGCTTTCGGGACTGCAGTAAGATTTGCATATTCATTATTATTTTAGTCTGCTTGTGTGAAAAATCGTTAAGTGTATGCATTCAGTACTCTCTGTCAGGGGCGACTCCAAGTGCAGGCAGATTGGGCAACCACCCAGAGGGGCCCCGCACCGCCGTCAACAAATTAGTAGTTTTTGCCTGGTGTCACCTGAATATACATATAAAATGGGTTATTGCGATTACGAAGGGCCCCGTGAAGAGCCATCGCCCAGGGCCCCGCTAGGGCCACCACTGCTTTTTGTGGTAAGATTTGCATAATATTTCCCATCTCTACTGCTTGAAAATATCATTATGTGCTCTTTCGGTACTGCGGTAAGATTTGCATATTCATTTCGTCTTTGTGTGCCCTTGAAATATCGTTATGTGTGCTTTCGGTACTGCAGTAAGATTTACATAATATTTTCATTTACATTTGTGCTGCTTGAAAATTCGTTACGTGCTCTTTCGATACTGTGGTAACCAGAGATTACGATAACGCCTCTACACGAGTATTTCACGCCTTAAAAACGCCGAATACGCTTTAAAATTTAGAAGTGCGTATTTTTACGCATTGTTTTTCCATTTGAAATATCCTTTTATAATCGGTGATTACACAGCGATTTTGTCATAAAAATGACTTCTTTTTTTTTAATCAAGAAATTATATCTTAACTTTTATGTCACAGTTTATGAAAAATATCATAAATTGGTTCCCATTGCTGAGCTGATCAGGATCGGCTTTCGGCAATCATTTGGAAGAACCTTCAGGCAGTGTGGGAAAGAGCAGCTCAACCGATGGGCATGCGCATTTCAGCCACGTCGGGATTGAGACGCTAGTGTATCAGTGCAGCGTGGTGCCATTAAACCTTCGCATGAAGGAAGTGAAAAGCGACCTGTTTTGAAGTTCGTTTAATTGCCATTTCAGGGCGGGATTCTCCTGCCCTACGAAATTTTAAGAAAATATATATATAAATATAAAATCTTGGGTCCAAATATATATATATATATTTATATATATAATTATATAAACTTTCAAAAAATGGAAGTTAGACGAACTTCAGATTTATTCTGTAATCGCAATATTAAACCCGTATGAGCAGTTCATTTTGCATATCGCAGACTGTTACGAATCAGGCATGAGATTGTTCTTCGGATTCGCAGAATTCCACATTTTGGTTATACCTGAGCGATGAAAAAAAAAAAAAAAGATGTTTTATTTTCGGAGGATTAGTGTGTTAGTGTGTGTGTTGGGGGGGGGGGGACTCGTTTTCTGCCTGGGGAACGGTATTCCGTTTTTCAGAACTAACGAAAGCTAAACGGAGTGAAATTTCTTTTCCGAACGCAATTTCTTTTTCTCGCGAAGTTTCCTCTGTCCAGTATTGTTATTAAATATCAATTTATTGCATAAATGTTTGCATTTCAGCTTGAAAGTGTAGACAATAGTGATGTTCGACGGAGCAAAAATTTCCTTGTAAACTTTAGGCACGAGTTTCTTTCACGGATTCGAAGAGTAACTCTTTGTTGTCATCAAAACTGAAGGGGTGGTCTGTGTGTGTGTGTGCATGTGTGGTGGCGGTGGAAGGGGGGGCGATGGGGGACGGAATTTCGTCTTTTAAACCTTTCGAAAAACGGAAGTTAGACGAACTGCAGATTTATTCTTTAATCGCAATATTTCCTCTGCTAATTTTTTTTTTTTTTTTTTGTAAAATATAACTTTGTTTGATAACCGATTGTGTTTCAGCTTGAAAACGGAGGGAAAATTTCCGAAAACGGAAGTCGGACGAAGCGAAGATTTTTCGTAATCGTAATTTCTTTTTTTCCCCGATGTTTCCACTGTCCTAAATTATTGTTAAATGTTATTTTCCCTCTATAAATAGTTGCAAAGGGAGAAACTGGACATTTTTCATATCAGAAGAATGGTTGAATCAACCAACTCTCAATTATGTTAACTGTAAACATCTCATACATAGTATTCAAGAAGATTTTTTTTTTCAGAGCTAATAAAAATAATAAATTAGTTGACCCTTGCAATGCTAAACTTGTCACAATGTCCAATGAAGGTTTATTTTATCTTTTGTAATTGAGATAGACTGTAGATTTCTTTCCTCCACAATAGAACTCTTTTTGAAGTTTGAGTGTGTAGAATCTGAATCTGGGAAGCAACACACACACAAGTTTTGGTAGTCTTTCGAAAGCAAAACAAAATTTGTTGCAGCCTCATGGATAAAACAAGACAAGTAGGTAAGATTTTGATAAATTGACTTATTTGATATAAAAGAAAATAAATTACATGCTAATTCATGTTTACATATTTATATATAGATATAATTAGTTGTTTTAATATAAATTATTATTTAGCTAAAAATTTAATGCGATAATTGTTCGTTCTCTAAAATTACTCCTTTGAAAAGAAAAAAACTCCTTCAAAAATTGTGAAGGAGTATTTTTACTCTTTTGAAAAAATCCTAGCACGATCTCTGGCGGTAACATTTGCATATTGTTTTCAAGTCTGCTTGTGTGAAAAATCGTTAAGTGTATGCATTCAGTATATACTCTCTCCGTGGTAAGATTTGCATAATATTTCCCATTTCTACTGCTTGAAAATATTGTTATGTGCTCTTTCGGTACAGCAGTAAGATTTGCATATTCATTTCGTCTGTGTTTGTGCCCTTGACAAATCGTTACGTTTGCTTTCGGTACTGCGGTAAGATTTACATAATATTTTCATTTACATTTGTGCTGCTTGAAAAATCGTTACATGTGCTTTCGGTACTGCTGTAACATTTTCATAATAATTTCATCTATGTGTCGCTTGAAAAATCGTTACATGCTCTTTCGGTACTGCGGTTACAATTGCAATATTTTAATCCATGTTTGTGCTGCTTGAAAAATCGTTACGTGTGCTTTCTGTACTGCGGTAAAATTTGCATATTCGTTTCATTTATGTTTCTACCGCATACAAAATCGTTGCGTGTACTTTCCGTACTATTTGCACATGCTTTTTATCTATGTTTGTGCCGCATGAAAAATCGTTACGTGCTCTTTCGGTACTGCAGTAAGATTTGCATATTCTTTTCATCTACGTTTGTGCCGCATAAAAAGTCGTTACATGTGTTTTCAGTACTGCGTAAGATTTACATAATATTTTCATCTATGTTTGTGTTGGTTGAAAAATTGTTGTCTGTCCTTTTTCATTTTTTTTTTCATTTGAGGTTTAACGACCACCGTGAGCAACTCAATAGGCTATAAGCAGTCATCCATCCCTAATTAGGGGTCACTGGTTCCAGAGAAGGCAGAGAGCCAGTGTCGTAAGACAACACAACGTCCATGCCTCACCAGGATTCGAACCCACCCCCTTCTCTGACTAATGCTTATAAATCAGTTCTTACACTGCCTCATTGGGGCGGCTTGCATGTCCTTTCGGTACTGCCGTAACATTTGCATTAAATTTTTCTTTTTTCTGTTGGGTGTTCAATGGCCATTGTGAGCAACTCAATGTGCTATAAGCAGTCGCTCAACCCTACTTTAAATCCACTTATTCCAGGGGAAATAGAGAGCCAGTGCTGTAAGACAAGTACAACATCCATGCCTCACCGAGATACGAATACAACATCCATGCCTAACTGGGATACGAACACAGACCCGTCTGAAACGAATGATCAGAAGCAGTCTCTTAGACCACTGTGCCAGCGCGGCTGGCTGCCTTTTCATTTATGTTTAGGCCGCTTAAAAAAATTTGTACTGTGCATTTGGTACTGCATTCATATTTGCATAATCTTTGTCTATATTTGTGCTGCTTGAAAATACTTTATGTGTGCTTTTGGTACTGCAGCAAGATTTGCATAATATTTTCACCTATGTTTGTGCGCCTTGAAAAATCATACCCTCATAATTACCCTGTGTTTTTAGTAATGTGGTAAGATACTATTTCCGAATCTGAGTTAGTGAGCCTTGTTTACTCGGGCCAGTTGACTCGAAGCTCGTTGACCAACTCAACCACCCCCTGCTAGCTAAGGTGCTGCTCATGCTGGGGTTTGAGGCTATCAAGGGTATTTTTTGGTAGGATTTTGTTATGTGTAACAATTTTTTTCAAGTAATTATAATTATTTGTTTGCAGTTTTTTCAGCTTATTATTAATATTGTTCATTCAGTTCTTTTTTTAGCTTATTATTTTTTGTTGCTTGCAAGTTTTTTCAGCTTTTCATAAGCTTTTAAAAGAAAAATCAAGCAGGGGTGTTAACAAATGCTTTGCAGCTTTTCGTCATTATATGATTATAAAATATACATAGAATATAAGTAAAAAAGTTGTACAAGTACAGGCTAATAAATGAAATAAGTAACTTGTTTTAATTTATTTAATACTGTCATTTAATTATTGCTCGTTTTAATTTCTCTAATATACCAGACAAAAGTGTGATGGATGATTGGGAATTTACCAAAACAGGTAAATTGTAACAGATTTAAGGAGTCTACACATAAAAACATGAAAAGGTGGGCACTTGTTGATCTTCCTCCGCAGAACTTGCACTAATGTAGTGTTTGCCAAGTTCTATTTAGTTTGGCCCTTGACTCAGAGAGTGAATGATAATTTGGCCCTTGACTCAGAGAGTGAATGATAATTTGGCCCCAAAACCAGGAAAGGTTGCCCATGCCTTCACTATATGTATCTCTATTGTGAGCAAAATTAAAAGTTGGAAATTATAGGACAGTACCCTTAAGAAAGACATGGAGATACACACACACACACTATCTCTGATTACAAAAAGGTAGTGATATTGCATGAAATAAAATGTTATATTTTTATGGTTTTCTTCTCCTTTGATTTTAGCTATAGTTTGTGTGTATTGACTATTTTTCTTGCCTCTTTTTAGGTGAAGTAAGTTTTTGTAGTGAAGAGAATTCCTATAAAACAACTATGAGCATGCCCAGGTAGGTACTTTTGGCACTTCTATAATAACATAACTGAAGAAATCTTACTTCCCACCTCTGTTGTCTGAATCTTTTTATGTATAGCTTTCCTTTTTTTGTTTTTAGTGGGAGGGGATACTTCATATACCATCTACTCCCTTCAGTTATTTTTATGCATTGATAAGTGACATATTTGAATTGTACAACATAGATTTCATGTTAGGAAATTTATATTTTAAAAAATTGGTGTAGCAAGCAGAGCACCATGATGGAAACATTAAATTCAGATTGCATTAAGTTAGTTTTCAAATAAAGATGCAGACAAGAATTTGCATTACACTGTTAAGGAGAAACATCACTTCAATAAGCAGCTCTCAGAAGATTTAGATGTTTCCTCATCAAAGAAAGGCGAGATCCCAAAAGTGAAAGTTACTAATAGTAGGATACTGCATCAAACAGAAACCATCGCTCTTTCCATGTTAATAAGCGAGTCATGGAAAAATTACCATCGGCCGCCACCGGGAATCAAACCCAGGATTTTCCAGTTACGCGCCGGACATGCTGCCACTGCACCACAGCGGCCTTGAATTCTCCAGACTCACATGTGATTAACTGCCAAACTACATGGCATGCAGTTAATCACATGAAATGTGATGTGAAGATGATGATGGGCAAAACACGTAACAATATTAACAAATAAAGGTAACTTGATCACACTAGTTACGTTAAATGAAAACTTTTACAAAAAGTTTGTAAGTTGGAAGCTTTCGACCTCATCTTAGGTCTTCATCATGCCAATGGAGGACTAAGATTGTTGCCAGATTATACATTTGAATTTTTCCTATTTTTGTTGCCAAAACTTAGAATTGATCTCCAGATCATCGGAATGTAGAGAGGAGATTCGGAATTGCAAGTCATTGAGTTGAAAATAATTTCCAGGCTTTCACGGTAACGGAGGGCAAAACGATTGTCAAAAGAAGCAATTCGTTTTGCTTCGTTCCAGTGGGGAACTGCAGATGTGTCTTCCATTGTCAAAACAGACAAGGCAGTATTAGGATTGGCTTTCAAAACATCTTTAGAAGAAGATAGAAGAAGGGATCGAAATAGCAAGAAGAAGAAGTACCACAATTAACGATAATTGCGGATGGACTCTTCCAATTGAGTGGCAGCAACTACTCCAGTGACATAGTCCTGATGACGAACTAGGCTTTAGTTCGAAAATTTGACAACCAACTTTGATGAAAAATAACCTCTATAAGACCCGTAAAAAGTTATTCCACAATCTTTTTTATGTTCTAAAATTCTATGGCTAATGCTCCTGTATGTGTTTCCAATGTATAAGTTATCCCCAGTAGAAGAAGAGACATGAATGCAGTAAACTCCTGAGAGGTTCAGGCTTTCAACTTTGTCCCTATCCCTTTGTAGAAGTTTCAAGATGTTTGGGATAGATTTAATGGCAAGATGGTAACCAAAACTTCTAAAAAGAATCTAACTTATAAGCATAGGAAGGATGGTAAGGAACAGAACCACAGGTCTTCTTTCTTATGAGGAAGGAGGCATTCGATTTTCGAATGGTTTTCATATTTCTTTATGAGGGAGTTGACTGTAAGAGCAGGGAAACCATGGGAGAGGGCTATTGTAGAAATTTTGGAGAGTTCTTCTTGAAGAGAGAGTTGGTTGTTGCAAATGATATGAGCCCTGTGGATGTAGGACTTCAATGCTGCAAGCTTGTAGAGATGCAGGGTGAAAGGTAGAGAATAATGTTAGTGGCCGCAGAAGGTTTACGATAGACAGAATGAGTAATGGAGAGATCAGCGTTTCTGCAGATAGATACATCCAGGAAATCAATTTTGTGGTTTACTTCCTTAGATATAGTGAGATTAATAGAAGGAAATTTTTCCGTAATGGAGTTGATCAGTGTCTGTAGTTCAGACTCGGATGCCATGTAGTTTGGCAGTTAATCACATGCGAGTCTGGAGAATTCGAGGGTGCAGTGGTAGCATGATCCGGCGTGTAACTGGAAACCCCTGGGTTCGATTCCCAGTGGTGGTTGATGAGAATTTTTCCGCGACTCACTTATTAATATGGAGAACGATGATTTCTGTTTGATGTTCCTGATCCACGTCGAGTGTTTGAATTAGGATACTGCTGTTATGTAATGTGCAAAATGGTATAACTATACTAGTATCAGAATTCATTGAGGTGAAACAGAAATCAAAGTTTCCAGGCTTTCTAACATCAACCAGAAAGACTTTTTGCAAGAACGGGAAACTGTAAACTGAATAGTAGAACACTTCAACAATTTGAAGCATGGTGACTTGACACCAGGCTTACATTGTTGAAGCACTCTTTATTCAGTTTGCTTGTACCTTCCTTTAAAAAAAAACAAAAAAACATCTGGTTGATGTGCGAAAGCTTGGAAACTTTTATTTCTGTTTTACCTCAATGAATTCTGATACTAGTATAGCAATACCATTTTGAGTATACTTGCTGTACAGTTTCTTGTTATTAATTTGCAATATAGTTTGTTGTAAACCTGATACCTGTAAATTTGGAGAGGCTTTTTAATCAAAACAAATTCAAAAATTAAATTGTCGAAAAACGTTTTTCTCCTCGTAAGTACCGTAAAAATTCTGTGGTTTCACGTTTTGATTTTGAATGGAGTTATATATAAGAATGCCTAAACAACATGATATGAGCTAATGTACCTGCATCTAAAGAGAAGGTAATAGTGCTCTTTAGAAGTGATTTTCTCACAGTTAATTATCCCATCTTCCACTGTTTCCTTAGTATATTACTGAGCAATGTAACGTTTTTATTGGTTTAGTGCATTCATTTATTCGAATGAAAATTGATATCAGTACTTCCTGTTATTTTTCAATTAAGTAAGCAGAAGATATTTTTAAGTGTTAGTTGAGGCACAACCTTGTTTGTTGCAGATCACAAGATTTGCAGTTGAAAATTTAATGAAGTCTTTGTATATTTTTAAATGCATTTGTTTTGAAATTCTTTACTCTTATTGCTTAAAAGAAGAAACAAATTAATGAAAGCCACAAATTGAGAAATATGTTTCCTTATAAGTGATATGTTAAAATTTGTAACCCCCCCCCCAAGAAAAGCAGTTTCTGCTGTTTTCCCTTATTTTTTTAACTAAATGTCAATGTACTACCCCGTAAATAAGTAATGACAATGTCTTATAATTGCAACACGGTTAATGAATGATTTTTGTACTGCTTCATTTTCCAAACAATTAATTAAAATGCCTTCATTATACTCATACTTTCTGTCACATGAACTTCCAGTACGTGTATGGCATGCTTCAGTTTGCAAACGAACCATTATGTTGACAGTGCCTGTTGCGATAATTCTGCTGTAGAGTATTTTATGCTATGTATTTGTATGTCATCGTAGAAAATACATTTCTATTGAGTTGAACTCTTTATTGTCTTAATGTGGGATAATGATTTTCTTTTTGCAGTATCCGTGGCTGTATTGTTGGTACCTCAATGGTGAAATACATTACAAACAGAAGAATCGTAGGGCCAGCTTTAGGTGCAAATATTTGCACCTTCAGCAAACCAGGTGCTGGTGCTCATAGAATTTTAGATTTCATTTTGAGCCTAGATGCATCTTCTTCTGATTTCCTCATCCTGGAAATAGGTGTTAATGATCTCATGAATGATAATTTCTTAAGCATTTTGTATGATGTGTTACATTTTTTGAAACGAAAAAAAAAAAAAAAATCCAAACCTACACATCATTTGTGAGATCACGCCTATTTTGAGAGATGAAGAGAAAGATAAAAGAAGAAAAAAATGGAATAAGAAACTAAAAAGGCTGCTTCCATATAGCATTAAACTAATGCACACTGAAGTATTTTTTTCATATATATAAAAAGACCATTGTTGCAATGCATTCAATTGCACCTTTGTATCTGCAGTTTTCCACTGCCATTACTAGATTATTCTAATTCCAGCTAATAAACTAATGAATGAAAAGGTGTAGAAGAGATGCCTGTAGATACCTAAGGGAAGAAGTTTCTATACTCAGAGAAGAATTTAGAAAAAAGTGCTAATCTCACCTGTCAGTCTAACCTAATATGCTAATGAAATAACCTAACAGATTCATCATCGAACAATGTTTACTGACATAACTCCCCGGGTAGGATTACTTCACAGGATTGCTAATTGACAGAGAAAACTCGGGGATTCCAAAAATGCTGAAACTCTGAAAGAAATAATTTTTCAAAAACTGTGAAAAGGGGGTGGGGGTTCAGTGCATGTTCATCATACAAGATTCTTACGTGTTTGTTGTTATCATTTGGGTCATTGTCGAGATTGATGCAAAACTGAAGAACATTTTTGGGAGGGTATGGAGGGGTTGCTTTCTGTCTGGGGACGGTATTTCGTCTTTCGTAAACGGAAGTGAAAGTAAGTGAACCTTTTTCTCATAATCGTAATTTCTCACGAAGTTACTTCTATCCAGTTTTGTTTAATATTTTTTGCATAAATGTTTATATTTCAGCTTGAAACTGTAGACAACAATCTGCGAAAGTGAAGATTCGACAGTGTGAAGATTTCCCTTTAATCTTCAGGCATGAGTCTCTTCCACAAATTTAAAAAATTCCACCTTTTCCATTATCATTTTGGTAATTTACGAGATTGATGCACAACTGAAACAAATTTGGGGGTGGTTTTTGCATGAGGACTGAATTCCGTCTCTACAAAACATTAACAGAAGATTGCTGGAGTGATTTTTTTCTATAATTAATTATTTTTTTCTCACAATGTTCTGTATGCCGAGTATTGTTGATAAATATCATTTTATTCCATACATATTTGTATTTCAGCTTGAAAATGGGGAGAGGGGGGTGTCTGAAAACGGAAGTCGAACATAGCAATTTTTATCCCGTCATTGGGGGTTTGCATTTCAGCTTGCTAAGGGAAGGGGAAATTTCTGACAACAAAGAAAGACAAAGCTGAAAAATTTGTAAGAATTGATGCATGATGTGTTCAAAAGTATTCATATTCTCAAAGTTGCACCATGATCCTCTGGCTAAAAGTCCTTTCAGCATGATGAATGAAATTATTGTCATCAGAGGCCATAAAAAAAAAAAAAAAAAAAAGGAAAGAAAAACAGTAAACAAATGGAAAGAGAAAGATCAATCGAAACAAAAATGGAGCAATAGATACAATGCAACTGAAAAGTCAACAAAAGACAAGCGGGGAAAATAGTCTGAATTCTTTTTCCTTCGTCAGTCTCATGTACGATTCATAAAAACAATTCAGAAATGTTTTATGACTTAAGCAAAAATACTCAGCCATGAATTGGAGGGAATTTAATTGCTATGCTTTACTGACCAGTATGAACATTAAAATGAGTATCATTTGGCGGGAGAAAAAAAGTTAAAAGCAGCAGAGTTTTTTAAATGGGTTAAGCAGCAAATGATTGGAGATGTTCCTTTGAGCAATTAATTCCATGTCAGATCAATCACCTTCTTGACCTCACCATTTCTGATTTCGATGAAATTTGGTATGAAGCACACATATGACAAGGTAAGTAATTCTGCCAATTTTCAGATTTTTATTTTGAAAATTGTCTAAGATACACACATAATAAAAATCGAAATTTTCGTAAAAAATGACAAACTCGCACACTTATAAATGGCTGTAAATTTTTTTCCTGATTGTAGTAGAGTGACAATTCAAACGCAGTTGCAAAGCTAAAGGATTGAGCTTTCTATAGATACCATACATGACCTTCTTACAACAGATTAAAGTTTCAAGGTCATCCACTGTGACCTTGAATATCTCAAAACATACCATCTTAAAAAATCACGAACAAAAATATATTTTATTGCTACAACATTCTTCTACCCATGTGCCAGATAATAGGCTGGCACCGCTATGGCAAGGCAGTGTAGGATTAAAAGGAGTGTCATGCTGCACTCTTCTGTATGTAAGGCACAGAGACATACCATGCAATAAATATTTCTTACGTTGAGGATTTGTGTTTATTATACATGAAATGTGTATATATATTATAACAGATCAACAGATTTATCAGAAATATGCTATGTGACAGCAATTTTACTTGATGGACACAATTTTCAGCAGTAAATAATGTCAACAAATCTTTGAGATCAGATTGAAACTCCACCCATTTTAGCCAATGGCAGGGCTTTTTCTTAGCCAATGACAAAGCTTCTTATTAGAGCCAATGACAGGGTTTCTTATTAAAGCCAATGGCAAGGCTTCTTATTACAGCCAATGAGAAATCTTACTGGTACACCATTTTACATTTGCTGTTATTTCAATTCTGAGCTTGTGAGTGTGTGGTTATCAATTTATCTGTAACATTGTTAACTGTTTAATTGTTATCTTATTTTATCTTTATTGTTATCTTTATTTAATCAATTTCTTTTTATCAAACTATATTTATTTATCATTTTCTTTTTTTTTTGCAGGCGCAGTTTCATTAATCAAAATGGACTTTAAAAGTCAAATTTTTTGTTGCAATCCTCTGGGTAAAAGTGGACACACAAGGTTTAGAAAGAATCTGAGAAAAGTACAGCCTTGGATGGTTCAGAAATGTCCAAATATAACATTAGAACAGAAAATATGTAGTTCATGCAGAAAATATCTCTGAAATGCCAGGTCCTTCATGTATAATTGAAACAGATGCAGAGGCAGAACAACCTCGGTTAAGTGAAGATAATTCAGAAGGAGTGGTGAAGAGTGAGATATGGACTGACAGAGACACAACTTTGGATAGTCTGAAAGATACGTTACTTTCTCTAGGCGAATCTCCTGTGAAAAAAAAAGATTAGGTGTTGGACAGTACAGTAAGAAGAAATATCAGAAAATTGGTGAAGTGATAAAAGACTACATAGGTGTTCCAGAATGTGATAATCCTGTGACAGTGTCTGATGAATCGGTCATGATTTCACAGTTGAAAGAAAAATTTCAAGAAACAGACTCTAGCAGTGTTAAAGTCCAAATACTAACAATATTACCTAGAACCTGGAGTATTCGTAAAATTTAGGAAGAATTTGGTGTGACATATTACATGGCATGAAAGTCTAAAAATCTTGTGGAAGAGCAGGGTATTTTAGCAACTCCAAATCCTAGGCCTGGGAAAACTCTCAGTGACAGCACAGGTGAAAACGTTATTGCATACTATAATAGTGATGAAGTGAGCCGTTGTTTACCAGGAAAAAAAGATTTTGTTACAATGATGGAATCAGGATCAAAAGTACAAAAACAGAAACGTCTTATTCTAGGAAATTTGAAAGAGATATTTCAAGGATTTAAAGACAAGAATCCTAATGTCAAAGTAGGGTTTTCAAAGTTCTGTGGTTTACGCCCAAAGAATTGTGTGCTGGCGGGTGCAAGTGGAACACACTGTGTCTGTGCGTGTTGTGCTCATGAAAATGTAAAACTTATGCTAGCAGGGTGCAAATTGGAAGACTTAACTCGAAATGATGAATTACCAGTTAGGACATACAAAGATTGCCTTGCAAGAATAACTTGTAACCCTCCTCTTCCAGAATGCTGCTTCTTCAAGTGTGATTCTTGTCCTGGTATAGCACACTTACTAAAGCAAATAAGTAGCTTATTCACCATGAATGGGATTGATGAAATTGTATATAAATTGTGGACTACAACTGATCGCACAACACTTATGACAGTCTGTAACACTGTAGAAGAATTCCTTGAGACCTTTGACTCACAAGTGAAATTGCTATTGCCACATTCTTTTATAGCTATTCAGCAGTCATACTTTGTCAAATCTGAAAGAAAACCTTGATGATAATCAGTGTGTTGTGTTGTGCGATTTTGCTGAGAATTATTCCTTCATACTGCAGGATGCAGTCCAAGGATACCACTGGAACAATTCCCAAGCTACTATTCACCCTTTCGTCGTGTACTACAAAAGTTCACACACACTTCAGTTGGATCATGTTTCTTTTGTTGTCATCTCAGAATGTCTTAAGCATGACACTATCAGTGTTCACCTTTTCCAGAGCCAATTGTTGCAGTTTATATCATCACATTTTGACAAGAAAGTAGAACACATCTATTACTTCTCAGACGGTGCAGCCTCACAGTATAAGAACAGGAAGAATTTTGTCAATCTGTGCCATCATGATGTAGATTTTGGTATCACAGCTGAGTGGCATTTCTTTGCCACCTCACATGGAAAGGGGCCATGTGATGGCGTGGCAGACACCATTAAGAGATTAGCTGCATGTGCCAGCCTTCAGTGTTCATACAATGACCAAATTATGACACCGCAACAACTGTATGATTGGGCTTCCAGAAACATTCCTTTGTGCCATTTTAATTACAGCACGGACAAGGACTATGAGAACCACAAGGAGTTCCTCGAGATACGTCATGCTAGTGCTCGACCAATTCCTGGTACTCAAAAACTTCACTGTGTAATACCAGTAAGCCGCACAGCTATTAAAACCAAGATGTATTCAAACTCAACTGAATACAAGGTTGAGTCAGTATTGCTAAATCCAATAGAACTGGATCTGGAGGATATTCGTGGCTATGTTATTGTTGAGTATGATAACCAGTGGTGGGTTGGTTGTGTTTTGGATGTGAACCAGGGCAAGATTTCATCTTTTTTGCTCACTAGCAAATTTTGCTAGTGACCAAATAGTTTGCTAGCAAAACATTTGCATGACTAGCAAGTAAAACTAAATCACATCGTAACTTATTTTCTAATAAAGTTACACAGAAATTTAAATATGTGTATAAATATTTTGACTTACCTTTTTGAATAATGAATAGAATCTTAGATAAGTTTAGTGACTATCTTTATTATTAATTTCTAACAAATTCTCATACCACATGAATATATTTCACTGACATTCTAATTCAGATTTCTTCCCATATGGTTTACGCTCAGGGTGTCTGACTTTGTCATCATACCACTTTATAACTGCTGACCGTGGATTAAAAATCTCTTCTTGTGGCCCTTCTACAGTATTTCAATTGTCATCAGAGCATTTAAAGTTTCAACAGACAAATTGTTCCTCCAATCCCCTTGTATTCTTTTTAAAAACTGAATCCCACCTCACAACATGCAGTACTAAGTGGAAGTATCGCACAAATTTCTGCTAAACTCCTACACACTTCATATCTGCCAAATACCACACAATGCCGTAGTTTCTACGGAATTAGTTGTCTGACTACGGAACTCACTATCAAAACTACGGAACTCACTATCAAAACTACGGATTCTACAAATTTTTCTTTTGCTATTATTTTTATGATATACACGAGATTCTTACAGGGATTCGCGGAATACCGCTTTATTTATTTTTTGTCATCAGTTAGATCATTCTAACTGATGACAAAAAAAAAGAGGGGGGGGAGTCGTTTTCTATCTGGAGACGAAATTTCGTGCTTCAAAACTTTCGAACACAGTAGTGAAACGGAGTAAGAAAATTTTGCCGTAATCGCAAATTTTTCTCCCAATGTTGTCTTTGTGTCCGCTTTTCTTGTTAAATATCATTTTATTGCATAAATGTTTGCATTTTAGCTTGAAACTGTGGAGAACAATTGGAAAAAACGGAAGTTGGCTGCTACAAAATTTTTCTGTAATCTTCAGGCATGAGATTCTTCCGCGAATTCAAGGAATTCCGGCTTTTTTCGTTATTACTGGAATTCCGTCTTTACGAAACTAGAAAACGAAAGGTCGACGGAATTCGGATTTTTCCGTAATCATAATTTATTTTATTTTTTTCTCACGATGTTGCCTCTGTCAAGTATTATTGCTCATTAACATTTTACTGGACAAATATTTGTATTTCAGCTTGAAAATACAAGAAAAATTTCCAAAACCAGAAGTCAGACGAAGCAAAAGTTTCTTCCGTAATCGTTTACCCCCTCCACGAACACGTTTCATAAAAAGCGTCTATCTATGCCACGCAATAAAGGCGATCGCTTGGCTTAGGGTACACAGGAGTTGAGGACAAAGTTCGTGGGGCAAAAGAAGGGAGGGTGGCAGAGCAGGTGGTCAAACAACCGATCCATCCCAGAGCTCTGGGTTGCCACAGCAACCATTGCCGACGTCACGTTCAGTTTCTGTAATAGACCAATGAGGGCACGATGGAGAGGAGTTTCAATGCGCTTCTACGACAGTTTGGAAGGGATGAAAGCTATGGGGAGGATGGGTATTTAATGTCGAAAGGAAATTGGCGAAAGAGAATCGCTGATCGTCGCTGTTTTAACAAGTGATAATAGAAACTGTTATGTAAACTTCGTGGATTAATAACGATTTTTGGTTACTTTAAATAAAGAAATTACCTTACTAGCAATATTTGCTACTGCGATTTTTTTCACTAGCAAATTTGATTTTTCACTAGCTATTTGCTAGTTGCTAATCGGTAAAATCGCGCCCTGATGTGAACATTCATACAGAACAAGTTAAGATAAGTTTTCTGCACCCACATGGACCTTCAGTGTCTTTCACATACCCACAGAAGCCAGATATATTAGAAGTGGATAAAACAGCGGTCATTACGAAGGTTGACCTACGAACAGCAACAGGTCGGACATATTTTATGGAGAGAAGCGAAATAGAGATGGTCACTAGCAAGATGGCATCACATTCTTTTGGTTTGCAACCTTATTAACCAAGCGGTTCACTTATATGTGTACACCACTAATATAACCTGTAACACATTGTGAAATTAATACATACATGCATCTGGAAAACAGTTATTGTACATTTGTCCAAACCTAACCTGGAGGACATATACTCCTATTAATCCTACACTGCCTTGCCAGTGCCAGCCTAATATCTGGCACATGGGTAGAAGAATGTTGTAGCAATAAAATATATTTTTTTTCGTAATTTTTTAAGATGGCATGTTTTGAGATATTCAAGGTCAAAGGTCACAGTGGATGACCTTGAAACTTTAATCTGTTGTAAAGTCATGTATGGTATCTATAGAAAGCTCAATGCTTTATTTAGCTTAGCTGTGTTTCAATTGTCACTGTACTACAATTAGGAAAACAGTTACAGCCATTTGTAAGTGTGCGAGTTTGTCATTTTTTACGAAAATTTCGATTTTTATTATGTGTGTATCTTGGACAATTTCCAAAATAAAAATCTGAAAATTGGTAGAATTACTTACCTTGTCATATGTGTGCTTCATACCAAATTTTATCAAAATCAGAAATGGTGAGGTCAAAAACTTATTTTTTTTTATTGTTCTGACGTGGAATGTCCCCTTTATAGTTCATAGTGGAAGTGGTAAAATGCTATGACATAATTCTGCACTTTATGTAATTAGCTCAATTTTGGGGTGTTGTGAAGGAATAAAATTTGCCCTATGAATTGGTGCAGCCAGCAATTAATTGAAATGTATAATAGTAGCATTATTCTTGTGTTGAATACATTGCATTACAGATGTGGCATTTAGTATGTATCTGATCATGGAGTTACACATATTCTGTAATGTTTTCCTGAAATTTCCCATGAAATGATCTTTTAGAAAACTCAGGGAATTTTTAAAGTCAATATGAGGGGGCAACCTTGCTTTGATTTTTGAAAAGCATTGCTCCATAATGGAGATTGCGGAAGAAATAGTCTTCCCAAATACATGAAACAACTGCAGGTTTTTTAAGGCAGCACAGAATACCCATTGCGATTTTTACTGTTCGGCATTTAACTTTATTCCAGCAAACTGGAAAATTATATTGCCCTGGAGCAAGAATCTAACCTGTATCTCCTGATTCTGTTCAAGCATGCAATCCATGACAGCATCCTATTGCTTCAAAAGCTATAATAGGAAGGTTTGGGGGCAGTTATGATCAGGGGTCTAAAAACATGGTCACCCAGGGTGATAAAAAAATTGTCCTGGCCACCACCACAAAACACATCACTAAAAACCTTGTGCTGCAATTTTCATTGCATAACCCGCAGATTATCTGCTAAAGAGTCAAAAACTTAGGTTCTGTGGCTTACATGCTGTGCAGATAAACACCGATTTAAAACAAAAATGTTTTTGTGGATGTTTGATTTTTAAAAAGATCTGCCGGGTGATTGTGCAGGAGAGGGGGTATAATTGGAAAAGGAATTCTTTCAGAAAAAAATTATCAGTTCATGAGCTTGTACGAAGCAAAGAGGAGGGTGAAGGGGTGTCATAATGAAAGACCAGGAAAGTCGTAGTGAGGGACGGCTAAAGTAATTTTATTTTTGTATTGTTGAGAAAGACAAAACACCGACTCTTTGTGCTCTCTCTTTGTCAACCAGCCAATGAAAGTGTACGCACAGCGCTTGCTGCATGAACCTACATCTGCATGTCAGGGTCGTAGCTAGCGGGGGCTAAGCTCCCCCTACAAGGCTAGCGAGCCCCCCCTCCCCCTGGAAAATTGGCGCTGTCAAAAATGTCTTAAACTTTTATTTCGAAGGTTTACGTAAATTACTTTGATATTTCATCACAGGCATAAATACTTTATTCGTATACTGGACTTTTTAAAAAGTTAAGTAACAGTAAAACGATGCAGTATGAATGTAACTCAAAAGAAAACAGAAATTTTACCTTTTTTAATTGTGAATTAGTTGTAACGGCTGTATTAGTAATTTTAGTGATTCTCTACTAGCGGTAAGAGTTATAAGGAACAAAAAACGCATTTTAGGGGGGGGACACGTTAAATTTAGAAGAACAAGCTAAAAGAAAGTAATCAAGGGTGAAGCGTACTTGCACTCGGGACCGGATTAAAGGTAGGTGGGAAGCTTTGGGGGCTTAAGTCCCAGGCTGCATCCTTTGTAGTTTTAAGGAGACAATTGAATGTTGCCTTTGATGGCGAACAAAGCACTTTAAGACCACATGGGATCCTATTGCCGTTGGGTCTGTTCCGTGACCTCAAAGGGAAGGTTCCTCATTATGCTGGAGGTAACAAATTCGTACACTTGTTTTGCTTTTCTTGGCGTGACACTTGCTAACACATATGGTGACACGAAGGGGCTCCAAAGACGGAAACAATTACAGGTGAGAAGTTCTGGAATTCTAAAGCATACAAAACACAATCTGATAGTTCTACTGACTTCAATAGTTTTCTCATCAAGTCTCCTCGCCCATGTTGCTTTTAACTGCCGTTTGCCGGACAGACTAGAATCTTTGTAAACAGTGCTTAGTGTAGTTGATTTTTCCGTTAGCTGTTATCTTAAGAATTCGGCTGAATTTTTTTTTTTTTTTGAATTTTAGTGTGAGCTATTTTTATATGGAAAAATACATAATAATTCACAAGCACGCATATTCTTCAATTTTTCCATTTACATCTTCAAAGCATTCAGTGACATGAAAGGATTCTACCCAAAATTCTGGAGAGAGTCAACCACAGAAATATGTTGCTGACGATATTTCGAAATCAGGCGAAAATATCAGACAAGTGATACTTGAAAAATATCCCAAGAATTCGCCAGGAAAAAGTTTTCAGAGTGATTGGTTCAGGAAGTTTAAATGGGTGGAATATTCCCAATCACTGGATGCTGTTTTCTGCTATGCCTGCAGACACTTTCAGCACTGCGGCAGTAAAGAAAATGTTTTTACTGTAAATGGATTTAAAAACTGGAAAGCTGCTCTGGACAAGACTAAACGGGCCTCCTAAAACATGATGCACCAGCATCTCATATTGAAGCAATGTCGAAGTGGGCAGAAAAGGAAAATCGACAATCACTGCAGAAGTCGGTTTCTACTTTTCTGAATGAAAATGTTTTGGAACAAAACAGGCATTATGTGACCAGTATTGCCGAAATAATAGTTTCTGATAGTAAATGAACTACCAATGGGAGGAACTCATTTTATGGAAGAACGTGAAGAACAAAGTCTACTTCGGAGTCTTTTTGAATTTACGATGAAAAAGATGAGAAACTTGCTCATTGCTGCAAACGCATACCAAAAAACGCTTCATATTTATCCTCTGAAATACAGAACAACGTAATTCAAATCATGGCAGAAATTGTGCGTGAAGGCATTATTAATGATGTTAAGAACTCAGATGTTCCATGGTTCACGCTCCTGGAAGACAGAACTTGAGATAAAAACAATCGCGAAAATGTTGCGATAGGATTACGATATGTAAAAAACGGTAAAGTTTTGGAATCCATTTTTCGAATTGAAACAGTGACAGCATTTGATGCTCAGACATTTGCTGATCTGACACTTAATGCTCTCAGAACAAATGGTCTTGACACTTCAAAATTATTGAGTCAATGTTACGACAGTGCCTTGGTCATGAGCGGAAAGAATGGAGGAGTGCAAGCTATAATTCAGCAGAGACTCGGACGACAAGTTCCTTATGTTCACTGTTTCACTTTCAACCATCGTTTACACTTAGTCATTGTGAAAACTGTAAATGACATCGCACTTCTCAAACGATATTTTGACCAGTGCTGTATGTTTTATAACTTCCTCAATCGCGGTAAAATTGCAAGTTTGTACGAAGACAAAGAACTTTCTTGTCTTTTGGAACATTGTTGGTCGGGCCACTTAAATACGACTAAAAGAATATATCAAAATTATAAAAAGATAATTACAACTTTGAAACTTGTGCAGGATGGATATTTCGATGGCGACGATATAGCAAAAAGTACTGGTCTTCTGCTAGCCATTGAGAAACCTCAATTCCGATTCTGCTTAGTCTTAATGAAGCATATTCTGGAAATAATCAAGCCTGCTGATAAAATTCTTCAAGGACGCGAAACAAGTTTGAGAGATGTTATGGTAGTAATCCAAACTACAACAGAAACAATTCAGCATTTACGAAACCATGCAACTTTCGATGAAATTCTTCAAGAGAGCAGAAATTCGCAGGAGAAAATGTAACAGAAACTGAGGTAGCACACGAACGAAAATCAAAGAGGCAAAAACTCAGCTCACGCCTTAAAAGATTTTATTGTCACAGAAAAAATAGGTGAAACATCAAACAATGAATTTCAGAATGTTAAAATTTTACAGTAATATTTAACATCTTGCAATTGTATTTATGTTTTTCCAACCCCTAAAAAAATTACAACCAAGGTACCACTGCAAATATTGTATATATAATATCATGATTGACTCTAATCTCTATCATGGAAAACAAATAGCAAATTTATAAATATCTTTCTTTCACTTTGTTTTTGTATTTTTTTGTTGTCATTTTGAAAAGTTTGTGTCATATTGTTGGCTTGTCTGTATCTATGACATTCTCAAATTTCAGGCAGCCTTTGCAGGGGGAAACTTGAAACAAAAGTTAGCCATGGGTGGACTACATATGAGTTGGGCTGGAGGTGCAGTCCTTTGCTGGCTAATCCGTTATGAACTTAGGCTGGTGTTTGGCAGTGAACTGATGGGAATACCAGGCCTGTCACACAGGTTTCTGCTTTCAGTGTCACTGCCGTGGCCACAGCTATGGCCATTGCAAAAAAATTTTTAAATTCAGTTTAGTGTAGAGTGGCCAGTAAAGTAATAGTCATTCGAAATGATTCATCCGATTTCATTAGATGTCTGAAATGATGTTATGTTATTTTCATTTAGTTGTTATGACTGTATCATTTCAAATGTATTTTACCACATTTAGCTATTAAATACTAACAATAAAATGAAGATTATGTGCCTTCTTAAGTTTGTGCTAGTGTTTTTGTCTCAGAGGCCTCTGAAGAAGTTGCACGAGCAACATCACCCTCAAAACGTTCTCAGAACAGAATAACTAAAAAGGAAAAGAAGTTCAACATCACATATTGAAGCTGTAATAGATAAATTACACAGGAAATGTGTAAAATCTGCAGAAACATTATGTAATCACATCTGCAGGGACTGACTTAGGTCAGTCGAGGCCCTGTCCACATCCTATGTCTGGGGCCCCCGCAATTAAAATTTTCAATCAACAGTTGAAAAGAATATTTTTTTGCAAGCAGTTCTTTTCATAGTAAAACATTAAAACACGTCCCACATGCTAATCAACTTTATAGCCAATGTGGCTTGTAATAGATGAGCATTCACACCACTTGGTACTTCTCTGCACCTGCAGAGCTTACAGCTGTAACATTAATTACTCTGGAATTCTTTTTCGCTTCATAATATTTACGAAACAAATAACTACCGTCCCAGAGATATAATTTAAAACTTCTAGTTTACCATAAATTTAAATGGAAATGATGAACTGATGGTAGTTTAAGCTGTAAGAAGTAATCCCTCACAAAATGTTGCAGCTGACTACATACATTGTGGATAAGTTATTGCAACAGTCCATGTAAATTATTACAAGTCTTTAAATAAAGTATTGTCAATTGAACTTTTTACATATTTTTATTTATATAAAAATAAACCCTACATAATTATGAATATTGATTCACAAATCTTGCTCTCACAAAACTAATATTAATAAAAACGTTTTTAGTAAATTCTACATGTTTTGTTTAAATGCTTTTCATGAATAATATACTGTATTTGCTCTGAATACAGGCTTCACTTGTGATATGAGATCTCAAGAAAAAACAAACCATACCTACATGTTATTATAGGAGCATGGTTATAAGTCACACTCCGTTTTTAAACAAACCATTAGAAATGTATAAATCAAATTGTTTAAAAAAATACCTGATAATTTGTAACTGTTGTATTGGCAGCAGGACATTAAAAAATGTCTTTTTTCTAACTTTTCTGGCTTGAAAATCATCATTTATATTGTCAAAACTGCTGTTACATCACTTTTTCAATGGACAGTATTCCAAGAGCATAAATTGAAACTTCTTTTAAACTTGCTCTAAGTCTACGCTCAGTTCTTTTCAGAACAAAAACGAGCATTTGCTTGAACAGTTGGGAATTGGCATTGTTAAAAAAACAAAATCCTGATGCATGTGTCAAAATAGGGAAAAATGTCAACTAAATTCAACTCAAATTTGAAATATGTGAATCCGTTTATTGGTACAAATATGACATGGATGTTAGTCAACCGCCTGAAGAAGCCGTCCGTTGACGGAAAGGTTGCGGGAAGTTATATATTTTTTTCCCTACACCAATAAATACATATTGTATATTTGTTTTGCAATTTAGGTCTGTTTTCATACCATTTGAATGTCTTTTCTTTAGCTTTAATGGGAAGGTTGGCTAAATATGTCTCTGTGTATTGTGGGAATTTCTGAAATTCCTGACAACACTGGTTGAGGTGAATAGGACTTGTCTGCCACTGTTTCTTAGACCTGGATAAACAACTGGCTACATAGATAATTAAAATCATTAAAGTATCCCTTCCATGTCTAGTAGTTCCTTGATTGTTTACCTGTGAAAGAATATTTGTCTGGAATGTAGTTCCGTTTATAGACATACAGATCTTCCAAAAATTATGAAATTAGTGTCACACTGAAATTCTGGGGTGCGTACAGTTCCAAGTTTTCATGATCACAACACAGTATATATAAAATGTAATTCAACACAAATCTATCAGTACAATTGCAGATGATCTTTAAAAGTTTTTCAGTATGGAAGTCAGCATTTATTACCACAAAACATGGCTTACATTACCTGCTACATTGTACCTATGTAAATGTTATTTTTATTTCTTAATTGTTTAGAGCTGCTGCATTTGCTTAATGCATAGCAACTGCATTAATATATATTCCTCCAGTCCTTCCAGCAGAAGTTGCACATGCAATCAAGAACATGAAGCGAGGAAAAGCTCCAGGAGAAGATGGAATTACTGTAGACATCATACAAGAAGCAAGTGGAGAAATCGAAAAAGTACTCGCCCAAATTTTCACTCGATGCCTTAATGAAGGAAAGATTCCTGAGGATTGGAACACCGCTACAATGATCCTGCTACATAAGAAAGGTGACATTGAGGATCTCGGAAACTACAGACCTATCAGCCTCCTATCAGTAGTTTATAAAATCTTCACTAAAGTTCTTTCACACCGCTTGAAGGTAACACTGGACATGGCTCAACCGAGAGAACAAGCTGGATTCAGGAGTGGCTACAGCACAATAGATCATATCCACGTACTGAGAGAACTAATTGAAAGAGCGAGGGAATATGAACTTCCATTGTGCATGGCTTTTATCGATTATGAAAAAGCCTTTGATCCAGTGAAACCATCAGCAGTTACAATGGCTCTGAAATCCTTCGGTATTGAAGATGCATACATTAATATTATTAATAACATCTATGAAAATGCAAGTGCAAAGATTAGGCTGTTTGAAAATACAACACACGTAAAAATTGGAAAGGGAGTGAGACAAGGTGACACCATATCTCCAAAGCTCTTTAATGTCACATTGGAAAATGTTTTTCAATCACTGAGCTGGGAAAACAAGGGGATAAAGACTAATGGAGATTATCTAACCCACCTTCGTTTTGCTGATGACGTAGTCATTTTTGCAACTACCCCATCAGAGCTGCAGAGTATGATCCAGGAACTTGCTGGCAAGAGTAAAGAAGTGGGATTAAAAATGAACCTTCAGAAGACAAAAGTGATGTTCAATGCTTTTACAAGAAATGAAGATTTATCGATTGATGGAGAAAAGCTGGAGATAACAGACACGTACGTTTATCTTGGACAGCAGATATCAAGTGAGGGTCACATTGATGAAGAAATTAATCGGCGTACAAAACTTGCCTGGAGAGCTTTTGGAAGAAACAGCATAATTTTCAAGAGCAATATGCCATTATGTCTTAAAAGAAAAGTGTTTGATCAATGCATCCTTCCAGTGCTTACGTATGGTGCAGAACCGTGGACCTTAACTAAAAGAGACATACAAAGGCTGCAGACAACTCAAAGTAGCATGGAGAAGTGCATACTTGGTGTAACCAGGAGAGATAAGAAGAGGAACTCGTGGATCCGAAAAATGACAAGAGTGGAAGACATCATGATCAGAGTTAAATCCCTGAAATGGCAATGGGCTGGACATACTGCCAGAAGGACAGATCATCGATGGACAGCCGAAATTTTAGATTGGATTCCAAGGGACAGGAAAAGACCCAGAAGAAGACCACATGGGAGATGGGTGGATGAAATTCGAAAGTATGCAGGGGTGACATGGAGGAGACTGGCACAAGACAGACCGTTGTGGAGGAAACTTGGGGAGACCTTCGTCCAGCAGTGGATTGATAATGGTTGACAATGATGATGATGATGATATCACACTGACTACCAATTATTACTTTTGTGGAGACTTGCCGGTAGTTTAGTAGTGGCTCAAAGAGAAGTTATAATGTAATTGTTGTTTCCGAACCAGCAATCAAGTTCTATTCCTCAAAATTGAATATCTGTGCCATGTGCCTGCCTGACACAGATCTTCAATGCATCACCAGCATTAATTTTAAATTTTTTGAGGAGAAACAATGACTGCACAATAAATCAAAATTTTCATTTCCTTTGTTCATAGGGAAAAACAACAAAAGCTCTGAAGTACCTTTGGCTGTAAAACAACTGGCTGAAACAACTCGCTTCTTCAGTTCTGAAAGTTGGACCATGATCACTGATAAGTAAGTGGTCATAGCCAAACTTGTAAGACCACAACTGCTGACATCCACATTTGTGCTCAGAACTTCTGCTGCGTATGACAATTGAAGACTTCAGGTGCGAACTGGTTATTTCTGGTATAGTACTGCCCTTTAAAAATAAGAAAAAGCTTTCTGTTCAGCTTTTCAAAAACATTTACACGTTGGGACTTCTCTGCAGCATAGTTACTTCAGAGAAAACAACACACAGGGGAAGAAATTCCGACCACAGGCTTAGCGTTGGGAGGCATGTGCCCCCCCCCCCCCCCCACTTCAAAATCTGAAAAAAATAACTAGTTCACCTCTTAAATGTTATAAAGTGTAACATACAGCCAAGGGAACAATGCTACGCCATAGCAAGCATTGTTCATCTGATGACGGATTTCATCATCAGGTGACTGTATGAGTTCAGAAGTTTTTTATTCGGGGAAAACATAATTACAGGACGCCAAGTGACGCCAAAAGAAATAGCGAGAAAACTTATGTACAATAGCTAGTCAACACCAGCATAAAGTAATATAAACTGATAAAAACAAGTAACGCCTTGACAGAGACAATATTGCACAGATGCAACAATAACGAAGTACAACAGATGCAAGAGTGAACACGTGCAGCATACAGGCGCGATAAGGAATAGCAGGACAGGACTAATGCAGGGGAGGGCCAGGCCGGGCTGAGCCCGACCACTTTATATCCTTCGCCTGATCTCAATCATCAGGCGCCCCACCCAACTTGCTTGTCTGGCTACGGGCCTGGACTAATAATGACTAGGCACAAGGTCACGTTTACTAGAAAACATAAAGACAGGGGTGCAACAGGTGAAATGACACATGCCAAAAGAACATACATACATTGTAAAACAGGAACGAAGCACATATATACTCAGTAGACAACACAGGGTGCCGCAGAGCACGAAAAAGAGGATACTAAAGAAACATGATGGTATATGTTCATATGCTAATGATAATTCCTCTCAGGAATAAGGAATACTGATAAATGCATGTGAACAGATTCTACAAAGTGTCAAACATCCTTCATGAGTAACTTGAACCATATCTGCTGTCCGCTGACAGAGTAACTTGACCCATGTCTGTTGCAGAAACTGTGAATCACTCTGAAAATTTTGTTGACCAAGATTCTAGTGCTCATACTCAAAACATCGAGTCCCACTTGCATGCACTAAAGTGCTCCATGACTAAGCGAGGTGTTCCTAAAGCTGACTGACTTCTGGAATATCTATTTAGAAAGAACTACAGCATGAATAAGACTAAAGTTTTCCAAGAATCGTTAATGTTCAGCAAAAACACTGACTGTAATATGTAAAAACTGATGTTCAACCAACACATCCCTAGTTGTACTTAAAAACACATGGAAAGTTTTTAATCTGCAGAATATAGAATAAACAATTATCTCATATTATGGAATCATTGCTGTTGTGCATTAACAATATTCTTAACATGCTCATCTATATCAATATTGTTATACTTGTTAAAAATTGGTACGTATGGAACATGATAAATTAATGGCGTGCTGTCTCCGTACGATGTCATCAAAATACCATCCCTAATTGTACAATAAAAGATATGGTTTAAAAAATATTTTAAAACGGCAAGATCTTTCGGGGCTACAATAGCACCCGTCCTCAGGCCACCCAACAGTGCCACAGAGCACTCTGAAGCGCCGCAATATATAACCAGTCTCCCAAGGAGACCCACAATGCATTTGTTCAAAAACACAGGTGATGCCAATTGAGGAAAACAGCAAAACAGAAAGTAATACAAATAATATAGTTGATTAATTAAGTAAGGTCCTCTTCTTCAGTAGGTTGAAGGGGAGAAGTAATTATTTTCCTCCATTGTCTAGGAACAAAAACAGGTAAGTCCAAGTTGCAACAGGTAGTACCATAAGAAATTATATACAGACTCTCTGTAAAAAAGACGGTTTGTTTGTTAACAATGGAGGAAAGTACTATTGTATTAGGCCAATCGGGAACAGCTGTAGTAAATGATGTAGAAATGGAGTCAGTTCAAAGTGCATATTTGTGTTCTGACAATCTAATGTTCAGACTTCTAAGGGTAGAACCTATGTAGTATTTAATATCATCGTTAGAGGCCGTGGGAAGCAATGGGATACGATATATTCCTGCTTTTTTCAAAGTTGCGACTGGATCTCTGTCGTTATGTATGGTTGAAAAAATGTTTTTGGTGCAAATTCCAAATTTAATATTGTATTTATGACATACTTTCCGTAATATGGAAACCACGGGAGGGATGAAGTCAACTTTACCAACATATACAGGAGATACGACCTCCGTTGACAACGTCGTAAATCGTAGTCTTTGAAATTTCTGTATAAGTTCCCGAAAGAAGCAGGCTGAATATCCAAATGATCATATGGCCAAGTTCTGTATGAAAGCTAGTTCGTCCTGACGTATCTTACGGGTTGAGGAATGAGTAAACGCACGTTTAATTAAAAACGTAAGGCTGAAGCTTTATGTTTCGGGGGTGGGAAGAAACAAAAGGTATAAGACAAGGTATGAAGGTCGGTTTTCTATAGACAGATAATTTGATAAGATTAGCTCTATAGTGTTACCTGATAATTGATCAACTATAGCTCTATAGTGTTATCTGATATTCAACGTTCGGCCCTCAATCGTGGTTTCAAGTTCAGCTATCCAGTTATGCCCTTTTGATCTTTACCTCAGATGGAAAATGTCATTGGAGCCTTGCCGGAAAAGGAACAAGATATCACTCGTTATGCCTTAGCTGACTCCCTTTCAAATTATGATAAAACCTCTTCATTTTTAAAATATGAACACAACCAATTTTTGCAACTTTCTCGAAACCCGGATCTCTCAATCATCAGTGCTGACAAGTCCCAGCAAATTATCTTATTAGATCGTAAAGATTACAACAATAAGATGTACCAAGCTATAGCTTTGATTCCACATCGGGTACTCCGCTCTGACCCCACAAATGCGACTGTCGCTGAGTTAAGCAAACTCAGGAACCGGGGTCTCTTGCCTACGTCCATTTCTACCAAAATGAAACCTCCTGTTGGTACAAGAGTCCCTGAGTTGTTTGGGAAAATCAAAACCCACAAACCTGACCGCTCCCTCAGACTGTTGATTTTGGGGTATACAAGCCCCAACCGTATGTTGGAGAGACCTTTAGCAACTTACCTAAAACCACTTACTACAAATTCATCAGTATCCATTAACAGTTCTACCCAGGCATTAACACGAATAAAATCTTTTCGAAACTTATTTGTTATGGCTTCCCTTGATGTGGTGTCTTTGTTTCCAAGCGTTCCACTTGAAGTAGTCCACTCGATTATTGAAGGGAAATTACTTGCTGATTACTCAATCTCCCCATTGGAGGTCGATGCAATCATTTCTGCTTTGAAATTGGTTGCAAAACGATCTTATTTCAAATTTGATGGCAAGTTCTACCAACAAATGGAGGGGGGCCCCAATGGGGTCTCCTCTCTCCCCTGTTCTGGCGGAAATTTTACTGCAGCCATTGTAAGAAAAAGTACTGAGCCAATTCACGTACCAACCGGCACTCCTCTTAAGATACGTGGATGATATGTTGGTCTTCTGGCCTCACCCCATGTTACTTCTGAACGAATTTACCACCTGTCTTTCCAACCAATATCTTACTATCACCTTCACTATGGAACTTGAACAAAATGGTATATTACCTTTCCTGGACATCTTATTGACTCGTGACTTGACATCTAATCTTATCAAATTATCTGTCTATACAAAATCGACCTTCATACCTTGTCTTATACCTTTTGTTTCTTCGCACCCCCCGGAACATAAAGCTTCAGCCTTACGTTTTTTAATTAAACGTGCGTTTACTCATTCCTCAACCCGTAAGATACGTCAGGAAGAACTAGCTTTCATACAGAACTTGGCCATATCATTTGGATATTCAGCCTGCTTCTTTCGGGAACTTCTAAAGAAATTTCAAAGACTACGATTTACGACGTTGTCAACGGAGGTCGTATCATCTGCAGGGATCATAGCATACTTCTGGAAAATTTTAGGTTGGAATTTTAGGAATTTTAGGAATTTTTAGAAAAATTTTAGGAAAATTTTAGGATTGTATTTCAATAAAAACTAGATGTATATTTGTATACATCTAGTAAAACAACTTTGTATACATTGTAAAGAGTTTGCTTCACACCCTTCAACCATATATACTGATAGACTGCGCATGACATCAAAATTTCTGGCTCCAACATAAAATCACATGACAACAGTCAAAAAGATGGGTTACACCTGCTGTGCTTATGGTTGCTCTGAGCGATATAGTAAAGAAAGTTCTATGATTTTTCATGGGTAAGAAACGAATTAAATACCTAAGTCAATAAAGTTCAATTACTTAACCAGAAACTTGCAGCTATTGATATAAAAATACAGTAACTTAAGAAAAAAAAATGGAATGCATGTTCCAAATTCTTCGCAAATGTTCATCACATTATAAATCACAAAATGTAAACAACCCGTTCATGCATGTATATAGCTCATAAGTAAACTTACCTGAAGAGTTTTCATTATATATGAGGCGCATTCACATAATACACCGAAAACACTGAAGTTCTGCAATGTAAATTAGTAATCATAACAGCATTTTTACACGAAATTTGGAGTCTGATGATGACGTGCCCAATGTTTGAGCCATGGCGGCTTTGATGCAGCTATTGCCAATGCGCAGTCCATTAGTATATATGGTCGAAGTTCACACCCAAATTTTTTGCATAACGTCTAATGTCTAAAGTTTAAGTATGATTTACTTCTAATGTTCAGTTCTTATCTTTTCACGTGTTATTATCATATTCAAGTATATTTACCACATTCAAGTTTCACTTTGAACATTAATATGCTGTTTAACCAGAAGCAATTCACGATTTTCACAGAAAGTTTTCAGGTTTCACATTAAATTATAATATCCTAAAAAGGTAATTGAAAACCAAGAACTATGTACAATTGTTCACTGAATTACTTTTTTCATATTATTGTTTTAACCTTTTCCTGATACGCCTATCTTTTTCTGCTTCCACCACAACTAATTTACTTTGTTTTCTTTATTTCAGCTGAACCTTGTATGATCAAGTTAGAGGCAACTGCTATTTCAACAGTATTTTGTTTTTCTACAGCTTTTCGCATTCTTTCTGTTCCCTCTTGAATTACTGCTAGGGAGGCTTCTTTATCTTTTTTAAGCCTATTTATTTCTGCATCATTTTCTTTTATTTTGTCATCAAACTCAGCTTTTCTTTTTTTCTCTAGCTGCTTTTCCTTATTTTCCTCTCTTTCTGCTTCCTTTCTTTTTACCTTTTTTGATTGTTCTTCCTTCAGCTTATCAACATACTCTTTATAAAATTTATGTGAATCACGAACACTATTTAACAAATTTATTGTTATGGGAATTTCTTGTTATGGGAACTTTTTTTTTCCTTTATGATGCGCTTTTACTTGTGAAAAGCCACTATTAGAAATATTGAAAATTTCTGAACACAATATACACTTAGCAGAAAATATTGTTTCAGTTGCAGAACACCATTCTTTCAACTTCACTCCGTCCAATTCTTTGGCGAGCCACGCATCTTGAAATTTCGTTTTGGATTTAGGCATCTTAAACACTTGTATTACTAACCAGAAAATGAAAGGGAAGTACAAAAACACGTTCCAATATTGCAAAACCAGACAACTTCCCGAAATTTGGCTGCGAGGATGTCAGAAGATATGAAAAAAAAAAAAAGCAGGTCACCACTAGAGAACTGAACCTGCACAGAGAACACCATAAAAGACGTAAAACCAGAAACTATCATACGCATCTCACGCAAGTTCAGTCAAAAGCGAGTCGGAGCCGAGATATATTGCGCATCGAAGGTCGCTGTCGCCGACGCATGATCGAAGGTCAATGATCACGTGCTCTACTGCCTGCCAAGATAACTCAGCTACCATCCCATCGTCATTACCGGAGGTTACGGAAAAAGACCACATGTTTCCTCTTTGCTTCCACCCACCTGCGGTTTACAATAACAAAACATCAGCAGAAAGAGGAGGTTCCACAAGGCATGTACAAAAATAAAGTACGATCTTCTGCGTGCCACGGAGTTCGTCTGCAAAGCGCAAACCAGGGGTGAAAATGACCCCTCCCCTTTTCCCTTAGATCTCTTGTTACTCTCGAAAACTGTTCGAAGGCAAAAAAATGGAACGCCCGCCCCGAAGCAAGTGCATCTCGATGGCGTCATTTTTCCCTCCCTTCAGCAGCACAGCATATAGGCTGTGTTTCTACAATAACAGGTCTTTTTACCTTACCGTAATGGTAAATTTATTGGCGTTAATAACGGTTGTTTTTAATAAAAATAAGCTTACGAAAATTTTAGGATGAATAGCAAATTTTAGGTCTAATTTTAGGAATTTAAGGAGGGTCACAAAATATTAGGAATTTTAGGAATTTTAGGACGAATGCGATCCCTGCATCTGTATATGTTGGTAAAGTTGGCTTCATCCCTCCCGTGGTTTCCATATTACGGAAAGTATGTCATAAATACAATATTAAATTTGGAATTTGCACCAAAAACATTTTTTCAACCATACATAACGACCGAGATCCAGTCGCAACTTTGAATAAAGCAGGAATATATCGTATCCCATTGCTTCCCACGGCCTCTAACGATGATATTAAATACTACATAGGTTCTACCCTTAGAAGTCTAAACATTAGTTTGTCAGAACACAAATATGCACTTCGAACTGACTCCATTTCTACATCATTTACTACAGCTGTTCGCCGGGGAGGTTATTCTCCCGATTGGCCTAATACAATAGTACTTTCCTCCATTGTTAACAAACAAACCGACTTTTTTACATTGAGTCTTTATATAATTTCTTATGGTACTACCTGCTGCAACTTGGACTTACCTGTTTTTGTTCCTAGACAATGGAGGAAAATAATTACTTCTCCCCTTCAACCTACTGAAGAAGAGGACCTTACTTAATTAATCAACTATATTATTTGTATTACTTTCTGTTTTGCTGTTTTCCTCAATTGGCATCACCTGTGTTTTTGAACAAATGCATTGTGGGTCACCTTGGGAGACTGGTTATATATTGCGGCGCTTCCGAGTGCTCTGTGGCACTGTTGGGTGGCCTGAGGACGGGTGCTATTGTAGCCCCGAAAGATCTTGCCCTTTTTAAATATTTTTTAAATCATATCTTTTATTGTAAATAAAGTTTTTATTGTACAATTAGGGATGGTGGTTTGATGACATCGTACGGAGACAGCACGCCATTAATTTATCATATCAATATTGTTTCCTTGAAGTTTGTTGTAGGTAAGATTTGCAATGCTCTGCATGTCAGACCCCCCTCCAAAAAATGGCACTCTGCAGTCACATGCAAAATATATAAAAATGCAAGATTTTAAGATTTCATCACCTGCAAGCTGGCACCCTTTGGAGTGTGCTAGGTATGATTTGAGGAGTGCCATACGTGTATGACAGTTTGTAGATGATTGCACATGCACTATGTATTCTGTTTTGCATATGTCCTTCATGGGCTGATGATGTACATCTGTACTAAATTTGGCTAGTTCCCGTTGAAGAAATTTTTATTTGACCTTCCTTTCCACCGAGTTCTTTTGGATTTTTACAGAAGTTCCCTGCCTGTTCTCCCTATACATTGAGAACAGGCCTTAACTAAAATCAAGAGGCCAGAAACATCTGTAAAAACCCAAAAGAACTCGCAGGGAAGGAAGATCAAATGAAAATTTCTTCAACTGGAACTAGACCAAATAAATATTTCTGGGTAAAGCCTTGAGTAAGTGATTTAATACATGTACTAAATTTCATTACATTCTAGCTAGTCACTATGTTCTGCATCAAATTTTATGTTCGCAACTTAGCTTTTGTTCCTCCCTCTATAGAATTACTTTATACATCATGAAAATAAGATTCAAAATTTAGAAATGCACTGCTTATGAAGCAGCCAAATATTGTGGGTGAAGTCAGGGCTTGGGAGATAAGGGCTGGTCCTTAGCTCTCCACCCCCTGAAACACGCAGGCGAAGTTGATGACGTAGCTGCGCAGGCTCTTCGGAAGCCAAGAGCCACGAGGAGCTGTGCTCTAAAGGACCACCATAGGAAAGGCGCCTTCAGTTAATGTTATTACCGTATTTAACAGAATACAATGTGTCATCTATTGCAATGCTCACTAAAATATTAGACTCTGCCTTTTTCGGAAATAAAAGTTAAAGATTTTGAGTCTTAAAATCGGAAAACATTTATGCAATAGTATAAATGCAATAATTTTAAACAAACAATTTTTGTATGCATGCATTTTCTTTAAAAAAGTATTTTGCTTAATATACTAACCCTATTTTTCTGATGTCGAAAACTCAGTGTATCTTTCCTTTTTTTTTTTTTTAGTAATTCCCTAGAATTAGTGGTTTAAAATATTTTTCTCTTTCACAAACATTAGTTGTTTAAAACCTGTACGACACGGAAAGCTATTGAGTTCTTCAAACTCTGCAAAAGTAGTTCAAACACTGTTAATGTATAAAATCAAAATTATTTGCTTACATTTTATATCCATCATGATTTCTGAAGTTAACTGCGTTTAAAAAGGGGTGAACAAAATTTATCTCATGAAGTGAAGATATGTTCCTTATTGCACGAACTGGAAACTGTTTTCTTCATTGCACCAAATGTGAAACTTTTTTTCTTCATTGCACAAACAGGAAAAAAAAATTACGTTTTTTACACTGCGTTTGAGTCAATCAATTTCTTTCATTTTCTGCAGAGCTTTTCTGCGCAGCACTAATAGTGAATTTCTGTTCAGAAAACGAATTCGAATAAATGTTCGGATTCTGCAAAACAGACGAATAGCATCTTTGTTGACAGATGGGAAACGTTTTTCTAGCCGATTTACGAGTTCCCGAATAACACCTTTTCTTTTTCTAAATGTCCTGCCATGAACTGCTCAGAAAATCTGTTTAAACTGTTTCACAGTATCATTCCAAGAACACGATGGTATTGTCAAACCGCCAACAGATATTAGTTTTACCCAATTATCTTGAACAGAATTAGTATCGGGGCAGGTTTTAGAAATAGTTCCTAAAGAAGGATCTTTATCGCGAACGCGATATGCTATGTATCCAGCTATGTAGGCCATGGCTTCCTGCTCAGAAATGGAGAGTTCTCTTGACTGCTCGTTCAAGTCAATCTCCCAAGCAATTGGAGATGCGTCTTCAAAAATTTCGAAGTTCATAACCTCACAGCTGTTTTCGGTCAAAGTCATTGTCACCAGATCTTCTACTTCTTCATTTCTGAAAGCATTTTCCAACAATTCATATGTGAAATAAACACCCAGGCTCTTAGGAGTTCCTGCTTGGGATTCAGTCGTATTAAACTTTTTCGTTACAAAAACAGAAATAAAAATCAACACTCAGTGTACAACTTAAAAAAACCACAATGTGAAACAAATACTATAAACCAAGAAAAGACCTGGACGTACAAAACCAATAACAGGAAAATTGGATCCTGTAGGCAGGTTGACAAACGAACTCGGGGAGCAGGCCAGCGCGATGACGTAGAAACAAGTGACCTATCCATTTTCCACCCTCCCTTCCAGACACGGGTCGGCATTCAGTCTCTCAAAGGGACGGACTAGCCCTTCCTCTGTAAAGCCCTGGGGTGAAGTATGCTTTACGCTTTTGATGAACCCTTTACATTTTGGCAATAAACGGGAAAATCTTGCTGATAGATTTGTAAAGTATGTGTTTTTAAACTGGGTTACCAATAAATCTTTAGGAGTTTAATGAAAAACAAACATGTCATGCTGCATTGTACCAGAGAAAATACTGTATTACCTCCACAATACCAGCTCACAAAGTCCATGGCCCCAACAACTTCACAGACCACAGTACACTATACAGTTCGCCACACGAAATCAAACACTGCAGCACCACGTGAATTACCAAACACCGTGCTTTATGAAACTGAGGACAGATACAGAATTATAGTCTATAACACTCGCTTATACACGCTTTCAGCCATGTTTCAGCCCCACTACTTTTTCGAAAATGTATGTTGATGTTGCCATTCCGAAAAACAAAGGCGGGCGCACTCCTCATTTCTCAGAGCTAAGACAGCGGAGCGCTAGAACAGCTCTGCGAATAATCTACTGTTTTCGATCTGGCAACGCTCAGTATATATTAAGTTGTCCATATTAACCTTCGATAGTATTAAAATTCCATGAAGTTGTTTTTTTTTGTTTTTTTTTATTGGAGGTTTAACGACCACCGTGAGCAACTCAATGGGCTACAAGCAGTCGCCCGTCCCTAATTTAGGGTCACTGGTTCCAGGGAAGGGAGAGAGCCAGTGCCGTAAGACAAACACAACATCCATGCCTCAGGGGGTTCGAACCTGGGCCCCTTTCGGACGAATGATCAGAGGCCAGTGCCTTAGACCACTGCGCCACCGGGGCGGCGAAAGAAGTTGTTGTTGCATTGGTCTGTTGTATTTTATAATGCCTCAATGGAATTTGTATCGTCTCGTTAACGATGTCGTACGAGATAGAAAAAACATGCATATCATGGTGTGAAAGATATGGTTTGCTACCAAGGAAGTTGTTTGCTACTAATTCTTGAAATAATAAGGAATCACGAATGGCAATAAATATGGATGCTTTTCTTCTTAAATTGTCTTCTGCCATATATTTCTCAGTACGAATTAAAATACTTACTGTAAATACGAAAGAGCAATTTTTTATCAGTCTCACAACGTATATAGTGGTAAGACCGTTCCTTTAATTTTTTTATTTTTTTTCAACATGTTATTGTTTTTATATAGTACATGAAATATTTTTTTGATGAAACCAATGTCAGTCACGTGATGAATAAATAAATAAGAACAGAATGCAAAGATAACCACTTTGTCAATTCCCACAATGTTTGCATTCGAATGTAAACGACAACAGATGCGTTGATCGAAAACAGTAGGCAGCCCCGGTGGCGCAGTGGTCTAAGGCGCTGGTCTCTGATCATTCGTCCGTAAGGGGTCCGGGTTCGAATCCCGGTGAGGCATGGATGTTGTGTTTGTCTTACGGCACTGGCTCTCTCCCTTCCCTGGAACCAGTGACCCTAAATTAGGGACGGGCGACTGCTGATAGCCCACTGAGTTGCTCACGGTGGTCGTTAAACCTCCAATAAAAAAAAACAAAAAAAACAGTAGATTGCTCGTGGAGCTGTTCTAGCGCTCCGCTGTCTCATGTGAGAAATGAGGAGTGCGCCCCTTTGTGGAAGAATAGCCAAACAAAGTTCTGAGACAGTGTAGGTTAAAACGAGGATGTAGCAGACACATGACTCTCAGCATAGCAACGAGCCTTAGTAACGTAAGTGAAGTACAACCAGCCCCGTTGAAATGATGGCGTCTTACTTTGAAACTTTAACTTCCGAGTACAAAATGCGGTATTTGGAAAAAATTAGAGAGATTGAAGGAAAAGATCCTTATGTGCTGCTGAATGCAAGTATCTTCGAAGGTGATGCAAAAAGTTTTCCGAAAGTGCAAACAGTACATATTTTCAATTACTTCGTCTTTGGTTGAAGTGTCTTTACCGCAGAACAGTTCGAGTCGAGGCATATAAAAGTTTCGAAACATATAACAATTTCTCGTCGTCGGTATTCTTTTACAAGATAATTTAGTACGATCAGAAATTCGTGAGTAATCAGTAATTTATGGAGAAAATAGGTACGCAGCCTTAATAAGTAAGGTTCTCTTCCCTCCCAGATGCGGAGACCTGAGTAAAAAAAAGATAGGTTTTCTTTCTTTCCAGGAATCGCTGATTTTGGATAAAATTCACCCTTGAAAGGTTCTATCCTGTTTTGAGAGTTTAGCTCTTCAACAAAAAGTGTCTTTCTAAGCTCTGAGAAGTGATTTCCAAGCCTTAGAAAATTAGCAAAACCTCTCTCTCTCTCTCTTTTTTTAAATAAAATTGTAGTGAAAGAACTAAATAATTTTGCTGGGATTTGTGCCCTATAATCTATTTATCCGTAAATAAATTTAGCAGCATAACACCGGCCTGTAAACAGACCTAGACACCAACAATAATTTTAGCCATTTATTTGCATTTTTCCGCAAAAGTGTGCTTCAGCTCCAGGTAAAAATCCATGTGTACTAAAAATAAAATCAGTGGTAGTTTGGGAAAGAAATATCACATAGAACAAAGTAGTAAACTAAAAAACCCCAACAGCCAATGGCGTAGCCAGAAATTTCTTAAGGGAGGGAGGGGGTTCATGGGTTTGGTTCATTGGTGAAAGCCCCGTATATACATATATCATCATCATCATCATTGTCAACCATTATCAATCCACTGCTGGACGAAGGTCTCCCCAAGTTTCCTCCACAACGGTCTGTCTTGTGTCAGTCTCCTCCATGTCACTCCCGCATACTTTCGAATTTCATCCACCCATCTTCCATGTGGTCTTCTTCTGGGTCTTTTATTGTCCCTTGGAATCCAATCTAAAATTTCGGCTGTCCATCGATGGTCTGTTCTTCTGGCAGTATGTCCAGCCCATTGCCATTTCAGGGATTTAACTCTGATCATGATGTCTTCTACTCTTGTCATTTTTCGGATCCACGTGTTCCTCTTCTTATCTCTCCTGGTTACACCAAGCATGCACCTCTCCATGCTGCTTTGAGTTGTCTGCAGCCTTTGTATGTCTCTTTTAGCTAAGGTCCACGTCTCTGCACCATACGTAAGCACTGGAAGGATGCATTGATCAAACACTTTTCTTTTAAGACATAATGGCATATTGCTCTTGAAAATTATGCTGTTTCTTCCAAAAGCTCTCCAGGCAAGTTTTGTACGCCGATTAATTTCTTCACCAATGTGACCCTCACTTGATATCTGCTGTCCAAGATAAACGTACGTGTCTGTTATCTCCAGCTTTTCTCCATCAATCGATAAATCTTCATTTCTTGTAAAAGCATTGTACATCACTTTTGTCTTCTGAAAGTTCATTTTTAATCCCACTTCTTTACTCTTGTCAGCAAGTTCCTGGATCATACTCTGTAGCTCTGATGGGGTAGTTGCAAAAATGACTATGTCATCAGCAAAACGAAGGTGGGTTAGATAATCTCCATTAATCTTTATCCCTTTGTTTTCCCAGTTCAGTGATTGAAAGACATTTTCCAATGTGGCATTAAAGAGCTTCAGAGATATGGTGTCACCTTGTCTCACTCCTTTTCCAATTTTTATGTGTGTTGTATTTTCAAACAGCCGAATCTTTGCACTTGCATTTTCATAGATGTTATTAATAATATTAATGTATGCATCTTCAATACCGCAGGATTTCAGAGCCATTGCAACTGCTGATGGTTTCACCGAATCAAAGGCTTTTTCATAATCGATAAAAGCCATGCACAATGGAAGCTCATATTCCCTCGCTCTTTCAATTAGTTCTCTCAGTACGTGGATATGATCTATTGTGCTGTAGCCACTCCTGAATCCAGCTTGTTCTCTCGGTTGAGCCATGTCCAGTGTCACCTTCAAGCGGTGTGAAAGAACTTTGGTGAAGATTTTATAAAGCACTGATAGGAGGCTGATAGGTCTGTAGTTCCTGAGATCCTCAATGTCACCTTTTTTATGTAGCAAGATCATTGTAGCGTTGTTCCAATCCTCAGGAATTTTCCCTTCATTAAGGCATCGAGTGAAAATTTGGGCGAGTACTGTTTCGATTTCTCCACTTGCTTCTTGTATGATGTCTATAGTAATTCCATCTTCTCCTGGAGCTTTTCCCCGCTTCATGTTCTTGATTGCATGTGCAACTTCTGCTGGAAGGACTGGAAGAACTCTGGTACTGGTACCTTTCATGATGTCTGGAGTACATGTATCATCCCTTTCATATAATTTGGAGTAGAAATCTTTCACTCTTGTCAAAATTTCTCCTCTATTTCTTGTTACAGAACCATCTTCTTTTCTCAGTGCCATAATCTGTGTTTTCCCCTTACTGAGATGTCCCTTTGCTATCTTTAGGCTTTGGTTGTTTTCAATTGCTTTCCTTACTAGTTCACAGTTGAATTTCCTTACGTCTTCAGTGATGCTTTTTCGTACTGTCTTGCATAGCTCTATATATTCCACTTTGGAAGTCACATCTTCTTTAGTTGTCCTCATCACTCTTCTTTTTTGCATCAACATTTTGGTTTTTCCTGATAATTTGTTCACATGCAATTTGTTCTTAGACCCAGCTAATTTTGTTGCTGTTTCCATAAGAGCTTTGGTTACTTTTCTGTTAACTTCAGAAATATCCACTTCTTCCGATGTTAGGCCTTCTAAAGCAGAGAATCTGTTCTTCAGTTCCAATTTGAAGGTATTATGGTGTTTTTTAAGGTTGGTTATGTCAATACATTTTGTTTGTCTTATGAGCTTGCTACGTTCGAGTTTAGTGTTGAGATGCATCTTACATCTCACCAATCTATGGTCACTGCCTGTGTTGAACTTGTTTAGCACACTGCAGTCTTCTATGACGAATTTTTTGTTACACATAATAAAATCAATTTCACTTGTCGTCCCATTTGGATGTCTCCATGTCCATTTCCTGTGTGGCTTTTTCTTGAAAAAGGAGTTTAAGATGAAAAACCCTTCTGCCTCTGCAAACTCTACGAGAGTATTTCCACGCTGGTTTCTGTTGCCGTGACCGAATTTACCTACTGAAGTTTCATTCTGTTGCCGTTGCCCTATTTTTGCATTGAAATCTCCCATAATTATCTTCAAGTGCTGCTTACCTTTATTATTTAGATCACGAATTTCCTCATAAAATTCTTCAATTTCTTCTTCAGCATGACTTGTGGTGGGTGCATAAGTTTGAATAATCTGAGCCTGGTATCTTCTCGAGAGTTGGATAACGAGTCGTGCAGCTCTGTCAGAGGAACTTTCAACTTCTACAACTTTATCCTTCAGCTTCTTGTTTATTATAAATCCAACACCACTAGTTCTGCCAGTATCTGTCCCACGATAGTAGAAGAGATGTCCACTTTTCAGTTCAATGAGATCTTCTCCTTTTCTCCTTACCTCACTTAGCCCGACGATGTCCCACTTGATCCTTTGTAGTTCCTCTTCCAATTCAAGAAGCCTTGAATCAGAAGATAGGGAGCGTCCGTTGTACGTAGCCAAGGTCAGCATCAGATGGCAGCCTAGTCCGGTCCTCCGGGGATTCTTAGCACCCTCTGCCTTCATGTCGCACTGGCCGCTGCCTTGCCCAGGTACATTCCAGCTGCCGGAGACTGAGGGCCAAGATTTAAGTTGTGGAGTCATTTTGGAGGGGTTTGGCCATAACTCACCACGCTGGCCAAGCGGGTTGGTGAGTGTGGGATAATCGCTTTAAATTCATACTAAATCTCACCTCAAGGGAGGGGAGTCCGGACTCGTGGACCACCTCCTTGGCTATGCCGACAGCCAAATAATCTTAAAAGTGAAAAGCCGAAAACTCGCAAATGAAAAGTGAGTCAGGGAAATGGTGTGCTCGAGCTCTAAAAAATACAGAAGAGCCAGAGATTTGATTCTGACTAAAATTCAGGTTTGCTAAACTTTTAGCCCTTTAAAAAGTTTCAACACCCCGAGATCAACCAGGAACCTTCTGAAAAGAAGACCCTGCAGAAAAAAAAAGAACAACAAACAAAAAAAAACGTTCACAGAAGTGCCGATTGGGGACCGAAGCGTTTATTTAAGAAATATTTTGACTAAGAAACAAACTCTAAAAGGTGTTCTTTAAGAAAGTAGTCAGTAGCAATAAAACCTGCGCAAAAAAACAGCCAACACCTTTTAAATTCCACTTGAAAACTTTGAATCTACGAGTGAAACGCCTGGTCCAGTAAGTACAAGCACTGCACTCCAATAGCGTTTAAACAAGTAAAAGATAGATTCTCTGCTTTACCAGAAATGAAGAGTTTAACTCTTCAACAAAAAGTGTTTTCTAAGCTCTGGAAAGCTACTTCCCTTCGTTTGGCAGATAAGCGAATTTTTTCGGTACTGCCTTTAGAGACAGCAGCTAGTAGCCTGAAAAAGAATTTCGGTCTCAATTTCCTCTATTACCGCAATTCATAATGCCACAAAATCTAGGCATTTTGGCTTTAATTTTTTTAAACACCGACCGCTAATGATTGCACTAAACACATTAAGTACAGGACAGGACAGCCAGCTGTGCTTGTTCTTCAGAAACTTGTAGGGACTGTTGCCACTTCACTGAAACTTCTCGATGACGTCACGTGCCACATCCTCATTCCAATCTCACTTAAACCAAGGCTGAACTGGATCTTACCAGGCTGTAACATTAAGCAAAAACAGCGAGGACGGAAAAGATGAGTTGGGACGCAGCGCCATCTATTGACGTAGTTCGCATAAACAAACTGATTCCGTATCATTATTTCCATTTGAGATTTTATTTATTTCACTTTTACATGAACAGATGGATATTTGCATTCTGAATTCGTAGTACTTGAGCAAGAGAATTTTTGGTGTCTCAGTCTGTTTAAAAGCCGGTGCTATGCTGTTGAATTTGTTTAAGGATAAATAGATTATAGGGCACAAATCCCAGCACAATTATTTTGTTTTTTCACCACAACTTTGCGAAAAAAAAAATTGCTCATTTTTCTGAGGCTTGGAAATCGCTTCCCAGAGCTTAGAAGGCCGCCCCGGTGGCGCAGTGGTCTAAGGCGCTGGCCTCTGATCATTCGTCCGTAAGGGGTCCGGGTTCGAATCCCGGTCAGGCATGGATGTTGTGTTTGTCTTACGGCATTGGCTCTCTCCCTTCCCTGGAGCCAGTGACCCTAAATTAGGGACGGGCGACTGCTTATAGCCCATTAAGTTGCTCACGGTGGTCGTTAAACCTCCAATCAAAAAAAAAAAAAAAAAAGAGCTTAGAAGACACTTTCTGTTGAAGAGTTAAACTCTCAAAAAGGTATAGCACCTTTCAAGGGGTAGTTTTATCCAAAATCAGCGATTCCTGAAAAGAAAGAAAACCTATCTTTTTTTTACTCAGGTCTCCGCATCTGGGAGGGAAAAGAACCATACTCATTAAGGCAGCGTACCTATTTTCTCCATAAATTACTGATTACTCAAGAATTTCTGATCGTACTAAATTACCCTGTAAAAGAATACCGACGACGAGAAATTGTTTTATGCCTTGAAACTTTTACATGCCTCGAACTGTTCTGCGGTAAAGGCACTTCAACCAAAGACGAAGTAATCGCAAATATTTACTATTTGCACTTTCGGGAAAATTTCCGCATCACCTTCGAAGATACTTGCATTCAGCACATAAGGACCCTTTCCTTCAATCTCTTTAATTTTTTCCAAATACCGCAATTTGTACTCGGAAGTTAAAGTTTCAAAGTAAGACGCCATCATTTCAACGGGGCTGGTTGTCCTTCACTTACGTTACTAAGTCTCGTTGCCATGCTGAGAGTCACGTGTCTGCTTCATCCTGTTTTTTTTTTATAGTTTTAACGACCACCGTGAGCAACTCAATGGGCTATAAGCAGTCGTCCGTCCCTAATTTAGGGCCACTGGTTCCAGGGAAGAGAAAGAGCCGTAAGACAAACACAACATCCATGCCTCACCGGGATTCGAACCCGGACCCCATCGCAGACGAATGGTTAAAAGCCATCGCTTAGACCACTGCGCCACCGGGGTGGCGCAATGATCCTTCGTTACTTCAAATGAGATCTCCTCAATAGGAGGGGAAAAAACTTGTATGTATTGAGTATGCGATTATACATACAAGTTTTTTTTCCTAAAATATCGAAGACGCAAAAACCCCGGGAAAGCATCTCCCAAAATATTGAAGCACAAAAAACCCGGAGAAAGCATCTCCCAAATAGTTTTTTTTCCTAAAATATTGAAGTACAAAAACCCCGGAGAAAGCAACTCCCAAAATATTGGAAAATGTTTAAAATATCTCCGCCATATTAATGTGCGTTTCCAATGATTCCTAAAAATAAGGTGTCCATGGTGGTCGTTAAACCCTTCCCCCGCCACCTCCTCCCAGAAATGACTCCTAAAATATACATTTAAAAACGTATAAATATATTTTTAAAGGTAATCAGCCAATAACAAAGGATTAAGTGATACCTCGTGGATGTTTTTTTCTTTTTATTGGAGATTTAACGACCACCGTGAGCAACTCAATGGGCTATAAGCAGGGGCGGCTCCTGATGTGGGTCTGCAGCCCTCCCACCCCCTAACCAAAGCAGTTTTTTTCATGCCGTACCAAGAGAAAGAAGTTTTGTGAACACCGCTGTAAGTTTTTCCAGCATAACGCCACTGGGTACAGAAGGAACGTTGGCGGGCTGCTCTGCTTGCAGCTCTGACGGCTATTGAAACCAATTCATGTGGGAAACTCTGCCTATTCCCACATCAGTTCGTTTCCTTTGAATAAAACTTCCCTGGGGACTGCATGGATGGCAACTCTTGCAAGCGGGGTTGCTTGCGAATGCAGTCTCTCGTTTGGTGGGAATGCATCGCAGGCGCTGTGTGCTTTGTTGATTAATATGGTTCTTGTGCTTCCGAATAAGAAATAAAATAGGGGAATGCATTAAAAATAATGAGGAATGTTGAAATAAAGTATTAAATAAAGTATGTTTGAATGTATTACTCAAACTGGTTGGCTTTTTTTCTTCCGATTTTTGGTATGTTCCTGCTTTTATTCAACGTAATAATTCTAACAACAAAGTTACTCCCATCGAACTGGAGATTATTCGTGTTTGTTGATAGCAAATACTCAGTTGCCGGGACTTTTGCAAAAAAGTTTTACTTACATTTTCTCTTCTGGTCAAAATGGGCATGTGAACAAATTGCGATTAAGAATAGAGTTCAGTATTGGATAAATAAAAAAAAAGAGAGAATAATTTCTGCAGCGAAATACTTGCACAAAATTGATTTCTTCAATTACAAGCACAGCGAAATTTTCGCTTTTAAACTCATGTAAATTTTTATTCACCAAAAATCATTGAAGCCAACCCACTGGGTACATTTTATTTTTCTGCTGCATCCTTCCTCCCTCCCAAAAATAAGCTGCGCATTCCAATTAAGGTAGTGTATTATACTTATTTACCTTGAAAAGAACATTTGATCAGATATTTTTTTTTTATTGAAGGTTTAACGACCACCGTGAGCAACTCAATGGGATATAAGCAGTCGCCCGTCCCAAATTTAGGGCCACTGGTTCCAGGGAAGGGAGAGAGCCAGTGCCGTAAGACATCCATGCCTCACCGGGATTCGAACCCGGGCCCCTTTCGGAAGAATGATCGGAGGCCATCGCTTAGACCACTGCGCCATTGATAAGATATCATTGTTTAGAAAATTTACGAAGCTGGCAAATTTCGGAAAACAAAATTTTCTACACTAAATTGTTATCATGCCTTCACAATTGAAACTGGACTGAATATGTTTTCAATCCGTTTTTATTAAAGAGAATGCCGGTCTGTGAATATCGCAATAACAACTCATCGCGAAATTCTGGCAGACCCTTCAAAATTTCACAAAATGTTTTTCATCGCCGTCCAAGCTGCAGTGGTCGATATTAAGTCGAAGCTCGAAAGGGAGTGTATCAGAAGAAAAATATTTATTGTCATATTTTTAGGGGTCACAATGAGACATTTGAGAACGCGTACATGACCTTGAGTGTGTCTCCGCTGCCACTGGCATATGCATTAATTTTTTGGCCCTATACACTGTGTATATATATATATATATAAGTAAATGCATGTATATATGATTAAAAATTCTTACAGTAAAGATGATGCATTTTGTGGTTACCAAAAACAAGTCCGATATGCTTTCCTCTGTTTTCTGCAACATGCTGAAATCGCAAAATAGCATGCTCAATAACAGATCGAAACGTTTCAGTGAAAATGTTGTGGACATGGCGCGTAATGCTTGCCTTAAAGTCCACCAATTTTCCTATGTGACCACGACAGACGACGTTCTTTAGATATTCCCAAAGCCAAAAATCGGACAGGTACAGATCGGGTGATCACGCAGGCCAAATTGTAGAAAACTTGCTGCTGATTGTTCTTTCGTTGGTAAAACGTACCTGCCGCAACTGCTTGACAGGAGTCGCCAGAGGCGAATCTACCTGCTCAGGGGCCTTGAGCACAACAGAATTTTGGAGCCCTTCTTCAGTCTACAAATTTCACGGTTCCATAAATTTATTACGAAAGCCACGCAGCGAACATTTAAAAAGTCCTTACCAGTAATCTATGATTTTAGAGTAAGTGCATGCATTTAACCATCAGTACACTTAACACCATCATCATCATCATTGTCAACCATTATCAATCCACTGCTGGATGAAGGTCTCCCCAAGTTTCTTCCACAACGGTCTGTCTTGTGCCAGTCTCCTCCATGTCACTCCCGCATACTTTCGAATTTCATCCACCCATCTCCCATGTGGTCTTCTTTTGGGTCTTTTCCTGTCACTTGGAATCCAATCTAAACTTTCAGCTGTCCATCGATGGTCTGTCCTTCTGGCAATATGTCCAGCCCATTGCAATTTAAGGGATTTAACTCTGATCATGATGTCTTCCACTCTTGTCTTTTTCGGATCCACGAGTTCCTCTTCTTATCTCTCCTGGTTACACCAAGTATGCACTTCTCCATGCTACTTTGAGTTGTCTGCAGCCTTTGTATGTCTCTTTTAGTTAAGGTCCACGGTTCTGCACCATACGTAAGCACTGGAAGGATGCATTGATCAAACACTTTTCCTTTAAGACATAATGGCATATGCTGTTTCTTCCAAAAGCTCTCCAGGCAAGTCTTGTACGCCAATTAATTTCTTCATCAATGTGACCCTCACTTGATATCTGCTGTCCAAGATAAACGTACTTATTTGTAGTCTCCAACTTTTCCCCATCAATCGATAGATCTTCATTTCTTGTAAAAGAATTGAACATCAAATTTGTCTTCTGAAAGTTATTTTTTAATCCCACTTCTTTACTCTTGTCAGCAAGTTCCTGGATCATACTCTGCAGCTCTGATGGGGTAGTTGCAAAAATGACTACGTCATCAGCAAAACGTAGGTCAGTTAGATAATCTCCACTAGTCTTTATCCCTTTGTTTTCCCAGTTCAGTGATTGAAAGACATTTTCCAATGTGACATTAAAGAGCTTTGGAGATATGGTGTCACCTTGTCTCACTCCCTTTCCAATTTTTACGTGTGTTGTATTTTCAAACAGCCGAGTCTTTGCACTTGCATTTTCATAGATGTTATTAATAATATTAATGTATGCATCTTCAATACCGAAGGATTTCAAAGCCATTGTAACTGCTGATGGTTTCACCGAATCAAAAGCTTTTTCATAATCGATAAAAGCCATGCACAATGGAAGTTCATATTCCCTTGCTCTTTCAAGTAGTTCTCTCAGTACGTGGATATGATCTATTGTGCTGTAGCCACTACTGAATACAGCTTGTTCTCTCGCTTGAGCCATGTCCAGTGGTACATTCAACCGGTATGAAAGAACTTTAGTGAAGATTTTATAAACCACTGATAGGAGGCTGATAGGTCTGTAGCTCCTGAGATCCTCAATGTCACCTTTTTTTATGTAGCAGGATCATTGTAGCGTTGTTCCAATCCTCGGGAATCTTCCCTTCATTAAGGCATCGAGTGAAAATTTGGGCGAGTACTGTTTCAATTTCTCCACTTGCTTCTTGTATGATGTCTACAGTAATTCCATCTTCTCCTGGAGCTTTTCCCCGCTTCATGTTCTTGATTGCATGTGCAACTTCTGCTGGGAGGACTGGAAGAACTGTGGTACTGGTACCTTTCATGACGTCTGGAGTACATGTATCATCCCTTTCATATAATTTGGAGTAGAAATCTTTCACTCTTGTCAAAATTTCGCCTCTATTTATTGTTACAGAACCATCTTCTTTTCTCAGTGCCATTGGCTGTTTTCTTCCCTTATTGAGATGTCCCTTTGCTATCTGTAGGCTTTTGTTGTTTTCAATTGCTTTCCTCCCTAGTTCACAGTTGAATTTCCTTACGTCTTCAGTGATACTTTTTCGTACTGTCTTGCATAGCACTATATATTCCACTTTGGAAGTCACATCTTCTTTAGTTGTCCTCATCTCTCTTCTTTTTTGCATCTTTGGTTTTTCCTGATAATTTGTTCACATGCAACTTGTTCTTAGACCCAGCTAATTTTGTTGCTGTTTCCATAAGAGCTTTCGTTACTTTTCTGTTAACTTTAGAGATATCCACTTCTTATGATGTTAGGCCTTCTAAAGCAGAGAATCTGTTCTTCAGTTCCAACTTAAAGGTATTATGGTGCTTTTAAGGTTGGTTATGTCAATAAATTTTGTTTGTCTTATGAGCTTGCCACGTTCAAGTTTAGTGTTGAGGTGCATCTTACATCTCACCAATCTATGGTCACTACCTGTGTTGAACTTGCTTAGCACACTGCAGTCTTCTATGACGAATTTTTTGTTACACATAATAAAATCAGTTTCACTTGTCGTCCCATTTGGATGTCTCCATGTCCATTTCCTGTGTGGCTTTTTCTTGAAAAAGGAGTTCAAGATGAAAAACCCTTCTGCCTCTGCAAACTCTACGAGAGTACTTCCACGCTGGTTTCTGTTGCCGTGACCGAATTTACCTACTAAAGTTTCATTTTGTCGCCGTTGCCCTTTTTTTGCATTGAAATCTCTTATAATTATCTTCAAGTGCTGCTTACCTTTATTATTTTGAAGACGAATTTCCTCATAAAATTCTTCAATTTCTTCTTCAGGATGACTTGTGGTGGGTGCATAAGTTTGAATAATCTGAGCCTTGTATCTTCTCGAGAGTTGGATAACGAGTCGAGCAGCTCTGTCGTAGGAACTTTAAACTTCTACAACTTTATCCTTCAGCTTCTTGTTTATTATAAATCCAACACCACTAGTTCTGCCAGTATCTGTCCTACGATAGTAGAAGAGGTGTCCACTTTTCAGTTCATTGAGATCTTCTCCTTTTCTCCTTACCTCACTTAGCCCGACGATGTGCCACTTGATCCTTTGTAGTTCCTCTTCCAATTCAAGAAGCCTTGAATCAGAAGATAGGGATCGTCCATTGTAAGTAGCCAAGGACAGCATCAGATGGCCGCATAGTCCGGTCCTCCGGTGATTCTTAGCATCCTCTGCCTTCATGTCGCACTGGCCGCTGCTTTGGCCAGGTACATTCCAGCTGCCGGAGACTGAGGGCCAATATTTAATTTGTGGAGTCATTTTGGAGAGGTTTGGCCATAACTCACCACGCTGGCCAAGCGGGTTGGTGAGTGTGGGATAGCATTTCCTCTAATCCCGATTATATACTTATACCGCTATTGGCGGTCGTCAGAGCCCCTTTAGTGGGAACAGGATGCACCGCGAAAAGGCGGAGTTGACATTTGTCAAGGAGAGGCTGTGATGTTGCACATCACCTGAACTTATAATGATGGTTAAATGCACTTACTGGTTAAAGGGAACACCTCTGTAGTACACCTCTGTAGCGCAGTAGGCGAGTGTCTCATGCCTGCAATTTTAAACAAGAATATGACACCGAATTTTCGGTTGTAATGAGTACGTCTTTTGAATCCGTTCTGACGCAAATTAAATTTATCAGAGCTATTCGAAGTCAATGAAACCGGTTAGGAAAGCGACCAACCGGTTTCAACAATTGATAAAACATCCACAAATAGAAACATCTATTTAGTTCCACCAGCGGCTAAAACGCATATTACGAAGATGAACAAATGGCGCACAAAAAGTTTCTTATAGCACAATGAAGGTATTTGAGACAAAGAGATTTTCAAATCGAACAGTTAAAAGAAGAAATATATAAAAGGAAACATGATATAAGTCCACGTCTGCTAGCGGAAGAATTTTGCACAATGGAAAAGTTGAAAATGAGTGAAAAATATTGTTCATGGAAAAAGCTTTGCTAATGAAAAATAAATTTTCAAATACGTCTCCCGGAAGTGGAGGTAGCGGGAAACAAAACAAAAGTTTCGATCTTCACGCACCTACCTGTAAATCTTTGCATTATTTAAAGGGGATAACGCTCCAGATCTCTATTGTAACAAATGGCATACAGTAAAAAAAAAAAAATTACTCAGTATTTTTAGAAGCTGCGTTACAGCTGCAGACTGAAGTACACAAACACCACCTACCGACAGAAATGTAAAGTACAAAATTCCTCATATATATTAGCCTAAAGTGTTCTACAAAGTAAATGGCATCCGATGTTGAAAGAAGTTTTTAAATCCGACCTGTAGAAGCAGAGATATTGAGAAAAACAGATTAAGCTTTTGCACCCCTAGTGACGAAATTGTGCATTATTTCGGGAAGAAAATAAGAACACAGAGTTTGCTTATAGTATCTGACCGAAGAAAACAGTTTTTCGATCAGGTTTTTAGTCCCGAAGATATTGCTGTACAAGAAAACGTAAATTTACGCTCTCTGGTGGCAAACTTGTGCGTTAAGAAACATTGAAATTTTTTGAGAAATATTTTTCAGCGGAAACGCTCTCCAAAAAAGAAAGGATTTTTCAAATCGGACTCTTAGAAGCAGAACTATGGACAAAAATAAGCTATGCATATACTCCTCCTGGCGAAAAAACCATGCTTTATTTTAAGAAGAAAACATTCTCGAAAGGTTTTTCTATGTGAGCGATATCGGTCCACGAAATAATTTTTTCATTCGAATTTTTAGGAGCTCAGATTTTGCTGCAAAGAATTAACACTTACGACTCCTGGTGGCCAAACCATTCCTTATCAAATATTAGAAATTATATGAAAAACATTTCCCATCAGGAGCTGCATGCGACACAGGATGAATTTTTCAAGTCGATGTTTTAGAAGCAGAGATATCAGAAAAAAACGCAATTTACCTTAAAGCTCCCCAGCGGAAAGTCCATGAGTTAGTTGAAAATTTTGAAATTATATGAAAAACGTTTCCCACCGGAAACTCTATCCAACAAAGAAGGTATTTTTTAAATCGGACTCTTAGAAGCAGAGCTATTGACAAAAATTAGATATGTATCTACGCCCCTGGGGGAGAAAGCGTGCATTATTTTAAGAGGGAAATATTCGGAAAAGGTTTACCGATGTGAGTGGTATTGGTCCACGAAATAATTTTTTCATTCGAGATTTTAGAAGCTCAGATTTTGCTGCAAATGCATCAGAAGCAGAAATTAATATTTACCCCCCCCGTGACCAAACCATTTTTTTCCCCAAAAATTAGAAATTACTCAGGAGATGCAACCGCTGCAGAAAGAATTTTTAAAATACGAGTTTTAGAAGCAGAGATATCGAGGATAATGCAATTTATTTTTTCGCCCCCTAGCGGAAAATCTATGAGTAACTTGAAAAAGTGAATATACCTAAAATAGTCTTCGACATAAATGGAATCGAAAGGTAAACTAATTTTTTCAATCGGATGTTTAGAAGCAAATGTATGGAATAAAACGTATTTTGATTCGACATGATGTGCATTAACGCCCTACAGCGGCGAAACTCAGCATTGTATAAAAAAAGCGAAATATACGATCATCATTCGTACAATTCAAGCTTTCCAATGAAACTGGAATTTTTGAAATCGGACCAATATTTGCAGAGATATGGTGTCAACAGGCGGACGGACGGACAGACGGACAAACTGATAACATAAGCACCATCATTTTTACAAAAGCCGTGCTAAAAAAGTTCTCACTGTGTTTTATCAGAACGCTAGAAGTAGAAGTAACCACATCACACACACACACACACACACACACACACCGCAACGTGGAAAAAAATATCCATCACGGGAAAATAAATTTTGTAGATGAGGGAAGTTCACTGTTCTTGACTGTTAAACAATCTTTTTCATGCACTTTTTAAATAAGAATCAGAAATCATTGTTCAGATTTTTTAGAGCTTTAGTTTCAATTGAGAGTTGGTAGTCATAACGTATGATTTTAATGTAGATGCATAAGTGGGCATCCTTTTAATACATGCGGCACCTGAACTTAAAACTGTTTGTTTTAAAAATAAATAACAGCTCACCTTGTTTCGACAGAAGTACAAATAACCACATTATAGAAGAAAATAACCATTACAGAAAAATAAATTTTTAGAAGGAAAAAATCCATTCTCGATGTCCTGCACTTTTTAAATCAAAATCGTTGATTAACGAATCGTAGTTCAGATTTTTTAGAGTTTCACATTCAGTTGAGGGTATAGCAACTCTGGTGTGATGTTCTTGAGTCATTGTGGAACGCTGATAGTTTTTGCTCTCTTGAAGACACTGTGAATGACCATTCACCGCTGCCATTTGAAACTGGGATTGTTTAAAATATTCTTAAGATTATCTCAACATTTGGAAAAGTAGCTGCTAAACCATCACAGGCCAATTTGTACAGTTCTTTCGGAGACATCGGACCCAAATTTTTCATGCTTTGCAAAATGCAAAAACTGTCTAACTTCATCTACGAAAATACTTTTTCAATGCTAAGGAGTGTACATATCAGACAATTTCTGAAGGCTTTTATTTAGGTTTGCTCGTATGAAAAGACGAAACGAGTTTAAGACATCTGTGTATGCATTTCCTCTTTTTATTAACTATATCATGAGTTTTGGCATATTACGTTGAATGTTTCAACAATAAGTATTAGTTTATCTTCAGGAACGACTTCTGTGTCTTAATTATCTTTATCAAGAAATGTTTTCTTTTTTCGTTTCCGTTGACTTCCTTTTCCCTGTTTATCATCAGGATCAAATACATTTTCTGTCAGCAAGATTGCCTCCCCTTCAACAGATGAGTAGTCACTTCTCACTTGAGAAATGAAATCCTTTACAGAGAACAGAAGAGTTGAAGCCATCAGTAAATTTCCATCTTTTGCTTGAAGTGATTAACTAACAAAATGCATTCGCTGAAGTATTCGATTCCTGAGAGCAGTCAGTACGACATTCTCATATTTTTCAAATTTCTTCGCCAATGATTTTGCTTCCAATCTCTGTATAGGATTTTCCCGATCTGTTCCAGCTATACCAATGAAAGTTTTGTTCACTTCGTTTCATCCAGTTTTTAAGGATAAAACTGTATCAGCCCTAGCAGCCCATCGAGTGTCAGATAGCTTTCTCTCTGTAAGAATTTTAGGATTATTTTTTAGGTTTGTTTTAAGAATAATCCGCCTATGCGTACACGCTGCCAAATGAACATATACGTTTTAAGAAATAGCTACTCCTTAGTTTAATTTTTCTTCCCGGGGCATGTGTGAGAATTGGGGGCCCCTTCTGGCTCAGGGGCCTGTCGCGTATGGCACAGTGTGTGCACTGATAAATCTGCCCCTGGGAGTCGCTATGCAAGAAAGAGCATTATCCTGCATAAAAACTGTTGAATCGAGACGCTGATGATGTTGAGATGTTGGAATCACGTGGTTTGCCAAAGGAGATGCATATCGCTGGCTATTGATAGTGCATGTAACGTGACCCGCAGGACCGAGTTCCTCAAAAAAAGGGGGTCCAACGATGAATTCCGCTGTAAAACTACACAAAACGGTGACTTTTGGAGAACAGAATGGAACATCGCCTACGTTGTATGGATTTTCTGTTGTCCAGATTCTGCAATTGCTCGTATCAACAACACCATGCAGATGGAAACGAGCTTTGTCTGTCCACAAAATGTTCCATGGAAATTCGTTTTCCTGTCCAACAAGAGCAAGAAATCACAGTGCGAGTGTTTTTCGTGCACCCCGGTCAGGGAGAAAAGCAAGTGTTGAACATGAGAAAATTTCTAAATATAACCAAGCGGATCGTGCTTGAGGGCTTGCCTAAAATTTGAACAATACCCGGTGCGCTACTGCTTCCCACGACATTGGACATCCTGCCTTGCTTGAACGCTGTGGCCACATCCTTCACTGTCTGCTTGTCGGCTGCTTGCCGTCCTCTGCCAGATTTGACTTCTAAGATACCTCTTTCTTCAAACTTCCGGATCATTTTGCATAAATTGCTTTCAGATATTGACCCAGTTTTTCAGCCCTTTAACTACAGTATTTGAACTTACGCAGTGCTATGAAGCCACAGCTGTCATTCTAGTAAAACAGCTTTATGAAAAGAACCACGAGCTTTTAGCGACAGTGTTACTGCGCTTTAAAACTACTCACCTGCAGTGAAATGACTCACTCCTCAGATGTCTGTTTTAATAGTAGCTTCTATCCAAGCATGCCGTATTGCGGGACTTGTAATTTGCATATTTGGACTGTGGTCATGTGTATAACTGCGCCTACTCATTTTTACACGTGATTATAACGCCACTTATTCCCGTGGAGTCGATTTTTGAGCTGAGTTTCTCGTTTTCGAGGAACTCGGTTATGCAGTATAACGAAGTAAATTTCTCCGTCATTTTTGGTCTACGCCGGGATTCGAACCCGAGTCCGCTTATTCCGGAACAAGTTGCTCTACCAACTGAGCTACGCAGACGTTCATTCTGATTGCTATCTGCCTTTATGTCGTGTGCGTCTTGCTGGCAGGTACGTCAGTAGAGGGAAATGACCGATTCTGGCTTAAATAGCAGCCCATAGACTTAACATTAGGCTGCTACTTTTTCAGCAGCCTCTAGTAGCAGCCAGTAGCAGCCAGCAGCAGACGAGCGAACGGAGGGGGCGTGGCCTGACGCAGGCATCAGGAGGATGAGGAAGTGTGGCATGGGTGAGGATGTAGGTGGCGCTTGTGTGTTGGGACGATGCTGATGTTCTGCCCCCTAGCGGTGCTTCTTGGAACTTTCGATGGATCTTTGTTTTTGAGGGATGGCAACGACCGAGTGGGAAAGGGGGTGGATATAGGGGGATGTCAACTTAACATTAGGCTGCTACTTTTTTCAGCAGCCTCTAGTAGCAGCCAGACGCAGCAAGCTGCAGCCGAGCGAACGGAGGGGCGTGGTCAGTAGCAGCCTCCAATTCCCCGCTGCAATTTTCCCCCTCGACCGAAGTGTGTGCTTATCTCCGAAGATAGTAGCATTTATTGGACTTTGTCGAATTTTGGGGGAAATCAATGAAGGTTTATTCCTTTTTTTTAATTTAATGAAGGTTTATTCATTATTTATTTTCCCCTCTCTCGACCCCATCCCCTTAGGTTATTGTTATGTAAAACGTTTTTTCCCTCGTAATTTGTTGATGTATTTTTTTCAATTAATTTTCATGAATTCCTCATGTGTCTTCCCTAATGAAAATTATGTAGGGTAAGTATTAATTAATCATTTCTCTTTTTTTTTTCTTGAATAATACGTTCATGTCCTCATCTCAAGAAATGTTATTATGATATCTTATTTTTGTTCATAAATGTTTGATTTTGAGGGATGGCAACGCCCGAGTGGTAAAGGGGTTGGATATAGGGGGATGTCAACTCGATGTGCTGCCCTAGCGGTGCTTCTTGGAACTTTCGATTGATCTTTGATTTTGAGGGATGGCAACGCCCGAGTGGGAAAGGGGTTGGATATAGGGGGATGGCAACTCGATGTGCTGCCTCCTAGCGGTGCTTCTTGGAACTTTCGATTGATCTTTGATTTTGAGGGATGGCAACGGCCGAGTGGGAAAGGTGTTGGATATAGGGGGATGCCAACTCGATGTACTACCCCTTAGCGATGCTTCTTGGAACTTTCGATGGATCTTTGATTTTGGGGGATGGCAACGACCGAGTGGGGAAAGGGCACTGCGTAGGTGTTAGATATGATGATGCTTCTTGGAACTTTATTATTTCGATGGATCTTTGATTTTGAGGGATGGCAACGACTGAGTGGGGTCCGTTGGGAATTTTTGCATTTATTCCTGTGGTTTGCAAGCAAGATTTCCCCCTCTTCAATACTATTTTTTCCCCGGAGGAAATTTTTACGTAACGATGCTGGGGAATTTTCTTTCCAAGGGAATAAAAATGCTCCTAAGGTCTTAGCGAGGTTCTAACTCACGATGATTTGGTTTCCAAAAATAGTCAGGGGTCAAATGGTTTTCGTGTACTACGTATTCCCTATATATATATATTTTTAAATTACTTTTACGTTATTTCTTCATGTGTTTTTATATATTTTTTGTATGTTTTGAGGGAGTTTTTTCGTGTAGATGTAATGAATTTTCTGGGGAACTTTTCTTTTTCCTCCATTCAATTTTATTTCAGACCATGAGACGAGGAAATGCTTCTTTAGAAATTATTTCGTTCTTGTTCGCAGTAATTACTGGACATAGACTTCATGTTAATTCTGAGTCTTTCACCCCTGCAATAATATTTTCTCGTAATTTTTTCGTATGTTCAAGAACTCTACAGATCTTTCCCAGTTAAAATTCTGCTCAAACAATATTTTCGGTCTTTATTTCCTTATAGCTTCCCAATTTCCGATATTTTTCTTCCTCTATCTTTGAAATTTCATTAAACTTCTCAATAGGTCAGGATTCTTTTTTTCTTGGACAAACTTATGAGTCCTTTTATTTACACTATCTTTTTTTTCCATTTCATTTCAGCAAACGATTATTTTAGATGCAACAAATCGTCAGATTTTGGTTTCCTTATATAGTATATTTTCCAACTTGCTTAAAAATATTCCTCAAAGCTTGCATGTATGTCAAATATACATTTTTTTATTCTTTCGTAGTTAGCCATACTTTTCGTGGACTGCCTCGACAGGAAAGCATTCAATGTCAAGACATACAATCTAAAACCTTTTTCTTTCGATAAAATTTGTATTCTTTGGGCTGAATATTTTCCCGTCTCGTCCGAAAAAACATTCATTCTAGAGACAAAGCGACTAATTCCGTTCTTCCCATAAACATTATTTTTTTATTTATTTGATATTCAGAGTTGTATACATTTTCTATCCAAAAAAGAGATATATTTAATGTAAAGGTATATTCTTCCAAGCTGGGGAAATATATGTATATATTAGTTCATTTCCAGTTAAAGGAAATGCATCTTTATATTTCAATATGAAAAAAGAAGCCCTATAAGTGAAAGCTCAACCTAAAGACGGATAGATTGTTCCCACTCTCTCTACTCTATGACATTTCTTTACTGAATGAACCATGGCCTTTTTTTTCATGAACTGCTTTAAAATCTTCATTCTCACTTTAGTATTGTCAGATTCCATGTCCCTTCAGTTCTTTACTGAGAAACAGAAGCATTTATTCAATTTTAATTTATTAAGAGAGTAGAACTCTTTTAGGCTTTCGAAGTACTTTCAAGTCTTTCATTACGAAAATTTTCATTGTCATGAAAGAAGCCATAATCGAGATGATTTACTATCGTTTCAATGAAAGTGTTTACGCATTCATTGCTATGATGTCAGATTTCATTTTCTTATACTTCGAACAGAAATGAGTTTGAATCATTCGTCGAGAAAACATTTCTTTCATATATATATATATATATATATATATATATATATATATATTTTGCCTCCGAATCAAACGAACTCAAAAAATAAGAGACGCACTTTAATATTTTTTTCCTCTTATGAGAGGAATACGGGAATATGATACCAAAATTAAAGAATAAAGAATATCGACTTTCCTCTCAACACCTTACATCTACGTTTTTTTTTATTTTTTTTATTTTCAATAAGCTATTTCTATATTTTTACAACTGAATAGAATTATTTATTGAAAAATTCTAAGTAAGACGAAAAATGGTTTTGTTGATTTCCTAAGAGGATGATTTTGGAAATTTTCGTTTTCTGATAATTGTAAAAATCTCATAGAATAACATGGGAAAACTAGCATGCATAAAAGACTGTTTTGGATCGAGTAAATTGAAAGAATTTTACAAAGTTCATTTCAGAAAAGTACATTCCTTCCTAGTGTCAAAAACGAATCACTTCGTTTTTTCTAAGATACACTTTGGAATCTTATAAAAGTGCATAGGGTCAAAAACGATTTTGATGATTTTACTAAGATGACAGATTTCGGATTTCTTATGATAGAAAATACAGTGAATTTCCCATTGAATAACATGGGAAACTGCGAAATTTAAGAAGCACGTTTTCGTTCAAGTAAAATATTTTAAAAGTCTTTTTTTCGAATCAGTTGAAAACAGACAGGGTGTGTTTCTGAACAGTTCATTATTTCCTAAAATCAAAACGAACTACTTCGTTTTTTTTTTTTTTTTCCTAATGTGCGTTTCTGAAAGAAGTAAAAATAGTTTAGCTAGAAAATTGGAAAGATATTTTTATGAATCCTAGACTGTTTATTTACGTATAGCTAGAGGGGTCTTCAGTGAGAGCACTTATTCTCTTTTCAAACTAAGAGAATGAAGTGTAGTCAGTTTGAAATAAAAATTCAAACTCCCCTAAATTTAGCCTTTTGTCCTGGTTTCGACTCAATACTGTAAAGCATTGCTCTCAGACCAGTTGAATTCCTGGCCCTTAATGAAATACATTAAGCCTTTCCCTTAAAAATAAGCAATCTCTTCTTCAATACCAGATCCCCAATAAATTTCTTTAAGAGTTATTCATTCACCCTTTTACTTTTAAAAACTTGAAATTCATTATTATTTAACTCATTACAAAAAATGAAACTCATTCATACAGAAAAAATATAAATGAATAAAAATAAATAAAGTAGTCCTAAAAAAGGACTGTTTTTCTGGGTCCCCTTCATACAGCTGCTCCATGGTCGGTATAAGGAATTTTTTTTTGCCTGCTAATATCTCAGCACATTGACTTCACAGTCTCTAGCAAGTTCTTTACAATTATGCTTTCCAAGAACGCTTTGGACGGGACATGGTCTCCAGTGACTGCAACAAAAGATTCTGCTAGAATCTTGGGGTTAAGCAATGCAACGGCATCATCGAAATACTTTTGCCACTTGGATTCGGGGGTGGCATATACACAGCTGTGGGCCGTGATGTTTGCGAATATGCGATTTGGGGGTTGGTGGCACTCCATACAATAATATAAGTTATTGACATGTTCCTGAAGGCGATCCCTTACCATGTCAGCAAGCATGATGAAAAACTCTTCATCTGAGATGGAAGCAACAGGGGAAGAAGTCCTTGGATGGTGCAAAACAGCCTTTCTAAAGACAGGTCCAAATAGTAGTTGAGTAATGCTGTCCCATATTTTTCCACATTGATCAATAAGAGTTCCAAATTGTTGACAAGTCAGCTTTATCGGAACAGGATTCAATCGACGAAAACCATGAATTCTGGGGGAAAGCACTTCTAACGCGTAACTGCCAGAAGCATCTAAGAGGGAAGGACAGCAGGAAACGATAAGTTCACGATTAATTAAGATGTCACAATTCATGCCTTGAATCCAGTGTGATTTTCCCATGAATTTTCGGAACGTTGAAGCTGACATTGTTATTCCATTCTTAGAAGGGTAGAAAGATTCTCCATCTTTCCTATAACTTCGAATATGAACTCGGACCGTGTTGTTAAAATCGCATACTTTTGCAAACGTGTTTTCACCTAAATAAAAATGATGAGGTGCAAGATTTTTCATAGAAATTCTTGGGAGGATAACTTCTCCACACGATTTGGGCTTTAAAGGAACGGACTCACATACCTTCTTAGCGAGAGTAGCAGAAATTTCACCACTTTGCTTCATCGTGGAAATGGAATCGGTAGCGCTCAAAGAGTAGCAGAAATTTCACCACTTTGCTTCATCGTGGAAATGGAATCGGTAGCGCTCAAAGCAACAGACAAAAATGAAGTGACTCGTTTGAAGACTAAAGACAAACTGAAGGAACAGCTCTTATTCTAAGTCCAAACTGAGAAGAGGTTGGAGTTCGTCACTTGTTTACTGCTTGAGAGGGAAAGAGCAGAGTCATGGGGTAAAGAACACTCGGTTATCTTCTTTCTAAAGGTCAAATTCAATCTAATGTTTGGAGCATTCTTTTGTCGAGGCAGACCATGACTCCAATACGAATTAGTTGGTGGCAGGATCTGTAGTAAAGTTCTAGATCTCAAAGATAAGGAAACTGGTTTAAACCCGTTTCGCTTGAAAACAAGAGTCTCTTTCCTGTCCGAGAGATACTGATGTAATACAAGACAAAGGATCTAATTCAGCTTCGTCATCACGGTTATCACCGATTTGGTTATCACCATTTCTTATAAAAGTGCATGGGGATCAAAAAACGATTTTGATGATTTTACTAAGATGACAGATTTCGGATTTCTTATGATAGAAAATACAGTGAATTTCCCATTGAATAACATGGGAAACTGCGAAATTTAAGAAGCACGTTTTCGTTCAAGTAAAATATTTTAAAAGTCTTTTTTCGAATCAGTTGAAAACAGACAGGGTGTGTTTCTGAACAGATCATTATTTCCTAAAATCAAAACGAATCACTTCGTTTTTTTTCTGACGTACGTTTCTGAAAGAAGTAAAAATAGTTTAGCTAGAAAATTGGAAACATATTTTTATGAATCCTAGACTGTTTATTTACGTATAGCTAGAGGGGTCTTCAGTGAGAGCACTTATTCTCTTTTCAAACTAAGAGAATGAAGTGTAGTCAGTTTGAAAAAAAAATTCAAACTCCCCTAAATTTAGCCTTTTGTCCTGGTTTCGACTCAATACTGTAAAGCATTGCTCTCAGACCAGTTGAATTCCTGGCCCTTAATGAAATACATTAAGCCTTTCCCTTAAAAATAAGCAATCCCTTCTTCAATACCATATCCCCAATAAATTTCTTTAAGAGTTATTCATTCACCCTTTTACTTTTAAAACTTGAAGTTCATTATTATTTAACTCCTTACAAAAATGAAACACATTCACACTTTTACTTTTAAAATTATAGAAAAATAGATGCATTCTCCCACTATAAATTTTTCCCTACCTCCTTCCCCGTTCCTTAAACCAAAAATTTAAGATAGTTCTAAAAGAACTTTTTTTAGTTCTAAAAAGAACTTTTTTTCTCTGCTGTCTCCTCAATACATGTTTTTCACAGAACGCAGCAAGTCCTTTCCATATATTCCTTCCAAGAAGGCTTTGGATGGGATATTCTCACCAACGGTTTCAGCGAAGGAATCCGCTAAAGTCTTGGGGTCTAGCATTGCTACGGTCTCCTTGAAGTGTTCTTTAAACTTCGATTGGGGGTGGCATCAGTACATCTGTGGCCCATGAGGCTTTCAAGCATGCGATCCGGATTAAGGTGGCACTGAATACAATAGAATAATTTTTCAGCATGCCCCTGAACGAGATCCGACACCACTTCAATAAGCATGAAGTAATACTCTTCGTTCGTTAGTGGAGAGGAAGGAACGGGGGTGGAATCCTCTGATGTAGCAAAACGCCCTTTGCAAAACTGGACCAAATAGTAGAATAGTAATGCTGGTCCATATCTTCTCACATTGATCAGCGAGAGCTTCAAATTGTTCCCCATTCAGTTTGATGGAATTAGGGTTCAGTCGACGAAATCCATTGATCCGAGGGGAAAGCACCTCAAATATATAAGTGTGAGGTTCGTCCAAAGAAGGAGAGGCAGAAATAATTAGTTCTCTGTTGATTAGCATATCTTCATTTTCTCCATGCAACCAACGGACTTTTCTCATAAACTGAGGGAAGGTCAGAGCTGTCATGGTGATTCCATTCTTGGTGGGGAAAAAGATTCCTGTTCATTCCTGTATCTTCTTACATGAACTCTGATTGTATTATGGAAATCAGACACTTTCACGAATGCGTTACCCCCTAAATGGAAATGATGAGGGGGATATCATTCAAAGAAATTCCCAATTCAAATCAGAGTTCATGTAAGAAGATACAGGAATGAACAGGAATCTTTTTCCCCACCAAGAATGGAATCACCATGACAGCTCTGACCTTCCCTCAGTTTATGAGAAAAGTCCGTTGGTTGCATGGAGAAAATGAAGATATGCTAATCAACAGAGAACTAATTATTTCTGCCTCTCCTTCTTTGGACGAACCTCACACTTATATATTTGAGGTGCTTTCCCTCGGATCAATGGATTTCGTCGACTGAACCCTAATTCCATCAAACTGAATGGGGAACAATTTGAAGCTCTCGCTGATCAATGAGAGAAGATATGGACCAGCATTACTATTCTACTATTTGGTCCAGTTTTTGCAAAGGGCGTTTTGCTACATCAGAGGATTCCACCCCCGTTCCTTCCTCTCCACTAACGAACGAAGAGTATTACTTCATGCTTATTGAAGTGGTGTCGGATCTCGTTCAGGGGCATGCTGAAAAATTATTCTATTGTATTCAGTGCCACCTTAATCCGGATCGCATGCTTGAAAGCCTCATGGGCCACAGATGTACTGATGCCACCCCCCAATCGAAGTTTAAAGAACACTTCAAGGAGACCGTAGCAATGCTAGACCCCAAGACTTTAGCGGATTCCTTCGCTGAAACAGTTGGTGAGAATATCCCATCCAAAGCCTTCTTGGAAGGAATATATGGAAAGGACTTGCTGCGTTCTGTGAAAAACATGTATTGGGGAGACAGCAGAGAAAAAAAGTTCTTTTTAGAACTAAAAAAGTTCTTTTTAGAACTAAAAAAAGTTCTTTTCAGAACTATCTTAAATTTTTGGTTTAAGGAACGGGGAAGGAGGTAGGGAAAAAATTTATAGTGGGAGAATGCATCTATTTTTCTATAATTTTAAAAGTAAAAGTGTGAATGTGTTTCATTTTTGTAAGGAGTTAAATAATAATGAATTTCAAGTTTTAAAAGTAAAAGAGTGAATGTGTTTCATTTTTTGTAAGGAGTTAAATAATAATGAACTTCAAGTTTTAAAAGTAAAAGGGTGAATGAATAACTCTTAAAGAAATTTATTGGGGATCTGGTATTGAAGAAGGGATTGCTTATTTTTAAGGGAAAGGCTTAATGTATTTCATTAAGGGCCAGGAATTCAACTGGTCTGAGAGCAATGCTTTACAGTATTGAGTCGAAACCAGGACAAAAGGCTAAATTTAGGGGAGTTTGAATTTTTTTTTTCAAACTGACTACACTTCATTCTCTTAGTTTGAAAAGAGAATAAGTGCTCTCACTGAAGACCCCTCTAGCTATACGTAAATAAACAGTCTAGGATTCATAAAAATATGTTTCCAATTTTCTAGCTAAACTATTTTTACTTCTTTCAGAAACGTACGTCAGAAAAAAAAACGAAGTGATTCGTTTTGATTTTAGGAAATAATGATCTGTTCAGAAACACACCCTGTCTGTTTTCAACTGATTCGAAAAAAGACTTTTAAAATATTTTACTTGAACGAAAACGTGCTTCTTAAATTTCGCAGTTTCCCATGTTATTCAATGGGAAATTCACTGTATTTTCTATCATAAGAAATCCGAAATCTGTCATCTTAGTAAAATCATCAAAATCGTTTTTTGATCCCCATGCACTTTTATAAGAAATGGTGATAACCAAATCGGTGATAACCGTGATGACGAAGCTGAATTAGATCCTTTGTCTTGTATTACATCAGTATCTCTCGGACAGGAAAGAGACTCTTGTTTTCAAGCGAAACGGGTTTAAACCAGTTTCCTTATCTTTGAGATCTGGAACTTTACTACAGATCCTGCCACCAACTAATTCGTATTGGAGTCATGGTCTGCCTCGACAAAAGAATGCTCCAAACATTAGATTGAATTTGACCTTTAGAAAGAAGATAACCGAGTGTTCTTTACCCCATGACTCTGCTCTTTCCCTCTCAAGCAGTAAACAAGTGACGAACTCCAACCTCTTCTCAGTTTTGACTTAGAATAAGAGCTGTTCCTTCAGTTTGTCTTTAGTCTTCAAACGAGTCACTTCATTTTTGTCTGTTGCTTTGAGCGCTACCGATTCCATTTCCACGATGAAGCAAAGTGGTGAAATTTCTGCTACTCTCGCTAAGAAGGTATGTGAGTCCGTTCCTTTAAAGCCCAAATCGTGTGGAGAAGTTATCCTCCCAAGAATTTCTATGAAAAATCTTGCACCTCATCATTTTTATTTAGGTGAAAACACGTTTGCAAAAGTATGCGATTTTAACAACACGGTCCGAGTTCATATTCGAAGTTATAGGAAAGATGGAGAATCTTTCTACCCTTCTAAGAATGGAATAACAATGTCAGCTTCAACGTTCCGAAAATTCATGGGAAAATCACACTGGATTCAAGGCATGAATTGTGACATCTTAATTAATCGTGAACTTATCGTTTCCTGCTGTCCTTCCCTCTTAGATGCTTCTGGCAGTTACACGTTAGAAGTGCTTTCCCCCAGAATTCATGGTTTTCGTCGATTGAATCCTGTTCCGATAAAGCTGACTTGTCAACAATTTGGAACTCTTATTGATCAATGTGAAAAAATATGGGACAGCATTACTCAACTACTATTTGGACCTGTCTTTAGAAAGGCTGTTTTGCACCATCCAAGGACTTCTTCCCCTGTTGCTTCCATCTCAGATGAAGAGTTTTTCATCATGCTTGCTGACATGGTAAGGGATCGCCTTCAGGAACATGTCAATAACTTATATTATTGTATGGAGTGCCACCAACCCCCAAATCGCATATTCGCAAACATCACGGCCCACAGCTGTGTATATGCCACCCCCGAATCCAAGTGGCAAAAGTATTTCGATGATGCCGTTGCATTGCTTAACCCCAAGATTCTAGCAGAATCTTTTGTTGCAGTCACTGGAGACCATGTCCCGTCCAAAGCGTTCTTGGAAAGCATAATTGTAAAGAACTTGCTAGAGACTGTGAAGTCAATGTGCTGAGATATTAGCAGGCAAAAAAAAAAAATTCCTTATACCGACCATGGAGCAGCTGTATGAAGGGGACCCAGAAAAACAGTCCTTTTTTAGGACTACTTTATTTATTTTTATTCATTTATATTTTTTCTGTATGAATGAGTTTCATTTTTTGTAATGAGTTAAATAATAATGAATTTCAAGTTTTTAAAAGTAAAAGGGTGAATGAATAACTCTTAAAGAAATTTATTGGGGATCTGGTATTGAAGAAGGGATTGCTTATTTTTAAGGGAAAGGCTTAATGTATTTCATTAAGGGCCAGGAATTCAACTGGTCTGAGAGCAATGCTTTACAGTATTGAGTCGAAACCAGGACAAAAGGCTAAATTTAGGGGAGTTTGAATTTTTATTTCAAACTGACTACACTTCATTCTCTTAGTTTGAAAAGAGAATAAGTGCTCTCACTGAAGACCCCTCTAGCTATACGTAAATAAACAGTCTAGGATTCATAAAAATATCTTTCCAATTTTCTAGCTAAACTATTTTTACTTCTTTCAGAAACGCACATTAGGAAAAAAAAAAAAAAAAACGAAGTAATTCGTTTTGATTTTAGGAAATAATGAACTGTTCAGAAACACACCCTGTCTGTTTTCAACTGATTCGAAAAAAGACTTTTAAAATATTTTACTTGAACGAAAACGTGCTTCTTAAATTTCGCAGTTTCCCATGTTATTCAATGGGAAATTCACTGTATTTTCTATCATAAGAAATCCGAAATCTGTCATCTTAGTAAAATCATCAAAATCGTTTTTGACCCTATGCACTTTTATAAGATTCCAAAGTGTATCTTAGAAAAAACGAAGTGATTCGTTTTTGACACTAGGAAGGAATGTACTTTTCTGAAATGAACTTTGTAAAATTCTTTCAATTTACTCGATCCAAAACAGTCTTTTATGCATGCTAGTTTTCCCATGTTATTCTATGAGATTTTTACAATTATCAGAAAACGAAAATTTCCAAAATCATCCTCTTAGGAAATCAACAAAACCATTTTTCGTCTTACTTAGAATTTTTCAATAAATAATTCTATTCAGTTGTAAAAATATAGAAATAGCTTATTGAAAATAAAAAAAATAAAAAAAAACGTAGATGTAAGGTGTTGAGAGGAAAGTCGATATTCTTTATTCTTTAATTTTGGTATCATATTCCCGTATTCCTCTCATAAGAGGAAAAAAATATTAAAGTGCGTCTCTTATTTTTTGAGTTCGTTTGATTCGGAGGCAAAATATATATATATATATATATATATATATATGAAAGAAATGTTTTCTCGACGAATGATTCAAACTCATTTCTGTTCGAAGTATAAGAAAATGAAATCTGACATCATAGCAATGAATGCGTAAACACTTTCATTGAAACGATAGTAAATCATCTCGATTATGGCTTCTTTCATGACAATGAAAATTTTCGTAATGAAAGACTTGAAAGTACTTCGAAAGCCTAAAAGAGTTCTACTCTCTTAATAAATTAAAATTGAATAAATGCTTCTGTTTCTCAGTAAAGAACTGAAGGGACATGGAATCTGACAATACTAAAGTGAGAATGAAGATTTTAAAGCAGTTCATGAAAAAAAGGCCATGGTTCATTCAGTAAAGAAATGTCATAGAGTAGAGAGAGTGGGAACAATCTATCCGTCTTTAGGTTGAGCTTTCACTTATAGGGCTTCTTTTTCATATTGAAATATAAAGATGCATTTCCTTTAACTGGAAATGAACTAATATATACATATATTTCCCCAGCTTGGAAGAATATACCTTTACATTAAATATATCTCTTTTTTGGATAGAAAATGTATACAACTCTGAATATCAAATAAATAAAAAAATAATGTTTATGGGAAGAACGGAATTAGTCGCTTTGTCTCTAGAATGAATGTTTTTTCGGACGAGACGGGAAAATATTCAGCCCAAAGAATACAAATTTTATCGAAAGAAAAAGGTTTTAGATTGTATGTCTTGACATTGAATGCTTTCCTGTCGAGGCAGTCCACGAAAAGTATGGCTAACTACGAAAGAATAAAAAAAATGTATATTTGACATACATGCAAGCTTTGAGGAATATTTTTAAGCAAGTTGGAAAATATACTATATAAGGAAACCAAAATCTGACGATTTGTTGCATCTAAAATAATCGTTTGCTGAAATGAAATGGAAAAAAAAAGATAGTGTAAATAAAAGGACTCATAAGTTTGTCCAAGAAAAAAGAATCCTGACCTATTGAGAAGTTTAATGAAATTTCAAAGATAGAGGAAGAAAAATATCGGAAATTGGGAAGCTATAAGGAAATAAAGACCGAAAATATTGTTTGAGCAGAATTTTAACTGGGAAAGATCTGTAGAGTTCTTGAACATACGAAAAAATTACGAGAAAATATTATTGCAGGGTGAAAGACTCAGAATTAACATGAAGTCTGTGTCCAGTAATTACTGCGAACAAGAACGAAATAATTTCTAAAGAAGCATTTCCTCGTCTCATGGTCTGAAATAAAATTGAATGGAGGAAAAAGAAAAGTTCCCCAGAAAATTCATTACATCTACACGAAAAAACTCCCTCAAAACATACAAAAAATATATAAAAACACATGAAGAAATAACGTAAAAGTAATTTAAAAATATATATATATAGGGAATACGTAGTACACGAAAACCATTTGACCCCCTGACTATTTTTGGAAACCAAATCATCGTGAGTTAGAACCTCGCTAAGACCTTAGGAGCATTTTTATTCCCTTGGAAAGAAAATTCCCCAGCATCGTTACGTAAAAATTTCCTCCGGGGAAAAAATAGTATTGAAGAGGGGGAAATCTTGCTTGCAAACCACAGGAATAAATGCAAAAATTCCCAACGGACCCTACTCAGTCGTTACCATCCCTCAAAATCAAAGATCCATCGAAATAATAAAGTTCCAAGAAGCATCATCATATCTAACACCTACGCAGTGCCCTTTCCCCACTCGGTCGTTGCCATCCCCCAAAATCAAAGATCCATCGAAAGTTCCAAGAAGCATCGCTAAGGGGTAGTACATCGAGTTGGCATCCCCCTATATCCAACACCTTTCCCACTCGGCCGTTGCCATCCCTCAAAATCAAAGATCAATCGAAAGTTCCAAGAAGCACCGCTAGGAGGCAGCACATCGAGTTGACATCCCCCTATATCCAACCCCTTTACCACTCGGGCGTTGCCATCCCTCAAAATCAAACATTTATGAACAAAAATAAGATATCATAATAACATTTCTTGAGATGAGGACATGAACGTATTATTCGAGAAAAAAAGTGAAATGATTAATTAATACTTACCCTACATAATTTTCATTAGGGAAGACACATGAGGAATTCATGAAAATTAATTGAAAAAAAATACATCAACAAATTACGAGGGAAAAAACGTTTTACATAACAATAACCTAAGGGGATGGGGTCGAGAGAGGGGAAAATAAATAATGAATAAACCTTCATTAAATTAAAAAAAAAAGGAATAAACCTTCATTGATTTCCCCCAAAATTCGACAAAGTCCAATAAATACTACTATCTTCGGAGATAAGCACACACTTCGGTCGAGGGGGGAAAATTGCAGCGGGGAATTGGAGGCTGCTACTGACCACGCCCCTCCGTTCGCTCGACTGCAGCTTGCTGCGTCTGGCTGCTACTAGAGGCTGCTGAAAAAAGTAGCAGCCTAATGTTAAGTTGACATCCCCCTATATCCACCCCCTTTCTCACTCGGTCGTTGCCATCCCTCAAAAACAAAGATCCATCGAAAGTTCCAAGAAGCACCGCTAGGGGGCAGCACATCAGCATCGTCCCAACACACAAGCGCCACCTACATCCTCACCCATGCCACACTTCCTCATCCTCCTGATGCCTGCGTCAGGCCACGCCCCCCCCCCTCCGTTCGCTCGTCTGCTGCTGGCTGCTACTGGCTGCTACTAGAGGCTGCTGAAAAAAGTAGCAGCCTAATGTTAAGTCTATGGGCTGCTATTTAAGCCAGAATCGGTCATTTCCCTCTACTTACGTCACATCTCCCCCCCGAAAGAGGGCCGGGGGCATGGCCCACGGGTCAGCCGTGACCATGAATCGTTGCAGGCAGCCATACACTGTAGAACGTGCACTTGAGAACTCCCAGTCAATCTGGTGTGTGGAATGCAACGTCACACACATTTATTTTTCGTAGCGCTGGAGAAGAGATTCTCTGATTTTTCCTATCTCGCGGTGTGGAAATAACATCACACCATTGTGAGATTTTGAACGGTCGGGTCATCCGGAAAGTTCGGGCGCCATTATAACGAAGTAAATTTCTCCGTCATTTTTGGTCTACGCCGGGATTCGAACCCGAGTCCGCTTATTCCGGAATACCAACTGAGCTACGCAGACGTTCATTCTGATTGCTATCTGCCTTTATGTCGTGTGCGTCCTGCTGACAGGTACGTCACAGAAGGTCTCGTCATTTGGTGTCAATGGCCAGCGATATGCATCGGTTTTGGCACTATAAAGGTGATTCCAACACTTAAACAGTATCAGTGCCTCAATTCAACAAAAACTACTTTTATGCATGGTGGTTCACCTCGTTACATCGGTAACGCTTGTCAGGCAGTTGCCGCAGGTGCATTTTACCAACGGAAGAATAATCAGCAGCCAGTTTTCTACAACTTGGTCAGCGCCCTCACCGGATCTGAACCCGTTCAGATATTGGCTTTAAGGACATCTAAAGAGCTTCGTCTATCATGGTCACATAGAAAACTTGGTGGTCCTCAAGGCAAGCAATACGCGCCATGTCCACAACATTTTCAGTGAAACGTTTTGATCTGTGGTTGACCATGTTATTTTGCGATTTCAACATGTTGCAGAAAACAAGGAAATACATGTGTATATCGGACAGGTTGTTATGTAACCACAAAATGTGCCTTCTGTATTGTAATTTTTTTTGCATGTTTTATATTTTAGTCTACAGCAATAAAGCGCCATTTGACCCCAAGAGACGAATTTTGGAACTAGTTTTTATCTTTCCGTCAAACAAAATTTCATCTCCTCAGGAAGCCTGATATCAAATTTGAAGTCATTTTGAACAATAACTCCACCTGTAGCACCCTCGAAAATGATAATTTTAATTATCGACACCCGATGTATTAGCTCATGTTACAAACGTTTGTATAGTTCTGTCATGCAAAAACTGACTCTCAGACATGACAGCTGCGGTTTTTGCTATATGCCATTCAACGATCGCTACTACATCGGAGCTTTGAATGATTCACCTCCACACGTGTGTCAGGAAATCATCGTGTTCTAAGCAAACTCGTAATTCATCATTGTACAGAGGGTGAGTCGAAAGTTTTGCAATACTTGCATAAACGCATGTGCTGCGGCTGGTATGTCACGCATTTAAACTAGCTCAAGTCGCGCACTGCACTCAGTCGAAAGCAGACGGTCGGACCGTCACCTCCAACCTCTACTCTGAACAGGTGGAGCGGATGTATGCCGTTTTGGAGGAGAATTACCCAGCACTGGTCAACAGAAAGAGCGCTTTCCTACAGCTGGACAACGCTCGGCCTCATACCGCGTGAATGACCAGGGCAAAACTCCAGGAACTTGAGGGCATCGAAACTGATGTCACACGCAGCCCCGTCAGATTATTACTTGTTCCGGTCCATGGCCCACGTTCTTCGCGGGGCACTTCAACAACCAGGACGAGGTGGCAGCTGGGGGGAAGGAGTTCTTTGCCTCGAAGGACAAGAACTGGTACCGCCGCGGAATCAAAGAACTGGCAGACAGATGGCTAAAGACGGTGCAGAACGATGGCCTAAACTTTGAATGCTAGTCAGTTTTCGTCGTAAAGGTACGTATGAAGACATAAAGTAATCCAAATATTGCAAGATTTTCGAGTCACCCTCTGTAAAATACACGAGCGTGAAAATCCTCCAAATACGTGGCGTCAGTGAACAAACAAAGACATCGCTCTTTCAACGTTTTAACAACACTTAGCAACCGAAAAAATGTTATTCGGTCACCGCTGGGAAATCGAATCCCAGATCTCTCGATATCTAGCCGAGCGCGTTAGCCTTACATCACGGTGACCAACAATCCACGCCGCTATGTGTGTTTTTCTGTCTGCTTCTGACATCATAAATCCGTAAGATGGGCTCAGCTACTTTGACGTCTCCATCTGGTGGGCATTAACGGCACTGGCTATATATTTATTATAGCAATTAAATCCGAAGGGCGAGATCCAAAGTGAAAATCCTCCAAATACGTGGCGTCAGTGAACAAACAAAGATATCGCTCTTTCCACGTTTTAACAACACTTAGCAACCGATTTCTTTTATTTGGTCACCGCTGGGAAATCGAACCCTACGTGTGTTTTTCTGTCAGAAGCTGACAGAAAAACACACATAGCGCCGTTGACTGTTGGCCACCGTGGTGTAAGGCTAACGCGCTCGGCTAGATATCGAGAGATATGGGATTCGATTCCCCAGCGGTGACCGAATAATAATTTTTCGGTTGCTAAGTGTTGCTAAAACGTGAAAAGAGCGATGTCTTTGTTTATACACTAGCGTAATCTGTTTCCCAGTTGATTCGTGATCGCGACCACTCCACATCCAGCTGACGATGAGCATTGGTCAGTTGCACATGATGCAATAACATCATACATGCCATGCCGCCTCCTTCAGCCAGCGGAAAATGGTTTCTTCTGGGATGGCTGGAGTAACCGTTGTCTTGATGGAAGCCAGCGTGGTTTAGGCGCAGTATGTTCATGTCGCCGAAGCAGACGACCGTCTGTCTTCAATAGCTTTGTACAGCCTTATATAGGTGCACGAATGCCTTCTTGCAACCACTGTTGCCAGCGTCGATGGACTGTTATATTTTAGCTGCTCCCGTGTTCCGCTAGACTACGACTCCAGCATTTGTCCTCTTGAGGCTCTTTCATGGTCTTCAGACTTTCGCGGTTTCCATTTGTTCTGCAAAGATGTCATTTTACAAATTCAAGGACTTTGTAATCTGTGTTTCTTCGAACGAGGCATTATAAAATAAACATGTTTTCTGTTTTAGTACTGTTAAAATTTTGAAAGAACTACGCTGAAACAGAATAACCCAAAACCAAACCCAAAAACTTTTGAAGTAAATGTATATGAATTTTAGTCATGGTTTCACCCATCTGACGGAAATAGTATTTTGCAATCCAATTTTCAGAGATGCGGATATCGTGTCAAATACTTACATAAGGCTACGCCACTTATCATAAAATTTGTGCATAAGGAAAAGCTGTAAAATATGGGTATGGTGACAGCTATCAGATGTAAAACGGATTTTTCCAATCTGACTTCTAGAACAGCATACGCTGCTAAATTCAAGTATGAAAGTTAGCCCACCAAGCAGAGAAATTATACATCTGGAATGGTAAAAGATCTTGGTAATCACTACAACAATTCGATACAAAAAGATGTTTTTCTAATGTGACTTTTGGTAGAGGAGCAGTCCAGCCAAACAGAAATACACATTACTCCATGCAGTTGAAAAAATGTTCATCCTGTACAGTGAAAGATGCATGGATCATAATTTTATGGTTACAGTTACCCGATGTGGAAACAATCTTTCAACACAACTGCTGTGGAATCCGCTTTATATATAAAGATATGGAATCCACTTTATAGGTAAAGATATGGAATCCACAGGCACAAAGATAGAGCAATACTACGAGGAATACTATAGATTAGCAATACTGCGAATATACAAAACACATACAGAGGTGCATTTATGCACAGGCGACGGGGTTCTTTTACAATTTTAAAACATGCACGCAGAGAAGCAAAACATTTTCCTATTAGGGTGCAAATATATGACATAATTTGCAAAACTAAACAGATATGCACAACGGGTATGAGGTTGAATAAGTTGGGTCTACGAAGGCACAAGACTCGTGTTGCAGTCAGGTACGAATTTCAGATCAGATGGCGCTAGCTATTGTATTAAACAATGGCTGCAAAATGAGATACTGAACATATAAAGGTCGTGCGTTTCCAATTTTACCAGAGTGCACTCAAAGAGATGAAGGAAGTATTACGAAACGGTGGAGAACATAGAACAGTAGTCTTCCATGTAGGTATTGCCATTGTGTAGTGCCTTCACTTGTGATGTACTACAGAGGTGATGTACATGTTAAGACGGCAAAGTTGTAACGACAAATTCCCTCGGTGCAGCTAACTAGGAAAGTATTCGGCTCTCGAGCAGAAGGATGCAGTTTCGAGCCCTGTCACTGACTTCTCCATTTCTGATACTAGGCTGAAAATCTAAATATTTCTCTATAAAAATTCAGTCTTCAAAAAATTTGGTTTCCATCACCGATGATTCACTAGGATTCGGACAACTAGTCAGAAACTTACGCTACTGACTACTCAGTCACCCGGCTGTGAATATTTCACTGGATGATGTCTAGCGGATAAGTGAAACGAATTTACATGATTTTTTTGTTTAATTTTTGATTGGAGGGTTATCGACCGCCGTGAGCAACTCAATGGGCTATTAGCGATTGCTCGTCCTTAGTTTAAGGCCACTGGCTCCAGAAAAGAGAGAAAGCCAGTATCGTAAGACAAACACACCATCCATATCTCACTTGGGATTCAAACCTCGATCCATCTCGGACGAACGGTCAGAACCCAGCGTTTAGAATAACCACGGTGCTAGCGGAGTGGCAATTTGTATAGTGACAGTTCCACATGGAAGCCATAGAAAGGCTGCTTCATAGAGCGTGGTGCCTATTGATTGGTCAGGAGTGAAGAACCAAAAGTCTCCATTTCAGCGACGCTTCAGTGTAAACAATGGAACTGAAGTGAAGAAATAAATGCCGAATATTCAAAGGCAAAGTCCTGATACCTGATAAAATTTCGCAGAAATCAGCTGGAAAACTTTCACGATCAGAAAAAGTGCCAAAAATAGACGACTCGAACGCGCAAAAACAAGCAAGAGCTCAAACGTTGCGGTTTCTAGAATTGCTGGTGCGAGTGCAATATTCAATCAAAAGACAGCAAAGCACTGTACACCAAACAGAGGTCATAGAGAGGTCAGATATGCACAAAACTTAGGGGACTTCAAACAACACTCAACTCGAAGAACCAGATGAAACTTCTTGCGTTACAGCAAAATAACAACTAGAATAATGTAGAAGGTTTTCGTGCTGATAGGAACTTCTTTAAAAAACAGCCGTCGTAGCACGATCTTTAACAACAGGTTTCAAAATACATGATACTTAAAACTTTATTAAGTTAAAAACACATATGGATTACAATGACACATGAGCGCTTTCGGGGTCGCCAGCGACTCCCATCATCAGATGTGTGAATACTGAAGCAATTTGACATGTACTGAAGTATATATTTACAACGTTCAGTGACGTAGGAGTTAGAGTTATAGCGCAAGCGCAAAGTCTGCGAAATACAATCGACACAATACAATAAGCTTAATAGATTCAACAATAACTATGTATTAGGTTTGTTTTCTATAAGAAGTCTCCAGGGGTGAGGGATATTGTATGGAATATCATCGTTGCATGCAGACTTTTTATGATGAATTATATACAGACTTTCGGTGATTAAAGTCAGAAACTTATTAGGAGGTGATGCAAGGATTGTGACACTATTCCAGTCTGGGTGAAAGTTTCCTGTATGGACCAACATGGCTAATGAGGTATTTTGAGTACCCATTTTAATGCTGTACTTGTGTTCCTTTAAGCGTGTTGACAAGTTGCGCACTGTGGATCCGATATAAGTGCGTATTTCCCCGTATTCATCTGTGGGGATCAACGGGACACTGTATATACCACTTTTGTTTGCAATATCCACTGGGTCTCTATCGTTTTTAAGCATTGCCATCTATTAAGCTTATTGTATTGTGTCGATTGTATTTCGCAGACTTTGCGCTTGCGCTATAACTCCAACTCCTACGTCACTGAACGTTGTAAATATATACTTCAGTACATGTCAAATTGCTTCAGTATTCACACATCTGATGATGGGAGTCGCTGGCGACCCCGAAAGCGCTCATGTGTCATTGTAATCCATATGTGTTTTTAACTTAATAAAGTTTTAAATATCATGTATTTTGAAACCTGTTGTTAAAGATCGTGCTACGACGGCTGTTTTTTAAAGAAGTAACAACTAGAAAACATGTTTCCTTAGAGCAGTCTTCATCCAACCTCATTCGTTGACGATTCTGGCGGTCTTGGTACTATGCACATGCTCAGCTAACCTCCCAAAGCAGGTGTGTGTCATGAAGTTGCACGTAGTCTTACTTAACGTCGTCCCACTTACGGCTTCTCTTAAAACCTCTATTTCTCATTGATTATGTTCAGTAGTAGCTAGTAACATTGGGGCCGTCGTACAAAAATGCCCCCTGTTCAGTGTAAATACCGTATAGTCAGGTTTACCTAGGTATACTGCCGCGAATTTCATTTTACATATGGCATTTTGTTTTATACAATAACGGTAGCTCATCTTGCAATCCAAATTCAAAGCCCAATTTTCGTGCAGGTTCATTCTCAATCTACTGTATATACACTGGCGGAAAGTGAAAAAAGAACACCAAGAACTAGACGTCTGATACCAACGAAATTTATACAGCATAATAACGGAATACAGAGCATAACGTGATAAAAACATTATGGCAAAATACAGCTGTATTTGCTGGTAAACTGAAAAATAACATTTCCATGTAGCATGGTTAAGTACGAGGTTGAACCGCCATGAACTGCGTGACACTGTACAATTCTGGCATGGAGTCTGTCGTACAGATGTTGGATGTAAGTTTGAAGTATTGAGTTCCAAGCATCCTTAACCTGGACGCGTAAATCGGGGATGGTCGTGACTGGCCATGGAGACCGGATAAGTCGTTGTCCCATAAAATCCCACACGTGGTCAATAGGGTACAAATCCGGTGAACGTGCAGGCCATGGAAATTGTCTCACACACTGAAGTGCATGTTGCGTTGCACGTGCCGTGTGTGGGCGTGCGTTATCTTGCTGGAAAACACCACGATGGACTGACCTTACAAATGGCACATCAACGGGCTGAATGATGTTGTCGATGTAGGATTTGCTGTTTAACGTACCCGGTACAAACACTAGTTGTGTACGGGAGTGATAGCTGATCGCTCCCCACACCAGGAGACCAGGTGTAGGCCCTGTGTGTCGCTGGCGGATGCAAGAAGGGTGGAGACGCTCCCCTGTGCGTCTGCGAACACGCATACGGCCATCGGAGGCTCCCAAGCAGAATCTGCTTTCATCGCTGAACACGACAGATCGCCATTGCGTTCTCCAGTGCAGACGTTGGCGACACCACTGCAGCCGTTCCTGACGGTGGGCTGGAGTCAGAGGTACACATGGTGCACGTAGTCCTGCATCCAGTAGACGGTTGCGGATTGTTCGCACAGTCACCTCAGGTGCAACGGCAGCTCGGATTTGCGTTGCAGTGGATGTTCTGCTTGACAACACCGCTCTTCTTATGCGTCGATCGGTCCGCTCATCAGTCCGTCTGTGACTCCCGGTTCCACGTCTTCTCGTGTGGGAATGTTTCTTGGACCATCTACGCCACCATCGTACCACCACCGATACTTCCCGTCCAATTCGCTCTACAATACGACGATAAGACCACCCGGCCTCGCGGAGTCCGACTAGACGACCTCGCTCAAAGTCCGATAACTGCTGAAATCGTACACGTCTTCCATGTCCAGGCATTGCAGCTTCTTCAGGGTCTTCGCACGTGTCCGTACGCCGACGACTGATTACATTCACTTCGCCGTACTCCTTAAATTAACCCGACGATAATTTGCATATTATGCCGTGCTGTGGCGTAAGCGCTCACCGGTTGGTCCCGAAATTAACATCACACATACGTAAACTCGACCCCATTAACATATGTAAATTTCATGATCGTCCGCCAATTCCTTCTTGGGGTTCTTTTTTCACTTTCCGGCAGTGTATATAAAAATGGATGTGTGTGTGTGTGTGTGTGTGTGTGTGTTCCAGCCTAACTCTGGAACGCCTGGAGCAATTTCAACCAAATATGGTACACATATGACTTACTATCTGAAAAAAAATACTGTGGGGGTAAGACACCCCTAGCACCCCTAGGGGTGACATGTAAAAATAATCGAAAACGACCGATATTAGTGTCAATTAGTGTCGAATCCGTAGTTTTCGGGGTCGCTGAGAGGAATAGTGACACTCCCGATGCCGTTTAAGCCCAAGTTCAGCCCCCATCGGCATGGGGGGTGAGAAGGGGTGAAAAATAAAATGTCCAAAATGACCGAGTTTAGTGTCGAATCCATAGTTTTCGGGGTCGCTAAGCTGATTGGTGACAGTCCCGATGACATTTAAGCTCAAGTTTAGTCGAATAGAACGAATACAACTCTGTAGAACCTTTTGGAAAATTTTAGAAACGAATAGAACTCTGTAGAACCTTCTAGAAGATTGTGGAAACGAATAGAACTCGGTGTCGGTAGAACCTTCTGGAAATTTGTAGAAATGAAAAGAACTCTGTAGAACCTTCTAGAATGTTGTGGAAATGAATAGAACTTTGTAGAACCTTCTGGAAATTTTTAGAAATCATTATGTCCCGGTCTTGGACTCATGATGTTCGAGAAAATTCCAGCACCCACTCGAATCTTAGATGGTCGTATTTAAGGGAAGCTAACTCGACAAGTATTCCAGTTTATCATCTTTCAGTGAATGTGACAGTTTCATTTCGCTCTTTTAGTTGATTGTATAAGTGTTTCCTACTTTATTTGACAGTGACAGTGTGCATTTTGGATTCAAGTTCTGTGAAGAGTTTTATATTTCTACATGGATGTAAGTACTTCATAATTTTAAATTTTAAATTTGTTATTTCCTTATGTTTTTATTAACTTTTTATTGTACTTTTCGCAGTGGTAACGAAAAACATGATCCACGGACCATGTGGAAATCTCAATCCCAACTCTCAGTGTATGAAGGACGGAAAGTGTACCAAGAAATACCCAAGAAAATTCATTAAAGAGACACAAACTGGAAATGACGGTTATCCTCTATATAGACTGCGAGTTCCAGAAGATGGAGGGTTCACGGCGAAACTAAAGATACGCAGCAATACAGAAATAGAAATCGACAATAGCTGGGCTCTGCCATTTTCGCCGCTGCTGTCAAAAATGTTTCAGACACACATCAACGTGGAGTACTGTAACAATGTGAAATCAATCAAATATATGTGCAAGTATGTTAACAAAGGTAGTGATATGGCTGTTTTCGGCATAAGCAACGAAAGAAAAAACGATGAAGTGATGCGGTATCAGTTGGGAAGGTACATTAGCAGCAACGAGGCAGTTTGGCGAATCCTAGGAATTCCGATTCACGAAAGACACCCTACTGTTGTTCACCTCAGCGTCCATTTAGAAAATGGTCAGAGAGTTTATTTCACAACAGAGAGCGCCCATACAGTGGTTGATCAGCCACCAAACACGACTTTAACAGCATTCTTTCAACTGTGTCAGCAGGATCCTTTCGCAAGGACTTTGTTGTATCCTGAGATACCTCGATATTATAGATGGAATGCATCGAGGAAAGTTTTCTGTAGAAGAAAAGTTGGCCAGCCCGTTCCTGGACATGATGCAGTCGCGAGTGACGCCTTGGGTCGAGTGTACACAGTTCACTCCAATAACGCCGAATGCTATTTCCTTAGGATGCTGCTTCACTCAGTTCGAGGACCAACATCTTTTGCGGAGCTAAGAACAGTAAACGGCGAAGTATGCCAGACATTTAGAGAGGCCTGTCAGAAGTTGGGTTTACTGGAAGGAGACCAGCACTGGGATGACAGCCGCCCCGGTGGCGCAGTGGTCTAAGGCGTTGGCCTCTGATCGTTCGTCCGAAAGGGGTCCGGGTTCGAATCCCGGTGAGGCATGGATGTTGTGTTTGTCTTACGGCACTGGCTCTCTCCCTTCCCTGGAACCAGTGACCCTAAATTAGGGACGGGCGACTGCTTATAGCCCATTGAGTTGCTCACGGTGGTCGTTAAACCTCCAATCAAAAAAAAAAAAAAAAACTGGGATGACATATTGCGAGAAGCCGAATTGATCTTCCTCCCAGAGCAAATCAGAAACCTGTTTGCTATAATATTGACTACGTGCAGTCCATCGAATCCAAACACTTTATGGGGAAAATATAAGGAGGCCCTAAGTGAGGATATACTCGCCAAAGTCCGGAGAGAAAATCCGACATTAGAAATTATGTTTGGTCTGGATATTTTCAACAAGGCTTTGATTATTATTGAGGACAAATGTGTGGCCATGATCAATAAAACATTACTGCAACTCGGCCTGCCTGCACCAGTACGAGACCGACAAAACGTACTTTACGCAGATTACATACGAGAAAAGAACTACAACGTCGAAGATGTGACCTATATTCTAAATTAACTTTTCTTTTTAGTTTCTTTCCCTATGTAAATCTTGAGTTTATTCTCAGTTACACTTCACTCTTAACGTGATGTCTTTTCTCTCAAACAAATACTGTTGGCAACATAATTGAGGTTGAATGAACGTGACGTAAGCCTGATATAAGATAAGAACGAGAAATAAAAACGACGACTAAACTGCTGCTTGGCGAGCGTTGCTTGGAGAAGTGTTGCAAGCTGTGCGTTGTGTTGTAGAGCGTTGCTTTAAGAGCTGTGTAGAGCTGTGTGGTGTGTGGAGCGTTTAATGCGAAGTACTATGTGATGTTATGATTTGTTATGGAAGTGCTACATCCTGAATAAAGCATCTTTTCCGTAAGTTTGACTTCTGTTGTTTACATGTTTTGTCTGGCCGTTAAGGTTTAATTTAGGAACTATTTCATCTTATGGTTATGCTTTTAAAATAACGTAGAAGTACGAAAAGACTTCTACGTCATAAAGAGCCAAGTGGATACGTCGCGGACAAGAAGCCACTTCTAAATCAAGATCAGAAAAAACATACCAAATTATCATGGATCAGGTAGCGAAACAACAAGGTGGTATCATTTTTCTTGATGCTTCTGGGGGCACAGGGAAATCATTTTTAACTAATTTAATTCTGGCCGAAATCAGGGCTCAGGGAGAAGTTGCTCTTGCCATCGCCTCTTCAGGAATTGCGGCGAAGTTAATGGAAGGAGGGAGGACAGCCCATTCCGCACTTAAGTTGGCACTTGACATCGCCAGACAGGGAAATCCTACCTGCAAGGCAAGTGGTCAAGTGGTCGGGCGCAGGCAAGGCAAGTGGTCGGGCGCAGGTGCTCAAGACATGTAAATAAATCGTATGGGATGAATGCACCACTTCTCACAAGAAAGCTCTCGAGCCCCTTGACGTCACTCTGAGAGATCTGAGAGGAAACGACAACCTGATGGGAGTAGTTCTGGCACTCCTCTGTGGAGACTTTCGTCAAACTCTGCCCGTCACCCCAAAGTCAACACCGGCCGATGAGATTCACGCATGTTTAAAACATTCATTTTTGTGGAGACATGTGCGACAGATAACTTTAAAGCAAAACATGAGAGTACATCTGAGGGATTACAGTGCTCAAATTTTCTCAAACAAACTACTGGAGATCGGAGAAGGTATAGATTAGCAGTTGAATCTTCTGGCAAGATAAAATTGCCATCCGATTTTTGTAATCTGGTGTCGTCCGTCGCAGAGCTAATAGATGCAGTCTATCGGGCTGCTTTCCAAAACTATCACAATTTGAACTGGTTGCGAGAGAGGACCATTCTTTCTGCTAAAAATGAAGACGTCCACGAAATAAACAATAAAATACTTGCTATGTTACCAGGCGTAGTCACTGAATACAAGTCTATCGATACCGTAGTAGATGCAGATGAGGTCGTCAATTTCCCACATGAGTTCCTAAACTCACTTGATCCGGCTGGATTGCCACCACATCGTCTTTTACTTAAAGTGGGATATCCAATTATTTTACTACGGAACCTCGACCCGCCAAAACTTTGCAACGGCACAAGGCTGTGTGTAAAGAAGATGCTGGGCAATGAAATTCAAGTGACTATTTTAACAGGAAAGGGAAAGGGTGAAACAGTTTTTATCCCACAGATACCACTCATTCCGACGGATCTCCCTTTTAACTTTAAGGGATTGCAATTTCCAGTGAGACTTGCGTTCTCGATCACGATCAAGAAGTCACAGGGGCAGTCTATTAAGTACTGCGGGGTGGATTTGAGATCGCCATCTTTCTCCCATGGACAACTTTATGTTGTTGATCAAGGGTGGGTTCACCCAAGAATTTACTATTTATTCTTGCTCCTGGAGGTGAAACTAAGAATTTACTATTTATTCTTGCTCCTGGAGGTGAAACTAAGAACTTACTATTTATTCTTGCACCTGGAGGTGAAACTAAGAACTTACTATTTATTCTTGCTCCTGGAGGTGAAACTAAGAATTTACTATTTATTCTTGCTCCTGGAGGTGAAACTAAGAATTTACTATTTATTCTTGCTCCTGGAGGTGAAACTAAGAATTTACTATTTATTCTTGCTCCTGGAGGTGAAACTAAGAACTTACTATTTATTCTTGCTCCTGGAGGTGAAACTAAGAATTTACTATTTTTTCTTGCTCCTGGAGGTGAAACTAAGAGTTTACTATTTATTCTTGCTCCTGGAGGTGAAACTAAGAATTTACTATTTATTCTTGCTCCTGGAGGTGAAACTAAGAATTTACTATTTATTCTTGCTCCTGGAGGTGAAACTAAGAATTTACTATTTATTCTTGCTCCTGGAGGTGAAACTAAGAACTTACTATTTATTCTTGCTCCTGGAGGTGAAACTAAGAATTTACTATTTATTCTTGCTCCTGGAGGTGAAACTAAGGATTTACTATTTATTCTTGCTCCTGGAGGTGAAACTAAGGATTTACTATTTATTCTTGCTCCTGGAGGTGAAACTAAGAATTTACTATTTATTCTTGCTCCTGGAGGTGAAACTAAGAATTTACTATTTATTCTTGCTCCTGGAGGTGAAACTCAGAACTTACTATTTATTCTTGCTCCTGGAGGTGAAACTAAGAATTTACTATTTATTCTTGCTCCTGGAGGTGAAACTAAGAGTTTACTATTTATTCTTGCTCCTGGAGGTGAAACTAAGAATTTACTATTTATTCTTGCTCCTGGAGGTGAAACTAAGAATTTACTATTTATTCTTGCTCCTGGAGGTGAAACTAAAAATGTTGTTTATAATAAAGTTTTGTGTTAAATTAATATTATAGTGAATTTATAAAATATTTTACTTTATAATTTGTATACTGTACTTATACTTTTAAAAACCCGTAAATAAAATTACTTTGTTTTTACACTATAGATATATTTCATTCCTTTTCCTGTCTAATAGAAGATTGGGATAAATAAATACCCGGGCAACGCTAGGTATTTATTTATCCCAATCTAGTTGACAATAAAAAAGGGCCATTACTCCATTGTTCCGCCAATGTGCTGCGTTTTACGTTTTGATGCGTCTCAGTTCTGAGGAAGAAAGTTCTGCTGCGGCTACAGACACAGGAATTGTAAAAAACAAAAGATATGCAGGACATTCTTCGGGAAAAACTGCATGGTTTTCAATCCACAACAGCTCTAATACTCCTTTTCTTGGTAGAGTGAAGTAACTCAACACTGAACGACAGACTGTTACACGGATATTTGTTATCAATACGGCAGCCAGTAGCCCACTGACTATGAAGCCGACCACTACGTATGTAAATGATCGGCCGGACAGAGCGCGAAAACAAAGCATCGTTTTCGACAGTCGGTAAGATTAAAAGCGACGCATCGCGGATAACGAGCTTATCGTAGAATAGGGCACAAACTAGGGAAAGAAAAGGCAGGGAAAACGTACATTGTCGGAGTCATTTTCGTAATAATAAAAATAACTGATACAACCTGTTGATCGGCGAATGTTCAGTAAGCGCAGTAATGCGCTATAATTATCAGGTCGTTCAGAAAATAATGGGCGATTTTCCGAGGTGCCACATACAACTCGCCCATAATGCTTGCAGACCAACCCGCTTGCATGAGTTGAGTACGTTTCGTACGAGTTGAAGGGCAAATCAGACGCCACATACACGCCATAATCGATTGAGCTGCAATCGTTACTACTCCTGTGAGGGTGGTCTGTACAACATGTTGGTAAGGAGTGAGTTGCGGGTGATTATGCCTCATGAGTTCAAATTGGGTCATAATGCGGCACAAACCTACCGTAATCCGGTCGAGGCATGGGCCGAGAAGGCAACATATGAACGTACTTTTCGTCGGTGGTTTGAAATTTTCGTTCCAGTGACACGAGCTTACAATATGAGGAGGGTCGAGGACGACATTCGTTCATTGATAACGACGCTTTTAAGGTAAATATGGGGGCAAAACTTCGCGTCACAGCTAGAGAACTCGCCAAACAGTACAATGTGTCGTTGTCAACCATTTCCCAACATCTCTACCACATTGGTAAAGACAAGAAGCTCGATACGTGAGTCTCACACGAATTGACGAAGCATCAGAAACAACACAACAACGGCTTGAGATGTGCAAGAACCTTTTGCTTTCCAACGAAAAGGAGCCCCTACTTGATCGCATTGTAACCCGTGATGAAAAGTGGGTGCCATGCAACAACCGTAAGAGATCTGTACAGTGGCTGGACCATGGTGAATCACCGAAACAACATTTTAAACCAGGGTTGACGCCAAAGAAGGTTTTGTTGAAAGTGTGGTCGACTGTTTACGGTGTCATACACTACAGGTTCTTGAACGCTGGTGAAAGCATTACCTCAGTCACATACTATAAAGAAATTGACCGAATGCACCAGGAGTTGTGTTCTTTGGTGAACAGGAAGGATCCTATCCTCCTCCATGAAACTCGAGACTAAACGTGCCACCAATGACGAAACAGAAACTACACGAACTGAGCTTCGAAACACTTCCACATCCAGCCTACTCACTTGACTTGGCACCTACCGATTTCCATCTGTTCATGCATTTTAGCAACTACCTCAATGACAGGATCTTCAAAAACCAAGAGGAGGCCGAAATTGCATTCCGGAACTTTCTTGAATCAAGGGAGCAATATTTCTTCCGGACTGGCATTGAAGCACTTGTCACTCGCTGGCAGAGGTGCTTAATGCGCCTATTTCAAACAAAACAAGGTTATATGCTATGAGGTATGTGCCTTTCGTTTTCACCCTCCAAATAGGCCATGATTTTCCGAACGACCTGGCATGTTAAAATTGCCTTCCATTGGCTTATTGTGGGATGAATTTTGTGTTTCTTCTTTGAGAATGTCTTTTCGCAACTAGACAGAAATTGTAAGGTTATTATTATCTCGTATTATCATCAGTTTTTCGTTGTTATCTTTCTTTCGTCTTTTTCATTGCTTATCGTTACCCCCAAATTGGACTCTCAAGCGGCTGGGCCTTAGTGCAACTGCGCCACCTTGCCCTGTGGTAGTTACGTCACTGATTCTATTCTTATAACTGGCTGCACAAAGAATGCATTAGGTATATGCATAAGTTTCCAGAACTCCCCGTATCAGGCTGTAAAAGCGAAACGGTTGAACTTTTGCCAAAATTTCATGTATAGGTATAAGGTGGCAATACTGCGTGGAACGACACGTATTGGCGAACAGCTCACATTTCGGTTAGCTGAGCTAGGACATAGTGACTGACAAGATGAATACAGGTCACTGCCTGTTGTTCATGTTGAATTTCAGGAAACCCTCTGAAGAAGCACGAGAGTGGATTATTTCGGCATACGGCGAGAAAGCTGTAGGTGCAAGCATCTGTCGTGAGTGGTTTGTGAAGTTCAGAAGTGGTGATTGCAGCGTGCAGGCCAAGCAACGCATGCAGAGCGCAGATTTGCAAGCTCTTGCGGAGGAATGCCGCCCAGTCGACCACATAACTGGCAATTCACTTAGGCGTGAATCATCAGACCATAGTTCGGCAGTTGTATTCCATGAGGAAGCTTCAAAATTGGGAACGTGACCAAAAAACGCTGGAAACTTATGCATAGACCTAATATACTGGGTGTTCCGCTTAGAAGTATCATGAAAGAAAAATTTCTAACTTACAAAGTGCTAGTTCGAATGACAGAAGATGGGCCAAATGTAAAGAGCAGTTGAGAAACTGATAAACCAGGCAAATTTGGGAGCGCAGCTTCTGCGGCAGTCGCCATGTCTACTCCACAGCAGAATGTGTTTGTGTGCTGTCGCTTGCGGTATTGAATTAAGTCTGTGACGCTTGTGTGCAGCGTCATTTTTGCCGCGGGTACAACCTTGGAGCGACGTGAGACGTCCCGACTTACGTGTCCATTGTGAAATAGGACAAGCAACTCAGAGAAACGGAAAGTTTGTCACCGATTACTGGTAAACAGGTTAAGTGTAAGGTGTCTGAGGAAAACGTTGAACGGATTCGAAAGACATTTCAGAGAAACCTGAGGAAATCCATCCGAGAGGCTGGTGTGCAGCTTGACATCACACCAACAAAAGGGCATCGAGTATTTCTTAAAGGGTTACGTTTATATGAGTACAAAATTCAACTGCATCAACAAATTAAGCCGCATGACAGGATGGCACGGAAAAAATTTGCAGAGACAATGTTGACCACAATTGATGCCGACGAAACATTCCTAGACCGGGTATGCATTTCAGACGAATCAACATTCCACGTGTCTGGAAGGAAAACAGTCATAATTGCCGCATCTGGGGGTCCGAAAATCCGTACTTTGCTCATAAACACGAATGGATTCTCCAAAATGATGTTTGGTGTGGGATTATGAAGGGCGAAATCCTCGGTCCCTTTATGTCTGCGGAGGTCAAGGTAACTGGACTAACATAGCTGGACAGTTACATGAATACGTTGTGCCTCAGCTGCCTGAAGGAACATTTTCCCAACAAGATGGGGATCCCCGCACTTTGCCAATGATGTCTGCACATTCTTGGATGACCACTTCACTACAGCATGGATTGGGAGATGTTCAACATTCATTACATGGTCTCTCCAGATCACCAGATCTACATGCAACTTCACCTGACTTTTTCTTGTGGGGGTTTGTTAAGGACTAGGCGCACAATACACTGGTGCGTAATCTGGAAGACTTAAGTGACAGAATTTGCGCTGTAATCAACAACTTGACACCACAAATGCTTCTCAACAAGTGGGATGAGGTAGAATACCGGTTGGACGTTTGTCACGCCACCAGTGGAGCGCATGTTGAAGTTTACCGGACATGTAAAAAAATTTCTCAATTTGTATATGTGGAACTCACTACAATTTATACATGTCGCTAATAAATTGTAGTGAGTTCCGAATTTAAGGTATTTCTTTTTATTACACGTCTAAACGGAACACTTTGTTGATGTGACTTCTTTCAGGCTAATCATCGACTATTTCTTGAACAACTGAAGAATAGAACACAATTACCTTTCATCAAAAATACGATTTTAAAGTATTTTTGTACAAATGTTAAAGGAAAAACAGTTGGATATTGCATCCATAATACCTACACATTTTTCTGGATAATCCATTTTCTTCATCTTCTGAAGCGTATCGATCTTCAAAGTAATGAAAACTTTCCTAGTATAATCGTTACGAAATGACAAGTTTTGCCAGAGCCTCGTCCGTTAGGTGGGCCGCTAAGCAATACATGTCCCAGTTCCCGCGGAAAACTAATTCTTTTCAGCGTAAACAGCACTACGCAGCACATCTTCAGAAACGTCCACCGTAACTCCAGCGGACATGCGCTTCAAACACTTACGACTTAATGATTTTGGAGTCTGTTGTTTTTAAACAGACACAAGAACTTGCCCCACGCTCTTAGGTGCACACTGTCCTTCTTCGTGTCCAGACACAAGAACTCGCACAGCATCCTCCCATACCCACTGTAGATTATGCTCCTCGCCTCTGGTGAGTACAGTGCTTCGTGACCATCAGAATATCTTTCATCCTGATGCTGGGCTGAAGAACAAGCGGCATTGTATTTCTAGCATACAAAGTGCTAGCTCGAATGACAGACTTATGAGAGTGAAGGATTGGCACACTTATGCCAGGCCTTCACTTCTCTGATGTGCATATGTAATCTTTGTTTTATAGCCTCCCGATCACAAAGCACTTCGTCTTTTGTAAGGAGCTTCACAGCACGAGTTGATTTTTTTTTCGTTTTGTTTTTCCTTTTCGGTTTGGGGGTTTAACGACCACCGCAGGCAACTTCTGTTGTAAATTTTGTAATTCCCAATCTTTTACATACTACAGTATTAGGCTTAATAGATGGCGCTAGATGCACATCACATTGCAGAGACTGTGTGTGACGTAAGAGCGTCACTTCGATATTCTCCTCCGTACAGAGAGGTTGTCGTGGAGTTTTGTAGCGAAGAGCTCATCGTGTCTACATGTCATTTTTGTGTAATAATAAAGTGTGTTTTTGAAATGTGATTGTGGTAAGTGATTCAAAGTGGAGTAGTGCTTTGGATATATCGTAGCAATGGAGATAACAGAGGATTTCAGAAATAATATAACCTAATTACCCAAAGCCATCAACCAATCCTCCTACCACCGACAAAGGGTTATGGGCCCAGAAGCGGAAACAGACTACTGCGCATGGAACAGACTGAAGAAGCCTCCGCCATTTTTAATTTCGTTCTTCGAAGAGAAGCTCAACTCCGACATGTTTGCTTTTGGATTAAAAGCCTTCGCGTTTAGTGCTGCAAATGGTTTTAGGCAACCAAGGATAACTTACTGAAAAGATAAGAACACTTTTTGTGTTAAAATGATGAAAAGTTCGTGCTCAGTTAGTCATGAAATAAAAGATTGCCGTCTTATGCACGATTAGAATAACTAAAAGTTAAAAGAAACTGATGCTCCTGTACACACCAAATATGGTGAAAATGATCTAAATGACAGGTTAAAACAAACATGAGATCTTTCAATCCCTCTTGGGATCATCCTCAGATGTGCTCACGAATTAGTGATTCCGACCTTTAAATAACAGAAGGGGGAAGTGTCATGATTCGAACTGTGCGTTCACTGCGCATGTCTAGGATTGTTCACGGGAGGATCCGGGTCGCTGACTGGGTGATTGTGTCACCTGGTGTTAAGGCATTCAAGGTTTTGTCACTTTGAGCATTATTGGATTCCCTTGGCAAGAAATTTTTCCAAGGATTTGGGATGTACATTGGTATATAGTCGTTACAACATTGATTGCCCTTGATGAATATTAACAAACTCTCAGCAAAAAGCAACGAGGTTTTGTTCCGTGGTGTTGTAACGATGGAAGCCTCCTGCCAAGCTGGATAATAAGAACCCTTGTTGGTAAGGCGTAATAATGCAGGTTTATGGTTTCGAGTTTTGATGTCATAAACATGTTTCTTCATTCTGATATTCAACGTCCTCTGGGTAGATCCTATGTAAGTGAGATGTGGGTCATCTGGCTCAGTACTGTAAAGAGGTATGCTATATACTCCATGACAGGATCTCTGTTTGATTTGTTCCCGGTCGTTGCGAATGATGGAGTGGATATTTGATGTTCTGAGGCCAAAATCGATTTTATGACGATGACATAAGTTTTTCATAATACGAGTAACGTGTGGATCATAGCACATGGACCCAACAAATTTCTTATCCCTAGTTTCTCTCACGAGTGTGGACATGGTTGAGTTTCTGAGTCTTTTATAAACCGAATCCACCAAATGATCTTCATAGCCATGGTTTCGGGCGATTTCCTTAATTTTTGCAATCTCTTGTTTTTTCAGACGGCTACTGGAGGAGTGTGTAATGGCTCGTTGTATCATGAAACGAATGGCTGCAAGCTTATGACATAGAGGGTGCATAGAGTTGTAAGGGATGATGCTAGGGACAGACATAGGCTTCCTGAAAACTGAGGTTTGAATAGTATGATTTGTAATATTTCTGGTTAGCAAAATGTCCCAAAACGGTAAGACACCCTCAGTTTCCAGTTCCAACGTAAAATTCACTGATGGATTTAGTGAAGACATGAAATCCCTAAAGTTCAATAATTTTTCCTCAGTACTCAACCAAAAAACAAAGACATCATCGACATACCTCAAATATAGACCCAGATCTTCAGGTAAAGGGTTCAGTGCCAAGTACTCTAGATGTTGCATAAATATCTCAGCCAAAAGTGGTGATAAAGGGGAACCCATTGGGACCCCCTCTTTTTGCCTGTAAATGATGTTGTTGAAGCAGAAGTATGATCGATTTTGAATAAGTCTTAGGGCACTAAGGATTGCGGTAATCTCAGACACAGGCATGTCTGATTCTTTCAGTTTGTCTGCAATTAAAGAGTGAACCAGAGGTACAGAAACATTAGGGTATAAGGCCGTGACGTCCAGTGAGGCCATAATGAAGGGAGCTCCCTGACTACAGAAAGTTTGAATCTTCGATAAGGCTTCTTTCGAGCTGGAAACATAGTAGCCTTGAGTTAGGGTTATGGGTTTAAGGAATGAGGCCAAGGTTGCTTCAAGTGGACGGGTTGGATTAGAATGCCCCGATGCCAATGGTCTCATGGATTGGTGTTCTTTATGAGTCTTTAAGGTTCCGAATAATTCAGGAACTCTATAGCCATTTGGTGGGTGCATGTGAGAGGAGATGGTAGACGGAAGAGTTCCAGAATTTTTAAGTCTGCTGAGTGCTGTTACCGTCGAACCCGAGTCCGCTTATTCCGGAACAAGTTGCTCTACCAACTGAGCTACGCAGACGTTCATTCTGATTGCTATCTGCCTTTATGTCGTGTGCGTCCTGCTGGCAGGTACGTCACATCTCCCCCCCCCGAAAGAGGGCCGGGGGCATGGCCCACGGGTCAGCCGTGACCATGAATCGTTGCAGGCAGCCATACACTGTAGAACGTGCACTTGAGAACTCCCAGTCAATCTGGTGTGTGGAATGCAACGTCACACACATTTATTTTTTGTAGCGCTGGAGAAGAGATTCTCTGATTTTTCCTATCTCGCGGTGTGGAAATAACATCACCCCATTGTGAGATTTTGAACGGTCGGGTCATCCGGAAAGTTCGGGCGCCATTATAACGAAGTAAATTTCTCCGTCATTTTTGGTCTACGCCGGGATTCGAACCCGAGTCCGCTTATTCCGGAATACCAACTGAGCTACGTAGACGTTCATTCTGATTGCTATCTGCCTTTATGTCGTGTGCGTCCTGCTGACAGGTACGTCACAGCAGGTCTCGTCATTTGGTGTCAATGGCCAGCGATATGCATCGGTTTTGGCACTATAAAGGTGATTCCAACACTTAAACAGTATCAGTGCCTCAATTCAACAAAAACTACTTTTATGCATGGTGGTTCACCTCGTTACATCGGTAACGCTTGTCAGGCAGTTGCCGCAGGTGCATTTTACCAACGGAAGAATAATCAGCAGCCAGTTTTCTACAACTTGGTCAGCGCCCTCACCGGATCTGAACCCGTTCAGATATTGGCTTTAAGGACATCTAAAGAGCTTCGTCTATCATGGTCACATAGAAAACTTGGTGGTCCTCAAGGCAAGCAATACGCGCCATGTCCACAACATTTTCAGTGAAACGTTTTGATCTGTGGTTGACCATGTTATTTTGCGATTTCAACATGTTGCAGAAAACAAGGAAATACATGTGTATATCGGACAGGTTGTTATGTAACCACAAAATGTGCCTTCTGTATTGTAATTTTTTTTGCATGTTTTATATTTTAGTCTACAGCAATAAAGCGCCATTTGACCCCAAGAGACGAATTTTGGAACTAGTTTTTATCTTTCCGTCAAACAAAATTTCATCTCCTCAGGAAGCCTGATATCAAATTTGAAGTCATTTTGAACAATAACTCCACCTGTAGCACCCTCGAAAATGATAATTTTAATTATCGACACCCGATGTATTAGCTCATGTTACAAACGTTTGTATAGTTCTGTCATGCAAAAACTGACTCTCAGACATGACAGCTGCGGTTTTTGCTATATGCCATTCAACGATCGCTACTACATCGGAGCTTTGAATGATTCACCTCCACACGTGTGTCAGGAAATCATCGTGTTCTAAGCAAACTCGTGATTCATCATTGTACAGAGGGTGAGTCGAAAGTTTTGCAATATTTGCATAAACGCATGTGCTGCGGCTGGTATGTCACCCATTTAAACTAGCTTAAGTCGCTCACTGCACTCAGTCGAAAGCAGACGGTCGGACCGTCACCTCCAACCTCTACTCTGAACAGGTGGAGCGGATGTATGCCGTTTTGGAGGAGAATTACCCAGCACTGGTCAACACAAAGAGCGCTTTCCTACAGCAGGACAACGCTCGGCCTCATACCGCGCGAATGACCAGGGCAAAACTCCAGGAACTTGAGGGCATCGAAACTGATGTCACACGCAGCCCCGTCAGATTATTACTTGTTCCGGTCCATGGCCCACGTTCTTCGCGGGGCACTTCAACAACCAGGACGAGGTGGCAGCTGGGGGAAGGAGTTCTTTGCCTCGAAGGACAAGAACTGGTACCGCCGCGGAATCAAAGAACTGGCAGACAGATGGCTAAAGACGGTGCAGCACGATGGCCTAAACTTTGAATGCTAGTCAGTTTTCGTCGTAAAGGTACGTATGAAGACATAAAGTAATCCAAATATTGCAAGATTTTCGAGTCACCCTCTGTAAAATACACGAGCGTGAAAATCCTCCAAATACGTGGCGTCAGTGAACAAACAAAGACATCGCTCTTTCCACGTTTTAACAACACTTAGCAACCGAAAAAATGTTATTCGGTCACCGCTGGGAAATCGAATCCCAGATCTCTCGATATCTAGCCGAGCGCGTTAGCCTTACATCACGGTGACCAACAATCCACGCCGCTATGTGTGTTTTTCTGTCTGCTTCTGACATCATAAATCCGTAAGATGGGCTCAGCTACTTAGACGTCTCCATCTGGTGGGCATTAACGGCACTGGCTATATATTTATTATAGCAATTAAATCCGAAGGGCGAGATCCAAAGTGAAAATCCTCCAAATACGTGGCGTCAGTGAACAAACAAAGATATCGCTCTTTCCACGTTTTAACAACACTTAGCAACCGATTTCTTTTATTTGGTCACCGCTGGGAAATCGAACCCTACGTGTGTTTTCTGTCAGAAGCTGACAGAAAAACACACATAGCGCCGTTGACTGTTGGCCAGCGTGGTGTAAGGCTAACGCGCTCGGCTAGATATCGAGATATATGGGATTCGATTCCCCAGCGGTGACCGAATAATAATTTTTCGGTTGCTAAGTGTTGCTAAAACGTGAAAAGAGCGATGTCTTTGTTTATACACTAGCGTAATCTGTTTCCCAGTTGATTCGTGATCGCGACCACTCCACATCCAGCTGACGATGAGCATTGATCAGTTGCACATGATGCAATGACATCGTATATGCAATGCCGCCTCCTTCAGCCAGCGGAAAATGGTTTATTCTTAGGTGGCTGGAGTAACCGTTGTCTTGATGGAAGCCAGCGTGGTTTAGGCGCAGTATGTTCATGTCGTCGAAGCAGACGACCGTCTGTCTTCAATAGCTTTGTACAGCCTTATATAGGTGCACGAATGCCTTCTTGCAACCACTGTTGCCAGCGTCGATGGACTGTGATATTTTAGCTGCTCCCGTGTTCCGCTAGACTACGACTCCAGCATTTGTCCTCTTGAGGCTCTTTCATGGTCTTCAGACTTTCGCGGTTTCCATTTGTTCTGCAAAGATGTCATTTTACAAATTCAAGGACTTTTAATCTGTGTTTCTTCGAACGAGGCATTATAAAATAAACATATATTCTTTTTTAGTACTGTTAAAATTTTGAAAGAACTACGCTGAAACAGAATAACCCAAAACCAAACCCAAAAACTTTTGAAGTAAATGTCTATGAATTTTAGTCATGGTTTCACCCATCTGACGGAAATAGTATTTTGCAATCCAATTTGCAGATATGCGGATATCGTGTCAAATACTTACATAAGGCTACGCCACTTATCATAAAATTTGTGCATAAGGAAAAGCTGTAAAATATGGGTATGGTGACAGCTATCAGATGTAAAACGGATTTTTCCAATCTGACTTCTAGAACAGCATACGCTGCTAAATTCAAGTATGAAAGTTAGCCCACCAAGCAGAGAAATTATACATCTTTTTTTTTTTTTTTTTTTTTTTTTTATTGGAGGTTTAACGACCACCGTGAGCAACTCAATGGGCTATAAGCAGTCGCCCGTCCCTAATTTAGGGTCACTGGTTCCAGGGAAGGGAGAGAGCCAGTGCCGTAAGACAAACACAACATCCATGCCTCACCGGGATTCGAACCCGGACCCCGTTCGGACGAATGATCAGAGGCCATCGCTTAGACCACTGCGCCACCGGGGCGGCGAAATTATACATCTAGAATGGTAAAAGATCTTGGTAATCACTACAACAATTCGATACAAAAAGATGTTTTTCTAATGTGACTTTTGGTAGAGGAGTAGTCCAGCCAAACAGAAATACACATTACTCCATGCAGTTGAAAAAATGTTCATCCTGTACAGTGAAAGATGCATGGATCATAATTTTATGGTTACAGTTACCCGATGTGGAAACAGTCTTTCAACACAACTGCTGTGGAATCCGCTTTATATATAAAGATATGGAATCCACTTTATAGGTAAAGATATGGAATCCACAGGCACAAAGATAGAGCAATACTACGAGGAATACTATAGATTAGCAATACTGCGAATATACAAAACACATACAGAGGTGCATTTATGCACAGGCGACGGGGTTCTTTTTACAATTTTAAAACATGCACGCAGAGAAGCAAAACATTTTCCTATTAGGGTGCAAATATATGACATAATTTGCAAAACTAAACAGATATGCACAACGGGTATGAGGTTGAATAAGTTGGGTCTACGAAGGCACAAGACTCGTGTTGCAGTCAGGTACGAATTTCAGATCAGATGGCGCTAGCTATTGTATTAAACAATGGCTGCAAAATGAGATACTGAACATATAAAGGTCGTGCGTTTCCAATTTTACCAGAGTGCACTCAAAGAGATGAAGGAAGTATTACGAAACGGTGGAGAACATAGAACAGTAGTCTTCCATGTAGGTATTACCATTGTGTAGTGTCTTCACTTGTGATGTACTACAGAGGTGATGTACATGTTAAGACGGCAAAGTTGTAACGACAAATTCCCTCGGTGCAGCTAACTAGGAAAGTATTCGGCTCTCGAGCAGAAGGATGCAGTTTCGAGCCCTGTCACTGACTTCTCCATTTCTGATACTAGGCTGAAAATCTAAATATTTCTCTATAAAAATTCAGTCTTCAAAAAATTTGGTTTCCATCACCGATGATTCACTAGGATTCGGACGACTAGTCAGAAACTTACGCTACTGACTACTCAGTCACCCGGCTGTGAATATTTCACTGGATGATGTCTAGCGGACAAGTGAAACGAATTTACATGATTTTTTTTGTTTAATTTTTGATTGGAGGGTTATCGACTGCCGTGAGCAACTCAATGGGCTATTAGCGATTGCTCGTCCTTAGTTTAAGGCCACTGGCTCCAGAAAAGAGAGAAAGCCAGTATCGTAAGACAAACACACCATCCATATCTCACTTGGGATTCAAACCTCGATCCATCTCGGACGAACGGTCAGAACCCAGCGTTTAGACCAACCACGGTGCTAGCGGAGTGGCAATTTGTATAGTGACAGTTCCACATGGAAGCCATAGAAAGGCTGCTTCATAGAGCGTGGTGCCTATTGATTGGTCAGGAGTGAAGAACCAAAAGTCTCCATTTCAGCGACGCTTCAGTGTAAACAATGGAACTGAAGTGAAGAAATAAATGCCGAATATTCAAAGGCAAAGTCCTGATACCTGATAAAATTTCGCAGAAATCAGCTGGAAAACTTTCACGATCAGAAAAAGTGCCAAAAATAGACGACTCGAACGCGCAAAAACAAGCAAGAGCTCAAACGTTGCGGTTTCTAGAATTGCTGGTGCGAGTGCAATATTCAATCAAAAGACAGCAAAGCACTGTACACCAAACAGAGGTCATAGAGAGGTCAGATATGCACAAAACTTAGGGGACTTCAAACAACACTCAACTCGAAGAACCAGATGAAACTTCTTGCGTTACAGCAAAATAACAACTAGAATAATGTAGAAGGTTTTCGTGCTGATAGGAACTTCTTTAAAAAACAGCCGTCGTAGCACGATCTTTAACAACAGGTTTCAAAATACATGATATTTAAAACTTTATTAAGTTAAAAACACATATGGATTACAATGACACATGAGCGCTTTCGGGGTCGCCAGCGACTCCCATCATCAGATGTGTGAATACTGAAGCAATTTGACATGTACTGAAGTATATATTTACAACGTTCAGTGACGTAGGAGTTAGAGTTATAGCGCAAGCGCAAAGTCTGCGAAATACAATCGACACAATACAATAAGCTTAATAGATTCAACAATAACTATGTATTAGGTTTGTTTTCTATAAGAAGTCTCCAGGGGTGAGGGATATTGTATGGAATATCATCGTTGCATGCAGACTTTTTATGATGAATTATATACAGACTTTCGGTGATTAAAGTCAGAAACTTATTAGGAGGTGATGCAAGGATTGTGACACTATTCCAGTCTGGGTGAAAGTTTCCCTGTATGGACCAACATGGCTAATGAGGTATTTTGAGTACCCATTTTAATGCTGTACTTGTGTTCCTTTAAGCGTGTTGACAAGTTGCGCACTGTGGATCAGATATAAGTGCGTATTTCCCCGTATTCATCTGTGGGGATCAACGGGACACTGTATATACCACTTTTGTTTGCAATATCCACTGGGTCTCTATCGTTTTTAAGCATTGCCATCTATTAAGCTTATTGTATTGTGTCGATTGTATTTCGCAGACTTTGCGCTTGCGCTATAACTCTAACTCCTACGTCACTGAACGTTGTAAATATATACTTCAGTACATGTCAAATTGCTTCAGTATTCACACATCTGATGATGGGAGTCGCTGGCGACCCCGAAAGCGCTCATGTGTCATTGTAATCCATATGTGTTTTTAACTTAATAAAGTTTTAAATATCATGTATTTTGAAACCTGTTGTTAAAGATCGTGCTACGACGGCTGTTTTTGAAAGAAGTAACAACTAGAAAACATGTTTCCTTAGAGCAGTCTTCATCCAACCTCATTCGTTGACGATTCTGGCGGTCTTGGTACTATGCACATGCTCAGCTAACCTCCCAAAGCAGGTGTGTGTCATGAAGTTGCTACGTAGTCTTACTTAACGTCGTCCCACTTACGGCTTCTCTTAAAACCTCTATTTCTCATTGATTATGTTCAGTAGTAGCTAGTAACATTGGGGCCGTCGTACAAAAATGCCCCCTGTTCAGTGTAAATACCGTATAGTCAGGTATACCTAGGTATACTGCCGCGAATTTCATTTTACATATGGCATTTTGTTTTATACAATAACGGTAGCTCATCTTGCAATCCAAATTCAAAGCCCAATTTTCGTGCAGGTTCATTCTCAATCTACTGTATATACACTGGCGGAAAGTGAAAAAAGAACACCAAGAAGGAGACGTCTGATACCAACGAAATTTATACAGCATAATAACGGAATACAGAGCATAACGTGATAAAAACATTATGGCAAAATACAGCTGTATTTGCTGGTAAACTGAAAAATAACATTTCCATGTAGCATGGTTAAGTACGAGGTTGAACCGCCATGAACTGCGTGACACTGTGCAATTCTGGCATGGAGTCTGTCGTACAGATGTTGGATGTAAGTTTGAAGTATTGAGTTCCAAGCATCCTCAACCTGGACGCGTAAATCGGGGATGGTCGTGACTGGCCATGGAGACCGGATAAGTCGTTTTCCCATAAAATCCCACACGTGGTCAATAGGGTACAAATCCGGTGAACGTGCAGGCCATGGAAATTGTCTCACACACTGAAGTGCATGTTGCGTTGCACGTGCCGTGTGTGGGCGTGCGTTATCTTGCTGGAAAACACCACGATGGACCGACCTTACGAAGGCACATCAACGGGCTGAATGATGTTGTTGATGTAGGAGTTGCTGTTTAACGTACCCGGTAGAAACACTAGTTGTGTACGGGAGTGATAGCTGATCGCTCCCCACACCAGGAGACCAGGTGTAGGCCCTGTGTGTCGCTGGCGGATGCAAGAAGGGTGGAGACGCTCCCCTGTGCGTCTGCGAACACGCATACGGCCATCGGAGGCTCCCAAGCAGAATCTGCTTTCATCGCTGAACACGACAGATCGCCATTGCGTTCTCCAGTGCAGACGTTGGCGACACCACTGCAGCCGTTCCTGACGGTGGGCTGGAGTCAGAGGTACACATGGTGCACGTAGTCCTGCATCCAGTAGACGGTTGCGGATTGTTCGCACAGTCACCTCAGGTGCAACGGCAGCTCGGATTTGCGTTGCAGTGGATGTTCTGCTTGACAACACCGCTCTTCTTATGCGTCGATCGGTCCGCTCATCAGTCCGTCTGTGACTCCCGGTTCCACGTCTTCTCGTGTGGGAATGTTTCTTGGACCATCTACGCCACCATCGTACCACCACCGATACTTCCCGTCCAATTCGCTCTACAATACGACCATAAGACCACCCGGCCTCGCGGAGTCCGACTAGACGACCTCGCTCAAAGTCCGATAACTGCTGAAATCGTACACGTCTTCCATGTCCAGGCATTGCAGCTTCTTCAGGGTCTTCGCACGTGTCCGTACGCCGACGACTGATTACATTCACTTCGCCGTACTCCTTAAATTAACCCGACGATAATTTGCATATTATGCCGTGCTGTGGCATAAGCGCTCACCGGTTGGTCCCGAAATTAACATCACACATACGTAAACTCGACCCCATTAACATATGTAAATTTCATGATCGTCCGCCAATTCCTTCTTGGGGTTCTTTTTTCACTTTCCGGCAGTGTATATAAAAATGGATGTGTGTGTGTGTGTGTGTGTGTGTGTGTGTGTGTGTGTGTGTGTGTGTTCCAGCCTAACTCTGGAACGCCTGGAGCAATTTCAACCAAATATGGTACACATATGACTTACTATCTGAAAAAAAAATACTGTGGGGGTAAGACACCCCTAGCACCCCTAGGGGTGACATGTAAAAATAATCGAAAACGACCGATATTAGTGTCAATTAGTGTCGAATCCGTAGTTTTCGGGGTCGCTGAGAGGAATAGTGACACTCCCGATGCCGTTTAAGCCCAAGTTCAGCCCCCATCGGCATGGGGGGTGAGAAGGGGTGAAAAAATAAAATGTCCAAAATGACCGAGTTTAGTGTCGAATCCATAGTTTTCGGGGTCGCTAAGCTGATTGGTGACAGTCCCGATGACATTTAAGCTCAAGTTTAGTCGAATAGAACGAATACAACTCTGTAGAACCTTTTGGAAAATTTTAGAAACGAATAGAACTCTGTAGAACCTTCTAGAAGATTGTGGAAACGAATAGAACTCGGTGTCGGTAGAACCTTCTGGAAATTTGTAAAAATGAAAAGAACTCTGTAGAACCTTCTAGAATGTTGTGGAAATGAATAGAACTTTGTAGAACCTTCTGGAAATTTTTAGAAATCATTATGTCCCGGTCTTGGACTCATGATGTTCGAGAAAATTCCAGCACCCACTCGAATCTTAGATGGTCGTATTTAAGGGAAGCTAACTCGACAAGTATTCCAGTTTATCATCTTTCAGTGAATGTGACAGTTTCATTTCGCTCTTTTAGTTGATTGTATAAGTGTTTCCTACTTTATTTGACAGTGACAGTGTGCATTTTGGATTCAAGTTCTGTGAAGAGTTTTATATTTCTACATGGATGTAAGTACTTCATAATTTTAAATTTTAAATTTGTTATTTCCTTATGTTTTTATTAACTTTTTATTGTACTTTTCGCAGTGGTAACGAAAAACATGATCCACGGACCATGTGGAAATCTCAATCCCAACTCTCAGTGTATGAAGGACGGAAAGTGTACCAAGAAATACCCAAGAAAATTCATTAAAGAGACACAAACTGGAAATGACGGTTATCCTCTATATAGACTGCGAGTTCCAGAAGATGGAGGGTTCACGGCGAAACTAAAGATACGCAGCAATACAGAAATAGAAATCGACAATAGCTGGGCTCTGCCATTTTCGCCGCTGCTGTCAAAAATGTTTCAGACACACATCAACGTGGAGTACTGTAACAATGTGAAATCAATCAAATATGTGTGCAAGTATATTAACAAAGGTAGTGATATGGCTGCTTTCGGCATAAGCAACGAAAGAAAAAACGATGAAGTGATGCGGTATCAGTTGGGAAGGTACATTAGCAGCAACGAGGCAGTTTGGCGAATCCTAGGAATTCCGATTCACGAAAGACACCCTACTGTTGTTCACCTCAGCGTCCATTTAGAAAATGGTCAGAGAGTTTATTTCACAACAGAGAGCGCCCATACAGTGGTTGATCAGCCACCAAACACGACTTTAACAGCATTCTTTCAACTGTGTCAGCAGGATCCTTTCGCAAGGACTTTGTTGTATCCTGAGATACCTCGATATTATAGATGGAATGCATCGAGGAAAGTTTTCTGTAGAAGAAAAGTTGGCCAGCCCGTTCCTGGACATGATGCAGTCGCGAGTGACGCCTTGGGTCGAGTGTACACAGTTCACTCCAATAACGCCGAATGCTATTTCCTTAGGATGCTGCTTCACTCAGTTCGAGGACCAACATCTTTTGCGGAGCTAAGAACAGTAAACGGCGAAGTATGCCAGACATTTAGAGAGGCCTGTCAGAAGTTGGGTTTACTGGAAGGAGACCAGCACTGGGATGACATATTGCGAGAAGCCGAATTGATCTTCCTCCCAGAGCAAATCAGAAACCTGTTTGCTATAATATTGACTACGTGCAGTCCATCGAATCCAAACACTTTATGGGGAAAATATAAGGAGGCCCTAAGTGAGGATATACTCGCCAAAGTCCGGAGAGAAAATCCGACATTAGAAATTATGTTTGGTCTGGACATTTTCAACAAGGCTTTGATTATTATTGAGGACAAATGTGTGGCCATGATCAATAAAACATTACTGCAACTCGGCCTGCCTGCACCAGTACGAGACCGACAAAACGTACTTTACGCAGATTACATACGAGAAAAGAACTACAACGTCGAAAATGTGACCTATATTCTAAATTAACTTTTCTTTTTAGTTTCTTTCCCTATGTAAATCTTGAGTTTATTCTCAGTTATACTTCACTCTTAACGTGATATCTTTTCTCTCAAACAAATACTGTTGGCAACATAATTGAGGTTGAATGAACGTGACGTAAGCCTGATATAAGATAAGAACGAGAAATAAAAACGACGACTAAACTGCTGCTTGGCGAGCGTTGCTTGGAGAAGTGTTGCAAGCTGTGCGTTGTGTTGTAGAGCGTTGCTTTAACAGCTGTGTAGAGCTGTGTGGTGTGTGGAGCGTTTAATGCGAAGTACTATGTGATGTTATGATTTGTTATGGAAGTGCTACATCCTGAATAAAGCATCTTTTCCGTAAGTTTGACTTCTGTTGTTTACATGTTTTGTCTGGCCGTTAAGGTTTAATTTAGGAACTATTTCATCTTATGGTTATGCTTTTAAAATAACGTAGAAGTACGAAAAGACTTCTACGTCATAAAGAGCCAAGTGGATACGTCGCGGACAAGAAGCCACTTCTAAATCAAGATCAGAAAAAAACATACCAAATTATCATGGATCAGGTAGCGAAACAACAAGGTGGTATCATTTTTCTTGATGCTTCTGGGGGCACAGGGAAATCATTTTTAACTAATTTAATTCTGGCCGAAATCAGGGCTCAGGGAGAAGTTGCTCTTGCCATCGCCTCTTCAGGAATTGCGGCGAAGTTAATGGAAGGAGGGAGGACAGCCCATTCCGCACTTAAGTTGGCACTTGACATCGCCAGACAGGGAAATCCTACCTGCAACACAAGCAAGGCAAGTGGTCGGGCGCAGGTGCTCAAGACATGTAAATAAATCGTATGGGATGAATGCACCATGGCTCACAAGAAAGCTCTCGAGCCCCTTGACGTCACTCTGAGAGATCTGAGAGGAAACGACAACCTGATGGGAGTAGTTCTGGCACTCCTCTGTGGAGACTTTCGTCAAACTCTGCCCGTCACCCCAAAGTCAACACCGGCCGATGAGATTCACGCATGTTTAAAACATTCATTTTTGTGGAGACATGTGCGACAGATAACTTTAAAGCAAAACATGAGAGTACATCTGAGGGATTACAGTGCTCAAATTTTCTCAAACAAACTACTGGAGATCGGAGAAGGTATAGATTAGCAGTCGAATCTTCTGGCAAGATAAAATTGCCATCCGATTTTTGTAATCTGGTGTCGTCCGTCGCAGAGCTAATAGATGCAGTCTATCCGGCTGCTTTCCAAAACTATCACAATTTGAACTGGTTGCGAGAGAGGACCATTCTTTCTGCTAAAAATGAAGACGTCCACGAAATAAACAATCAAATACTTGTTATGTTACCAGGCGTAGTCACTGAATACAAGTCTATCGATACCGTAGTAGATGCCGATGAGGTCGTCAATTTCCCACATGAGTTCCTAAACTCACTTGATCCGGCTGGATTGCCACCACATCGTCTTTTACTTAAAGTGGGATATCCAATTATTTTACTACGGAACCTCGACCCGCCAAAACTTTGCAACGGCACAAGGCTGTGTGTAAAGAAGATGCTGGGCAATGAAATTCAAGTGACTATTTTAACAGGAAAGGGAAAGGGTGAAACAGTTTTTATCCCACAGATACCACTCATTCCGACGGATCTCCCTTTTAACTTTAAGGGATTGCAATTTCCAGTGAGACTTGCGTTCTCGATCACGATCAACAAGTCACAGGGGCAGTCTATTAAGTACTGCGGGGTGGATTTGAGATCGCCATCTTTCTCCCATGGACAACTTTATGTTGCTTGATCAAGGGTGGGTTCACCCAAGAATTTACTATTTATTCTTGCTCCTGGAGGTGAAACTAAGAATTTACTATTTATTCTTGCTCCTGGAGGTGAAACTAAGAACTTACTATTTATTCTTGCTCCTGGAGGTGAAACTAAGAATTTACTATTTATTCTTGCTCCTGGAGGTGAAACTAAGAACTTACTATTTATTCTTGCTCCTGGAGGTGAAACTAATAATTTACTATTTTTTCTTGCTCCTGGAGGTGAAACTAAGAGTTTACTATTTATTCTTGCTCCTGGAGGTGAAACTAAGAATTTACTATTTATTCTTGCTCCTGGAGGTGAAACTAAGAATTTACTATTTATTCTTGCTCCTGGAGGTGAAACTAAGAATTTACTATTTATTCTTGCTCCTGGAGGTGAAACTAAGAACTTACTATTTATTCTTGCTCCTGGAGGTGAAACTAAGAATTTACTATTTATTCTTGCTCCTGGAGGTGAAACTAAGGATTTACTATTTATTCTTGCTCCTGGAGGTGAAACTAAATATTTACTATTTATTCTTACTCCTGGAGGTGAAACTAAGAATTTACTATTTATTCTTGCTCCTGGAGGTGAAACTAAGAATTTACTATTTATTCTTGCTCCTGGAGGTGAAACTCAGAACTTACTATTTATTCTTGCTCCTGGAGGTGAAACTAAGAATTTACTATTTATTCTTGCTCCTGGAGGTGAAACTAAGAGTTTACTATTTATTCTTGCTCCTGGAGGTGAAACTAAGAATTTACTATTTATTCTTGCTCCTGGAGATAAAACTAAGAATTTACTATTTATTCTTGCTCCTGGAGGTGAAACTAAAAATGTTGTTTATAATAAAGTTTTGTGTTAAATTAATATTATAGTGAATTTATAAAATATTTTACTTTATAATTTGTATACTGTACTTATACTTTTAAAAACCCGTAAATAAAATTACTTTGTTTTTACACTATAGATAGAATTCATTCCTTTTCCTGTCTAATAGAAGATTGGGATAAATAAATACCCGGGCAACGCTAGGTATTTATTTATCCCAATCTAGTTGACAATAAAAAAGGGCCATTACTCCATTGTTCCGCCAATGTGCTGCGTTTTACGTTTTGATGCGTCTCAGTTCTGAGGAAGAAAGTTCTGCTGCGGCTACAGACACAGGAATTGTAAAAAACAAAAGATATGCAGGACATTCTTCGGGAAAACTGCATGGTTTTCAATCCACAACAGCTCTAATACTCCTTTTCTTGGTAGAGTGAAGTAACTCAACACTGAACGACAGACTGTTACACGGATATTTGTTATCAATACGGCAGCCAGTAACCCACTGACTATGAAGCCGACCACTACGTATGTAAATGATCGGCCGGACAGAGCGCGAAAACAAAGCATCGTTTTCGACAGTCGGTAAGATTAAAAGCGACGCATCGCGGATAACGAGCTTATCGTAGAATAGGGCACAAACCAGGGAAAGAAAAGGCAGGGAAAACGTACATTGTCGGAGTCATTTTCGTAATAATAAAAATAACTGATACAACCTGTTGATCGGCGAATGTTCAGTAAGCGCAGTAATGCGCTATAATTATCAGGTCGTTCAGAAAATAATGGGCGATTTTCCGAGGTGCCACATACAACTCGCCCATAATGCTTGCAGACCAACCCGCTTGCATGAGTTGAGTACGTTTCGTACGAGTTGAAGGGCAAATCAGACGCCACATACACGCCATAATCGATTGAGCTGCAATCGTTACTACTCTTGTGAGGGTGGTCTGTACAACATGTTGGTAAGGAGTGAGTTGCGGGTGATTATGCCTCATGAGTTCAAATTGGGTCATAATGCGGCACAAACCTACCGTAATCCGGTCGAGGCATGGGCCGAGAAGGCAACATATGAACGTACTTTTCGTCGGTGGTTTGAAATTTTCGTTCCAGTGACACGAGCTTACAATATGAGGAGGGTCGAGGACGACATTCGTTCATTGATAACGACGCTTTTAAGGTAAATATGGGGGCAAAACTTCGCGTCACAGCTAGAGAACTCGCCAAACAGTACAATGTGTCGTTGTCAACCATTTCCCAACATCTCTACCACATTGGTAAAGACAAGAAGCTCGATACGTGAGTCTCACACGAATTGACGAAGCATCAGAAACAACACAACAACGGCTTGAGATGTGCAAGAACCTTTTGCTTTCCAACGAAAAGGAGCCCCTACTTGATCGCATTGTAACCCGTGATGAAAAGTGGGTGCCATGCAACAACCGTAAGAGATCTGTACAGTGGCTGGACCATGGTGAATCACCGAAACAACATTTTAAACCAGGGTTGACGCCAAAGAAGGTTTTGTTGAAAGTGTGGTCGACTGTTTACGGTGTCATACACTACAGGTTCTTGAACGCTGGTGAAAGCATTACCTCAGTCACATACTATAAAGAAATTGACCGAATGCACCAGGAGTTGTGTTCTTTGGTGAACAGGAAGGATCCTATCCTCCTCCATGAAACTCGAGACTAAACGTGCCACCAATGACGAAACAGAAACTACACGAACTGAGCTTCGAAACACTTCCACATCCAGCCTACTCACTTGACTTGGCACCTACCGATTTCCATCTGTTCATGCATTTTAGCAACTACCTCAATGACAGGATCTTCAAAAACCAAGAGGAGGCCGAAATTGCATTCCGGAACTTTCTTGAATCAAGGGAGCAATATTTCTTCCGGACTGGCATTGAAGCACTTGTCACTCGCTGGCAGAGGTGCTTAATGCGCCTATTTCAAACAAAACAAGGTTATATGCTATGAGGTATGTGCCTTTCATTTTCACCCTCCAAATAGGCCATGATTTTCCGAACGACCTGGCATGTTAAAATTGCCTTCCATTGGCTTATTGTGGGATGAATTTTGTGTTTCTTCTTTGAGAATGTCTTTTCGCAACTAGACAGAAATTGTAAGGTTATTATTATCTCGTATTATCATCAGTTTTTCGTTGTTATCTTTCTTTCGTCTTTTTCATTGCTTATCGTTACCCCCAAATTGGACTCTCAAGCGGCTGGGCCTTAGTGCAACTGCGCCACCTTGCCCTGTGGTAGTTACGTCACTGATTCTATTCTTATAACTGGCTGCACAAAGAATGCATTAGGTATATGCATAAGTTTCCAGAACTCCCCGTATCAGGCTGTAAAAGCGAAACGGTTGAACTTTTGCCAAAATTTCATGTATAGGTATAAGGTGGCAATACTGCGTGGAACGACACGTATTGGCGAACAGCTCACATTTCGGTTAGCTGAGCTAGGACATAGTGACTGACAAGATGAATACAGGTCACTGCCTGTTGTTCATGTTGAATTTCAGGAAACCCTCTGAAGAAGCACGAGAGTGGATTATTTCGGCATACGGCGAGAAAGCTGTAGGTGCAAGCATCTGTCGTGAGTGGTTTGTGAAGTTCAGAAGTAGTGATTGCAGCGTGCAGGCCAAGCAACGCATGCAGAGCGCAGATTTGCAAGCTCTTGCGGAGGAATGCCACCCAGTCGACCACATAACTGGCAATTCACTTAGGCGTGAATCATCAGACCATAGTTCGGCAGTTGTATTCCATGAGGAAGCTTCAAAATTGGGAACGTGACCAAAAAACGCTGGAAACTTATGCATAGACCTAATATACTGGGTGTTCCGCTTAGAAGTATCATGAAAGAAAAATTTCTAACTTACAAAGTGCTAGTTCGAATGACAGAAGATGGGCCAAATGTAAATAGCAGTTGAGAAACTGATAAACCAGGCAAATTTGGGAGCGCAGCTTCTGCGGCAGTCGCCATGTCTACTCCACAGCAGAATGTGTTTGTGTGCTGTCGCTTGCGGTATTGAATTAAGTCTGTGACGCTTATGTGCAGCGTCATTTTTGCCGCGGGTACAACCTTGGAGCGACGTGAGACGTCCCGACTTACGTGTCCATTGTGAAATAGGACAAGCAACTCAGAGAAACGGAAAGTTTGTCACCGATTACTGGTAAACAGGTTAAGTGTAAGGTGTCTGAGGAAAACGTTGAACGGATTCGAAAGACATTTCAGAGAAACCTGAGGAAATTCATCCGAGAGGCTGGTGTGCAGCTTGACATCACACCAACAAAAGGGCATCGAGTACTTCTTAAAGGGTTGCGTTTATATGAGTACAAAATTCAACTGCATCAACAAATTAAGCCGCATGACAGGATGGCACGGAAAAAATTTGCAGAGATAATGTTGACCACAATTGATGCCGACGAAACATTCTTAGACCGGGTATGCGTTTCAGACGAATCAACATTCCACGTGTCTGGAAGGAAAACAGTCATAATTGCCGCATCTGGGGGTCCGAAAATCCGTACTTTGCTCATAAACACGAATGGATTCTCCAAAATGATGTTTGGTGTGGGATTATGAAGGGCGAAATCCTCGGTCCCTTTATGTCTGCGGAGGTCAAGGTAACTGGACTAACATAGCTGGACAGTTACATGAATACGTTGTGCCTCAGCTGCCTGAAGGAACATTTTCCCAACAAGATGGGGATCCCCGCACTTTGCCAATGATGTCTGCACATTCTTGGATGACCACTTCACTACAGCATGGATTGGGAGATGTTCAACATTCATTACATGGTCTCTCCAGATCACCAGATCTACATGCAACTTCACCTGACTTTTTCTTGTGGGGGTTTGTTAAGGACTAGGTGCACAATACACTGGTACGTAATCTGGAAGACTTAAGTGACAGAATTTGCGCTGTAATCAACAACTTGACACCACAAATGCTTCTCAACAAGTGGGATGAGGTAGAATACCGGTTGGACGTTTGTCACGCCACCAGTGGAGCGCATGTTGAAGTTTACCGGACATGTAAAAAAATTTCTCAATTTGTATATGTGGAACTCACTACAATTTATACATGTCGCTAATAAATTGTAGTGAGTTCCGAATTTAAGGTATTTCTTTTTATTACACGTCTAAACGGAACACTTTGTTGATGTGACTTCTTTCAGGCTAATCATCGACTATTTCTTGAACAACTGAAGAGTAGAACACAATTACCTTTCATCAAAAATACGATTTTAAAGTATTTTTGTACAAATGTTAAAAGAAAAACAGTTGGATATTGCATCCATAATACCTACACATTTTTCTGGATAATCCATTTTCTTCATCTTCTGAAGCGTATCGATCTTCAAAGTAATGAAAACTTTCCTAGTATAATCGTTACGAAATGACAAGTTTTGCCAGAGCCTCGTCCGTTAGGTGGGCCGCTAAGCAATACATGTCCCAGTTCCCGCGGAAAACTAATTCTTTTCAGCGTAAACAGCACTACGCAGCACATCTTCAGAAACGTCCACCGTAACTCCAGCGGACATGCGCTTCAAACACTTACGACTTAATGATTTTGGAGTCTGTTGTTTTTAAACAGACACAAGAACTTGCCCCACGCTCTTAGGTGCACACTGTCCTTCTTCGTGTCCAGACACAAGAACTCGCACAGCATCCTCCCATACCCACTGTAGATTATGCTCCTCGCCTCTGGTGAGTACAGTGCTTCGTGACCATCAGAATATCTTTCATCCTGATGCTGGGCTGAAGAACAAGCGGCATTGTATTTCTAGCATACAAAGTGCTAGCTCGAATGACAGACTTATGAGAGTGAAGGATTGGCACACTTATGCCAGGCCTTCACTTCTCTGATGTGCATATGTAATCTTTGTTTTATAGCCTCCCGATCACAAAGCACTTCGTCTTTTTGTAAGGAGCTTCACAGCACGAGTTGATTTTTTTTTTTTCGTTTTGTTTTTCCTTTTCGGTTTGGGGGTTTAACGACCACCGCAGGCAACTTCTGTTGTAAATTTTGTAATTCCCAATCTTTTACATACTACAGTATTAGGCTTAATAGATGGCGCTAGATGCACATCACATTGCAGAGACTGTGTGTGACGTAAGAGCGTCACTTCGATATTCTCCTCCGTACAGAGAGGTTGTCGTGGAGTTTTGTAGCGAAGAGCTCATCGTGTCTACATGTCATTTTTGTGTAATAATAAAGTGTGTTTTTGAAATGTGATTGTGGTAAGTGATTCAAAGTGGAGTAGTGCTTTGGATATATCGTAGCAATGGAGATAACAGAGGATTTCAGAAATAATATAACCTAATTACCCAAAGCCATCAACCAATCCTCCTACCACCGACAAAGGGTTATGGGCCCAGAAGCGGAAACAGACTACTGCGCATGGAACAGACTGAAGAAGCCTCCGCCATTTTTAATTTCGTTCTTCGAAGAGAAGCTCAACTCCGACATGTTTGCTTTTGGATTAAAAGCCTTCGCGTTTAGTGCTGCAAATGGTTTTAGGCAACCAAGGATAACTTACTGAAAAGATAAGAACACTTTTTGTGTTAAAATGATGAAAAGTTCGTGCTCAGTTAGTCATGAAATAAAAGATTGCCGTCTTATGCACGATTAGAATAACTAAAAGTTAAAAGAAACTGATGCTCCTGTACACACCAAATATGGTGAAAATGATCTAAATGACAGGTTAAAACAAACATGAGATCTTTCAATCCCTCTTGGGATCATCCTCAGATGTGCTCACGAATTAGTGATTCCGACCTTTAAATAACAGAAGGGGGAAGTGTCATGATTCGAACTGTGCGTTCACTGCGCATGTCTAGGATTGTTCACGGGAGGATCCGGGTCGCTGACTGGGTGATTGTGTCACCTGGTGTTAAGGCATTCAAGGTTTTGTCACTTTGAGCATTATTGGATTCCCTTGGCAAGAAATTTTTCCAAGGATTTGGGATGTACATTGGTATATAGTCGTTACAACATTGATTGCCCTTGATGAATATTAACAAACTCTCAGCAAAAAGCAACGAGGTTTTGTTCCGTGGTGTTGTAACGATGGAAGCCTCCTGCCAAGCTGGATAATAAGAACCCTTGTTGGTAAGGCGTAATAATGCAGGTTTATGGTTTCGAGTTTTGATGTCATAAACATGTTTCTTCATTCTGATATTCAACGTCCTCTGGGTAGATCCTATGTAAGTGAGATGTGGGTCATCTGGCTCAGTACTGTAAAGAGGTATGCTATATACTCCATGACAGGATCTCTGTTTGATTTGTTCCCGGTCGTTGCGAATGATGGAGTGGATATTTGATGTTCTGAGGCCAAAATCGATTTTATGACGATGACATAAGTTTTTCATAATACGAGTAACGTGTGGATCATAGCACATGGACCCAACAAATTTCTTATCCCTAGTTTCTCTCACGAGTGTGGACATGGTTGAGTTTCTGAGTCTTTTATAAACCGAATCCACCAAATGATCTTCATAGCCATGGTTTCGGGCGATTTCCTTAATTTTTGCAATCTCTTGTTTTTTCAGACGGCTACTGGAGGAGTGTGTAATGGCTCGTTGTATCATGAAACGAATGGCTGCAAGCTTATGACATAGAGGGTGCATAGAGTTGTAAGGGATGATGCTAGGGACAGACATAGGCTTCCTGAAAACTGAGGTTTGAATAGTATGATTTGTAATATTTCTGGTTAGCAAAATGTCCCAAAACGGTAAGACACCCTCAGTTTCCAGTTCCAACGTAAAATTCACTGATGGATTTAGTGAAGACATGAAATCCCTAAGGTTCAATAATTTTTCCTCAGTACTCAACCAAAAAACAAAGACATCATCGACATACCTCAAATATAGACCCAGATCTTCAGGTAAAGGGTTCAGTGCCAAGTACTCTAGATGTTGCATAAATATCTCAGCCAAAAGTGGTGATAAAGGGGAACCCATTGGGACCCCCTCTTTTTGCCTGTAAATGATGTTGTTGAAGCAGAAGTATGATCGATTTTGAATAAGTCTTAGGGCACTAAGGATTGCGGTAATCTCAGACACAGGCATGTCTGATTCTTTCAGTTTGTCTGCAATTAAAGAGTGAACCAGAGGTACAGAAACATTAGGGTATAAGGCCGTGACGTCCAGTGAGGCCATAATGAAGGGAGCTCCCTGACTACAGAAAGTTTGAATCTTCGATAAGGCTTCTTTCGAGCTGGAAACATAGTAGCCTTGAGTTAGGGTTATGGGTTTAAGGAATGAGGCCAAGGTTGCTTCAAGTGGACGGGTTGGATTAGAATGCCCCGATGCCAATGGTCTCATGGATTGGTGTTCTTTATGAGTCTTTAAGGTTCCGAATAATTCAGGAACTCTATAGCCATTTGGTGGGTGCATGTGAGAGGAGATGGTAGACGGAAGAGTTCCAGAATTTTTAAGTCTGCTGAGTGCTGTTACCGTCGAACCCGAGTCCGCTTATTCCGGAACAAGTTGCTCTACCAACTGAGCTACGCAGACGTTCATTCTGATTGCTATCTGCCTTTATGTCGTGTGCGTCCTGCTGGCAGGTACGTCACATCTCCCCCCCCCCGAAAGAGGGCCGGGGGCATGGCCCATGGGTCAGCCGTGACCATGAATCGTTGCAGGCAGCCATACACTGTAGAACGTGCACTTGAGAACTCCCAGTCAATCTGGTGTGTGGAATGCAACGTCACACACATTTATTTTTTGTAGCGCTGGAGAAGAGATTCTCTGATTTTTCCTATCTCGCGGTGTGGAAATAACATCACCCCATTGTGAGATTTTGAACGGTCGGGTCATCCGGAAAGTTCGGGCGCCATTATAACGAAGTAAATTTCTCCGTCATTTTTGGTCTACGCCGGGATTCGAACCCGAGTCCGCTTATTCCGGAATACCAACTGAGCTACGCAGACGTTCATTCTGATTGCTATCTGCCTTTATGTCGTGTGCGTCCTGCTGACAGGTACGTCACAGCAGGTCTCGTCATTTGGTGTCAATGGCCAGCGATATGCATCGGTTTTGGCACTATAAAGGTGATTCCAACACTTAAACAGTATCAGTGCCTCAATTCAACAAAAACTACTTTTATGCATGGTGGTCACCTCGTTACATCGGTAACGCTTGTCAGGCAGTTGCCGCAGGTGCATTTTACCAACGGAAGAATAATCAGCAGCCAGTTTTCTACAACTTGGTCAGCGCCCTCACCGGATCTGAACCCGTTCAGATATTGGCTTTAAGGACATCTAAAGAGCTTCGTCTATCATGGTCACATAGAAAACTTGGTGGTCCTCAAGGCAAGCAATACGCGCCATGTCCACAACATTTTCAGTGAAACGTTTTGATCTGTGGTTGACCATGTTATTTTGCGATTTCAACATGTTGCAGAAAACAAGGAAATACATGTGTATATCGGACAGGTTGTTATGTAACCACAAAATGTGCCTTCTGTATTGTAATTTTTTTTGCATGTTTTATATTTTAGTCTACAGCAATAAAGCGCCATTTGACCCCAAGAGACGAATTTTGGAACTAGTTTTTATCTTTCCGTCAAACAAAATTTCATCTCCTCAGGAAGCCTGATATCAAATTTGAAGTCATTTTGAACAATAACTCCACCTGTAGCACCCTCGAAAATGATAATTTTAATTATCGACACCCGATGTATTAGCTCATGTTACAAACGTTTGTATAGTTCTGTCATGCAAAAACTGACTCTCAGACATGACAGCTGCGGTTTTTGCTATATGCCATTCAACGATCGCTACTACATCGGAGCTTTGAATGATTCACCTCCACACGTGTGTCAGGAAATCATCGTGTTCTAAGCAAACTCGTGATTCATCATTGTACAGAGGGTGAGTCGAAAGTTTTGCAATATTTGCATAAACGCATGTGCTGCGGCTGGTATGTCACCCATTTAAACTAGCTTAAGTCGCTCACTGCACTCAGTCGAAAGCAGACGGTCGGACCGTCACCTCCAACCTCTACTCTGAACAGGTGGAGCGGATGTATGCCGTTTTGGAGGAGAATTACCCAGCACTGGTCAACACAAAGAGCGCTTTCCTACAGCAGGACAACGCTCGGCCTTATACCGCGCGAATGACCAGGGCAAAACTCCAGGAACTTGAGGGCATCGAAACTGATGTCACACGCAGCCCCGTCAGATTATTACTTGTTCCGGTCCATGGCCCACGTTCTTCGCGGGGCACTTCAACAACCAGGACGAGGTGGCAGCTGGGGGAAGGAGTTCTTTGCCTCGAAGGACAAGAACTGGTACCGCCGCGGAATCAAAGAACTGGCAGACAGATGGCTAAAGACGGTGCAGCACGATGGCCTAAACTTTGAATGCTAGTCAGTTTTCGTCGTAAAGGTACGTATGAAGACATAAAGTAATCCAAATATTGCAAGATTTTCGAGTCACCCTCTGTAAAATACACGAGCGTGAAAATCCTCCAAATACGTGGCGTCAGTGAACAAACAAAGACATCGCTCTTTCCACGTTTTAACAACACTTAGCAACCGAAAAAATGTTATTCGGTCACCGCTGGGAAATCGAATCCCAGATCTCTCGATATCTAGCCGAGCGCGTTAGCCTTACATCACGGTGACCAACAATCCACGCCGCTATGTGTGTTTTTCTGTCTGCTTCTGACATCATAAATCCGTAAGATGGGCTCAGCTACTTAGACGTCTCCATCTGGTGGGCATTAACGGCACTGGCTATATATTTATTATAGCAATTAAATCCGAAGGGCGAGATCCAAAGTGAAAATCCTCCAAATACGTGGCGTCAGTGAACAAACAAAGATATCGCTCTTTCCACGTTTTAACAACACTTAGCAACCGATTTCTTTTATTTGGTCACCGCTGGGAAATCGAACCCTACGTGTGTTTTCTGTCAGAAGCTGACAGAAAAACACACATAGCGCCGTTGACTGTTGGCCAGCGTGGTGTAAGGCTAACGCGCTCGGCTAGATATCGAGATATATGGGATTCGATTCCCCAGCGGTGACCGAATAATAATTTTTCGGTTGCTAAGTGTTGCTAAAACGTGAAAAGAGCGATGTCTTTGTTTATACACTAGCGTAATCTGTTTCCCAGTTGATTCGTGATCGCGACCACTCCACATCCAGCTGACGATGAGCATTGATCAGTTGCACATGATGCAATGACATCGTATATGCAATGCCGCCTCCTTCAGCCAGCGGAAAATGGTTTATTCTTAGGTGGCTGGAGTAACCGTTGTCTTGATGGAAGCCAGCGTGGTTTAGGCGCAGTATGTTCATGTCGTCGAAGCAGACGACCGTCTGTCTTCAATAGCTTTGTACAGCCTTATATAGGTGCACGAATGCCTTCTTGCAACCACTGTTGCCAGCGTCGATGGACTGTGATATTTTAGCTGCTCCCGTGTTCCGCTAGACTACGACTCCAGCATTTGTCCTCTTGAGGCTCTTTCATGGTCTTCAGACTTTCGCGGTTTCCATTTGTTCTGCAAAGATGTCATTTTACAAATTCAAGGACTTTGTAATCTGTGTTTCTTCGAACGAGGCATTATAAAATAAACATATTTTCTTTTTTAGTACTGTTAAAATTTTGAAAGAACTACGCTGAAACAGAATAACCCAAAACCAAACCCAAAAACTTTTGAAGTAAATGTCTATGAATTTTAGTCATGGTTTCACCCATCTGACGGAAATAGTATTTTGCAATCCAATTTGCAGATATGCGGATATCGTGTCAAATACTTACATAAGGCTACGCCACTTATCCTAAAATTTGTGCATAAGGAAAAGCTGTAAAATATGGGTATGGTGACAGCTATCAGATGTAAAACGGATTTTTCCAATCTGACTTCTAGAACAGCATACGCTGCTAAATTCAAGTATGAAAGTTAGCCCACCAAGCAGAGAAATTATACATCTTTTTTTTTTTTTTATTGGAGGTTTAACGACCACCGTGAGCAACTCAATGGGCTATAAGCAGTCGCCCGTCCCTAATTTAGGGTCACTGGTTCCAGGGAAGGGAGAGAGCCAGTGCCGTAAGACAAACACAACATCCATGCCTCACCGGGATTCGAACCCGGACCCCGTTCGGACGAATGATCAGAGGCCATCGCTTAGACCACTGCGCCACCGGGGCGGCGAAATTATACATCTAGAATGGTAAAAGATCTTGGTAATCACTACAACAATTCGATACAAAAAGATGTTTTTCTAATGTGACTTTTGGTAGAGGAGCAGTCCAGCCAAACAGAAATACACATTACTCCATGCAGTTGAAAAAATGTTCATCCTGTACAGTGAAAGATGCATGGATCATAATTTTATGGTTACAGTTACCCGATGTGGAAACAGTCTTTCAACACAACTGCTGTGGAATCCGCTTTATATATAAAGATATGGAATCCACTTTATAGGTAAAGATATGGAATCCACAGGCACAAAGATAGAGCAATACTACGAGGAATACTATAGATTAGCAATACTGCGAATATACAAAACACATACAGAGGTGCATTTATGCACAGGCGACGGGGTTCTTTTACAATTTTAAAACATGCACGCAGAGAAGCAAAACATTTTCCTATTAGGGTGCAAATATATGACATAATTTGCAAAACTAAACAGATATGCACAACGGGTATGAGGTTGAATAAGTTGGGTCTACGAAGGCACAAGACTCGTGTTGCAGTCAGGTACGAATTTCAGATCAGATGGCGCTAGCTATTGTATTAAACAATGGCTGCAAAATGAGATACTGAACATATAAAGGTCGTGCGTTTCCAATTTTACCAGAGTGCACTCAAAGAGATGAAGGAAGTATTACGAAACGGTGGAGAACATAGAACAGTAGTCTTCCATGTAGGTATTACCATTGTGTAGTGTCTTCACTTGTGATGTACTACAGAGGTGATGTACATGTTAAGACGGCAAAGTTGTAACGACAAATTCCCTCGGTGCAGCTAACTAGGAAAGTATTCGGCTCTCGAGCAGAAGGATGCAGTTTCGAGCCCTGTCACTGACTTCTGCATTTCTGATACTAGGCTGAAAATCTAAATATTTCTCTATAAAAATTCAGTCTTCAAAAATTTGGTTTCCATCACCGATGATTCACTAGGATTCGGACGACTAGTCAGAAACTTACGCTACTGACTACTCAGTCACCCGGCTGTGAATATTTCACTGGATGATGTCTAGCGGACAAGTGAAACGAATTTACATGATTTTTTTTGTTTAATTTTTGATTGGAGGGTTATCGACTGCCGTGAGCAACTCAATGGGCTATTAGCGATTGCTCGTCCTTAGTTTAAGGCCACTGGCTCCAGAAAAGAGAGAAAGCCAGTATCGTAAGACAAACACACCATCCATATCTCACTTGGGATTCAAACCTCGATCCATCTCGGACGAACGGTCAGAACCCAGCGTTTAGACCAACCACGGTGCTAGCGGAGTGGCAATTTGTATAGTGACAGTTCCACATGGAAGCCATAGAAAGGCTGCTTCATAGAGCGTGGTGCATATTGATTGGTCAGGAGTGAAGAACCAAAAGTCTCCATTTCAGCGACGCTTCAGTGTAAACAATGGAACTGAAGTGAAGAAATAAATGCCGAATATTCAAAGGCAAAGTCCTGATACCTGATAAAATTTCGCAGAAATCAGCTGGAAAACTTTCACGATCAGAAAAAGTGCCAAAAATAGACGACTCGAATGCGCAAAAACAAGCAAGAGCTCAAACGTTGCGGTTTCTAGAATTGCTGGTGCGAGTGCAATATTCAATCAAAAGACAGCAAAGCACTGTACACCAAACAGAGGTCATAGAGAGGTCAGATATGCACAAAACTTAGGGGACTTCAAACAACACTCAACTCGAAGAACCAGATGAAACTTCTTGCGTTACAGCAAAATAACAACTAGAATAATGTAGAAGGTTTTCGTGCTGATAGGAACTTCTTTAAAAAACAGCCGTCGTAGCACGATCTTTAACAACAGGTTTCAAAATACATGATATTTAAAACTTTATTAAGTTAAAAACACATATGGATTACAATGACACATGAGCGCTTTCGGGGTCGCCAGCGACTCCCATCATCAGATGTGTGAATACTGAAGCAATTTGACATGTACTGAAGTATATATTTACAACGTTCAGTGACGTAGGAGTTAGAGTTATAGCGCAAGCGCAAAGTCTGCGAAATACAATCGACACAATACAATAAGCTTAATAGATTCAACAATAACTATGTATTAGGTTTGTTTTCTATAAGAAGTCTCCAGGGGTGAGGGATATTGTATGGAATATCATCGTTGCATGCAGACTTTTTATGATGAATTATATACAGACTTTCGGTGATTAAAGTCAGAAACTTATTAGGAGGTGATGCAAGGATTGTGACACTATTCCAGTCTGGGTGAAAGTTTCCTGTATGGACCAACATGGCTAATGAGGTATTTTGAGTACCCATTTTAATGCTGTACTTGTGTTCCTTTAAGCGTGTTGACAAGTTGCGCACTGTGGATCCGATATAAGTGCGTATTTCCCCGTATTCATCTGTGGGGATCAACGGGACACTGTATATACCACTTTTGTTTGCAATATCCACTGGGTCTCTATCGTTTTTAAGCATTGCCATCTATTAAGCTTATTGTATTGTGTCGATTGTATTTCGCAGACTTTGCGCTTGCGCTATAACTCTAACTCCTACGTCACTGAACGTTGTAAATATATACTTCAGTACATGTCAAATTGCTTCAGTATTCACACATCTGATGATGGGAGTCGCTGGCGACCCCGAAAGCGCTCATGTGTCATTGTAATCCATATGTGTTTTTAACTTAATAAAGTTTTAAATATCATGTATTTTGAAACCTGTTGTTAAAGATCGTGCTACGACGGCTGTTTTTGAAAGAAGTAACAACTAGAAAACATGTTTCCTTAGAGCAGTCTTCATCCAACCTCATTCGTTGACGATTCTGGCGGTCTTGGTACTATGCACATGCTCAGCTAACCTCCCAAAGCAGGTGTGTGTCATGAAGTTGCTACGTAGTCTTACTTAACGTCGTCCCACTTACGGCTTCTCTTAAAACCTCTATTTCTCATTGATTATGTTCAGTAGTAGCTAGTAACATTGGGGCCGTCGTACAAAAATGCCCCCTGTTCAGTGTAAATACCGTATAGTCAGGTATACCTAGGTATACTGCCGCGAATTTCATTTTACATATGGCATTTTGTTTTATACAATAACGGTAGCTCATCTTGCAATCCAAATTCAAAGCCCAATTTTCGTGCAGGTTCATTCTCAATCTACTGTATATACACTGGCGGAAAGTGAAAAAAGAACACCAAGAAGGAGACGTCTGATACCAACGAAATGTATACAGCATAATAACGGAATACAGAGCATAACGTGATAAAAACATTATGGCAAAATACAGCTGTATTTGCTGGTAAACTGAAAAATAACATTTCCATGTAGCATGGTTAAGTACGAGGTTGAACCGCCATGAACTGCGTGACACTGTGCAATTCTGGCATGGAGTCTGTCGTACAGATGTTGGATGTAAGTTTGAAGTATTGAGTTCCAAGCATCCTCAACCTGGACGCGTAAATCGGGGATGGTCGTGACTGGCCATGGAGACCGGATAAGTCGTTTTCCCATAAAATCCCACACGTGGTCAATAGGGTACAAATCCGGTGAACGTGCAGGCCATGGAAATTGTCTCACACACTGAAGTGCATGTTGCGTTGCACGTGCCGTGTGTGGGCGTGCGTTATCTTGCTGGAAAACACCACGATGGACCGACCTTACGAATGGCACATCAACGGGCTGAATGATGTTGTTGATGTAGGAGTTGTTGTTTAACGTACCCGGTAGAAACACTAGTTGTGTACGGGAGTGATAGCTGATCGCTCCCCACACCAGGAGACCAGGTGTAGGCCCTGTGTGTCGCTGGCGGATGCAAGAAGGGTGGAGACGCTCCCCTGTGCGTCTGCGAACACGCATACGGCCATCGGAGGCTCCCAAGCAGAATCTGCTTTCATCGCTGAACACGACAGATCGCCATTGCGTTCTCCAGTGCAGACGTTGGCGACACCACTGCAGCCGTTCCTGACGGTGGGCTGGAGTCAGAGGTACACATGGTGCACGTAGTCCTGCATCCAGTAGACGGTTGCGGATTGTTCGCACAGTCACCTCAGGTGCAACGGCAGCTCGGATTTGCGTTGCAGTGGATGTTCTACTTGACAACACCGCTCTTCTTATGCGTCGATCGGTCCGCTCATCAGTCCGTCTGTGACTCCCGGTTCCACGTCTTCTCGTGTGGGAATGTTTCTTGGACCATCTACGCCACCATCGTACCACCACCGATACTTCCCGTCCAATTCGCTCTACAATACGACGATAAGACCACCCGGCCTCGCGGAGTCCGACTAGACGACCTCGCTCAAAGTCCGATAACTGCTGAAATCGTACACGTCTTCCATGTCCAGGCATTGCAGCTTCTTCAGGGTCTTCGCACGTGTCCGTACGCCGACGACTGATTACATTCACTTCGCCGTACTCCTTAAATTAACCCGACGATAATTTGCATATTATGCCGTGCTGTGGCATAAGCGCTCACCGGTTGGTCCCGAAATTAACATCACACATACGTAAACTCGACCCCATTAACATATGTAAATTTCATGATCGTCCGCCAATTCCTTCTTGGGGTTCTTTTTTCACTTTCCGGCAGTGTATATAAAAATGGATGTGTGTGTGTGTGTGTGTGTGTGTGTGTGTGTGTGTGTGTGTGTGTTCCAGCCTAACTCTGGAACGCCTGGAGCAATTTCAACCAAATATGGTACACATATGACTTACTATCTGAAAAAAAAATACTGTGGGGGTAAGACACCCCTAGCACCCCTAGGGGTGACATGTAAAAATAATCGAAAACGACCGATATTAGTGTCAATTAGTGTCGAATCCGTAGTTTTCGGGGTCGCTGAGAGGAATAGTGACACTCCCGATGCCGTTTAAGCCCAAGTTCAGCCCCCATCGGCATGGGGGGTGAGAAGGGGTGAAAAATAAAATGTCCAAAATGACCGAGTTTAGTGTCGAATCCATAGTTTTCGGGGTCGCTAAGCTGATTGGTGACAGTCCCGATGACATTTAAGCTCAAGTTTAGTCGAATAGAACGAATACAACTCTGTAGAACCTTTTGGAAAATTTTAGAAACGAATAGAACTCTGTAGAACCTTCTAGAAGATTGTGGAAACGAATAGAACTCGGTGTCGGTAGAACCTTCTGGAAATTTGTAGAAATGAAAAGAACTCTGTAGAACCTTCTAGAATGTTGTGGAAATGAATAGAACTTTGTAGAACCTTCTGGAAATTTTTAGAAATCATTATGTCCCGGTCTTGGACTCATGATGTTCGAGAAAATTCCAGCACCCACTCGAATCTTAGATGGTCGTATTTAAGGAAGCTAACTCGACAAGTATTCCAGTTTATCATCTTTCAGTGAATGTGACAGTTTCATTTCGCTCTTTTAGTTGATTGTATAAGTGTTTCCTACTTTATTTGACAGTGACAGTGTGCATTTTGGATTCAAGTTCTGTGAAGAGTTTTATATTTCTACATGGATGTAAGTACTTCATAATTTTAAATTTTAAATTTGTTATTTCCTTATGTTTTTATTAACTTTTTATTGTACTTTTCGCAGTGGTAACGAAAAACATGATCCACGGACCATGTGGAAATCTCAATCCCAACTCTCAGTGTATGAAGGACGGAAAGTGTACCAAGAAATACCCAAGAAAATTCATTAAAGAGACACAAACTGGAAATGACGGTTATCCTCTATATAGACTGCGAGTTCCAGAAGATGGAGGGTTCACGGCGAAACTAAAGATACGCAGCAATACAGAAATAGAAATCGACAATAGCTGGGATCTGCCATTTTCGCCGCTGCTGTCAAAAATGTTTCAGACACACATCAACGTGGAGTACTGTAACAATGTGAAATCAATCAAATATGTGTGCAAGTATATTAACAAAGGTAGTGATATGGCTGCTTTCGGCATAAGCAACGAAAGAAAAAACGATGAAGTGATGCGGTATCAGTTGGGAAGGTACATTAGCAGCAACGAGGCAGTTTGGCGAATCCTAGGAATTCCGATTAACGAAAGACACCCTACTGTTGTTCACCTCAGCGTCCATTTAGAAAATGGTCAGAGAGTTTATTTCACAACAGAGAGCGCCCATACAGTGGTTGATCAGCCACCAAACACGACTTTAACAGCATTCTTAGCAGGATCCTTTCGCAAGGACTTTGTTGTATCCTGAGATACCTCGATATTATAGATGGAATGCATCGAGGAAAGTTTTCTGTAGAAGAAAAGTTGGCCAGCCCGTTCCTGGACATGATGCAGTCGCGAGTGACGCCTTGGGTCGAGTGTACACAGTTCACTCCAATAACGCCGAATGCTATTTCCTTAGGATGCTGCTTCACTCAGTTCGAGGACCAACATCTTTTGCGGAGCTAAGAACAGTAAACGGCGAAGTATGCCAGACATTTAGAGAGGCCTGTCAGAAGTTGGGTTTACTGGAAGGAGACCAGCACTGGGATGACATATTGCGAGAAGCCGAATTGATCTTCCTCCCAGAGCAAATCAGAAACCTGTTTGCTATAATATTGACTACGTGCAGTCCATCGAATCCAAACACTTTATGGGGAAAATATAAGGAGGCCCTAAGTGAGGATATACTCGCCAAAGTCCGGAGAGAAAATCCGACATTAGAAATTATGTTTGGTCTGGACATTTTCAACAAGGCTTTGATTATTATTGAGGACAAATGTGTGGCCATGATCAATAAAACATTACTGCAACTCGGCCTGCCTGCACCAGTACGAGACCGACAAAACGTACTTTACGCAGATTACATACGAGAAAAGAACTACAACGTCGAAGATGTGACCTATATTCTAAATTAACTTTTCTTTTTAGTTTCTTTCCCTATGTAAATCTTGAGTTTATTCTCAGTTATACTTCACTCTTAACGTGATATCTTTTCTCTCAAACAAATACTGTTGGCAACATAATTGAGGTTGAATGAACGTGACGTAAGCCTGATATAAGATAAGAACGAGAAATAAAAACGACGACTAAACTGCTGCTTGGCGAGCGTTGCTTGGAGAAGTGTTGCAAGCTGTGCGTTGTGTTGTAGAGCGTTGCTTTAAGAGCTGTGTAGAGCTGTGTGGTGTGTGGAGCGTTTAATGCGAAGTACTATGTGATGTTATGATTTGTTATGGAAGTGCTACATCCTGAATAAAGCATCTTTTCCGTAAGTTTGACTTCTGTTGTTTACATGTTTTGTCTGGCCGTTAAGGTTTAATTTAGGAACTATTTCATCTTATGGTTATGCTTTTAAAATAACGTAGAAGTACGAAAAGACTTCTACGTCATAAAGAGCCAAGTGGATACGTCGCGGACAAGAAGCCACTTCTAAATCAAGATCAGAAAAAAACATACCAAATTATCATGGATCAGGTAGCGAAACAACAAGGTGGTATCATTTTTCTTGATGCTTCTGGGGGCACAGGGAAATCATTTTTAACTAATTTAATTCTGGCCGAAATCAGGGCTCAGGGAGAAGTTGCTCTTGCCATCGCCTCTTCAGGAATTGCGGCGAAGTTAATGGAAGGAGGGAGGACAGCCCATTCCGCACTTAAGTTGGCACTTGACATCGCCAGACAGGGAAATCCTACCTGCAAGGCAAGTGGTCAAGTGGTCGGGCGCAGGCAAGGCAAGTGGTCGGGCGCAGGTGCTCAAGACATGTAAATAAATCGTATGGGATGAATGCACCATGGCTCACAAGAAAGCTCTCGAGCCCCTTGACGTCACTCTGAGAGATCTGAGAGGAAACGACAACCTGATGGGAGTAGTTCTGGCACTCCTCTGTGGAGACTTTCGTCAAACTCTGCCCGTCACCCCAAAGTCAACACCGGCCGATGAGATTCACGCATGTTTAAAACATTCATTTTTGTGGAGACATGTGCGACAGATAACTTTAAAGCAAAACATGAGAGTACATCTGAGGGATTACAGTGCTCAAATTTTCTCAAACAAACTACTGGAGATCGGAGAAGGTATAGATTAGCAGTCGAATCTTCTGGCAAGATAAAATTGCCATCCGATTTTTGTAATCTGGTGTCGTCCGTCGCAGAGCTAATAGATGCAGTCTATCCGGCTGCTTTCCAAAACTATCACAATTTGAACTGGTTGCGAGAGAGGACCATTCTTTCTGCTAAAAATGAAGACGTCCACGAAATAAACAATCAAATACTTGTTATGTTACCAGGCGTAGTCACTGAATACAAGTCTATCGATACCGTAGTAGATGCCGATGAGGTCGTCAATTTCCCACATGAGTTCCTAAACTCACTTGATCCGGCTGGATTGCCACCACATCGTCTTTTACTTAAAGTGGGATATCCAATTATTTTACTACGGAACCTCGACCCGCCAAAACTTTGCAACGGCACAAGGCTGTGTGTAAAGAAGATGCTGGGCAATGAAATTCAAGTGACTATTTTAACAGGAAAGGGAAAGGGTGAAACAGTTTTTATCCCACAGATACCACTCATTCCGACGGATCTCCCTTTTAACTTTAAGGGATTGCAATTTCCAGTGAGACTTGCGTTCTCGATCACGATCAACAAGTCACAGGGGCAGTCTATTAAGTACTGCGGGGTGGATTTGAGATCGCCATCTTTCTCCCATGGACAACTTTATGTTGCTTGATCAAGGGTGGGTTCACCCAAGAATTTACTATTTATTCTTGCTCCTGGAGGTGAAACTAAGAATTTACTATTTATTCTTGCTCCTGGAGGTGAAACTAAGAACTTACTATTTATTCTTGCTCCTGGAGGTGAAACTAAGAATTTACTATTTATTCTTGCTCCTGGAGGTGAAACTAAGAACTTACTATTTATTCTTGCTCCTGGAGGTGAAACTAATAATTTACTATTTATTCTTGCTCCTGGAGGTGAAACTAAGAATTTACTATTTATTCTTGCTCCTGGAGGTGAAACTAAGAATTTACTATTTATTCTTGCTCCTGGAGGTGAAACTAAGAACTTACTATTTATTCTTGCTCCTGGAGGTGAAACTAAGAATTTACTATTTTTTCTTGCTCCTGGAGGTGAAACTAAGAGTTTACTATTTATTCTTGCTCCTGGAGGTGAAACTAAGAATTTACTATTTATTCTTGCTCCTGGAAGTGAAACTAAGAATTTACTATTTATTCTTGCTCCTGGAGGTGAAACTAAGAATTTACTATTTATTCTTGCTCCTGGAGGTGAAACTAAGAACTTACTATTTATTCTTGCTCCTGGAGGTGAAACTAAGAATTTACTATTTATTCTTGCTCCTGGAGGTGAAACTAAGGATTTACTATTTATTCTTGCTCCTGGAGGTGAAACTAAGGATTTACTATTTATTCTTACTCCTGGAGGTGAAACTAAGAATTTACTATTTATTCTTGCTCCTGGAGGTGAAACTAAGAATTTACTATTTATTCTTGCTCCTGGAGGTGAAACTCAGAACTTACTATTTATTCTTGCTCCTGGAGGTGAAACTAAGAATTTACTATTTATTCTTGCTCCTGGAGGTGAAACTAAGAGTTTACTATTTATTCTTGCTCCTGGAGGTGAAACTAAGAATTTACTATTTATTCTTGCTCCTGGAGATGAAACTAAGAATTTACTATTTATTCTTGCTCCTGGAGGTGAAACTAAAAATGTTGTTTATAATAAAGTTTTGTGTTAAATTAATATTATAGTGAATTTATAAAATATTTTACTTTATAATTTGTATACTGTACTTATACTTTTAAAAACCCGTAAATAAAATTACTTTGTTTTTACACTATAGATAGAATTCATTCCTTTTCCTGTCTAATAGAAGATTGGGATAAATAAATACCCGGGCAACGCTAGGTATTTATTTATCCCAATCTAGTTGACAATAAAAAGGGCCATTACTCCATTGTTCCGCCAATGTGCTGCGTTTTACGTTTTGATGCGTCTCAGTTCTGAGGAAGAAAGTTCTGCTGCGGCTACAGACACAGGAATTGTAAAAAACAAAAGATATGCAGGACATTCTTCGGGAAAACTGCATGGTTTTCAATCCACAACAGCTCTAATACTCCTTTTCTTGGTAGAGTGAAGTAACTCAACACTGAACGACAGACTGTTACACGGATATTTGTTATCAATACGGCAGCCAGTAGCCCACTGACTATGAAGCCGACCACTACGTATGTAAATGATCGGCCGGACAGAGCGCGAAAACAAAGCATCGTTTTCGACAGTCGGTAAGATTAAAAGCGACGCATCGCGGATAACGAGCTTATCGTAGAATAGGGCACAAACCAGGGAAAGAAAAGGCAGGGAAAACGTACATTGTCGGAGTCATTTTCGTAATAATAAAAATAACTGATACAACCTGTTGATCGGCGAATGTTCAGTAAGCGCAGTAATGCGCTATAATTATCAGGTCGTTCAGAAAATAATGGGCGATTTTCCGAGGTGCCACATACAACTCGCCCATAATGCTTGCAGACCAACCCGCTTGCATGAGTTGAGTACGTTTCGTACGAGTTGAAGGGCAAATCAGACGCCACATACACGCCATAATCGATTGAGCTGCAATCGTTACTACTCTTGTGAGGGTGGTCTGTACAACATGTTGGTAAGGAGTGAGTTGCGGGTGATTATGCCTCATGAGTTCAAATTGGGTCATAATGCGGCACAAACCTACCGTAATCCGGTCGAGGCATGGGCCGAGAAGGCAACATATGAACGTACTTTTCGTCGGTGGTTTGAAATTTTCGTTCCAGTGACACGAGCTTACAATATGAGGAGGGTCGAGGACGACATTCGTTCATTGATAACGACGCTTTTAAGGTAAATATGGGGGCAAAACTTCGCGTCACAGCTAGAGAACTCGCCAAACAGTACAATGTGTCGTTGTCAACCATTTCCCAACATCTCTACCACATTGGTAAAGACAAGAAGCTCGATACGTGAGTCTCACACGAATTGACGAAGCATCAGAAACAACACAACAACGGCTTGAGATGTGCAAGAACCTTTTGCTTTCCAACGAAAAGGAGCCCCTACTTGATCGCATTGTAACCCGTGATGAAAAGTGGGTGCCATGCAACAACCGTAAGAGATCTGTACAGTGGCTGGACCATGGTGAATCACCGAAACAACATTTTAAACCAGGGTTGACGCCAAAGAAGGTTTTGTTGAAAGTGTGGTCGACTGTTTACGGTGTCATACACTACAGGTTCTTGAACGCTGGTGAAAGCATTACCTCAGTCACATACTATAAAGAAATTGACCGAATGCACCAGGAGTTGTGTTCTTTGGTGAACAGGAAGGATCCTATCCTCCTCCATGAAACTCGAGACTAAACGTGCCACCAATGACGAAACAGAAACTACACGAACTGAGCTTCGAAACACTTCCACATCCAGCCTACTCACTTGACTTGGCACCTACCGATTTCCATCTGTTCATGCATTTTAGCAACTACCTCAATGACAGGATCTTCAAAAACCAAGAGGAGGCCGAAATTGCATTCCGGAACTTTCTTGAATCAAGGGAGCAATATTTCTTCCGGACTGGCATTGAAGCACTTGTCACTCGCTGGCAGAGGTGCTTAATGCGCCTATTTCAAACAAAACAAGGTTATATGCTATGAGGTATGTGCCTTTCATTTTCACCCTCCAAATAGGCCATGATTTTCCGAACGACCTGGCATGTTAAAATTGCCTTCCATTGGCTTATTGTGGGATGAATTTTGTGTTTCTTCTTTGAGAATGTCTTTTCGCAACTAGACAGAAATTGTAAGGTTATTATTATCTCGTATTATCATCAGTTTTTCGTTGTTATCTTTCTTTCGTCTTTTTCATTGCTTATCGTTACCCCCAAATTGGACTCTCAAGCGGCTGGGCCTTAGTGCAACTGCGCCACCTTGCCCTGTGGTAGTTACGTCACTGATTCTATTCTTATAACTGGCTGCACAAAGAATGCATTAGGTATATGCATAAGTTTCCAGAACTCCCCGTATCAGGCTGTAAAAGCGAAACGGTTGAACTTTTGCCAAAATTTCATGTATAGGTATAAGGTGGCAATACTGCGTGGAACGACACGTATTGGCGAACAGCTCACATTTCGGCTAGCTGAGCTAGGACATAGTGACTGACAAGATGAATACAGGTCACTGCCTGTTGTTCATGTTGAATTTCAGGAAACCCTCTGAAGAAGCACGAGAGTGGATTATTTCGGCATACGGCGAGAAAGCTGTAGGTGCAAGCATCTGTCGTGAGTGGTTTGTGAAGTTCAGAAGTGGTGATTGCAGCGTGCAGGCCAAGCAACGCATGCAGAGCGCAGATTTGCAAGCTCTTGCGGAGGAATGCCACCCAGTCGACCACATAACTGGCAATTCACTTAGGCGTGAATCATCAGACCATAGTTCGGCAGTTGTATTCCATGAGGAAGCTTCAAAATTGGGAACGTGACCAAAAAACGCTGGAAACTTATGCATAGACCTAATATACTGGGTGTTCCGCTTAGAAGTATCATGAAAGAAAAATTTCTAACTTACAAAGTGCTAGTTCGAATGACAGAAGATGGGCCAAATGTAAATAGCAGTTGAGAAACTGATAAACCAGGCAAATTTGGGAGCGCAGCTTCTGCGGCAGTCGCCATGTCTACTCCACAGCAGAATGTGTTTGTGTGCTGTCGCTTGCGGTATTGAATTAAGTCTGTGACGCTTATGTGCAGCGTCATTTTTGCCGCGGGTACAACCTTGGAGCGACGTGAGACGTCCCGACTTACGTGTCCATTGTGAAATAGGACAAGCAACTCAGAGAAACGGAAAGTTTGTCACCGATTACTGGTAAACAGGTTAAGTGTAAGGTGTCTGAGGAAAACGTTGAACGGATTCGAAAGACATTTCAGAGAAACCTGAGGAAATCCATCCGAGAGGCTGGTGTGCAGCTTGACATCACACCAACAAAAGGGCATCGAGTACTTCTTAAAGGGTTACGTTTATATGAGTACAAAATTCAACTGCATCAACAAATTAAGCCGAATGACAGGATGGCACGGAAAAAATTTGCAGAGATAATGTTGACCACAATTGATGCCGACGAAACATTCCTAGACCGGGTATGCGTTTCAGACGAATCAACATTCCACGTGTCTGGAAGGAAAACAGTCATAATTGCCGCATCTGGGGGTCCGAAAATCCGTACTTTGCTCATAAACACGAATGGATTCTCCAAAATGATGTTTGGTGTGGGATTATGAAGGGCGAAATCCTCGGTCCCTTTATGTCTGCGGAGGTCAAGGTAACTGGACTAACATAGCTGGACAGTTACATGAATACTGTTACACGGCACTAGCAGTGTTCCTGCCGAGTCTGCCGGTAACGGTGCTTGAGACCTGAAGTACAATTTAGTTGGCCACGGCACCAGGTGAGAATCTCAGGTGCACTGCTGCACTCAAAGATTCACACCAGAACATAAAAAAATGAAAAGTTGAAGAATGACCCGAAGCATAAGGCTTGGGTGAATCCAACTTGTGAACAAAATAACAACAACAAATAAAAAATAAAATAAACTAAAAAAAACGATACTTTGGGATCAGAGTTGTGATGAGGTTCACCCGCAATCACCAATTCGTGACTGAGTGTAGTGGTCCGGATCTTACTCCAGTACATTCAATCCCCAACCAACCAGTACAACACTCACTTTCGCAAATAACACATGATTCTCAAATACACAACACAACATTTAATAACGTTCTGCGAGATTTAAACAGATACGGCGCTCTCTGGGCGTATAGACAATTTGCCCCTCATATGTGGGCAGCATACGGTGTCACACTTTACTGTCGGATAACGCAGCCGACTGAGTCTCCACCGGACTATCTGAACAAGAGATACTACTCATTTACACACTAAATAGAGCTGCAGGTGATATTCATATACAATTGCTTAGAGAATGAAAAAAAAATTATATGCAAACGATCACATTAAAAATACTCGCGACACAAAATACACAAGCACGTTAATTTGCGGTATAAGATTATAGGTGCGAAATACTGCCAAAGTTAATTAACTAAATCTAATAAGCATGCACATGCAGAACCCTGCCCCGCTGACGTTGGTCCTGAACCAAAGTTAAAAGAAACTGTCCCGCCCAGCGGAATTTGTGGCCACACCTTCTCCCTTATTCATGTAAAAAAAGTAATCAGGAAATGGGCCCTGTAAGAAATTGAAATCTGTATGTGCAGGTATTTCCTCTGAGGTTCAGTCACTCAGCATTACTGCATCTATGTCCATGCAGCTTTGGGTGTCGGGATGGCACAAGTTCGCAGATTGTGCGAAGAAAGAAAAAGGAAATATTCATCTACTTACAGTTACGTGACTTTGCTGTGCAAATCCGTTGTGCATCACATAATATCACACGACAAAAAACACACACACAGACACTTGCACCATGTGGCAGCACCGATGATTCAACACTTTACTTTGACGCTTGATGTAAATGAAGCACACAATTAAAAATGGTAATATCACGCCGCACTTTGTTGCAATGATTAGAGTGCACACTGATCTATTCTCGTGACGATTTGAAGGTGGCCGTTAAGCAAAATAGGCCCTCTCACATCTGATGTTGCGGTTTCCAAGATTGATTTTCTGTGTTCCTGGGAAATGATTTTTGTTGTCGTGAAGAAATAATTGTGAACGTCGACTGCTGGGAGAGTGGGACACATTCAATTCCGCTGCTGCTATAGTTGATTCCGTCCGTCGCTACCTTCCGTCCTTTTTGACCGTTCATTCCCAATTCAGTCAGTTCCTTTCCGTTAGCAAACCATCTACCCTGCCTGAGTACGCAGTTCAAATATGCCACTCGCAGGTTTTGTTTCCATTTTTTTATCGAGTTGCGACCGCTAGCCCTGAGATTAATTTTCTCGGCCGAGCGAAATCAGACGTGCTTTTACCTTAAGCGTATATCGGCAACTGCTGACCGAAAACAACGCTCGAATCCACCCCCTATTCTTTTCAGCGATTCTAAACTCTTAATTGCCCGTTGTCCCTCGCATACGTCAGTCAAAGTATCTTTCTCGCTGACAGAGTTATGTGTCTGCTGAGGGTCTCTTGGCCCACCCACTGAAGTAAACATACGGACCACAGCGTTAAGCTACAAGCGGAAAGAAGAAAAGAAAGAAAAGTGAAAAACCACTTCGAACATTGCTGCTTCCATCCGCATTCGAAAGCAAATTTCCCTCGTTCGTTTTGCAGCCCCTCTAAGACACTTGAGATAGGAATTTTTATGTTTCACTTCAGGGCTATGTGTGAGGTCTAGCAATTCAAAATGGCAAAAATATTGCGTTTCTTGCCTTCAAAAGCATTGGAGCGACTTCCCAATTATCCCGCAATTTTGTTAATTAATTTAGAGAACAGCCGAAAGAAAAAAAACAACGTAAATGAGAAATAAATAAAAAAAACTGAACTGTAAAAGAACATGTGAGCCTGCCGAACTGTGATTCCTAGCTGCCTCATACCATACGCGACATGGCGGACAAATTTTAGAGTTTTCTTCAGGTTTTAGGATGGGGGGGGGGTGTCCACTGTAACATTCCATCCCCCATGAAAGAAAAAAAGGGATGACTGGATGAAGTTTATTCATCCAATCATTCTATTTTTTTTTTTTTAACTGTAAACACTCAACCCTTTCCCACCGTCGCAAGGCACCTAATTCCGAACTTAAGTGCCCGGAGAGCGGAAGGAAAGTTTAAGGATTTCATCACACGTTCATTGCTACCCGTCGAGATAGGCGGAAAAAAATTTTAAATATGAGGCATAGCTTCGAGAATCCACGAGTTCCACAGATCTCTCACGTTCGATGCTCCTACGCCCGCTTTTATCTGCGCTCGATGCCAAATTCTTGCGTTCCACTGTCTTCGAGTTCCTTCTCAACATCGTAGATAATCGTGGTGTCACAGTCTTCCTGGGGATCCACTATAATCTCGACTGCTCCCCGTCTGTCAGTGTGTGGTATGGTGTTACTCGCCCTTAACACCCGCCCGTAATCATCCCTTGGTCTCAGCGACGCCCGCGAAATGATTGGAGGACTTTTGACCTGGCTTCCCTGCACTCGTAAGGGATCCACAATCATGTAGGTTCGCGCTGCAAAGGGTTCGGTTTCAGCCCTCAGCTCATCGCTATCAGATAGAAATTCAGCAGCTCTCTCCCGAAATTTAGATTTTGCAATCGCGAGTTTAGTTTGCTCACACCATCTACCCACCATCGCTACACTTTCGACATCCTGAAAAAAGTGTTTAGCACGATACAGCGGATCAGTGCCTGTAAATAGCCTCAACATGTTTATGCATCCCGCTATTTGCTCACCGTAAACCATAGATGCGGCTAAAGCTGTTTGTCTCAGCTGTGATGTACCCGCTGTACTTGTAACAGGTGTACTCTCTTCCGGAACAATTGCAGCCCCAGTGCTCACATGTTCTCCGTCAGAGTGACCATCAGAATCATCTGAATCCACGTGACTCGCAGATGACGATTTCTTCGTGTTAGCCATTTTGTTTTTCTTACCCACTAAAATTATGGCAGTTCTTAGAAAACAGCTTAAGGTTTACTTAATGCTAAATTATACAAAATTCGCACCGAACAAAACTAAATAAAAATAGTAATGGCAGTCAATTCGCACTTATTTTACGAACATGAGTGTTGTTCCGCTAGCTGCAAAATATAGGTATCGATCCTGGGACAACGGCACCATTAATGTTACACGGCACTAGCAGTGTTCCTGCCGAGTCTGCCGGTAACGGTGCTTGAGACCTGAAGTACAATTTAGTTGGCCACGGCACCAGGTGAGAATCTCAGGTACACTGCTGCACTCAAAGATTCACACCAGAACATAAAAAATGAAAAGTTGAAGAATGACCCGAAGCATAAGGCTTGGGTGAATCCAACTTGTGAACAAAACAACAACAACAAATAAAAAATAAAATAAACTAAAAAAAAACGATACTTTGGGATCAGAGTTGTGATGAGGTTCACCCGCAATCATCAATTCGAGACTGAGTGTAGTGGTCCGGATCTTACTCCGGTACATTCAATCCCCAACCAACCAGTACAACACTCACTTTCGCAAATAACACATGATTCTCAAATACACAACACAACATTTAATAACGTTCTGCGAGATTTAAACAGATACGGCGCTCTCTGGGCGTATAGACAATTTGCCCCTCATATGTGGGCAGCATACGGTGTCACACTTTACTGTCGGATAACGCAGCCGACTGAGTCTCCACCGGACTATCTGAACAAGAGATACTACTCGTTTACACACTAAATAGAGCTGCAGGTGATATTCATATACAATTGCTTAGAGAATGAAAAAAAAATTATATGCAAACGATCACATTAAAAATACTCGCGACACAAAATACACAAGCACGTTAATTTGCGGTATAAGATTATAGGTGCGAAATACTGCCAAAGTTAATTAACTAAATCTAATAAGCATGCACATGCAGAACCCTGCCCCGCTGACGTTGGTCCTGAACCAAAGTTAAAAGAAACTGTCCCGCCCAGCGGAATTTGTGGCCACACCTTCTCCCTTATTCATGTAAAAAAAGTAATCAGGAAATGGGCCCTGTAAGAAATTGAAATCTGTATGTGCAGGTATTTCCTCTGAGGTTCAGTCACTCAGCATTACTGCATCTATGTCCATGCAGCTTTGGGTGTCGGGATGGCACAAGTTCGCAGATTGTGCGAAGAAAGAAAAAGGAAATATTCATCTACTTACAGTTACGTGACTTTGCTGTGCAAATCCGTTGTGCATCACATAATATCACACTACAAAAAACACACACACAGACACTTGCACCATGTGGCAGCACCGATGATTCAACACTTCTCTTTGACGCTTGATGTAAATGAAGCACACAATTAAAAATGGTAATATCACGCCGCACTTTGTTGCAATGATTAGAGTGCACACTGATCTATTCTCGTGACGATTTGAAGGTGGCCGTTAAGCAAAATAGGCCCTCTCACATCTGATGTTGCGGTTTCCAAGATTGATTTTCTGTGTTCCTGGGAAATGATTTTTGTTGTCGTGAAGAAATAATTGTGAACGTCGACTGCTGGGAGAGTGGGACACATTCAATTCCGCTGCTGCTATAGTTGATTCCGTCCGTCGCTACCTTCCGTCCTTTTTGACCGTTCATTCCCAATTCAGTCAGTTCCTTTCCGTTAGCAAACCATCTACCCTGCCTGAGTACGCAGTTCAAATATGCCACTCGCAGGTTTTGTTTCCATTTTTTTATCGAGTTGCGACCGCTAGCCCTGAGATTAATTTTCTCGGCCGAGCGAAATCAGACGTGCTTTTACCTTAAGCGTATATCGGCAACTGCTGACCGAAAACAACGCTCGAATCCACCCCCTATTCTTTTCAGCGATTCTAAACTCTTAATTGCCCATTGTCCCTCGCATACGTCAGTCAAAGTATCTTTCTCGCTGACAGAGTTATGTGTCTGCTGAGGGTCTCTTGGCCCACCCACTGAAGTAAACATACGGACCACAGCGTTAAGCTACAAGCGGAAAGAAGAAAAGAAAGAAAAGTGAAAAACCACTTCGAACATTGCTGCTTCCATCCGCATTCGAAAGCACATTTCCCTCGTTCGTTTTGCAGCCCCTCTAAGACACTTGAGATAGGAATTTTTATGTTTCACTTCAGGGCTATGTGTGAGGTCTAGCAATTCAAAATGGCAAAAATATTGCGTTTCTTGCCTTCAAAAGCATTGGAGCGACTTCCCAATTATCCCGCAATTTTGTTAATTAATTTAGAGAACAGCCGAAAGAAAAAAAACAACGTAAATGAGAAATAAATAAAAAAACTGAACTGTAAAAGAACATGTGAGCCTGCCGAACTGTGATTCCTAGCTGCCTCATACCATACGCGACATGGCGGACAAATTTTAGAGTTTTCTTCAGGTTTTAGGATGGGGGGGGTCCACTGTAACAATACGTTGTGCCTCAGCTGCCTGAAGGAACATTTTCCCAACAAGATGGGGATCCCCGCACTTTGCCAATGATGTCTGCACATTCTTGGATGACCACTTCACTACAGCATGGATTGGGAGATGTTCAACATTCATTACATGGTCTCTCCAGATCACCAGATCTACATGCAACTTCACCTGACTTTTTCTTGTGGGGGTTTGTTAAGGACTAGGTGCACAATACACTGGTGCGTAATCTGGAAGACTTAAGTGACAGAATTTGCGCTGTAATCAACAACTTGACACCACAAATGCTTCTCAACAAGTGGGATGAGGTAGAATACCGGTTGGACGTTTGTCACGCCACCAGTGGAGCGCATGTTGAAGTTTACCGGACATGTAAAAAAATTTCTCAATTTGTATATGTGGAACTCACTACAATTTATACATGTCGCTAATAAATTGTAGTGAGTTCCGAATTTAAGGTATTTCTTTTTATTACACGTCTAAACGGAACACTTTGTTGATGTGACTTCTTTCAGGCTAATCATCGACTATTTCTTGAACAACTGAAGAGTAGAACACAATTACCTTTCATCAAAAATAATACGATTTTAAAGTATTTTTGTACAAATGTTAAAGGAAAAACAGTTGGATATTGCATCCATAATACCTACACATTTTTCTGGATAATCCATTTTCTTCATCTTCTGAAGCGTATCGATCTTCAAAGTAATGAAAACTTTCCTAGTATAATCGTTACGAAATGACAAGTTTTGCCAGAGCCTCGTCCGTTAGGTGGGCCGCTAAGCAATACATGTCCCAGTTCCCGCGGAAAACTAATTCTTTTCAGCGTAAACAGCACTACGCAGCACATCTTCAGAAACGTCCACCGTAACTCCAGCGGACATGCGCTTCAAACACTTACGACTTAATGATTTTGGAGTCTGTTGTTTTTAAACAGACACAAGAACTTGCCCCACGCTCTTAGGTGCACACTGTCCTTCTTCGTGTCCAGACACAAGAACTCGCACAGCATCCTCCCATACCCACTGTAGATTATGCTCCTCGCCTCTGGTGAGTACAGTGCTTCGTGACCATCAGAATATCTTTCATCCTGATGCTGGGCTGAAGAACAAGCGGCATTGTATTTCTAGCATACAAAGTGCTAGCTCGAATGACAGACTTATGAGAGTGAAGGATTGGCACACTTATGCCAGGCCTTCACTTCTCTGATGTGCATATGTAATCTTTGTTTTATAGCCTCCCGATCACAAAGCACTTCGTCTTTTTGTAAGGAGCTTCACAGCACGAGTTGATTTTTTTTTTTTCGTTTTGTTTTTCCTTTTCGGTTTGGGGGTTTAACGACCACCGCAGGCAACTTCTGTTGTAAATTTTGTAATTCCCAATCTTTTACATACTACAGTATTAGGCTTAATAGATGGCGCTAGATGCACATCACATTGCAGAGACTGTGTGTGACGTAAGAGCGTCACTTCGATATTCTCCTCCGTACAGAGAGGTTGTCGTGGAGTTTTGTAGCGAAGAGCTCATCGTGTCTACATGTCATTTTTGTGTAATAATAAAGTGTGTTTTTGAAATGTGATTGTGGTAAGTGATTCAAAGTGGAGTAGTGCTTTGGATATATCGTAGCAATGGAGATAACAGAGGATTTCAGAAATAATATAACCTAATTACCCAAAGCCATCAACCAATCCTCCTACCACCGACAAAGGGTTATGGGCCCAGAAGCGGAAACAGACTACTGCGCATGGAACAGACTGAAGAAGCCTCCGCCATTTTTCATTTCGTTCTTCGAAGAGAAGCTCAACTCCGACATGTTTGCTTTTGGATTAAAAGCCTTCGCGTTTAGTGCTGCAAATGGTTTTAGGCAACCAAGGATAACTTACTGAAAAGATAAGAACAGTTTTTGTGTTAAAATGATGAAAAGTTCGTGCTCAGTTAGTCATGAAATAAAAGATTGCCGTCTTATGCACGATTATAATAACTAAAAGTTAAAAGAAACTGATGCTCCTGTACACACCAAATGTGGTGAAAATGATCTAAATGACAGGTTAAAACAAGCATGAGATCTTTCAATCCCTCTTGGGATCATCCTCAGATGTGCTCACGAATTAGTGATTCCGACCTTTAAATAACAGAAGGGGGAAGTGTCATGATTCGAACTGTGCGTTCACTGCGCATGTCTAGGATTGTTCACGGGAGGATCCGGGTCGCTGAGTGGGTGAATTGTGTCACCTGGTGTTAAGGCATTCAAGGTTTTGTCACTTTGAGCATTATTGGATTCCCTTGGGAAGAAATTTTTCAAAGGATTTGGGATGTACATTGGTATATAGTCGTTACAACATTGATTGCCCTTGATGAATATTAACAAACTCTCAGCAAAAAGCAACGAGGTTTCGTTCCGTGGTGTTGTAACGATGGAAGCCTCATGCCAAGCTGCATAATAAGAACCCTTGTTGGTAAGGCGTAATAATGCAGGTTTATGGTTTCGAGTTTTGATGTCATAAACATGTTCCTTCATTCTGATATTCAACGTCCTCTGGGTAGATCCTATGTAAGTGAGATGTGGGTCATCTGGCTCAGTACTGTAAAGAGGTATGCTATATACTCCATGACGGGATCCCTGTTTGATTTGATCGCGGTCGTTGCGAATGATGGAGTGGATATTTGATGTTCTGAGGCCAAAATCGATTTTATGACGATGACATAAGTTTTTCATAATACGAGTAACGTGTGGGTCATAGCACATGGACCCAACAAATTTCTTATACCCTAGTTTCTCTCACGAGTGTGGACATGGTTGGGTTTCTGAGTCTTTTATAAACCGAATCCACCAAATGATCTTCATAGCCATGGTTTCGGGCGATTTCCTTAATTTTTGCAATCTCTTGTTTTTTCAGACGGCTACTGGAGGAGTGTGTAATGGCTCGTTGTATCATGAAACGAATGGCTGCAAGCTTATGACATAGAGGGTGCATAGAGTTGTAAGGGATGATGCTAGGGACAGACATAGGCTTCCTGAAAACTGAATTTTGAATAGTATGATTTGTAATATTTCTGGTTAGCAAAATGTCCCAAAACGGTAAGACACCCTCAGTTTCCAGTTCCAACGTAAAATTCACTGATGGATTTAGTGAAGACATGAAATCCCTAAAGTTCAATAATTTTTCCTCAGTACTCAACCAAAAAACCAAGACATCATCGACATACCTCAAATATAGACCCAGATCTTCAGGTAAAGGGTTCAGTGCCAAGTACTCTAGATGTTGCATAAATATCTTAGCCAAAAGTGATGATAAAGGGGAACCCATTGGGACCCCCTCTTTTTGCCTGTAAATGATGTTGTTGAAGCAGAAGTATGATCGATTTTGAATAAGTCTTAGGGCACTAAGGATTGCGGTAATCTCAGACACAGGCATGTCTGATTCTTTCAGTTTGTCTGCAATTAAAGAGTGAACCAGAGGTACAGAAACATTAGGGTATAAGGCCGTGACGTCCAGTGAGGCCATAATGAAGGGAGCTCCCTGACTACAGAAAGTTTGAATCTTCGATAAGGCTTCTTTCGAGCTGGAAACATAGTAACCTTGAGTTAGGGTTATGGGTTTAAGGAATGAGGCCAAGGTTGCTTCAAGTGGACGGGTTGGATTAGAATGCCCCGATACCAATGGTCTCATGGGTTGGTGTTCTTTATGATTCTTTAAGGTTCCGAATAATTCAGGAACTCTATAGCCATTTGGTGGGTGCATGTGAGAGGAGATGGTAGTCGGAAGAGTTCCAGAATTTTTAAGTCTGCTGAGTGCTGTTACCGTGGCATTTGTTGGGTCACGGGTGACAATATCATGTGGGATCTCCTTAATAGCAGTCTCCATTTCTTGGGTGTACGTAGGTCTGTCTAGAATGACTGCCTGTCCTGTTTTATCGGTTGAAATTACGGCCAGGTTCGAATTCCTGCGTAATTACCTCAACTGAGCACGTTCGACTTTAAGCGACGGATCATCCGGTTGTCTTCGTCTCCGCAATGACTTTGTAATCTCAAATCTAGCCACTTCTTGATCATTTACAGGGAGGTGGCGAAGTATATCCTCGGCCTGCGGGATAAAAGTCAGGGGGAGTAAGGCGGATATGCATACTTCAGCCCCCTGTTCAAGATGAAAGATGACTGAATGGTGACTGGATGTTGTTTGGGTCGGGTTTGGATAAAGGCTTGATTTGTCTTGTCCGCCACTAGATTCCAAAGTTCGTGAATGTGAGTGCTCTGAAATTTCCCGGTTTCTTTCAGAAGATTATTATGAATCACAACAAGGTAATGGTCAAGCAAACAACTGGATGTAATGCTGGCCAGCGAAAGGAAGGCATAGTATGAGCGTCTATTTAAGAAATCGATGTAGCCCCTCTTTAATCTGATCTCGGAAGAGAGGCGCTTTTTATCCGCAATTTGTAGAATATAATAATCAAGTCTCGAGCGGGGGTTGATTCTCAAAGTTAAAAATTTAGGAATGACTCCCAGACACCGGCAGTTCAACAAAAATTGAAGATGAGTCTCTTGCGCACACAGTTTTTGACGAAATCCCGTAAAGATCTTGAAAGCTCTGTGCATGTTGTTGTGGTCGAAGGAGAACACAATGTGCGAGAACAACAAGTATACTCACGGTACCAAACAGCGGCTTGAAGGTTAAAATGATGAAAAGTTCGTGCTCAGTTAGTCATGAAATAAAAGGTTGCCATCTTATGCACGATTAGAATAACTAAAAGTTAAAAGAAACTGATGCTCCTGTACACACCAAACGTGGTGAACATGATCTAAATGACAGGTTAAAACAAACATGAGATCTTTTCAAGGATGATCCCAAGAGGATTGAAGGATGATCCCAAGAGGGATTGAAAGATCTCATGTTTGTTTTAACCTGTCATTTAGATCATTTTCACCACGTTTGGTGTGTACAGGAGCATCAGTTTCTTTTAACTTTTAGTTATTCTAATCGTGCATAAGACGGCAATCTTTTATTTCATGACACTTTTTGTGGCAGAATAAAAAACAACAACAAAAAAAAACATAAAAGAAGTGTTGCAATTTTTTCGTAGAGTGGAAAACACAAGAAACCTTGATTTACATTACAGAAATAAATTCACTTTAAGATGATGGAAAAAACACAACTTCCTAAATTTGATGGAAAAATTTTACATCATGGAAATACAGAATGTTAAGAAAGTAAAAAGTTAGTAGTGTTTTAACTGAACCCCCCCTCCCCCCTCAAAAAAAAGACGTAGCTGAAAAGGCTATATGGAAAAAGAGGGACTCTCAGGCAAAAGGAATTATAACATGTTCTATGTCAGATACACAAGTTGCTCTAGTTCTAATTTGTTAAACAAGTAAACAAATCTGACAATCCCTACATACGCGTTATAAAGGCGATTCAAAACGCAGGATGGTAGAGGCGAGAAATGACGTTTCTAGAATTGGAGCGAGTGAAAATTGGCAGGATTATTTATTAAGAGCTGAAAAACTGCTCGAAACGGCACGGATATTAGGGGCAAATATTGATGACCAAGAATTTACCAATGTATTAATTAGATGTTTACCGAGTAAATATAACATCACAGCAATGCAATTTGATAATTTTGAAGGTGCTACGATGGCTGATGTACGTAGAATTTTTAAAGCTCACCATGAAAGAAATGAGCATTCGATAAATGCACATGATCCCTCAGCATATAAAGTGAATTATAGAGAAAGGGTTTCATACTATCCTAGACAAAATGTAAATTTGAAGAAAATCATATGCCATATTTGCTCTAAGACTAATCACAAAGCTGCTGAATGTTGGCACAATCCAGTTAACAAACGGAAGAGAAGTGACAAAAAAGGAAGCTAATGTCCAACATTCTCACAGGGTGAAATTTTATTCAAAGCATCAAAAGGCGAATGTTAAAGATGATGTAACAAATAAGGGCCACACAGTTCTGACAGTCAAGAAAGAAAAACCAGAAAAATATTCAGAAAATGAATGGATTCTGGACAGTGGGACTACATCACATATGACATCTAATTCAACGCAAGGGAAGATAACAGGTTAATAAAACTGGCAGACAATTCAACTATACATGCACAGACTATGGGCACTCTAGAATTCAAAACTGAAAATAATAAAACCCTATTAATGAAGGATGTTTTATATGTTCCTCAGCTTTCAGGAAACTTGATATCTGTTAATAAATTGGTCGAGGATAACTAAGGAGTAATTTTCGACTCGAATGGCGGCCATATTATAGAAAATGGGGAACACCTATTAAATGCTATTAGAGTAAATGGCTTTTTTGTGGTAAACTGTGAAGATGATATGAGTAACAAATCTGTAATTATGAAAGCAGGCGAAATTACATGGGAAAATTGGCATGAACGACTTGGACATGAAAATGAAACATGCATGAACCAAATGAAAACACATTCCATGGTCAACAAACTTGATGGAAAAATAACAAACATTGGATCTTGTGAAACCTGTATTCAAGCAAAATATTCTAGAAAAACCTTTAAAAGAGTGCAGGAAATTCAAGCAACTAAACCACTTGATCTTTCACATATTGATTTAATTGGTTCAATCCGTGAGAAGTCGTGTTAACTATTGTAAATGATTATTCCAGAAAAATTTTGACACATTTTTTGAAGAACAAAAATGAAACACTAGAGAAATTGTCTACTTTTATTCAGCAAATTGAAAACACCATTAATGCAAAAGTAAGAAGAATAAGATCTGACAATGGTTCGGAATTTCTTTCTAAACAAACTGTAGAATATTTTAAGGCAAGGGGTATTGAACATCAATTGACTACAGTCTACAAACCACAATGAAGTGGAATTTGTGAAAGAGCCAACAGATCACTAATTGAAGGTACCTGAGCATTACTAATAGGCTCTACATTTCCAATGAAATTTTGGGCAGAGGAAACTGACGCTTTCCCTACATAAAAAACTGAACTCCTGCAAAGAAAAAGGACACAGTAACCCCAGAAGAAAAATTTTCAGGAAAAAAACCTACTGTGGGTCATATGCGAATCTTTTGATGTACAGCTTACTCCTGTACTCCAAAGCATGAAAGAGGAAAACTTCAACACAAAACAGCAGCAGAATTTTTATGGAATACTCAAATAATAGGAAAGCCTGCCGTATCTATGATCCAATAAAAATTACTATTGTAGAATCTAGAGATGTAAAATTCTTGGAAGACAAGAAATTAAGCGAAATGTTGGAAACAGCAAAATTTAAAATGCAAGATTATGAAATGTTAGACCAGTGGAAATGAAGAAAATTTTCAAGATGTGCCTGGTGATCAAGAAGAAACAGAATTAAATGAGCAAGCTGAGCAAATCATCTATGAACCACAATTAGAAATCACTGAAGAAAGTAAAAGTGAACCTCAAAGAATTGCTGTAAAACAAGAGAGACCATATCTAAGACCCCAAGCAAAACTTAAAAACTGTTACAAATCTATTACAAATCGTTAAACGAAGATGACACAGCAAAAGATCCGGATTACAATCCTCATGATGAAATTCTTAAAGTTGAAAGTCGGTGCTGCATACCAAAATCATTTGAAGAGGCTACGCAAATACCTGATGAAGACAAGAGGAAAGAAGCAATGAAGAGAGAAATAAATTCTCTCAAGGCTCATGAAGTATGGGACATAGTAAATTTACCTGAAAGTGCAAAGCCTATAAAGTGTAAATGGGTATTCAGTAAAAAGAGAAAAAAATCTGGAAGCAAAGTACACAAGGCAAGGCTTGTTGCGCTAGGATCTTCTAAAAGGTTTGGGCAAGACTACAGTGAAACATTTTCGCCAGTAATGAAAGCAGGCAGTTTTCGATGTTTAATTGCTTTAGCAGCTATGAAAAAATGGCAAATACACCATTATGATGTATAAACTGCTTTCTTGTATGCAAAATTAGAGGAAAGGATATATATGGAAGAACCTCCAGACTTTGAAAAACACACAGGAGAAAAAAAGGCTAGTGCGCAAGTTAAACAAGGCACTATGTAGGCTAAAACAAAGTGGAATAATATGGTTCCAGACTATCAGAAACTATTTGGTAAAATGTGGATTTAAAAATTTCAAATCTGACCAGTGCACTTTTAGCTATGTTAAAGGCAAGTCAAAATTATTTTTAGGTTTACATGTGGATGTCATGATTGTTATTAGTTCAGATAATGAAATACTAAAAGAAGTAATCGAAAAAATCAGCAGAAGATTCAAGCTAAAAGAAAGTGATGACACAAGCAATGTTCTAGGAATGGAAAACATTTGGAAGGAAGGACAGATCACTATTACACAACAGATCTTTATCGAAGAAATTCTGAGAAGATATAATATGGAAATCCTGTAACTACACTACTTGACTTAAATCAAGACCTGGAGAAATATGTAGAATCAAAAGGATGTGATGTTAAAAAATACCAAGAACTTTTAGGATCACTTATGTTTCTTGCTACAAAAGCAAGACCAGACTTAACTTATCCAATAACAGCTCTATCAAAATTTACCAAGGACCCAAGAGAAATACACATGCAAGCACTCAAGCGTGTTCTAAGGTACTTAAAAGGAACAAAACATTATTGTTTGGTGTTTACCCAAGGTGATCCAAAACTGGAATGCTACAGTGATGCGTCATGGAAATGTGGAAAACAAAATGGGCAAATGGGTTCAGTGGGGATTCCAAGATAACCCTACTCGCGACCTTTCCTCCTCTTGTTCGAAAAAATAGATTAAAACTTACCTCCCAGGACAAGGGCATTCGCGGCACGTGCCAACTGCCCCGGCCTTTGAGGGCCCACCAAAAATGTAGTTATATATTCAGGGGTGGATTGGGGGGACCAAACCAGGCTGGGAATTTTAGTCTTGTGGTCCACTAATGAGTTACATGAACCAGCAGGGAAAAAACTCATAAAATCCCCAATGAAAAAAATTATGTTAGATCCCGGATTAGACAGAACTGTTATGCATTGTAAAACGAATTGGACGGTGAACAAATTTAAATAACAATTTAACGGGGAAGCGATTTTAAAAATGTGTCTATGATTGTTTTTAAGAGGTATTTTTTCTTTAAAAAATTTTGTTCTGACAAAAAAAAAATCACTAGTCCCTTTTTTTTTTTTGATTTGGAGGTTTAACGACCACCGTGAGCAACTCAATGGGCTATGAGCAGTCGCCCGTCTCTAATTTAGGGTCACTGGTTCCAGGGAAGGGAGAGAGCCAGTGCCGTAAGACAAACACAACATCCATGCCTCACGGGATTCGAACCCGGACCCCGTTCGGACGAATGATCAGAGGCCATCGCTTAGAACACTGCGCCACCGGGGTGGCCACTAGTCCCTTGAGGAACCCATTTCAAACTAAATCATCACGAAAATGATTCTGCAACTTGAACTGTATACACATACCACATAGCAATTTTTGTATGCAATAAGTTATTACATTAATTTTGTCACTCATTGCCTACTGAACAATAGTATTTATATCTACTCCTTGAACGTAAGCCTCTTTTAAGTCCACCCATTGTTTTTGAACCACAAACCACTATTTTGACCCACGACTCAATACCGGTTAATCGTCGTTTCTTTTAAGACAGATGGGGGTAAGATGCCTATTTCGGAATATCTCTGCGAAAGAAGCGCTTTGCGCACCGTGTCATTCTGTGGATAAGTAAGTGGGAATGAAGAGTCATCAGAATGGGTACCAGTGACTTCTTCAAAATTACAAAAGTAGGGTTAGGCATAGCAATGACCCTAGGCACCAAGTCCAACGACATACATATAGTGCGTCAAAGAATTTTTAAGACTGGCTCTAGATTTCGGCCTACGGTGGCGCCACCAGTGTAATCGCGAATGCGTTATAAACCATCACCATCTGCTTGCTTTCTGCCAAAAGTACTGCGCAGTTGTTAAAGTAACTCTAACGAAACGGCCGTTCATTAGAGAAGTCAACATTTTTTCATGTTGAATTATTAAGATGGAACAAAGAGCTGTTATTAAATTTAACGCAAAACTTGGTAAAAGTGCCTCGGAAACGTACCAAATGATGAAACAAGTTTACGGTGAGTTTTGTTTAAGTAGATCAAATGTTTTCCTGTGGCACAGACGTGTTTTGGACGGAAGAGATACGCTAGAAGATGATAAGTATACCGGAAGACCAAGTTCATCTAGGACACCTGAGATTATTGAAAAAGTGCGTGATTTTGTGGAAAACAATCGACGTGAGTCACTAAGAATGATGGAAGAGTCTTTATACATCAACAAAGAAACGATTCGAACCATCCTGCATGAAGATTTGGGCAAAACAAAAGTCTCTGCTAAATTTGTTCCACACACGTTAACCAATGAACAAAAATCAAGGAGAAGTGCACATTGCAGAGACATCGTTTCAGCTGCTGAAAATGATCCAAACTTCCCAAAATCGATTGTTAGAGGTGATGAAACATGTTGTTTTCAATATGATCCTAAAACAAAGCGACAAAGTGCGGAATGGAAGTCAAAAAACTCACGACAAGCCAAAAAAAACAAGAAAAGTTCCATCGAAAATCAGAACAATGCTCGCCGCCCCGGTGGCGCAGTGTTCTAAGGCGCTGGCCTCTGATCATTCGTCCGTAAGGGGTCCGGGTTCGAATCCCGTCAGGCATGGGTGTTGTGTTTGTCTTACGGCACTGGCTCTCTCCCTTCCCTGGAACCAGTGACCCTAAATTAGGGACGGGCGACTGCTTATAGCCCATTGAGTTGCTCACGGTGGTCGTTAAATCTCCTATCAAAAAAAAAAAAAAAATCAATCAAAACAATGCTCATTACATTTTTCGATAGTAAGGGTATTTATTATCCGCAAAGAATTTGTTCCAAGTGGACAAACAATTACTGGTGAGTTTTATTTAAATGTTTTGAGGCGTTTGATGGGCAGAATTAGTCGCATTCGTCCAGAATATCGGGATGAAAACAGTTGGTGTTTGTTGCACGATAATGCACCCAGTCACACCTCACTTCTTGCTCGTAGATTTTTTGCGAAAAATAACGTCTGTGTGTTGAATCATCCACCGTATTCGCCTGATTTAGCATCCTACGACTTTTCTTTATTCCCAAGACTTAAAATGACGTTAAAAGGGTGTTATTTTGATGATATTTTGACCGTACAAACAGCTTCGACGCGTGCTTTGGAGGCAATTCCGCAAAGTGAACTGGAACAGGCATCCGAATCATTATTAAATCGCTGTAACAAGTGTATTGAAGCCGGGGGGACTTATTTTGAATAACAAACCAAAACAAATTATAATTTCTTTTTTCTATTTCATTTTACAGACCCAGTCTTAAAAATTCTTTGCCACACTGTATACATCTAACTATAGTTTGCTTTAGCTTAATTAATTTATAAACAGCATGCTTCGTCCGTCCGGTGGCGCTTTTCTCACGTAAGTACACAGAATTTTTCTATGTAACTTTACAGAAAATACCAAATATATATATTTTTTTAAGGAAGCAACTTTTCAGCAGAAATGAAGCTCATTAACGAATGTTATTCATGCGCACCAAAATAATTCTTTCGTTCCAAAACATCCAGGCATAAAGAATAAGAGAAAGTGGGCCAATCCGCCCCTGTATATATTACTTGCTTTGCATCAAACTGATTGTCCGAGGCTTTCAGGGATGGGGGGCCTCAAAAACTTCTTGCCCAGGGCCCCAAGCTGTCTAAGCCTGCATCGAAATAAAATTCTAAAACATTCTCCAGCCTTTTACCCCGTTGTTGTCAGGACCTGCGAGGAAGTTGAGGAGGTTTCAGGATGCACACAAGTATGTGAATTGACTTGGGCGAAACAGCGGCCCCCAACTCATTAGCCTCTTACGGACGGATGCAGTGAAAAGTTTGCTCGCCGACGACCGAAGCCAAGATAGGCAGGCGGGCAGAGGCATCTGCTGGAAATTGTTATTCATGCCATCGCCCTTCTGCATGAGAGCCGCATACCTCCCCAAGGCAACCACCAATGAGCGAAATCTTTAGAAATACCTGCCAGGCAACTTCGGTGGCGGCTGTCAACCAATGAGGGATTACCTTGCAACCTGGCTGTAGCAACCTGTTGACATCTCTTCCAACTCTGGTGGCTGGTGCACGTAAGCTGTTGACCGTAGTTTGTGCGAGCTTCTGTGGAACTTACTCTCGTCGTCTTGGGTTTTCTGTGACTATCACCTGCTTCTTGAATTTTGGAAGTTTGTGCTGTGTATGTCTGTGTGATCGTCTGTCATCGTAGGGAAAGGTAAGGTTCAGTTTCATCTGTAGTCCCTTGCGAGTTTGAAATCTGACTGTGCAGCTTCAGTGTGTTCGAATTCTTAGCATGCGAATTTCTAGCCAGACACGTTAGCCTTCCAAATTTGCAGCACACTTTTATTTCTGCCGAAAAGCACTTATTCCAGGGATCAAAAAACCATCGGCGGAGTAGTCTGTCCAGCATTATTTCTTCCAATATATATGATGTGCAGTTATTCACAGCATTATTTAAAATGACGCACGCTTCTTTAAAATGAATGTTACTCACGTCAACTTCTAGAATTTACAAACCTGTTAGTGATGTCATTCGTACGTGCTTTATTTACAGTTCATAATTTCCGATTTTGCGTCGACTTATGAGCACTTCATTTTGGGATTTAAAACCTGTGTTCCGTTTTAAAGACGTAATGGAGTGCGGCTTTCGTTAATATTTTAATTTTACTAGTTTTATATGCCTTCATGTTTCACTGTCGGGCATTTAAATTCTTCGTTTGAGGCGGGAAGAAAGTGAGGTGTGCTATTTGGAAATATCTTAAGATTTTTTTTTTTAAGCATTATGATGCCCCCCCTCCCCACGTCTTCTCAGTTGAGATGGCAGGTTCGAATTACGGGTTTCCCTTGCCGCCGGGGAGTGTTTAGATAACAGAGGTGTTTTTATTAACCACAACCTGTTTAATAAAAACTATAGCTTAGGATCTAATGGCTCTTAAGTCAGACGTGCAGGGTACTTCTATTCTGATTCTCTCCTGTTTTTGGGTCCAGTAATTTCAGTCTCTGGACGAGTACTTGGAAAACTAGTGTTTCTTGTCGAGGGCCTGGTCTGAGTTTTAAGAAAGACACAAGGGTATTTTTTGCTCCTCAGTTTTTCCAATGAAATAATCCTAAATCAGCGCTTCAAAACCTCCTAGCCTTTGCAACTAAAAATAAAGAAAACTTCCTGGACAGTTGAACGAAAAAAAGCTATATATATCGTAAAATCGCTGTTAATTTCGTACATCTAGGGCCGCGGAGGGCCTAGTGGTCAGCGTTCGTGACTGCCACGGAGAAATCTCAGGTTCGATCCTGGCTAAGGTACGAACGCTAGAATCACTAAATATCCGCCGTGCGTCTGATGGGCACGTTTAGCCGTCGGACCCCGGGTGCTGCCCCCCCCCGGTAATAAATAAAGGCTTCTTCATACCCCTTTTCTACCTCGCTCCCGTGTCACTTTCCTATCTGGCACTCTAGCCGAAATCTCCTAGCTTCCTATTTCTAAGGGTTGCTTAAGACCTGAGGTCAGACACTCGCTTCCTAAAATCCTCTACATATGATTTGATCTGAATTTCGTACATCTAGAACACCGTTTTGCAATTTGTTATTAAAAACAGGTTTTGTATTACGATTTGAAGCCATTGATACTGAAGTGTATATAGATTTGAGGGGGGGGGAGCAACAGTAAATGAAAGTTTTTGAAATTTATCAGGACAAAGTAAAAGTTAATGAATAATAGATGGACAAATTAAAGCATTACTTTCAAAAAGTAAGTTGATCCATTTTTATTAAATTAACTCCTTTTTTCTAATGTAAGTCACGTTTTAACAGAAAATGAAACAAACACATTTAGGGGTAAGCTCCCTCTAAATACACTCCTGCTTTGATGACTTCATTTTCGGTCCGCTTAGAGGGGGCTATCTCGCCCCTGAAAAACACCACGTGTCAACCGATGTATTTTTCGCTGTAGTAACAGCTAGGATGTTCCTGTGACGATAAGCATTGCGATTATATTTCGCGTTTTTCGGTGAATTGTATTAACACGAATGCGACAGTTAACACATGTTAATAATTTCACCGAAACACACGAAATATAATCTTTTCCCTTCATACTTGTGGCCCCAGCTGGTGAATGGTTAAAATGCATGGATTTTCGGCGTGTTGGAACTGTATGGTTGTGAATTCGAAATTCCTGTACGGTTATTCTCATGTAAGGCTAATATTTAGTGAGGGTATTGTTTAGAGAGCGGCGGTGTCGCCTAATACAGCTAACCGATAATCTGAGTCTTCTGACTCTGAGAAAAATTATTGATGGACACGGACTTGGAAGAATAAAACAACTATGTTAGTGTCATTTGGTTCCAAATACATGCACGAAGAGTGGCTTCCACAAATTACGGGAATATCATGTATAGTGTTTGAGCGGAAGGGTAGCACAAAACCGCCACGCTCCCTTAACAAAAATGTTGATGATTTTGAATAGATTGTGAAAAGTTCTATTCTTCGCACACACATAGGCGATGCGTGTTAGGATATTTATATATATACAATATATCATAGGCGTAGCCACTGAGGGGGGGGGGGGGGGCAGGACCCGCCCCCAGATTTTCAGAGTTAGAGATCCTCATATATAAATATATATATATATATATATATATATATATATATATATATATATATATCCTGCTGTATTGAAGATGCATATATTAATATTATTAGTAACATCTATGAAAATGCAAGTGCAAAGATTCGGCTATTTGAAAATACAACACACATAAAAATTGGAAAGGGAGTGAGACAAGGTCACACCATATCTCCCAAGCTCTTTAATGCCACATTGGAAAATGTCTTTCAATCACTGAACTGGGAAAACAAAATGATGAAAGATTAATGGAGATTATCTAACTCACCTTTGTTTTGCTGATGACGTAGTCATTTTTGCAACTACCCCATCAAAGCTGCAGAGTATGATCCAGGAACTTGCTGACACGAGTAAAGAAGTGAGATTAAAAATGAACTTTTAGAAGACAAAAATGATGTACAATGCTTTTACAAGAAATGAAGATTTATCGATTGATGGAGAAAAGCTGGAGATAACAGACACGTACGTTTATCTTGGACAGCAGATATCAAGTGAGGGTCACATTGATGGAGAAATTAATCGTCATATAAAACTTGCCTGGAGAGCTTTTGGAAGAAACAGCATAATTTTCAAGAGCAATATGCCATTATGTCTTAAAAGAAAAGTGTTTGATCAATGCATCCTTCCAGTGCTTACGTATGGTGCAGAGACGTGGACCTTAACTAATAAAGACATACAAAGGCTGCACACAACTCAAAGCATGGAAAGGTGCATGCTTGGTATAACCAGGAGAGATAAGAAGAGGAACTCGTGGATCCGAAAAATGACAAGAGTGGAAGACATCATGATCAGAGTTAAATCCCTGAAATGGCAATGGGCTGGACATACTGCCAGAAGGACAGACCATCGATGGACAGCCGAAATTTTAGATTGGATTCCAAGGGACAGGAAAAGACCCAGAAGAAAACCACATGGGAGATGGCTGGATGAAATTCGAAAGTATGCGGGAGTGACATGGAGGAGACTGGCACAAGACAGACCGTTGTGGAAGAAACTTGGGGAGACCTTCGTCCAGCAGTGGATTGATAATGGTTGACAATGATGATGATGGTTATATATATATGTGTGTGTATGTGTGTGTGTGTATATATGTGTGTGTGTGTGTGATCGGACCCCACCAGATTTTGAATCAGGGTTACGCCACTGCAGTATATATATATAAAAGCACATAAAACAATTTATTGACATTGACCAACCTTAAAAAGCATTAAAATGCATCTTAATACCTTCAAATATTGGAACTGAGGAACAGATTCTCCACTCTAGCAGATCTAACATCAGAAGTAGGCATCTCTGAAGTTAACAGATCATAGATCATATGTAGAGGATTTTAGGAAGGAAGTGTCTGACCCCAGGTCTTAAACAACCCTTTAGGAATAGGAAGCTTGGGCTAGATTGCCTGACAAGGAAGTGACACGGAAGCAAGGTAGGAAGGGAGAAGAAGACTACTATATTTTTTACCCGAGGGGCCAATACCCGGGGCCCGACGGCTTAACGTGCCCATCCGACGCACGGCGGATATACAGTGGTTCGAGCGTTCGTACCTGGCCGGGACCGAACCTGAGATTCCTCCGTTGCAGTCATGAACGTTGACCACTAGGCCACCAGCGGCCCTTAAGTTAACCGGACATTAACGAAGGCTCTTATAGAAACGGCAACAAAAATAGGTGGTACTAAGAACAAGTTGCATATGAAGAAAATATCAAGAAAAACAAAAATGCTGATGCAAAAGAGAAGAGAGATGAGGACAAATAAAGATGTCACTTCCAAAGTGGAATATATAGAGCAATGCAAAAACAGCACGAAAAAGTATCACTGAAGACTTAAGGAAATTCAACTGTGAAGTAATGAGAAAAGCAATTAAATAAAACAAAAGCCTGAAAGAGAGTAAAGGGGCATCTCAGTAAGGGAAGAAAACAGATTATGGCACTGAGAAAAGAAGATGGTACTGTAACAAGAAATAGAGGCGAAATTTTAACAAGTGTGGAACATTTCTACTCGAAATTATATGAAAGAAATAATGCGTCTACTCTAGACATTACGAAAGGTAACAGTACCAAAGTCCCTCCATCCTCCCGGCAGAAGTTACACATGCAATTCATAATATGAAACTGGGAAAAAATCTAGGAGAAGATGGAATTAACGTGGACATTATAGAAGAAGCAAGTGGAGAAATTGAAACTAGACTCACCCAAGTTTTCACTCAATGTCTCAATGAAGGAAAGATTTCTGAGGATTGGACCAGTGTTACAATGATCCTGCTACATAAAAAAAGGTGACATTGAGGATCTCAGGAGCTAACAGGCCCATCAGTCTCTTATCAGTGGTTTATAAAATCTTCACTAAATTTCTTTCGCATCGCTTGAAGGTAACACTGGACATGGCTGAACTCCTAGTATTCAGGAGTGGCTAGAGCACTATAGATCATATCCATGTGCTGAGAGCACTAATTGAAAGTGCGATGGAACGTGAACTCCCATTATGTATGGCCTTTATTGATTATGAAAAGGCCTTTGATTCCATGAAATCATCAGCACTTACAATGGCTTTGAAATCCTGTGGTACTGAAGATGCACACATTAGCATTATTAGTAACATTTATGGAAATGCAAGTGCAAAAGTTTGGTTATTTGAGAATACAGCACCAATAAAAATTGGAAAGAGTGAGACAAGGTGACACCATATCTCCCAAAATCTTTAATGCCACATTGGAAAACGTCTTTCAACCATATTGAACCAGAAAAACAAAGGGATAAAGATTAATGTATTTCAACTCACCTTCGTTTTGCTGATGACATAATCATTTTTGCAACTGCCCTTTCAGAGCTGCAAAGTATAATCCAGGAACTTGCTGACAAGGGTAAAGAAGTGGGATTAAAAATGAACTTTCAGAAGACAAAAGTGATATTCAATGCTTTTACAAGAAATGAAGATTTGTCGATTGATGGGTAAAAGCTGAAGATAAGATACCTACTTTTACCGTGGACAGCAGATATCAAGCAAAGGTCACATTGAAGAAGAAATGAATCGGATGTACAAAACTTGGTTTGAGAGCTTTTGGAAGAAATAGTACAATATTTAAGAGCAATATGCCATTATGTCTTAAAAGAAAAGCGTTTAATCAGTGCATCCTTCCAGTGCTTACGTACGGAGCTGAGACGTGGATCTTAACTAAAAAAGGCGTACAAAGACTTGCAGACGACTCAAAGAAGTATGGAGAGATAAGAAGAGGAACTCGTGGATAAGGAAAATTAAAAAAGTGGAAGACATCATGAACCGAGTAAAATCCCTGAAATGGCAATGGGCTGGACATATTGCCAGAAGGACGGACAACCGAAATTTTAGACTGGATTCCAAGAGACAGGAAAAGTCCCAGTAGAAGACCACATGGGAGATGGGTGGATGAAATTAGAAAAGCTACTGGAGTGACATGGAGACTTGGGAGGGGCCATAATCCAGCAGTGGATTGATAATGGTTGGAGATGATGATAACGTGAATTATATGAAAGTAAGAAAACCAATCGATAAGGGGGGAGGGGGTTCACGCCGACAAAATGGCCAAAGAAGCGACAGTAAAGTGGGAGAGGTTGATTGCTGAAGGGTAATTTTTACTACTTAGCAGATTACCTATATGTTTCGGAAATCGATAGATCTTTACTCCTACACAACTGAGAATGAAGACTAGGGTTGTAACTCAGTTCGCTAAGTCTGAGAGGCGTTATTTAAATCTCTGAGAGCAGATGTGACGATAACATTCTCTTCCTCTGCCTGGTGTTTAAGAAGAAAAAAAAAAAAAGTCCTGTTCAGCCTGCTCTGTGCAGTAAAAATATAAAAAGATTAGTTATGAAAAAATTACTCTTTAAGTAAGGGTGATTTTTTTTTTTCTTCAGAAAATAATATAACTTGAAGCATTATGCAATGATAAAAGAAAACATTTTAACATTGCAAGGAATGTTAAGGTAAATATTATCAGCAGGGGCATCCAGGCCCCTGCTAGTCTGGGATTCCCCGCACATGGCTTATGCTACGCCACCCCCACCCATGGGCGCCAACAGGGGGTCACAGGGCTCACTTGACCCCCCCCCTGTAGAATTATTTTTCCCTTTATTTTATTTTATTTTATTTATTGCTTTTTTTTTTTTTACGCTCACAGAACTGGACCACAGGGAAAGATGGAGTTTGGGGCGTTTAATTTAATATCCCAATTTTATTGGAAATTTGGAATTGGAAAACTGTAACGCGAAAGCGGAAAATCTAGCAAACCGTAAGGTAGTACGCCCAAACAAGTTCCACTCATGGTGGTGTGTGCTGAACTTAAAAAGGCTTGGCGTGGCCCTGCTCGACACTGTTAATTATTTTAAAAATAGTTACCAATGTACATGATAATACATAACTATTACTAACATACACTTTCTTCAAGAGCAGCATCAGTTAATAATTATAATAATAGTAGTAGTAGTAGTGTTCTAATGTAGTAAGTAAGTAGTAGTAATAGTCCTTCATTTTCACGAATTACTGTTTTCTACATATTAGCCAAACCTTAATAAATTACACTTGATACTCCTCCCCTGAAAATTTTACTGCAGGCGCCCATGCCCCCACCCCTTCCCCCAAATCCCCACTCCCCTTCAAAAATATTAGACGACGACAAACAAACACTTGGTACCACATAAGGGAGGGGTAATTCTGATAAAATACGGCATTACCTGTGTCCAGTAATTCATACAGGATTTCTTCAAGGGAGGAGCCCAAGAAGAAATCTACGGGGCAAACACAAAACGCCTATCATACACTGGCGTGCAAAAATTAAGGACCAGACGGTTTTTCGAATGTAACGTCGTGCAGAAGTGCTCCACATCGTCTCAAATCATACCATAAGATCCCCAAGATGTAAGAATATGGAACAAGTGAGCAAAACCGTCCAAACAAGGAATCCAAAGGACACAAAGGCACTTTATTGAAAAGGTAGCTTCGAGCACAACTGGACAGATGACAGAAACGTCCATGTGACAAGCGGCTGCCAAGAAAATCTAGTTTTTAGTTGGGGACATGATCACCCCTGACTGCGTTGCAGGATTTACAACGTCTGTCCATGCTGAGGACACGGTTGTCAAGGAGCTGTTGAGGCATCGCGGCCCATTCCTCTTGTTCCAATCGCAGCTGCGGAATCGTTGCTGGCTGCTGGTGACATGCTGCCAAGTATCTTCCGAGAAGGCCCCACACTTATTCGATTGGATTTAGGTCCGGGGGCCTTGCGGGCCAACCTATGCGTTGAATATCTTCACTCTCCAACAGCTCTGCGACAGCCACTGTACGGTGAGGTGTAGCGCTGTCGTCCATGAAGAGGAACTCAGGACCCACAGCACCTCTAAACAGACGCACGTGAGGCAGGAGAACCTCCGTACAATAGCGGACACCAGTGACTGAACCTCCTTGGAAGATATGACGGTCAGTACGGCTACCAAGCGTGATACCGCCCCAAACGAGAACTCCGCCACCTCCAAACCGGTCCCTTTCGATGATGTTGGAGGTGTGATTGCGTGTTCCCTGCTCTCTCCAGATGTGTATACGTCCAGAATCACTCGTTAGACTAAATCGGCTCTCATTCGTAAAGAGAACTCTACCCCATTGCTGATGTGTCCAGTTCTTGTGTTTCTGGCACCACAGAAACCGCAGTCTCCGATGAGCAGGCGTTAATGGCACACACCGTACTGGTCGTCGTGCAAATAGAGCACCTTTTTGTGCAGCCTCCTGGCCACGGTAAAACGCGATAACGGACGTCCAGTTGTCTGTTGCATGTGCCTTGCGATTTCTCCCGCTGTCTGCCGTCTGTCTCTTCTCGCCTGTAGGACAATATACCGGTCGTCCGCCGACGTGGTTGCTCGTGGACGACCACTGCTAAACTCTCTGGACAGCTGTTCCTGTCGTTTGTGAAATGCTCTCCAAGCTCGTGAAACGATGCTGTGAGCGATCCCGAACTCCTCGGCCACACTAATCAGACTTCGACCTTCTTCCAAGTTCCCAATGACGCGACCTCGGGTAAAGTCATCCAGATGTCTACTGGATTGCCTGTTGGCCATATCACACGGTGGCAGCAACTCGACGTCGTTCAAACCGATGTAAACCGTGCAATAGCTTTCACCTAATTGCTGAGCGTACACCGCCCGTGTGCTTTGTACCCTTCCGACACCCCCTCCTACGTCATGTTGCATTTATGCGCATGTCCTACCGTACCGGACCCTATTCTATCTCCTGAGTGGTCTTTCGGTCCGTTCTGCCTGCTCGATCCGCTGTTATGGTAATTTCTCCTCTTCGTCCTTAATTTTTGTACACCAGTGTATATATACAGTATATACGTGATGGAAATAGGCCGGAACGCAACGGAACTCCGCTCCGGGAGCGAAACACCACGTTCCAGGAGCGATGCGACACCAAAAGAAAGGGAGCATTTAATTTGAAATATATCCCCATGCATTATACATTTCAATTAATGACGGCATCTTGTATGAATTGTTCGTCATTTCAAAAGTAAGAAAAAATCCTTCTGCTCTAATAAGGTGTATGGTGAGAGCGAAGTTCAGGACAGAGGCTGGTCGCCCACCGTCTGGCAGACCTCCTCCACGGTGCGCTAGACAGTCGGGAGGCTTTGGAAATTGTTGGATAATTTTTTGAAATCTAAGTTGTAACAGGTATTTCAGTTAAAATAAATGGATACTTCAGACAGAGCAGAGTACCTTTATTTTGGCGCCCAAGACAATTGCATATCTCCGCCTCAGATACGAGGTGACATTTTTTCTCAAATGTTTATTAATAGCGGACGCTTTTAATTGCACCCCTATTCGAATGGTCTTTTCAATAAGAAACTTCTGAATAAAGAAAACAGTTCTGACTTCAACTAAATGTGCGTATTTCATTTTAAAGTTTAATAACTACATTTCCTTGCATGGTTTTATATTTACTGCGAATGGGTTTGTGCATATTGAATTTTTAAGGCATTCACATGTACGTTTGGGTTCCAGCAGCAAACAATTCCCATTTCCACCACTGCATCCATATATATATGTAATCATCATCATCATCACATCACTGTCAACCATTATCAATCCACTGCTGGACGAAGGTCTCCCCAAGTTTCTTCCACAACGGTCTGTCTTGTGCCAGTCTCCTCCAGGTTACTCCCGCATACTTTTGAATTCCATACACCCATCTCCCATGTGGTATTCTCCTGGGTCTTTTCCTGTCCCTTGGAATCCAATCTTAAAATTTCGACTGTCCCATCGATGGTCTGTTCTTCTGGCAATATGTCTAGCCTGTTGCCATTTCAGGGATTTAACTCTGATCATGATGTCATTTTTCTGATCCACGAGTTCCTCTTCTTATCTCTCCTGGTTACACCAAGCATGCATCTCTCCATGCTTTTTGAGTTGTCTGCAGTCTTTGTATATCTGTTTTAGTTAAGGTCCACGTCTCTGCACCATACGTAAGCAGAGACGTGGACCTTTTCTTTTAAGACATAATGGCATATTGCTCTTGAAAATTAGTTTCTTTCAAAAGCTCTTCAGGCAAGTTTTATACGCCAATTAATTTCTTCATCAATGTGACCCTCACTTGATATCAGCAGTCCAAGATAAATGTAGATATTGGTTATTTCCAGCTTGTCCCCATCAATCGATAAATCTTCATTTCTTGTAAAAGCCATTATATATCACTTTTGTCTTCTGAAAGTTCATTTTTAATCTCACTTCTCTACTCTTGTCAGCAAGTTCCTGGATCATACTCTGCAGCTCTGATGGTGTAGTAGCAAAAATGACTACGTCATCAGATAAACGAAGGTGAGTTAGATAATCTCCATTAATCTTTATCTCTTTGTTTTCCCAATTCAGTGATTGAAAGACATTTTCCAATGTGGCATGAAAGAGTTTGGGAGATATGTTGTCATCCTTGTCCCACTCCCTTTCCAATTTTTATGGATGCCGTATTCTCAAATAGCTGAAGCTTTACTCTTGCATTTTCATAGATGTTATTAATGTATGCATCTACAGTACCGCAGGATTTCAAAGCCATTGCAACTGCTGATGGTTTCACCGAATCAAAGGCCTTTTGATAATCGATAAACGCCAGGCATAATGGAAGTTCATATTCCCTCGCTCTTTCAATAGTTCTTTCAATACGTGGATATGATCTATTGTGCTGTAGTCACTCCTGAATCCAGCTTGTTCTCTCGGTTGAGCCATGTCCAGTGTTACCTTCAAGCGGCGTGAAAGAACTTTAGTGAAGATTTTATAAACCACTGATAGGAGGCTGATATGTCTGTAGTTCCTGAGTTCCTCAGTGTCACCTTTTTTATGTAGCAGGATCATTATATATGTATATATATTTTTCTTTTTTTCTTCTATACATATCAGGTTCATGATCCAAGAGGTTCTATTGAAAAAAAAAATTCTAAACGGACAATTACACAATATATTTTAAATAAGAGAAAGAGGTTAACCGTGAGGTACTTAGTTTGTTTACATTTCGATGTGGAGAAAGATTGGATACAGTGTGTGATTTCCGGTGTTTTGTAAGGTTTAGTTCCCCATTTCACGTAGGAAAGACTAGGTGCAATAAATTATAACACTACAAAATTCAAGAGGATATCCGATTTTGGCTTTCTAATTTTGTGTTAGCACCAACATGAAACCTGAAATATGAGGATGCCCGGGTGCCTTTCCCTGATGATTGGTTCAGAGTGTTTGAGCACTTATGAAATTTTATGTGTTTATAGTTCTTATATCTCATTTGTGTATGGTAATCTGCAGAAGTACCTATGAGGTATGTTCTGATTCTAAGGTGTAATAAGGCCGCCCCGGTGGCGCAGTGGTCTAAGGCGTTGGCCTCTGATCATTCGTCCGTAAGGGGTCCGGGTTCGAATCCCGGTCAGGCATGGATGTTGTGTTTGTCTTACGGCACTGGCTCTCTCCCTTCCCTGGAACCAGTGACCCTAAATTAGGGACGGGAGACTGCTTATAGCCCATTTGAGTTGCTCACGGTGGTCGTTAAACCTCCAATCAAAAAAAAAAAAAAAAAAAAAAAGGTCTAATAAGAATGAAAATTCTTTTTCCAAAGCTTGAAGTTACAGATTTTCTCTATTTGTTCATAGAAGCTGCGAAACCTAAGCATAAGGTTCTTTGGAAATATGTTCAATTCACTGCTAAGCGAAAGGAAAAAGAGCCGATCAGCTTGGACTTTTGTGACGTTCTTTCGATCATCCGGCCTAATGCAAATATGGGATAAGATCGTCTTCGATAGTGAACCGATTTTGCAGAGCTTTGAAACTAATTGTAACCAGAGCGTGTGTGATACGATTGATATAAGGTGCAGATCGTTCTTCGTCGCTGAAAGGGCCAAAAATATCCGTTAACACATTTGTGTAAATACACCGATGCGGCATCATATTATGACCACCTACCTAATAAGCTGTATGACCCCTTTAGTCCGCAAAACAGCGGCCACTTGGCGAGGCATCTATTCGATGAGGTGGCGATAGTTGCCCTGGGGTATCTGGTAGCTTAATGTCGACAGCAGGTCCTACAATTTTCGTGCATTTCGGGGTGGTGGTGATTTAGCGCCAACCCGCTTTTCCAAGTCGAACCACAAATGTTCGATTGGGTTCACGTCAGGTGAATTTGGAGGCCAGGACATTAACAGAAAGTCACCAGCATGTTCCTCGAACCACTCCTTGACGAATTTGGCAGTGTGCATTATCATGTTGGTAATGGTCATCACCATCAGGGAACACAGTTTCCATAAATGGGTGAACTTGGTTCACAACGATGTTCAGATACCCGACAGCTGTCAGGGATTGTGCTATTGGGATAATGGGGCCTAAAGTGTTTCAAGAAAACATCGCCCCCAGCATAACACCGTTGCCGCCGGCCTGCTTCCGCCCAACAGTGCGCATCCAGATGCCATAGCCTCCGTTGGTAATCGGCGTATCCGTACTCTGTCGTCTACGTGATGCACCAGGAATCTTGATTCGTCAGAGCAGGCCACTTTCTTCTAATGAACCACGGTCCAATCTCGATCTTGGACCCATTTCACGCGTTGTTGGCGATGACATGCAGTGAGCGTGGGGACCCGATGGGTCTTCGGCTACGTAGGGAATGCGCAGAAGGCTGCGATGAACTGTGTGCTGGGACACATTGTTGCAGTGATCACCACTGTTGTAGCTGCGGGTGATTTGTCGCACTGTGGCCCTCAGGTCGTTGTGAACAATGCGCGAATGTCTCAGCTCCCCTCTGGCATCAATGAGCTGCGGACGACACACGGCCAAACGACGGTTCGTCGTTTGGCCATCTGTGCACCACTTTTGATACGTACTCGCTAAAGTGGCACGTGAGCAACCCACAAGCCGCGACGTTTCCGAGATTGTAGTTCCGCGGCGACGTGCCATCACAATTTGTCCCTTATCAAACTCCGATAAATCGGTAGTTTTTCCCATTCCGACTCCAAACACACTACTAACCGAAAGCCAGTCCTCGGGTTGCATATATACTGCTCTGTGAACTTCACCTGCGCCACCGTTCGGTCTCCAGGCGCACGCATTTCTCTAGCCTGGGGGTGGTCATAATATAATGGCTCATCAGTGTATATTCTCTCACAATTTCAACGCAATTCTTATTTTGGCTGGCACAGAACATCCTTAAGGGAGGGAGGAAGTAATGTAATTAATGAAATTAAAAGAAGTATGAAATTTTAAAAGCAGAAGCGCAAGATATGGTGTAAAATATTATTTTGGATTGAAATATAGAGCAGGACTAAGCAAAACATTTTTTCTTGCTACAGCTGGGGTGTTGCTAGACTAAGGACGCTGGGGGCTGAACAGGACTTAATTTCCCCCACTACCTCATACTCACCCATTCCCTCCCCTCGTCGGTAATTAAAAATGATAAAACTGCAGAATTTAAAAAATGAAAGTTGTCACTCTTAATTTAATTGCGGGTCCTACGTGTTTTCTTCGTACTGGCTGGGTGGCCTGGTTTACTGGGGGCAGCGACGCCACGAGGTGCCAGACTTCGGAGACAGAGCATCCCAAATTAAGATGATTAACATTTTATCTTCTTTATTTTTGATTGATCATTTATATAAAATAAATAATAAAAATGTTTCGAACTTACCAAAAGTTTTTAACTTAAACGAAACTTTATTTCGAGATTATTGAGGGGGCTTTTTAGATACGTTTGGAGGGGTGTTTCACTCCTCACCCCTCAAATGATCTACCGACGAATCTACATGAGAGAATTTTATTTGCAGTTTTCCGTATTTGGCTTTCAGAGCTCCGTACAGGGTAATTTCGAAGCTAATATGTTTGTCAAAGACTTATCAGGGAATACTTGATGAAATTCGAAAGCATCTTTCAAATTTCATCCATCAATCTCCCATGGGGTCTTCTTCTGGGTTTTTTTCCCTGTCTCTCGGAATAGTCTAAAATTTCAGTTGTCCATCGGTGGTCCGTTCTTCTGGTAACATGTCCAGCCCATTGTCATTTCAGTGATTTCACTCTGGTTATGTCGTCCACTCTTGTCAATGTCCTTATCCACAAGTTCCTCTTCTTATCTTTCTTGGTTACAACAAGCATGCATCTCTCCATGCTGCTTTGAGTTGTCTGCAGTCTTTGCATATCTTTTTTAGTTAAGGTCCATGTCTCTGCTCCATACGTAAGCACTGGCAGGATGCAATAATTAAACACCTTCCTTTCAAGATATAATGACATACTGCTCTTAAAAATTGTATTGTTTCTTCCAAAAGTTCTCCAACCAAGTTTTATACGCCGATTAATTTCTTCATTAATGTGACCCTCACTTGATATCTTCTGCCAAAGATAAACGCAGGTATCGGTTGTATCAAGCTTTTCTCCATCAATCGATAAATCTTAGTTTCTTGCAAAAGCATTGTACATCACTTTTGTCCTCTTAAAATTCATTTTTAATCCTCCTTCTTTCCTCTTGTCAGTAAGTTCTTGGATCATATTCTGCAGCTCTGAAGGGGCAGTTGCAAAAATGATTGTCATCAGCAAAACGAAGGTGAGTTAAATAATCTCCATTAATCTTTATCTATTTGTTTTCCCAGTTCAATGGTTGAAGGACATTTTGCAATGTGGCATTAAGAGTTTGGGAGATATGGTGTCACCTTGTTGTCTCACTCTTTTCAATTTTTATTGGTGCTGTATCCTCAAATAACCGAACCTTTGCATTTTCATAGATGTTACTAATAATGCTAATGTATGCATCTTCAATACTTCAGGATTTCAAAGCCATTCTGTAACTGCTGATGGTTTCACGGAATCGAAGTCCTTTTCATAATCAATAAAAGCCATGCGTAATGGGAGTTCATATTCTCTTGTTCTTTCAATTAGTTCTCTCAGTACATGGATACGATCTACAGTGCTGTAGCCGCTCCTGAATCCAGCTTGTTCTCTTGGTTGAGCCATGTCCAGTTTTACCTTCAAGCGATGTGAAAGAACTTTAGTGAAGACTTTATAATAAACTACGGATGGGCCTGTAGTTCCTGAGATTATCAACATCACCTTTTTTATGTAACAGGATCATTGTAGAATTGTTCCAATCCTTAGGAATCTTCCTTTCATTGAGACATTTGATGAAAACTTAGGCGAGTGTATGCAAGAAGCAAGTGGGGAAATTGAAATTAATGTCCATGGTAATTCCGTCTCCTGGAACTTTTCCCCGTTTCATGTTCTTAATTAAATGTGTAACTTCTGCAGGGAGAACTGAAGAGACTTTGGTACTTGTACCTGTCGTAATGTCTGGAATAGATGTATCATCCCTTTCATACAGTTTTGAGTAGAAAGTCTTCTCTTGTCAAAAATTCGCCTCTATTTCTTGTTACAGTGCCATCTTCTTGTCTCAGTGCCATAATATGTTTTCTTCCCTTACCGAGATGTCCCTTTGCTCTCTGCAGGCTTTGGTTGTTCTTATTTTCTACCCCGCCTTCTCGTGGTGCATCCTGTTCCTGCTAAAGGGGCTCTGACAACTGACGAATTGTGGTATAACTATACCACCGGGATTAGAGGAAATGCTATGGCACACTCACCAACCCGCTTGGTCATTGGCCAACGTTGTGAGTCAGGTCGAAAACCCCCTTTCCACAGATGCTTACACAATATATCAATATATGTGGGCTATAAGCAGTTGGTTTTCATTTCTATATTGGAAATGTGTCTGCATGCAAAACAGGAAGAAAAAGTAATAACAGCAATGAAAATACTTAGTCTTTTACTAGGCGTCGTTAGCGAAAATATATTGAGCCATCAGTAGTAACTTCAAGACCTACGAAGATGCAATTCATATTCAATCAGAAAAAAGTATATTCAGAATAACTCACTGCTAAAACAAATATTCCTGAAATTATCGAGCTTCACAAAAATACTTTGTTCACAAAGTTTTTGTTGAGAGAAAATACAAACACAGAAATGCAAGTGAGTTACCCAGCATTTTTTTTCTTTGATTCGAATTTTAACGACCACCGTGAGCAAATCAGTGGGCTATAAGCAGTCGCCCGTTCCTAATTTTAGGGCCACTGGTTCCAGGGAAAATAGAGAGACAGCGTCGTAAGACAACATCCATGCCTTACCGGTACTGAAACCGTACCCATCTCGGACGAATGATCTGAAGCCATTGCTTAGATCACTGCGCCACTGGGGAGGCCAGCATTTTTAATTTCAATGTCTTTTCCGTCGCACACAAAGCTTGCACCGTCAAGAATATTCTACTTGTCATTCGCTCAGTCTCCATGACAACACTCATTCTCCCACATTGCGCAAAGAAGAGAGAGTGGCATGTATCGCTCTTCCTCTGGCTGTATTCTCGTGTAAAGTTACATAATTTCATCAATGCGTTATATAAAAATGGGGATTGCTTTCATTTTGTGTGAGTGCTCCGGTCGGTTTATTTATGCACACTCAATGAACAAAACAGATACCTACCTAATAGCGTGTTGGTCCTCCTCGAGCGGTAATAACAGTCTGCATACGCCGAGGCTTCAAATCCACCAGATGCCGGAAAGTTTCCGAGGTCATGCCTGTTGAAGCATTAACCACAACTCCGCCCGAGACGTCGGTCCAGGATCCATGGATATCATGCTCCGCTCCCAGGTATCCCAGAGAGCTTCCACAGGGTTTAAATCCAACGACCTTGGGGGCAACCGGATGTTTCCAAACTCAGATGAGTGTTCCTTCAGCCATGGTTGGGTGGTTGTGGCCCCGTGGGGCGGCGCACTCTCCTGCTGAAACAGACCATCGGCCAAGACCATGAAAGCGTGTAGGTGATCAGCTAGCACATGCTGGTAGCACGCAGCGGTTACGAACCTCTCCAGACACGCTGAAGGACCTAATGTGCCCCATGAGAAGCCCCCTACCCTCACCAAACCATTAGAGCTACCACCGCCTTGAATAAAGCCGTCCTGGCATGACAGGACCATGGCTTCATGCTGTCGACGCCACACGTACACCCTCCTGTGAGCTCGGTGCAGCTAAAAGCAGGACTCATCTGAACGCACGAAGCGGTGGCACTCTCCAGAGCTCCAGTTTTGATGCTCCCGGTACCAGACGAAGCGTAATGTCCGACGACGAGCAAGTCCACATTGGCACAAGAGTTAAGGCGTCGACTCCCGTAGCCCAAGCGACGTACCATTCGCTCGCTGACGCTGCTTGGGCTTCCGACATTTAACCTGGATTTAATTTGAGGCGCCGTTGCCAAGCGGTCAGTCTGTACGAGCTTGAATAGGGTACGTTGACCCCGGTCATCAGTGGTGTGTGGTCGCGCACCGCTTACTATCTGGGGGCTGGTACATCCGTCAGCGGTATACTCGCGGTTCACCTTTGATACGGTTGCCCTCGGGAACTCTAGGGTTCTTACCACTTGAGCGACAGAATGACCCATCTGTCTTGCGGCGACAATGCGTCCACGATCAAAGTCGCTCAGATCACCACGTTTACCCATGTTCGTCGATTCCGATACACTGTTGGGAAGCCCTGCTATTCGCCTATTTATTGCGTGCGTTCGGTTGGGTCAGTTCTACTCAGCGCGGGGATGCCCATGTCAACTGCTCATCACCCCTATCTGTAATGTTTTGTCTACTGAGTGTACTGTACAAGCTATAATGCTCTTGTTTTAATTAAAGCAACTGCAAACAGATTCTCTTGGCAACAAGTTTAAATGTTTCGGAAATGGGACAGGGAGTGTTTTTTTGGTCGGATTAACATTTAAATAATGATCATAGTGCTGATATTCTGACTTTCAATGTCGGATGATAGGCTTTCATTCATCGTTTGTATTTCACCTTTCAAGCAGCAGGTAATTCTGAATTAGAAATCAAACATATTTAAACTTCTGTGCAGACAGTCTTCAAACTACCAAATCAGGAGATAAAAAAAGGACAGAAGTTATGGGTTTTTATTTGAACGTGCTTGATCTTGAAGAATGACAGACTAGAAACTTCTTGAAATTCTGCAGGGCGTCGTCTGATGAGTGAGTAATCATGGGCGCCTGCAGGAAATTTTTCAGGGGGGGGAGGTCAGGTGTAATTAAGGTTTGGCTAATATGTAGAAAACAGTAATTCGTGAAAATGAAAGATTAATACTATTACTACTTACTTACTTACTACACTAGAACACTACTACTACTATTATTAATTGATGCTGCTCTTGAAAAAAGTATTTGTTAGTAATTGTCATGTATTATCATGTACATTGGTAACTGTTTTGAAAATAATGAACAGTGTCGAGCAGGGCCACACCAAGCCTTTTAAGTTCAGCACACATCACCCCGAGCGGAACTTGTTTGGGCGTACTACCTTACGGTTTGCTAGGTTTTCCGCATTTCCAATAAAATTGGGTATTAAATTAAATGCCCTAAACTACATCTTTCCTTGTGGTCCAGTTCTGTGAGTGTAAAATAAAAGTAATAATAAAAAAAAAAAAGAAAGAAAATAATTCTGCAGGGGGGGGGTCAAGGGACCCCTGTAATCCCTCTGTAGGCGCCCATGTGAGTAATTAAGGCGTTTGAACTTCTATCTCTGAGATCGTGGGCTAGTCAAACTTGGGCGAGTCCTCTTGCCTAAGATGTCGAAGTTTTTTTATCTAAATTTGTCACAGTGATTGTAGATTCAGATTCTTGCAAGATTTGTTTCCCATCGAAAGGGAAGTTGCAGTCATCTACGGTAGTTTGAGACGAGCCTATGGAAAGTTCGACTGTTTTTTTGTTTTGTTCAGTTCTCTTAATGAATTTACAGGGTGGAATGATTCGACATTCTGGTTGAAAATAGCCTCACGTTTTAATCCGTTGAATGTCAAAGTTCTGATGAATGACAACACGCCCTTCAGTTCCTTTCCGTTTTTTCATGTTATTTATTATGAATGAGGTAACGGTATTTCATTCTCTTGCTCTGATGACAAGCATGATGTAATGCAGAAAAGGAAAAACTTTCACACCGAGCTGAGATAAATAGGTTTAATCTCTCTGTGTGTAGGCGTAGATTTCAGTTTTTAATTTCAGCTCTCTTGCCGGAACCAGAATAAAAGTTTTCTTCTATACATACTGTGTCTGCACGATTTCATTTTATCCCTCCTAGTGTCAAATAAAAGTATGTTTCGCAAAATAAGCGTTAAATGATAAATATTTGAATTTTTTTCGAACAATGCGCGGATTTGGCAATTATGTAGATATTTTCATGCGAGCTTTAGGCTACAAAGTGATGTGTGCGTCTCGAACAAGTTTAATGAAAATCTGTTAAAGAAAAACTGAATGAAAAGACTAACTACGAAAATTAACGCAGTTCATATAAACTCCAGCATTTGGCGAAATGTAAAGAAATGAACTACAAATAACCCAAAATTTATTTGAAAAACCAAAATTTCGGTTTTCAGATAGATTTTTGTTTATCTGAAAACCGCTATTGGTCACGAAAACTTATGGGAACAAAGATTAATCAGGAAACACACTCAAAAAGTGCCGCAGTGAGCACTTCTTGACTACGGTTTTTGTAGATTATTTCAGAATACGAGTACATGACTGGAGATTAAATGGCTAAACGACTGTTGTCTGATTTGTAAAGCTCTTTGTCTTGGACCTGACAGTTAAAATTATGTTCAGTTTTGAGTAACAGCTCTGGCTATGCAAAACAAATGGCGAAAAAATACATCATATTAGTAACTGCTTAGGGAACACCGTTATTTTAAACAGTCAAATGCCCCTTAGTGGACAACTTGAAACTATTTAATATCTGAATAATTCTGTAAGCTTCTTGTACAGGAGATTATTACATCTACATAGTGGTGCAGTCCTGATAAAAGAAGTGGCCTGGAGCTGGGAAGACGGGCCCAGGTGGTGTTAGACTCCAGCAGGTATGGAGAGGGGAAGGGGGCATGAAGAAACCTTTGAAATCGAATATATGTATATGGAGTGACATGGAGGAGACTGGCTCAAGACATACCGTTGCGGAGGAAACTTGGAGAGACCTTCATCCAGCAGTGGATTGGTAATAATGGTTGACAATCAGGGCGGTAGCTACCAGAAGGGCCAGGAGGGCGGTTACCCTGAGGGCTGGGTTACCCTCCCAGAATGGCCATTCCAGGAACGTAAACTCATGTTGTGGGGTGTTTAAAAATAGAAATTGTAACTAATAAAGAAAATTACGCCCTTCAGTATTTTCTTTTTAAAGACTTTAGTTACGGTATTCTATGCTGGTAACCAGGGTACAAAGTAACATATATTATGAGGTGTGAACATCTTATATCCACGAAGGAAATTTTCTAAAACAGTGAATGGAGGCGTAGAAAACCGTATACTATTATGGGTAACCTCCATGACCTTTCCGAACATGTCGTTGGGATGAAGAGCTAATTAATCATTTGTGCTCTGTCGCAGAAAGTTCTCTAAGCGTTTAACGTTGAACGGGATGTTGTCCACGCTCTAGCCCAAAGCTTCTTCCTATTGTTACGTTCACTATCCGATACTCATTCGTTCTGGCTGGTTTGTGTTTCGTTCTGCATTTCTCTGGAGGGCTGCGCTGTCGGGGTTCACAACGTTTACGCTTTATATGGTATTTACCACATGTGGTTCTTGGGTAGTTACCTAGTTTTTAACATCTTTTAATAAAATTATGTTAAAACCTGAAGTGCGATTTTTCAACGATCATAACACTTTCCTATAATGGCGGTGTGTGAGAAAGTAAAAACCACGTATTGTTTGAGTGGAACTCAAAGGGGCGTAATTTCAGGCCTCTCCCCTCCCAGATAAGAAAAGCTTGCTACGGTCCTGTTGACAATGATGATAATGAATGATGTTATACGCGTACTGTCGGGTACCCACTTCTCTGGATATTTCTGAGGTCGTTCCGGTAAACAAAAGGTCTACGGATTTGTGCATAGCTACCATAAAAAAAATAGAGTGCGAGCGAAGAAGAAACAAGTTAGTAAAATCATGCAATGCATAGATTATGATACGCTTTCCAACATACCGGGAATCATTACTCAAGTTATTACACAAGTTATGAGGATAATGGCTGCAGAACAAATCTCGCTCCTGTGTAGTGACCTTTGATCCCATTTCGATGATATTCAACAGAACCGGTAAAGTATACTTCCGGAACAACATGATAAAGTTGTCTCAATCGAAGCACTTTTACGTAATAAGTTATAACGCATAAGGGTGATGGAATAATGGATCCCGAGCCTATGTCGTGACCTTTGACCCCATTTCATCCATTTTTCAATAGGGTTTGTCCCCAGGTGGTCCCCTACAACATACTAAACTTTCATTGAAATTGAACCATATTTGCGCAAGTTATGACGCATAAGGGCAATGGAACGCATCCCGCTCTCATATGTCCTGACTTTTGACCCCACTTAACCCATTTTAAATAGGGTTCGTCCCCAGGTGGTACCCTACCTCATACTCAAATTTCATTGAAATCGAACTATATTTACGCAAGTTATCGTGCGGACAGACGGACAAAGCTGGAGCATATACGCTTCTCCAACCTACGGTTGGAAAGCGTAAAAAAGAAGAAAAAATCTCGGTTAAGATTATTTGTGTTAATAAAATGTAGTTTTAAATAGGCGAAGATTGAATAAAATACATTTTAAAAAGTCCGATTCAGTTAGGAAAAAAGTAGTCTGGCGCAGCCAGGCCTTGAAAAAAAGTGTCTCGACTGCATCTCTGCATCAACATCTATTCAAACAAAGCGATAACATAAGCATCCTATTTTTGAACTTCCTAAAAGACACGGTACAAAGTCTTATGGCCACCCCGGTGGCACAGTGGTCTAAGCGATGGCCTCTGATCATTCGTCCGAACGGGGTCCGGGTTCGAATCCCGGTGAGGCATGGATGTTGTGCTTGTCTTACGGCACTGGCTCTCTCCCTTCCCTGGAACCAGTGACCCTAAATTAGGGACGGGCAACTGCTTATAGCCGATTGAGTTGCTCACGGTGGTCGTTAAACCTCCAATCAAAAAAAAAAAAGAAAGTTATGACCGCATATAGTTTATGAAGTTGTTTAATTGCTGATTTCAGTTAAATCTTCATGGCACCCCGGTAGCCAAGTGGTACGAGGCACTGGCCTTTAACTATTCGACTGAGATGGGTTCCGGCTCGAATCCATGGTCAGGCGTGGATGACGTGTTTGTCTTACGGCACTAGTAGCTCTTGACTTTCCGTGGAATCAGTGACTCTAAATTAGGAATGGGGAGACTACTTATGGCCCATTGAGTGGCGCATGGTAGTCGTTAGACTCCCAGAGAGAAAAAAAAAAAAAAAAAAAAAAACATGCAAACAAGGATATCTGTGCGGTGGTGTCTGCCTTAAGGGTCGGCTCATGCTGGTATAAGTGAAACAATTCCTTCTCGGAACTGGGTGTGTGGAATTTATGAATGTGCTTAGGGCTGTTCTGTTGTTTTAGCTTTGCGAAATGTCTTGGCTGTGTTCTTACTGGAGTCAACAAATTATTGTAGTTGCATCGCAAACTAATTTTCTGGGTACTATAAAACTAAGAGAAATCAAAGGAAAACAGTTATAATAAAATTTTTACTAAGCATTTAAACACGCCTAAAACTTTCTGCTATAAGCACCAAACGCAGAATGAAATCAGATACATCGTGTGTGTAGTACATTTGACTTAGGGATGGATATTTAAAAACCTAACAATGGAAAATTAAATTCCTTAGAAAAACTCTCGCACACTCTAGCAGAACTCAAACGAAATTTAAGATGTATCCAAAACATGTATGGCTTGGAAACAGTTTTAATTTGTTCAAAGTATGATGCTTTATCCCTACACCGTTTTTTGTTTTTTGGTCTTGAGAAAAGAAAAATTCTTAAGAGCATCAATTGCACTCATAAGAGCACTTTTCATAAGATCGCTAGCTTAACAGTTCTTGTCCCCCCTTATTTTCCTCCACAAAGTTTGCGGGGGTTTGTTTACGCACAAACAGTAAATCAAATGAATAGGGAAAACACGCGGAACATGAAGATTGTGTTTGATCATTCGATCAAAATTCGAGGAAATCTGTCACTTGTTTGTTAGGGTACTGAAAGAATTAGGCAAACTTTTCAAGTGTCAGTTAAACGTATGTATATTTGGCAAAAATATAAGTAACGCACGTGACAATATAGTTTTAAGATTAATGTGGCTGTATTGAAAAAATAATTTGTTTTATTGGTAAAAATTATGCAGCGATTGTGATTGTGGTAAAGCTAAATGTGATGTGATATCATTTGCCATTTGAAATAAATTTGAAGATCAGCTTTACAGGCAGGTGATATGGGCACTTGCAAGAAGTCTCCATATCATGTTTGAAGTGCGTCTTTGGCAAATTGTTTTGTGCAAAAGTGAATGTTTTTAATGAGAAGTGAACCAGAAAACACGTTTTACAGAAAATTTGTCGCGAGTAATTGTCCACTTTAGGTCAGTGACATTGCCGATACGTTGTAACCCGTTCATTCATATGCCGCGAAGAAAGGGAATATAATGACATACTCTAGTACAGGCAGATAAGAAAACTTCTATTAATATAAGTCCTTCTAGATGTACCGATATATCTGGACGTTGCCATTTTTTGTCTCTAAACATTTATTATGAAAGGTAAAGGGGGAAAAGTTGGTCTGCTTCAGATCTCACCTTGGCTGAGGCAAAGGAAGTGAAATTATTTCGTCTCGCTTGCATTGTCACCAGGGCCCACCATTGTGCAGTGGACCTAAAATATAATAACCGAAGAGAAAATGCTCATCCAAGCATTTCATGGCACATTTTTCAGAGCCATCCTTGGTGTGCGGAGGACGTTGGAAGCCTTTGAGAGAAGTCCGGAGAGGTAATTTTCTCAACTCTTTGCTGCGACTGAAAACATCAAACGAAAGTCAAATTTTATAGTCGTCACGGTGATAGTTATTTTTTTCCTGAATAACTTTTAAGGCCGTTTCACAACAAGCACAATTCAAGGAATGTCAGACTCAAGATTTATTTTTGAGGTTAAAATCAAACTTATAGAATGTGAGACTATAGGGACGTCGCCAAGGGAATGCGAAGGTGGGTGATGTCTTTCTTAACCAACCTGCCTCCCACCCAGTCCAAAAAGTGCCAGTTTTCATTTTTTTAAACTTAAAAATCTAGACTTTTTCCATGTAATAATAAGTTTCATGTTTTTCGTCTTGTAGCCGTATGTGTTTCTCCCCAGAAATTGCGTTCTTTAAATCTCCGTAGGAAAGTTATCAACATATCATCCGCAGGGCCATGAAAATTCAATTGTTCTCCATTCTCCGAAATTCTTAGTTTAAGCCTTTTTTTCACGTTAGTACATGGCCAGGGGTGAACGAGTAAGAGTGGATAGGAATTCACTAAGAGTGGTCATTACTAATTGTTTCTGCTGCTTTTTTTTTTGCTACTTAGTACGGGATTTCAACACGGAAACTGGAGTGTAAAGCTACAGCAGCACTCTTAACACTGCCACGGGACAGCCGCCCCGGTGGCGCAGTGGTCTAAGCGATGGCCTCTGATCATTCGTCCGAACGGGGTCCGGGTTCGAATCCCGGTGAGGCATGGATGTTGTGTTTGTCTTACGGCACAGGCTCTCTCCCTTCCCTGGAACCAGTGACCCTAAATTAGGGACCGGCGCCTGCTTACACCCCATTGAGTTGCTCACGGTGGTCGTTAAACCTCCAATAATAAAAAAAAAAAAAACTGCCACGGGACAGTGAGAGAGCAGGACGTGGCTGACGACTGCTTTGGAGGAGAGGAGTGCAAGGCAATGTCGCTGGTTTGAAAGAAGGGAGTTAAAGAAGGGGAAGGCATTGTGTATGCGTGTCACGGCGTTAAAATTTGATTTAAGTAAACAAAAAAAAATTTCTTTAAAGAAATTGTTCAAGCACGGCACTATTCTCATAAGCAAAAATGCAAAATTTTGAAAAGCAATTGAGATAATGCATTCACATCAAGAAAAAGTTGAAAGCGACATTCTGTCAACACTTGGTATATCTTACACCACTAGTCATTGTCATGTTATCTTGCTGGTTGACTAATGGCGTAACAAGTCAGATCCAAGGAATGTGTGTGTATCCAAGGAAGGATTGCACGAATTCCATTGTAGCCGGCAGTAAAAAGTATTAAAAATTATTTCAGTGTGTTGGAAATAAAGTTGCTATCAAATTTGTCCCAGCAAAAATAATATTCGCGCACCCTGGTTTTCAAGTTCTTAGCGACGTCCCTTTTAGAGACACAATAGGGAATTTCCAGCAAAAGTTCATATCAACAAATTCCACACAAGTAAAATCTGGGAAGACATAATTTAAAAGCATATATGTATAAGAGTTTCACGTGGAAGAAGATGGAAACTAACTTTATTAGATATCCATATTTGTAGTTATGTAAACGAAATTTATATACGTTGGGTCTAAGGAAATCTTCCGCCGTGGACCGAACAATACTGAAGTTTAAAAGACTTCTCTTAAAGAGTTATAAGAAAAAATCTGTAGTATTTTGGTGTAATTTTGAAATATCTAACAATCTCGTATGCTGTTTTTTTTTTTTTTTTTTTTGATTGGAGGTTTAACGACCATCGTGAGCAACTCAATGGGCTATAAGCAGTTGCCCGTCCTTAATTTAGGATCACTGGTTCCAGGGAAGGGAGAGAACCAGTGCCGTAAGACAAACTCAACATCCATGCCTCACCGGGAGTCGAACCCGGACCCCTTTCGGACGAATGATAAGAAGCCATCGCTTAGACCACTGCACCACCGGTGCGGTCTCGTACGTTAAAACACCACTAAGTGTAACACAATGCTTATAAAACTAGTATCGTCCCAGGAATCGATAAGCAAAAAAAGGCAATTTTTTAAGTCTCCTTGTTGACACTGTACACTTTAGTAACGATTCCTATTTTTACACTGCACAAACATTCGATGTTGTCACAACAGCATATTCGTATACACGGCTTGTAGTATATACACTCGATGGACAAAACATTAGAGAATAGCGAGTTTGTCCTCCTCTTGCGCGAATAACAGCCTGTTCACGCCGAGGCTTCGACTCCACCATATGGCGGAAAGTTTCCGGAGGTAATGCCAGTCATGCTTGTTGCAGCATTGTCTACCGCTACGCCCGAGACATCGGCCAAGGACCCATAGATCTGATGTTCCTATCCACGGCATCCCAGGGAGGTTCCATAGGAATCAAATCCGGGGACCTTGGTAGCCACTGGATGGTCCAAACCCAGACCCGTTTCTCAAGCCAAGCCTGGGTGGTTGTGACCCGGTCGGGCGGCGCATTTTCCTGCCGAAACAGACCATCAGCCGCAGGATGCGCAAAAGCCATGGAAGCGTGTAAGTGATGAGCCAGCACGTGCTGGTAGCGCGCAACGAAATACTGGCACCTGCTCTTCGGGCCCAACTATCTGGCCACGTTTCCCCATTACTGTCAAACTTGTACTGATTACCTACAGAGGATAATAGAGGGTAGGAGGATAGGTATATTTATAATAGCCTGAAGTGACTTTGATATCACATGGTACTTCGTTATCACCCCGAATATGTAACACGTGGGGTGTTCCTAATGCATATATATTGCATTTCCCCTGTTATCTGTGCTTCCAAAGATCAGTTTAAAAAAAAAATGCTTCCGATATTGGCCGTCATGAATATTTTGCACATAATTTCTAATTTTTCACAAACACAATTTTGCCACAAGGGAGCGCAATAAGTGTATATTTCTTTTTCCGATATACGTATTTTCAGCAGTATCTACCACTCCTAAACACTATAAAAAAATATTTTTCTGTCAGGTAGTGTTCACGACTGAAAATATTCTACGGAATTTCCTGTTTAAAAAAATCATAGTTTTTCCGCTAGTGGCGAAAATGTAGGCTATATGCTATTTTTCTCGATGGATCTGCTTCTTCATCCGATTTCAAAAATTCCTTCCGTGTCGGACAGAGTGCGTCGGCAGAGATATTTTGCATGTAATTTCTAATTTTTGTCAATTCAGAACTTTGTTACCGGAGGGCGTAAGGGGGTATTTCTGTTTGCATACTTGCAGGCGTAGCTGCTAGTCTAAAAACTCGATCGAGAATCTTTCGGTCAGATGATGCTCAATACGAAAACATCTTATGCGAATTTTCTGCTCAAAATACATAATTTACTCTAAAGGAAGCGCAATTCTTAGTTATTTTTGTTTGTATCTTTACTTCCAGAAGTACGATTTGAAAAAATTCTTTTGAGATCGAATGCCATTCACTCAGTGGAACATTTCGCACGCTTTGAGTTGTACATAATACACAGTTCTCACGCTAAGTGGCGTTAGTGTACATTTGCAAACGTATCTCCACTTCTAAAAATTATATTGAAAAAATTCGTTTTGTACAGTATGCAACTTGCCATGGTAAAGATTGCGAACATCATCTTTAAATTAGGTAGTTTTCTGCTAGGACGTCTGTCTGCCTGTGATATATACTCGTACATACACATATAAATTCCTTTGCTATCTCTGCCTTTTAGAAGTCGCATCGCATTTGAAAAACACCTTTCCGGTATTATAAAGAAACAATAGAGTGATAAATTCTATAGGTGTTCCTTTGGTTACTAATAGCAGGTGAACGTGACAGTTTGTTTACGGCACTTTTTTCTTTATGCTCGACAGAGAAAAGAACGGGTTGGCAGACTGAAGTTTGGGATGCATCACTGCCGTGAGAACATTCACATACGAAATATTCATAGCCTGTGTATCGGTTGCATCCAGTTCATAAATCTCAAAAACTGATACTCGAAGACGCGTAAAAAACAACAGAAAAAACGACGTTTCCTACCCGTTGTTGCGTAGATTATTATACTTAAGAAATATTTATTTTTTTACAATTTGTAAATCTAATTGAACAGTTTAATTACTTATTTTTTATTTTAATTTAAACTTGTTCTATTGATTGGATTAACATAGTCTTTCAGCTGAGCACTTTCCTCGTTGCAGATGGCCGCTCGCTCCGAAGTTATTTATTTGATGAAGAATATTTTTGTGCCTTTCGGCGTTTCCTCGGTAGAAGCATTTTCCCACGCCGTTTTGCCTCGGACCTGTCCGCATGGAATTTCCGAACTTGAATCAAGATCGCCAGTTTTCGAGTGACACAGTTCGTGATCGTGGTAAATCGCTCAGCACATTCTGAAATGAATCATGTGCGCAAGTTCCGTGGTGACGTCACGATTTTACCTTGAGATGACTAGTTTTTGTGGCATGTGATGTGTGTACGCGCGCAACGATTTTATCCACCCCTTCCCCTTCGTATTACCATTTCTACAGTCTCGATGATTGCAGGAACAATGGCGCCCTCCTTTTTTTGAGCGGAAACCCTTAATGACGGCTAAAGAAGTTTGAAAGGTGATAAATTTGAATCGCGGCTACACTCTGAAAGTTTAAGGAGTGACTCCACTTGCACAGAACCCAGTAGCAAGAACTGCAGTTGAAAATATAAAGTACCTTCAGTTCTTTTTGATCTTTTTATTTGTGCTTTAGTGTAAAGAATCCAAGCTTATGAGATTTGGAAAAGAAAGGCTGTTCTCTTACGGAAGTACGTTGGATTCACATTCACTGAGATTATGTTCAGTGCTTTGAAGAATTCTTGTGACGCACATTTTTTGCGCGCTTTTATTAAGGGGTAAAAGAAAAAGTACGCAGCGCCCTGTGGCAGTGGCGGATTTAGACTTGCCGGGGCCCTGCGCACAGCATCGGTTTTGGAGCCCCCTTATTTTGCCGGGCATCCTTAAAATATAACCCGCGCATTTTTACTCTCTCTCTAGTGTATAAAAAAGTATTGTAATCGCAAAAACAAATTGACTTCCAGATTCCAACAGAAAACCCCGCTTTGGGCTCCCCGAACGTTGCCTATTTTCATGGTGGTGTCTGTGTGTGTACGTGTGGTTTGTTACTGCTGTAACTCAAAAGCTATTAGGACTATCAAGACGAAATTTAATACTGAGAGCTCTCGTGATACCTTATGGGGAGGAAATGGCTGATGTTAAAAGTGGAAAGCCTTTTGTCAAAGAAGAAAAGTCGGAACTTTAATAAAGATGACTACTGAACCACAGTACTTTAATAGGTTACGTTAGGTTAGTTTATGGTACTGCTTTAATTGACATTTGCGTTATATGTGGTGTGGGACCTGCTGGGGCATATCGTCAGATTCCACATTTACAGAAAGTCCGAACATGGATGAAATCTATTCCTTTGCCTTGTGAAACACGTTTTCCAATGCCATTTTACTCCTACGATAAGTTTTCTTTGTGATTACCTCTTAAACTAAACTTAATGGGGGGGGGATTTTAAATGAATGATGGGAACTCATATAAAACATCGAACTAAAGAGCTAATTTTTCATTGCATTCTAAGAAAATTGAGCAGAAATAACTCAAATTTTAAGCGCAGTTGCATTGAGCATTAAGTAATACCTTCAAAACGATATTTAGTGAGCCTTGCGTTTAAGCAGATGCGACTTTAAATCTTTTGGGGCCCTAGGCGTTAAACGAATCTGGGGCCCCTCCTTCCCCTTCTTATCGCCTCAGAAATTTTCATCCGTCAGATTAACAAATAAAAAGTAAAGTCAAGAAAAATGTTTTTGCGCTTTTGGAAATGCGATTCTATCATAAATTATTACGACGTTTTGTCAGAAACATTGCTAATGTAATCAGTTTGACTGTTCGCGCACATTGAACTTTTTGTTTTTACAGATATTTCAAAAATTATTTTTCCGGCTAGTAGGAAATCAAAGGTCTCTAAGTTTGGCACTTTAAATATCCCATATTCTTTATGAACTTACGACTAAGGGCTGTCAAAGTCGAACATTCAAGAAAATGAAGTTCTCTTGTGAAGAAATATTTTTGTGCCTCTCAGATTAGGCTTAACAGTTCTTTCTCAAATACTTAAATTTTCGAATTAATTCATTAAATTCCTGCTAGAGGTACTGAAGGACAATAAATGTGGTTTTCACAGATTCTTCAAAAATTATTTTTGCGAATGATAGGACATAAATTTTCATTAAATTTTGGCCATTTTAAATTTCACTTCTAGTTCATAAATTTCCCTCTAGTTCTGGAATTGCTGGAAATTTAATAAATTTCAGATTTACGCTACGAGAGACCATTTCGGTTACGGCAAAAGTTCTTTTTGAGTTTGACACGTTTGGCAAAACTGGCTACATTAGTACATCTTTAGTTGCTATAGTTACTTGGCAAATTTAACGCTAAAGGCGCTGAAAATGGAGTTTCGCTAAATTTATCAATACATTTTGTATAAATTGTCATGAAACTGGAATCAGTTTCAATTACAAAACATGCCGTCTCCATTGCTTCAGCTTTAGAAAATCACCTTGTTTTTACGTTATGAGCAAATTAGTCAAATTAGTAGGCAACGAGCATGGTATCCAGCAAAAGTAAAATACTTGAAGACACTGGCAACCGGAGAAGTCCTCCACGTTACAAAATACGGGTAAATTTAAATTTGTGCACAGTACTTCGCTTAAAAAGGGTATATGACTTTTCGTGGAGGAGGTTTCTTGTGGCGAACGATTCTCTAAATCGAAAAGATTAGACAAATGCCATGGACCAAAAAAGTTGGACAGTAAGAATTTCATCAGTCAGTGCAAAAAAGCGAGAGTGTGAAGAGTTTCTTGAAAACATTTTTCCTTATTACTTTCATCAGAAAATTAGGTCTGCGTTTTCTTTTATTATGTCAAAAAGATGCGTAAGATTTTCTTTACCTCCACCGCAGTTATCAGAAACAGAAGCATAAGGATTACTTGCAAAAGATCCAGCTTGAAAATGGAAAAGTAGGAACCACAGTTTTTCGAGTAAGAGTATCATTGAAACTTTTATTGGCCGCCCGGTTGACGCAGTGGTCTAAGCGCTGGCTTATGACCATTTGTCCGGGATGGGTCCGGGTTCGGAGCCCAATGAGGCATGGGCTCCGAACCATGCCTCATTGGGCTCCGAACCCAATGAGGCATGTTGTTTGTCTTACGGCACTGGCTCTCTCCCTACTCTGGAACCAGTGACCCTAAATTAAAGACTAGACTGCTTACAGCCCATTGAGTTGCTCACGGTGGTCGTTAAACCTTCAATAAAAAACGTCACTTTATTGCTTTTTCAAATATTAATTTATTGTCAATTTAAGGAATAGAAAAGGTGAGAATACTTGATAATTATTAGTATTAAACTAGGGGAGGAGAAAGCTATAAGAAAATGCTATTGCAATAATATAAAAATTTCTTTTAACACTATTCAATAAGAAAAAGATAAACAGTGCAACATTTTCGAATTTCTTTATTTTGTAGCCTAAGCGCACACACTTTCTGTGAAAAAAAAAAAGAAAAGGATGGAGCACCCTGAGAAAGTCCTTTGATCCTAATGAAACTCTGCATGCAAGTACCTCAGGGCCGAATATGCAAAGGATTAATTAAAAAATAACGACCAATGACTAAATAGCTGCCTGCGACAGCGCATGGGAACCGTATCGAGAAGGGTATATCAAGAGCAAAGGGCGACACAGCAGGTCGTAAAATGCGTCGACGTACCGGACAATTGTCATAGCGAATTGCTGGTACATTAACCTCCAGACTGTGAAGAAGCCACGACGACGGATCCATGCACACCACGAGAAGTCGAGCTGGTTTGCGAGAGGATATATAATTGGGCTGAGAGAAGCCGGTTGGTCAAGTCGCCGTATCGCCAGGCTTTTAAATCGGAGAGACGCGGTAATCGGACGATGTTGGCGCCAATGGGTCGAACAGGGCACCACAATCCAGCGGCACACGGGCAGTGTACGGCCGAGAGCAACAACGGAACTCGAACATTGAGCGATTGTGAGAGCTGCACGAACAGAACCGAATTCGTCGCTCTCAACAATCCGTGGCCATGTTGCGTCGTCCACAGGTACGGAAGTGGCCATTCGGACCGTTGCCAGACGAGTTGCGGCACAGGGATTACATTCGAGGAGGCCAATCCGCCGCCTACTACTGATCAGAGAGCATCGCAGACGCCACTTGCAGTGCTGTCCGACCCGATCGACGAGGGATAATGTCCAGTGGTGTCATGTCTTCAGTGTTGAGTCACGGTTTGCACTTAGCGCCGATGACCAGCGCATGCGTGCCTGGAGACGAGCCGACCAGCGCACGGATCCTGCCTTTACCGTGCAACGGCACAGGACTCTGACACCCGATCTGACTGTCTAAGAAGCTATTTCCTACGACAGCTACTCATGTAACTGTTTTATCCGGATAAATGGCCCAACTGCTGTGGAATTGCGATCATCTCCTCTCCTATACATGTATATTACACATGACAATTTTCATCTTCCTTCTGGGTCCTTCGTTTTTTTTTTTTTTTTTTTTTTGTTCTTTTTAGCGAAGATTGTATTAGCTACTTGGGTTTAGGGTGGTGCAGGAAGATTATGTCTAAGGAAGAACTTGATCATAGTACTCCAGAGAAAAAAGGTAGTAAACAGCAAACACCCCGGATCAACAGGACAATTTCTACAAGCACTCTTTATCGCAGCTCTGGAAAGACAGGTAAAAAGTTCCAACACAGATGTTTTTCCTTGGCTGGGAGTCATATGAAAGTAATTTACATCACAGCCTGCTAAGTATTCGCCTTAATGAAAAGTGTGGGAAAGCGTCAATTCTTGTTTCACCTACCACTAAAAGGAAGGCTAGGCTATTTTAACAATTTCTTTCAAAACAAGTACATCGATAACAATTCGAAAATTTAAAATCATAAAATAAATTATCATTTGACAATAAAGTGGTCACTTTAAGGATTGATTTATTTCGGTCCGTGAAAGGCAAAGCAAAACTGGCAATTCAATTATACGTTTTCGGGGCCCCTCAAGCTCTGAGGCCCTACGCGCGCGCCTAGTGGGAAATCCGCCCCTGCATTTAAGTAAATTTGTACTTGTAGATTCGATTTCGGGCGGCCCCAAATCTTCCCAAACCCAGAACAGCGAATTTATCTCTCGCTCTCTGACTCATCCTTTTTTAGAGGAAAAATTGAAAAAAACAACAACTTATAAATCATTGTTTTTGAAGCCTTCCAGCATCGTAGGGGCCTCAAAAACCCTGATTCTCGTTGGCTTGCAGGAGCTCCGCTGGCTTCCCTGTAAGCCCACCCCTGGGCGGTGGGAGGACGCGTCGAGAAGGTCCCTAATGCTGCCCCGGTGGCGCAGTGGTCTAAGCGCTGGATTATGACCATTCGTCCGAGCAGGGTCCTGGTTCGAATCCCGTGAGACATGGATGCGTTTGTCTTATGGCACTGGCTCTCTCCCTTCCGTGGAACCAGTATCCCTACATTAGGGACCCCGACTACTTATAGCCCATAGAGTTGCTCACGGTTTGGCGTTAAACCTTCAATATATAAAAAAAAAATCCCGATCTGCCTGTCGGCATTTGAATTCTGTAAAAAAAAAAAATAAATAAAAAAAAATTGTAATACGTATCTACTTATTACTGTGGACAATTTTGCAATTTTGTTTCGATTTAAATAAATAAAAATAGCGAAGCAGCGTCAGCGAGCACATACCTTTCGCGTGCTGGCGCTGCTCGGGCTTCCGACAATTAACCTGGATGTCGTTTGAGCCGCGTTGCTATGCGGTCGGTCTGTTCTATCCTGGACCGTCTACGCCGACCCCGGTCATCAACGGCGTGTGGTCTGCCAAAGCTTGCTCTCTGGGCGCTGGTACGTCGTTTGATGGTATACTCGCGGGGCACCCTTGGATACGGTTGCCCTCGGGAGCCCTAGGGTTCTTACCACCTGGGCGATAGAATGACCCATGTCTTGCACCGATAATGCGTCTACGATCAAAGTCGCTCAGATCACCACATTTACCCATGTTCGTCGATTGTGATATAATGTTGGGAATCCCCGCTGTTAGTCTATTCATTCCCTGTGTTCGATTTGGGTCTGTTCCACTCTGCGCGGGGGATACCAATGTCAACTGCCCATCACCCCCATCTCTAATTTTTTGTCTACTGAGTGTATTTGTCGTGTGTACGTGGTGGGACACCCAATCACATTTTTCAGTGCGCTCTACGTAACGTCAACTCGTTTCCCTATATTGCACAATATCACCAAGTCTAGTCTTCGAAGTGAAAATTTTTGAGTTCGGTATCTGGACTTGTGATAAAAAACTTCCTAGGTATTTTTTTTTACTTTTCACGAAGTGGAATATTTCCACTAAGCGGCGTAAATCTAGTTCTGCATAAGACATGAATGTTTGTTTGCATGTGGTACAATAATTGCCTTCTCTAGAAGTCCGATATGAAAAATTTCACGTGCCAAAATAGGTATAATACTAATAATATTCGTAATAATAATAAAAAAAAAAAAAAGCCACTCGTGTTATCGCTTTTCTGTTGTAGTATTTTCCTGCTAATGGCTTAAATTTACGATATTTAAGTGTGTATTATGGATAAGAAATGTTTTTCGACCTCAGCTAGTTGTCACGGCGATCAATATTATCTGCATATTTTTCTATTTTTCAGATGCTCAGTTTTCCCACTAGGTCACGTAATAATATATTTCAGGTATTATATCTCAGCTTCCAGCAAGTTGATTAGAGAATTTTCTTGTGCACTTTTGATTTCTTCGTGGCACAAAAAACACAATTGATTTTAAGGCACTAGGTCTGGGTTTAGGCCTTTTTAGCATATTTTAATCATACATTCTCATAGTTATAACGGTTACATTTATTATTATTACGAGTATTATTATTATTATTATACCTATTTTGGTCAAGTTAATAATGTTGCACATTTACTCAGATACAAAGAATCAATTTTAAAGTCATAGGCCTCGATTTAGGCCTTTTAAAATTTTTTAACAATCCGTGCTCTGGTTTACATAAGAAATTAAGTGAATAATTTTGCACTTTTACTCAGAGCTAAGATATTAATTAAAAGGCCCCAGCCATGGACCTTTTGCAGCAAATTTTAATCTGCCGTGCTCATGTTCATAGGGTTTATATAACAAGTCGAGTGAGTAATGTTGCACATTTACTCAGACAAAAAGAAGTAATTTTAAGGCACTAAAACATCTGATAAAAAGGCCTATATCTGGACCTGGGCTTTTTGTGGTTGAATAATAGTGGAACATTATTAATTTGACTTCTTATGTAAACCGTATGAATATGAGCACTGAGGTTAAAATTTATAAGGCTAAGACCTAACCCTTAGAATAAATATTTTCGGCCTGAGTAAAAATTCAACGTTATTAACTTGACTTGTTATGTAAACCTTATGAACGAGTACGGATGATTAAATTTGCTGAAAATGGCCAGATCCAGGCCTAGGGCCTTAAAATTAACATTTTTGGGTTGAGTAAAAGTACAACATATTTTACTTGAAAATTTATATAACGCTTATGAATATGAGCACCGTTGTTAAAATTTGCTAAAAAGGCTGATATCTAGGCCTTAAAGTAAAAAAAACAAAACAAAAAAACTTATGTTTCGTGGTTCAGCAAAAGTGGAACGTACTAACTTAATTTGCTGTGTAAACCGTATACATGATCTCGGAGAACTAAAATTTCCCAAAAAAGGCCCAGATCTAGGCCTTATATTTAGTGTCATATTTCAAAAGACCTACCTGGGGAGATGTAGCGTAGAAATCAAAAGTGTGATTTTTATGCAGTTCTCTAAAGTTTCGGTGGTCAGTTTTTTCAAACCCGCATCACACTTTAACAAATCTCTAAGAAAATCCCAAGTTTTCGAAAAACTGACGCTTCGGTGAAATGATTTTTCTATCAAATGAACTTTTAGGTAAAGTAATCCTTCGGTGAAATTTATCTTTCGATGAAATGAACTTTTACATGAAGAGACCTTTCGGTGAAACGTCCCTTTCGATCAAGTGATTTTCGGCTAAGTGATTTTCGGTCAAGTGATCTTTCGATCAAGTGAACGATACCCGTCTGACTCTCATGGCGTCCTGTCGATTGTAAATGCCTTTTGGTGTCCAGTCGATTGTAAATGCAATTTGGCGTGCAGTAGATTGTAAATGCCTTTTGGTGCCCAATCTGTTGCAAATCGTTAACAGGTTAACGACTGCTCATTTAATTAGAAAGAACAATCAGTTTCTTGCCGCAAGTACTCATATGAAGTTTCTTTATTCATTATTGGAAAAAATATAAAGGGGTCATCCCCCACGTATAATTTTATTCATTTTTAAAAGGACTTATGCAGTAACCACTAAGGAAATTTAAATGCTTTAGTCCCCAAATTCGGTAAGAGAGCAAATATATTTCTTCTCGCTAGTGAGATCCTTTTTTAAAACAGAAAATGCGTTTTTGAAGTGATAATCATTAAAAATGAAAAATAAAATATTTGGCATTAAAGGGTTGTTTTGTCAACTTAACAGCCTCCTTCCCCCTGCCACACACACACACACACACACGCATACAACGCGCGCGCGCTGACGGGCGTTCCGTGATATCTTCTTATTGGAAAATCACTCTTTCCAATCAGGAACTGTATTTCGCTGCTATATTTTACTTTTCCGCACAGAATTTTTAGGGTATCTGAACTTGCTCCACCCCACCCCCAAATCAATATCAAAAAGGTACCTTACTGCAATACATTTTGTGGGCATTCTATTGCATTGACATTAACCCTTTAACGACCAAAACGCCCGTGTTTGCAAACTACCACGGCCGCCCGCAACGCCTCTCTAGAGTGAGTAGAATTTCCACCCCACCTGTTCTTTGAATTTGCACGGCCTCTGCCGGATTCGCAGAAGTCATCCTCAGTCACCATTGTTGTCCATAAAGAAATAACTGAAGCAGGAGTTGGTTTCTCCTGAGGTGATATCATTCACTCTCACGGCATCGCACCTCTTCTCCGTGGAGAATACAGTGATTGCTCCTGGGAAACGCCTGAAAGTCAATACATATCAAGTCTACAGGTCAGAAGTTTCGTGTGGAGAACCACCACAGATCCTTCTTTAATCAACCTGCAAGAGGGTAGGCAGATATTCGGAAAGTAGTAGTAAATACAGTAGTTTCGGGGTAATGATATTCTGAGGGACACAAGATTTCAGAGTCGTGGTCGCTAAAGTGCTGTTTGGATCACCAATCATGTCCAACGCGCGCCTTTGCGTTAGTTTAGGAGATAAAAAAATACTTGTTTTATTCGATCTGTGATCATCAATCGTCGTTTGTCAAATCGGATTGAAAGAAAAGTACCACCTGTAACGCAGTCCTATGTAGACGATTCTAATTCAGAATCTCCCGTCTTCCTGTTTTCCTATAAAGGTCTCAAGAAAAACTGATATATTTCTTGAAATTTCTGATAAATTTCTCCCTAGGAAGGAGGTATATTAGGACATCGCAAGATTGTAAGTACATGTGAATGCTTATTTACGGGTGCTTTTATTGAAGAAAAAAATTATTTAACTTACTATTATTTAAAAATTTTAGAAATTGACATTTATAATAGCTTGTGAATTATTTTGTTCTCTGCCAAGTCTTGTTATTCATGTTTTATGGGTCCCCGTTTTATCAATCTGCAAGAACGGAAAATGTCTTTGTTTTCAATTCGAGAATGACTGACTGAGGAATAAAAGCAGCAGGAACTCTGAAATTGTCCTACGCTACCCAGTAAATCCTCTGTATTACAAGCATCAAAATGTAAGACCACATAGTGTGAACCTACTATTCACATAGTGTGTCTACTATTCGCTATGCTTAACTAATAATTTCATGTACATTAACGGCTGACAACAAAAACTTTTGCTTTCAGAAGTTCTATTATGGATGAGTACAGAAATGAAATTTTTTCTGGTTCTACCAAAATTTAAAATTGTAAGGAAGCCGCTTATGAAAAAGAGCTATGACTTGTCCTCGAGACTAATCTTCCTCTGTTTCCAACTTAAGTTTCTGATTACGTTTTTAGAACCCGAACAATCGGTCTTAACCCTTTAAGCGGCCGAGGAATATGAACTAAATGTTTCCCAAAAATCTCCACGCTTACCAAACAGAAAATTCACATAGCGTTCGAGTTTTATGAAAGCTGCAGCCCAACAATTTCTTTTCCCTTCTCACCTGATCAACCCTGGCCTGTCACTGTTGATAGGCATCCCACTAGTCCATAGTGATATTCATCTCTGCAACACCCATAATAGTCATGTTTGGGCATTGGACAATCCGCACGCAACACGTGAACACGCTCACCAGGTCCGATGGGGTGTTAATATCCGGTGTGGTATTGTGGGAGATATCCTAGTGGGACCATATCTTCTTCCCGAACGTGTCACAGCTGCTAACTACATGGTGTTCCTACGTGATGTTCTGCCGAACTTACTGGAAAACGTACCATTGGCTGTTCTCAGAAATCTGTGGTTCCAGCATGATGGAGCACCTGCGCATTACGCTGCAAATGTTCGCCAGTGGCTGGATACGGAATATCCCGGTCGATGGCTTAGCCGTGGTGGTCCTGTCTCATGGCCCGCTAGATAGCCGGATCTTAACCCATTGGACTTCTTCCTCTGGGGTCATCTAAAGGAACTGGTATATCGACGGCCTGTCAACAGCCTGCACGACCTAGTGGCCACCTCACACGCGGCCCTCACAACTGTAACCGCTGCTATGCTGCAACGCGTGCAGATGCCTATTCCTCGGCTGGTTGCCGCCTGTTCCGTACTACAAAGTGGTCATTATGAACACATGTTGTAATCTGACACGAATCCACGTGTTTTATCGTTTGTGTTGTAGTGGTACACATCAATAAATTACATGTTTTCTGTCAAAGTGATTGGGTAAGTTATTTCTAATGTCTGTATTCTTACCGAATGTGAAGTCACGAACTTTCGGCGCGTATATCTCCGGAATGCGATGTCCGATCGGACAGCGGGTTTCGGCTTCTTTCTCCACGAGGAATCGTCCGGTAGGTTTATTGTGCTGTCGATTCTGATCACCCTGTATATTTTATCAGTGACGTGTTAGTAGTTCTGTCTCCTGGTGGTGTGATTAGAAATCAAGTTTTTCAAGTGTGGTTAGTTATTCAACTAGTAGATATTGAAAATATCTTGTTGATAGTCACAATTAATGCGCTGCTATGTTGTCATAGTATACGTTTGTAACATGAATACAGAACATTTTAGTATGTATTTTATCTCAGGAACAAATATGGGAAAGGTGGGTTATGTTCTAGAAACATACATGTATATATATGTTTCTAGAAAAATATATGCATATAGAAACATATACGCATTTGTCCAGAAATATATATGTTTATAGAAACATATATGTTCCCACCTTCCCCATTTGTTCCTGGGATAAAATACATAATCACTAAAATGTTTTGTATCCATGTTACAAACGCATACTATAACAACATAGCAGCTCATTAATTGTGACTATCAACAAGATATTTTCAATATCTACTGGTTGAATAACTATAACCACACTTGAAAAACTTTATTTCCAATCACCACCAGGGGACAGAACTACTAACACGTCACTATCAAGGTATAACCGGTTTGGGGGAACTTTTGTAGTGCTTACCTGATGACGCGCGGGCGGCCCGTGCGAAAGATGTAGATATTTTAACCTTTTAGCTTGTAAATATTTTACGATCGAGTAAGATTTTTGTGTAGTTGAAGGGTTTTAATCTTGTGTATATTTTTTGTGTCGTGCTCAGACAGCATTTAAAATTTGGGAATAAAAATGAAACTGCTTCAGGAAGTCATGGCATTTTTAAACTCATTCTACTACATTTAAAAATAATCCAAGTGGCTGGCTGTCTACGATAACTTGTTTTAGAATTTTTTTTTTTTTTTTTTTTACTTTGATTCTGCTAAAAACCACTGTTTGCTATCGCAGAGGCCAAATGTTCATAGGCGAGGACTTCAGGTTAATCGTCTGAGCTAAGCCCGGCTTGCTTCCAGTCCCGGATGATACATGGGTGGTGTGTTTGTACTACGGCGGTGGTTCTGTCGCTTCCCTGGAATCAGTGATCCTTAATTAGCGGCAGATACCTTCTTTTAAGCTTAGATGTTCACGAGGAAATATTATAATTACATAAATTAAGGACAAGCAGTTTTCAATGGTTTCTCATGCAAAGTGAAAATCATGATTGCGCTTGTACCATTAGTTTCATGTTAAACAAGTTAGTAAAATCATGCAATGCGTTGATTATGATACGTTTTCCAACATACCGGAAATCATTACTCAAGTTATGAGGATAATGGCTGTGGATGAAATCTCGTTCCTGTGTCCCGACCTTTGATCCCATTTCGATAGTATTTAACAAAACCGGTTCAGTATACCTCCGGAACAACATGATAAAGTTTTGTCGCAATCGAACCATTTTTACGCATGCTATGACGCATAAGGGCAATGGAATGGATCCCGCTCCTATGTCCTGACCTTTGACCCCATTTCACCCATTTTAAATAGGGTTCGTCCCCAGGTGGTCCCTTACCACACACTAAAATTTCATCGAAATTAAACTATTTTTACGCGAGTTATCGTGCGGGCGGACGGACAGACAGACGGACGGACGGACAAAGCTGGAGCATATACGCTTCTTCAACCTACGGTTGGAAAGCGTAAACGAGTTAGTAAAATCATGCAATGCATTGATTATGATACGCTTTCCAACATACCAGAAATCATTATTCAAGTTATTACTCAAGTTATGAGGATAATGGCTGTAGAATAAATCTCGCTACTGTGCCCTGACCTTTGACCCCATTTCGACGATACTCAACAGAACCGGCTCAGTATACCCCCCCTCCGGAACAACACGATAAAGTTTTGTCGCAATAGAAGCATTTTTAGTCAAGCTATGAGAATAATAGCTGTGGAATAAATCTCGGTCCTGTGTCCTGACCTACGACCCCATTTCGATTACATTTAACAGAACCAGTTCAGTATACTTCCGGAACAACATGATAAAGTTTTGTCGCAATCGAAGCATTTTTACGTAACTTATGATGCATAAAGGCAGTGGAATGGATCCCACTCCTATGCCCTGACCTTTGACCCCATTTCTTCCATTTTCAATAGGGTTCATTGCCAGGTTGTTTCCTACCACATGCTAAAATTTCATCGACATCGAACCATTTTTACGCAAGTTATGACGCATAAGGACAATGGATTGGATCGGATCCCGCTCTTTTTCCCCGGTGGCGCAGTGGTCTAAGCGATGGCCTCTGATCATTCGTCCGAACGGGGTCCAGGTTCGAATCCCGGTGAGGCATGGATGTTGTGTTTGTCTTACGGCACTGGCTCTCTCCCTTCCCTGGAACCAGTGACCCTAAATTAGGGACGGGCGACTGCTTATAGCCCATTGAGTTGCTCACGGTGGTCGTTAAACCTCCAATCAAAAAAAAAATAAAAAAAAATAAAAAAATCCCGCTCTTTCGTCCTGAGCTTTGACCCCATTTCGTCCATTTTCAATAGAGTTCATTTCCATGTGATCCCTTACCACATACTAAATTTCATCGAAATCGAACAATTTTTACGCAAGTTATAAGCATAAGGGCAATGGAATGGATTCCATTCCTATGTCCTGACCTTTGACCCCATTTCGTCCGTTTTCAATAGGGTTCATCCCCATGTGATCCCCTACCACATACTAAAATTTCATCAAAATCGAACCATTTTTACACGAGTTATCGTACTGACGGATGGACAAAGCTGGAACATATACGTTTCTTCAACCTACTGTTGGAAAGCATAAAAAAAGGTTGAGGGAGAGGGAGGGTCCATGAGTGATCAGAATTGCACCTCTGCTTCGAAATAAGCGATCAACAACAATTCGTTGAGCAAAACTTTAATTTGATGTGCGAAGTAAGGAGCTTCTTCGAGATAAATCGGAACTTCTAGTTTCGACTCCTCGACCTGTCAACAGGTGTTTGCGTTAGGCTGTAGATGTGGGAGGGGTGAACAATCTAGAATTCGAGAACGAAGAAAGTGAATCCAAGGAGCGCATCGTCGTCTGCCGTTTCTTCTTACTAAGCAAAGTTCGTAGGTGACAGGCAGACGCAGGGTGTTGTTCGAAAAAGCGTAAAAAAAAAAAGACATCCCCCGTTCTCTGGCGAATCGATGAACTGTTGTAGGGTGGTGGGTGTCAGTTCAATGAGCCGTGCCAACTAAGTGTGGGGGTTGACTGGAAGCAGCAGCAGATGGTTCTTTCACTTCACAGGTCACACGTGAAGGCAGATGAATCAGCTGTGACGTTTGAAATCAACCAGCCAAGGAATTTTAGAGTGGAAGATTTTTCTCAGTTTGGATTGTGTCTGCTGAGCCCTCTCTGGCAGTTCCGGAAGTGCAATTCATTGGAGCATTCAGGGGAAATATGTCGGACATGTAATTCTCATCAGCGCGCAATATAACGTCTCTTCTCGGCTCGTTCGTTGCTCTACTTACCTGCAGCCGTAGAGTAATTGGCCCGGCCTCACACAGGACGTCAGTTTTGCTTTTCTTTTGACTCTGAAGTTAAAAGTTCAGGGATGTCTTTGAAGCGGCTCCTTAAAATAACTACATTTGGTGCTGCTTCTAATGCGGTTGAATGTCTAACGCAGGGCCAAGGGCATTGCCAATTTCCATTCGCCTATACCTGTCCCATTAGGTTCATATACGTAGCTTTTTAAAGATTTGCCAAACAACTCATAGCTATAGTGTCGAGACGAAAGTGCTTTAAAATGCAGCGTTCGTTGTTATCCTGAGCAACTTGTCACTTTCCAATATTTTTTAAACAGTTATTTTGTTAACCATATTTTTTTTCAGCTGTTCTCTACGTTTAGTGTTAAAATTTTATGAAATAATAAAAAAAATCGTTATACACTGCCGGACAATTGCTAAGGACGGATAACAATAGCAACGATAGCAACCATAAAATGGAAGGCAGGAAAATGTGGAAATTAGCATAAGTGCGGGATACAGTAAGACGTGTTGTGCGTATGCAAATTTTGGATTGCCGAACTTGTTCGTGACGTCATAGCGCTGATAAGAGATATAAAGGATTTGACGCGTATTGACCGTTGTTGTTCAAACGCAAAGTTGAAAGGGAAAGAATCAATTGACGAACTTGCAATTTTCGGTATGTCTTCCCGACATCACCTAGATGATTTTACGCGTGGCCGTATTATTGGCAAGATTGAAGAAGGGTGAAAAATAACAGATGTTGCCAGGGAGTTCGACGTCAGCCACAGTGTTGTTTCAAGGCTTTGGAAATCATTTCAAACAAATGGAGAGTGTAGCAAACGTCACGGGGAGGTCGTGTTTGCAGTACAACACCTGCAGAAGATCGGTACATAGTGCTATCAACAAAAAGACACCGGCGCAGCACAGCTAGTGAGGTAGCAAATCAGTTTATGGCTGCTACTGGCAAGCGGATCTCCCGAAAAACTGTCGCCAGACGTTTGCATGAAGGAGGACTATACGCCCGCCGTCCTGTTGTGTGCATCCCATTGTCCAGACGTCACCGTACCGTCCGTTTGCAAGGGTGCCATCAAAATCGCAATTGGACTGATAACGACTGGTCTGCTGTCCTCTTCTCAGATGACAGTAGATACAGTCTATCGTCTGATTGTCGACGACAACTGATCTGGCGTGATAGTGGTACTGCATATTTTCCAGCAAACAGACAGGAAAGGGACCGATATCCGACATGTAGTGTTATGGTATGGGCTGGAATCATGATCAATGGCCGTACATCCCTCTATGTGCTTCCAACTGGGACTATGACTGGCCAACGATACATTAATGATGTTCTGCTACCTCATGTTTGCATGTTCCGTGGTGCTGTCGGTGATAGATTCAGTTTCATGGACGACAACGCAACATGTCATCGAACAGTCGCTGTCCAGGAGTGTCTTGAGAGCGAGGATATTCAACGCCTCGTATGGCCAGCATTTTCTCCAGATCTGAATCCCATTTAACATGTGTGGGATGCTTTGGGGGGGGAGTCTTGATGGTCGCCAATGCCCTCCAATAAACAAAGACACCCTCATCCGTGCACTGACAGAGGAATGGGATAAATTACCCCAACAGCTGCTTGATAATGTTGTGCAAAGCATGACACGACGTGTGGAATCTTGCATCGCCCTCCATGGTGGCCATATCCCGTATTGACATCTTACACCGGAACGCCTGCGGACGGTAATTGCATTTTTTTCAAGTTTACGTATTCTGCACAAAATGGCCTGTTTGTCCCTTGAACACGTTCCAAAGCCTTCTGGATTTCAGAGCACAATAAATTGTCTTTCTTGTAATGTCCTGGCATTCTGACATTATTTTAATTCTTTTGGCATCCAACCACACTTACTTTTTTATGCGCTATATAGTCGTTTATGATCCGTCCTTAGCAATTGTCCAGCAGTGTATTTTGTAGATGTGTATACAAAATAACTCTAAGTGCCCAGATTCGAGGCTGACTTGTCTAATCTCTCCTCCACATTGGCTGAGCTTTTATTTTTCCATTTTCCTAGAAGTGTTTTCAAAATGTAGAAGAAAGTTTTGCTATACAATGCTTGTTTTATTTGAAGCCATGAGTCTTTTGTTAACTGCGAAAATATTCAAATTTCTTGTCGCTTGACAGGAATCTAACGACAAACTGTTTTGTAAAACGCACATGAACAGATGTAACACGTGAACCGTATTTAGTAGTTACCATGAAGGGCGACATCGAATTTATGATTGCAATTGAGAACTAGAAATCGGAACAGGTGCGAAATGGGAATCACAAGGAGCATTCTGTTTCGATCTTGCAACTTTTGGCCCCACCTAAACCCGAACGTTGAAGTCCCAGTACGTTACCTAGACATTTCAGATTTTAATTTACAGCACAGCCCTCTATGATAATTGAGTGTGGTGCTATCCCCTTACGTAGTCTTTCATTTCACTCTGTCGGCTTGTCACCCCGACACTTTGTTACGAGGAACTAAAGTCGACAGAGAAGATCAGAGTGAAAACGGAATTTTATTTCAACATTATTTAGGGTTCAATGGGAAGGCCATTCCAGGGTGAGAACTTCTACGGAATGCTCTTCTAACCATGTTCTGGTCACCAGCAGAGATGGAAACGGGTTAACGGGTCGGGTCAAGGTGTTCCTGACCCGAGTTTGACCCGGTTTTATTACCGTCTTATTTTTGAAAAGAGACAAATATATTCTAAAGAAAAATGCGCGTTGTGGAATACTGTAGTTGATACTGGTGCCCACGGAGCGAATAATGATTTGCCATGCAAAAATATTGTCTCTTTCTTAAAGCAACTAAGATTTCTACAGACCGACGTCAGACACTGACACCATATCGTAAAGATACTTCCTTTGCGTTCTTTTACAGTGCGGCTGTCCAGGGCAAGGTACAGGCAAATGCCATTCGCCTGCTTCTCAGTTGATTCACTCTCTCTGTGCGAAGTTCACTGTATGTCTAAGAGTTACTTTTCAGATCGCATCTTTTACATTTGAGCATTCGGAGGTTTTCGATTGATGTGCTAACATCCCGTTCCCATGACATGTTATGTCGAAATTAACTCCTTATTTGTTAATATGGATGAATTTAATATTAAGGAGGTTGAGAAAGGCGTCGAGCTAACAAATATGCTTGTTCAAAACCACAAGGGGAAGAGTGAATGCTAGAAATTGTTTCGTCTCATTAAGGAACCGGTGAATAATTCGGTGTTGTGTGGTGTTGCTTGTTGTTCAAAATGTGGAAAGTGTATATAATTACAAAGAAAGATGTCGACGATGTAATAAAAGATTATGGAACCAAAAATCTTACTGACCATATGAAAGTATGCGCACCTCCATCAAAGAGATGAAAGAGTGAACAATCTTAATACATTACGATTACACAAATGTATTTTTTTTTAAATAATGATTCCCATTTGTAATATACTCCACGGTCATAGTCAGCCATTACTTCTGGATTACGCAAAATAGTGGCACTAAAAATGGCACTAAAATGGCACTGAAATTTAGCAAGAAACCAAATTTTATTAAAATATATTTATATATATATACACTGGCGGAAAGTGAAAAAAGAACACCAAGAAGGAGACTTCTGATACCAACGAAATTTATACAGCATAATAACGGAATACAGAGGATAACGTGATCAAAATATTATGGCAAAATACAGCTGTATTTGCTGGTAAATGGAAAAATAACATTTCCATGTAGCATGGTTAAGTACGAGGTTGAATCGCCATGAACTGCGTCACACTGTGCAATTCTGGCATGAAGTCTGTCTTACAGATGTTGGATGTAAGTTCGGGGTATTGAGTTCCAAGCATCCTCAACCTGGACGCGTAAATCGGGGATGGTCGTGACTGGCAGTGGAGACCGGATAAGCCGTTGTCCCATAAAATCCCACACGTGCTCACTTGGGAACAAATCCGGTGAACGTGAAGGCCATGGAAGTTGTCTCACACCCTGAAGTGCATGTTGCGTTGCACGTGCCGTGTGTGGGCGTGCGTTATCTTGCTGGAAAACACCACGATGGACTGACCTTACAAATAGCACAACAACGGGCTGAATGATGTTGATGTAGGAGGTGCTGTTTAACGTACCCCGTACTAACACTAGTTGTGTACGGGAGTGATAGCTGATCGCTCCCCACACCAGGAGACCAGGTGTAGGCCCTGTGTGTCGCTGGCGGATGCAAGAAGGGTGGAGACGCTCCCCTGTGCGTCTGCGAACACTCATATACGGCCATCGGAGGCTCCCAAGCAGAATCTGCTTTCATCGCTGAACACTACAGATTGCCATTGCGTTCTCCAGTGCAGACGTTGACGACACCACTGCAGTGGTTCCTGACGGTGGGCTGGAGTAGGAGGTACACATGCCAGAGGCACACGTGCATGTAGTCCTGCATCCAGTAGACGGTTACGGATTGTTCGCACAGTCACCTTAGGTGCAAGGGCAGCTCGGATTTGCGTCGCAGTGGATGTTCTGCTTGACAACGCCGCTCTTCTTATGCGTCGATCGGTCCGCTCATCAGTCCGTCTGTGACTCCCGGTTCCACGTCTTCTCGTGTGGCAATGTTCCTCGGACCATCTACGCCACCATCGTACCACCACCGATACTTCCCGTCCAATTCGCTCCGCAATACAACGATACGACCACCCGGCCTCGCGGAGTCCGACTAGACGACTTCGCTCAAAGACCGATAACTGCTGAAATCGTACGTGTCTTCCATGTCCAGGCATTGCAGCTTCTTCAGGGTTTTCGCACGTGTCCGTACGTCGACGACTGATTACATTCACTTCGCCGTACTCCTTAAATACCACCGACGATAATTTTCATATTATGCCGTGCTGTGGCGTAAGCGCTCACCGGTTGGTCCCAAAATTAACATCACACCTACGTAAACTCGACCCCATTAACATATGTAAATTTCATGATCGTCCGCCAATTCCTTCTTGTTCTTTTTTCATTTTCCGGCAGTGTCTATATATATATATATATAATCATCAACCATTATCAATCCACTGCTGGAAGAAGTTCTCTCAAAGCCTCTTCCACAACGGTCTGTCTTGTGCCAGTCTCCTCCATGTTACTCTCGCATACTTTCGAATTTAATCCACCCATCTTCCATGTGGTCTTCTTCTGGGTCTTTTCCTGTCCCTTGGAATCCAATCTAAAATTTCGACTGTCCATCGATGGTCTTTCCTTTTGGCAGTATGTCCAGCCCATTGCCATTTCAGAGATTTTACTGTATTCATGATGTCTTCCGCTCGTGTCATTTTACACACACACACACACACACACACACACACACACACACACACACACACACACACACACACACACACACAATCTACCAACAAGTAATTGGACCACTGTGATAGCAAAGGAAAACGAAGTTTATTCACCTTCAATAGTCGGTGGAGCCTCCACGAGCGGCGATTACAGCTGCGACCCTCCGGGGCATACTCTCAACCAGGCGTTGTACGACGGCTAGCGGTATTTTCTTCCACTCGGCTTGGAGAAGACAGGTGAGGTCCTTCACCGATTTCGGACGGTGGGGGCACCCCTTAAGTCGACGCTCCAACTCTTCCCAGAGGTGCTTGATAGGGTTATGGTCCGGGCTCTGCGCAGGCCAGTCCATTCGATTAACCCCATTGTCACCATACCAAGCCATTGTGGACCTCGTAACATGACAGGCGGCATTGTCATCCTAAAAGAAACATGGGTCCACCCCGTAAAACTGCCACAACGTAGGAAGCGCATGGTCATCCAAAATGGTGCAGTAGGTCTCGGCGTTGAGTCTACCAGGAATTGAGACCAAGGGTTCCGTGCCATACCAGGAGAAACACCCCCATAGCATAATTCCACCGCCGCTTAACTTCACAGTTGGCACAATACATTCCGGCAAGAGGCGTTCTTTAGGGAGACTCCAAACCTAGACCCTGCCATCCGAACGGTAGAGCGTGAACCTTGATTCGTCGCTCCAGAGAACCTGTTTCTACTGTTCAACGGTCCACTGTCGACGTTCTTTGCACCACATTAGCCGAGCAGCGCTATTGTACTTGGTGATCAAAGGCTTGTGGGCGGCAGCACGTCCATGATAACCGAGCAGATGGGCTTCCTTACGGATGGTATTCATCGAAAGAACACTCCCGAATGCCTGTTGAAACTCCTCGCGGATGTGGCCCATCGATTTGGTGCAGTCCTTCCGAATATCTCTAGCCAGCACCCGTCGGTCTCTAACTTCAAGTTTTGTGGGTCTGCCGGGTCGGGGCACATTTCGACAGTCACCTCTCATCTTCCACTTGCCAATCACGTAGGCCACTGTTGATTTTGGGTACTTCAACTCGCTGGATATGTCAGGTATGGATCGGCCATTTCTGTGATACCCGACGATTACAGCTTTCTCTAAAACAGAGGGTTCCGAACTGCGTGGCACCTTGCATGCGACTGGTTGCGTTGTTTCCCACACGATATTTAACGGCGGCGGCCGTGACGTGTATCAGGACCGCAGATATCGTCGATTGCAGGGGTGTCCAATTACTTGTTGGTAGATAGTTTTAAATTAAGTTTTTCTTATGTTTTCGGCTCTGCTCTTAAGTATATATATTGTGTATATATATATATATACCATGGGATTAGAGGAAATGCTATCCCACACTCACCAACCCGCTTGGCCAGCGTGGTGAGTTATGGCCAAACCCCTCCAAAATGACTCCACAACTTAAATCTTGGCCCTCAGTCTCCGGCAGCTGGAATGTACCTGGCCAAGGCAGCGGCCAGTGCGACATGAAGGCAGAGGGTGCTAAGAATCCCCGGAGGACCGGACTAGGCTGCCATCTGATGCTGACCTTGGCTACATATAACGGACGCTCCCTATCTTCTGATTCAAGGCTTCTTGAATTGGAAGAGGAACTACAAAGGATCAAGTGGGACATCGTCGGGATAAGTGAGGTAAGGAAAAAAGGAGAAGATCTCAATGAACTGAAAAGTGGACATCTCTTCTACTGTCGTGGGACAGATACTGGCAGAACTAGTGGTGTTGGATTTATAATAAAGAAGAAACTGAAGGATAAAGTTGTAGAAGTTGAAAGTTCCTCTGACAGAGCTGCACGACTCGTTATCCAACTCTCGAGAAGATACCAGGCTCAGATTATTCAAACTTATGCACCCACCACAAGTCATGCTGAAGAAGAAATTGAAGAATTTTATGAGGAAATTCGTGATCTAAATAATAAAGGTAAGCAGCACTTGAAGATAATTATGGGAGATTTCAATGCAAAAATACGGCAACAGAATGAAACTTCAGTAGGTAAATTCGGTCACGGCAACAGAAACCAGCGTGGAAATACTCTCGTTGAGTTTGCAGAGGCAGAAGGGTTTTTCATCTTGAACTCCTTTTTCAAGAAAAAGCCACACAGGAAATGGACATGGAGACATCCAAATGGGACGACAAGTGAAATTTATTTTATTATGTGTAACAAAAAATTCGTCATAGAAGACTGCAGTGTGCTAAACAAGTTCAACACAGGCAGTGACCATAGATTGGTGAGATGTAAGATGCACCTCAACACTAAACTCGAACGTAGCAAGCTCATAAGACAAACAAAATGTATTGACATAACCAACCTTAAACACCATAATACCTTCAAATTGGAACTGAAGAACAGGTTCTCTGCTTTAGAAGGCCTAACATCGGAAGAAGTGGATATTTCTGAAGTTAACGGAAAAGTAACCAAAGCTCTTATGGAAACAGCAACAAGATTAGCTGGGACTAAGAACAAATTGCATGTGAACAAATTATCAGGAAAAACCAAAATGTTGATGCAAAAAAGAAGAGTGATGAGGACAACTAAAGAAGATGTGACTTCCAAAGTGGAATATATAGAGCTATGCAAGACAGTACGAAAAAGTATCACTGAAGACGTAAGGAAATTCAACTGTGAACTAGTAAGGAAAGCATTTGAAAACAACCAAAGCCTAAAGATAGCAAAGGGACATCTCAGTAAGGGAAAAAAAAAAAAACAGATTATGGCACTGAGAAAAGATGATTCTGTAACAAGAAATAGAGGCGAAATTTTCACAAGAGTGAAAGATTTCTACTCCAAATTATATGAAAGGGATGATACATGTACTCCAGACATCATGAAAGGTACCAGTACCAGATTTCTTCCAGTCCTTCCAGCAGAAGTTGCACATGCAATCAAGAACATGAAGTGGGGAAAAGCTCCAGGAGAAGATGGAATTACTGTAGACATCATACAAGAAGCAAGTGGAGAAATCGAAACAGTACTCGCCCAAATTTTCACTCGATGCCTTAATGAAGGGAAAATTCCTGAGGATTGGAACAACGCTACAATGATCTTGCTACATACAAAAGGTGACATTGTGGATCTCAGGAACTACAGACCTATCAGCCTCCTATCAGTGGTTTATAAAATCTTCACTAAAGTTCTTTCACACCGCTTGAAGGTGACACTGGACATGGCTTAACCGAGAGAACAAGCTGGATTCAGGAGTGGCTACAGCACAATAGATCATATCCACGTACTGAGAGAACTAATTGAAAGAGCGAGGGAATATAAACTTCCATTGTGCATGGCTTTTATCGATTATGAAAAAGCCTTTGATTCGGTGAGACCATCAGCAGTTGCAATGGCTCTGAAATCCTGCGGTATTGAAGATGCATACATTAATATTATTAATAACATCTATGAAAATGCAAGTGCAAAGATTCGGCTGTTTGAAAATACAACACACATAAAAATTGGAAAAGGAGTGAGACAAGGTGACACCATATCTCCGAAGCTCTTTAATGCCACATTGGAAAATGTCTTTCAATCACTGAACTGGGAAAACAAAGGGATAAAGATTAATGGAGATTATCTAACCTACCTTCGTTTTGCTGATGACATAGTCATTTTTGCAACTACCCCATCAGAGCTACAGAGTATGGTCCAGGAACTTGCTGACAAGAGTAAAGAAGTGGGATTAAAAATGAACTTTCAGAAGACAAAAGTGATGTACAATGCTTTTACAAGAAATGAAGATTTATCGATTGATGGAGAAAAGCTGGAGATAACAGACACGTACGTTTATCTTGGACAGCAGATATCAAGTGAGGGTCACATTGATGAAGAAATTAATCTGCGTACAAAACTTGCCTGGAGAGCTTTTGGAAGAAACAGCATAATTTTCAAGAGCAATATGCCATTATGTCTTAAAAGAAAAGTGTTTGATCAATGCATCCTTCCAGTGCTTACGTATGGTGCAGAGACGTGGACCTTAGCTAAAAGAGACATACAAAGGCTGCAGACAACTCAAAGCAGCATGGAGAGGTGCATGCTTGGTGTTACCAGGAGAGATAAGAAGAGGAACACGTGGATCCGAAAAATGACGAGAGTGGAAGACATCATGATCAGAGTTAAATCCCTGAAATGGCAATGGGCTGGACATACTGCCAGAAGGACAGACCATCGATGGACAGCCGAAATTTTAGATTGGATTCCTAGGGACAGGAAAAGACCCAGAAGACCACATGGAAGATGGGTGGATGAAATTCGAAAGCATGCGGGAGTGACATGGAGGAGACTGGCACAAGACAGACCGTTGTGGAGGAAACTTGGGGAGACATTCGTCCAGCAGTGGATTGATAATTGTTGATGATGTATGTATATAGCAAAAGCAAATAATGTGAAACAACAAAAACCAGTGAATAGATTTGAAATTCATTAGCGCCAGAGGCTGCATAAGCGAAAGATGAAATAACAATAGGGCAAAACAAAGCAAAATTTTGAACAAGAGAAATAAAAATAATACAGACCATCAGTCACCAAATACACCATCCGAACCAGGCTAGCTTCAAACGATGCAAAGTACCGAATAAAAGAATGCAGGGAAGCATATTAATGACTGACCTCTTGTCGGCTTCGTCAAGGGCAAGCAACAAGAAAACACTCACTAATCTACTAAGACCAGAGAATTGTGGGTTTATGCTATTTTAGTTTGCTAAAAGGACCAATTAAATTTAGGGGAAATAATGTCAATAAAAGGGATAACTAATAAAAACCCGTACCCAGCAAACTAAAACACATTTTCCCGACCTCATTTTTAATTTTTGTTGTGAGGTCGGGCAAATGTGTTTTAGTTTGCTGGGTACGGGTTTTTATTAGTTATCCCTTTTATTGACATTATTCTCCTAAATTTAATTGGTCCTTTTAGCAAACTAAAATAGAAGAAACCTCACAATTCTCTGGTCTTAGTAGATTAGTGAGTGTTTTCTTGTTGCTTGCCCTTGACGAAGCCGACAAGAGGTCAGTCATTAATATGCTTCCCTGCATTCTTTTATTCGGTACTTTGCATCGTTTGAAGCTAGCCTGGTTCGGATGGTGTATTTGGTGACTGAAGGGTATTTCTATTATTTTTAATTCTCTAGTTCAAAATTTTGCTTTGTTTTGCCCTATATATATAAATTGAGTTTTGAATTTTATAGTTCAAAGCAGATTTACCCGGTTCAGTTACGGGTGCGGATCTGATAGGGTCGGGTCTGAAATTTTTAACCCGTTTCCAACTCTGGTCACCAGGGCTCTGTGTGGGGACGCATTGTCTGCTGGAAGAGTCCATTGCCCTGTGGGTACATGACCATGAACGGATGCAGATGGTATTCCAAAGACTTACGCGTAGCTTGGACCATTCGAAGATGCATCTAGACGTACCTCAGTTGCCAACGCGTGTCAGGCGAACACGCCTTAGACCATACCCGAGCCTTTACTAGCTTTAACAGTTTCTTGTTGATATGCTGGATCCGTCGTTTCGTGAATTTCCACCAGATTCCGTCTGCGCAAAATAACTGGAAACTGGACTCATCGGACCACGAGACCAGTCTCCAATCATTGAAGGTCCATTGCCGATGTTCATCCGCCGAATTGAGGCGCGCAGTCTGGTGATGGGTTAGCAAATGAGACTGGTGGTCGGCGGCTCTCATAACCTATTACCGCTAATGATTGACTGATGGTCTTGGTAGAGGCGTCTCTGGCACTTCCCTCTTTGAAGAGTGAGGTGATTTGTGCCACTGTCGCTCTGCGGTTGGTTGCAACCATGCAAGACAGACGTCGACGGTCACTTTCATCCACCGCGTTTCTCTGCCAGCAGAGTTTTCCATGATGCGATGTTATTCAGGATTTCCGATACACTCTTGATACTGTAGAACGGGAAAAGTGCAATTCCTGTACCATCTCCGTGAACGAATGGCTAATTCTATCCTGGGGTCCAATGGTTAAATCTCACCTATGAATCATAAAACATCGAAAAACAGACAACCATCGAATTTCTGTACGAATGTCCTGGAAAAATTAACTCTTATTAACACTTTTGATCGTGTAAAATAAAATTCTTATCTAAAATACTTAGGATTTGCAATGTGCTGCTAATAAAAGAGTTAATATGTGTAAAAAGTGGTTGAGCAAAATTACAGGAAATCCTGTGTTTGTACTTCAAAAACTATTACAGTGAAACAATATCAAAGTCAAAAGCCTCCATCCCCGCTGACGGAGAAGCGTGATTCGTGCTAATTGTCCGAGTTTTGTTCGGGTGTGAATCCAGCTGACTCCTGGGTGGCTTCTTTGTCTTACAGCCCATGCTATCTCCCAGTGGCCCTAAACTATAGACTGAATACTTCTTTTATATCCTTAGCTGTTGACAAAATTTGTTACACCCCGAGGGTGGGAAAAAGGCCACGCCTTTTTGCATTCTGCATGGTTGTACACCAGTCTTCATAACACTTCGTGAATCACGAAGGAAGTTGACTGAGCCGCCCCGGTGGCTCAGTGGTCTAAGCGAGGGCTTCTGATCACTCGTCCGAAAGGGGTCCGGGTTCGAATCCCGGTTAGGCATGGATGTTGTGTTTGTCTTACGGCACTGGCTCTCTCCCGTCCCTGGAACCAGTGACCCTAAATTAGGGACGGGCGACTGCTTATAGCCCATTGAGTTGCTCACGGTGGTCGTTAAACCTCCAATCAAAAAAAAAAAAAAAAAAAAAAAAAAAAAAAAAAAAAAAGTTGACTGATCCCTGCACTGTTGAAAATTTTTGTAGTAGGTTGCACCAAAAGTAGTGCTACGCCAGCTGCACCACTTTTGGGGAAAAGGTAAACCATTGTGTGATGCATGAAATACACAGAAACATGATGCAATTATGCATCACAGTATGGTAATCAACCTGAATTGTGCGAAGTTGCACCCATTGCATCATGTTTATGTATGTTTCATGCATCACACAGTGGTTTACTTTTGTCCCAAAAGTAGTGCAGCTGGTGTAACACCACTTTTTGGTGCAACCGACTACAAAAGTTTTAAGCATACTGTAGAAATTTAGTACTAGTAGTTTTAATAAACAAAACATTTCGTAGTCGGCACTTAACCTTGTTTGGGGGCGTGTGTATATTAATAAATCACATAAATCTCCGAAATAACAAATCACGGTTTGACTTTATTAGACACACACATTTCTTCAGTTAGGTTGTCGTACTGTCATTTTCCACAAAACACTACTGGAACGCGGTAAGATATTTATTAACTAACTAAATAAAATAAGTCGGAACACTGAGCATTCCACCATAACAGAGTAATTCATTTGTGGAGGATGGCTGCTATTCGTTGCCCACGTGGGGCGTTAATGCTCACATGTGAATAACAGTAAGGTGAAGCGTAAGTTTGGCGCTAGTGTTGAGGGTATGGACCCACCGTAGGGTGAGGAATACTGATTGTCGACTAATGAAGCCACACGAAGTTTGGAAAAAAAAAGTATTTGAAAAAATGTGGCGTGTAATTTTACACCTTTTTGGCTTGATAAACTTCAGGAGAAAAATTTGTAATATTTTTGACATGTAATTTTACTTTCTCTTTACATGGGAATGCACCGATATAAAATTGTTCAAAAAATATATGCTTGCGATAAATACACAGTGAGCTCACACGTCTGAACATTGTCATTCGACCATCTTCAAATTCACACTTTTCGCTTTGATAAACTAGACGAAAGTTCAAGCATGCTCTTAAGTTTGTAAAAAAAAAAAAAAAAACCCCAAAAAACCTGTAAAGCTCATAAGCTAAATTTAAATACAAGCTTTTGAGTTGCCAAAAGTAAAAACAAGTGAAACTATCAGCTCATTATAAACCAAAAGCTTATACTGATATAAAATTGTTTTAAAAGTATATACTTGCGATAAATACACAATGAGATCACACGGTTGAGCATTGCCATTCGACCATCTTCAAATTCCACGACATTGAATAATCTTGAGCTTCATATATATGGAAAAATGTAAAGTTGCTCGCCACCGAGATTGTAACTACGACACCAGTGTCTGACATTTTACCCCGGTACCACTCCATTAACTTGATGCTGTTCGGTCTACGGCTGAGACATGTATCACTGCTTCAACACGATCCTAGCCGCGCCCGGTGGTCGGGCAGCCAGACGTGCGGTCCTGCGGCGCTGAATCTTTCTCATCCCTGGAACTAGTCGTCCTAAGTTGGTACTCGCGACTCCATATAGCCGTAGGTACTCGTAAAAGTTACTAAACCCTGGATGAAAAAAACAGGATACTGCTCGCATTAAGCTCAATTATGATCTCCTTACGTGAGTAAGATAGCTTGTACATTCCGTTTGCAGTAGATGTTTCATCTCCACTATCAGAGATTTCCTACAGTGGTCCTCCAGAAAATTATCTTTTGTGAAGTGATGTAATCAGGGAAAAGTAAAAGCTTCAATTACTGCCAACATCAACGAGCCACCACACCGCAGGAAACAGTCCTTGTATGATTAATTTCCAGATATCAAACTTAGACATATTTGGAACCGTTATACTTGTCTGGCCCTACTTCCAATCCAAACTTTACATAAAAAAAGTCAGGGGGAAGGATGGCGACAGATGTGCCTTTCCCACCTGCACAAGAAGAATTTTCGAAGGCTATAAAATGCATATTACAATTAACCGCCTTTTCAGTTCACGTATTCCCAGAGGAAGAGAGGAAAAGGTTGAATCTGTTATAACATCCACTCATCGTTAATAAAGTTCAGATCCTCGTGCTGAATTTCTAGAAAACCCATAGTGACATTGTGACCTCTGTTCCGAGGACAAATGAGAGAGACAGAATAACCACAACCAGACTTAGAAATGTAATCGTCACGAATCACATAATTTGGTCACTCTGTACTTTTTTCCCCCATCGTAGGCGAAACAGCGCGAAATCGTATCCTTGAACACTAAGGGAGAATGTAAAAGCCATTACCGTTTTATTGGGCAACTCTATCTAGTTTGATGATAGTCCCTTAGGCTGGCTGGTCGTTGACTGAAGAAGCCATGGGGATATTCTGCTATGTAATGACGCAGGTGTGGAATTCATCCGGGTCACTCAGGGGTAGTAGGCCATTCATTACAACTTGTGCTAGACCTCTCGCAGACGATCATGTTCTTATTATGGTGTAGGGTTGTCCCTTAGGCTCACACGCAGCATTGGCTTGTGAATTTGAAAGAGATCCAGACTGCGGTATTTTAATGCGTGTACCTATCAGTTTAACTTTAGACCTTGAAAACGGAATGTATGTATATAGGGGAGGGTCACGTCAAAGTCGTTTACGACTTTGTATGTCTTTCTCACTTTTTTAACTATTTTTTGCCTACATACATACATACATACTTACGTTATAGCCGTCTGTCTGTCGTGCTTCAGTTAGTGGGTATTGTACCGCTTGTACAACCTGACCAGTAAATGTCCTTTCTCTATCGAGTAGACGAAAGATCAGATTTTCAGATCAGCTTTTCTCCTTATTCGTCCGTGAGTGGTTAAGATATTCCTGGTTGTAAAATTTCGGATTCAAAAAACGTCTATTTCAGTGAAGAACATGACCGACATGTTATTGCTTTGTGGATGCGCTGTCTGCCTGTATTTTTCTTTAATGGGAAATAAGATAAAATATTTTTAAATTTCTCGTGTGCTTTTAGCTTTTGGAACCACAGTTATGTTGTTGTAAATGTGTAATTGTTTTGAAATCTGTTTCTGAAAGACGGATTAGAAAAAAAAATTGTGTAGAGTTCAGTATGATCAAAGAACTTTATCTCCTCACGACTATTCACTTTCTCCTAGATGGAAGTAACTTGAGAGAGAGAAAAGAGTCCCGGTATCTTTCCTTGAAAATTTCTAGAAGGTTTTGAAAATATTAGAACATCGTTACAAATTCTAAATCTCAGTTTTTGTTCCCCATTCTTTCTCCCTCTGAATATATCTGTCTGTCTCTCTTTTGTCACCTTAAATATCTTTACTTCCTTTGCAGCTAGGCGTTGCATATTTTTTTCTATTATGTTTAAAAATTTCCTTCTACGACTCGTTTTAATTGATAGTATGAAAATCATGGGATATCCAATAGCTGCCTGCCCTTTGATTATCAAACCAAACTCGTTATTTTTAGCAAACGCAATTCCTTATATAAATCGAAATTGAAATTTCGTAACAGACTGAGATGAAGAAACTCATAATAATTAGACTGTTTAACACATTAATCCTAAAGGTTCAGAAATTAATGTGCTAGAATTATAGAAGCGCTGGCAGTAAGAAGAAAAGACTATTTACATTGATATGATATACTGTTAGTTAGGGGAACGTTTTCCTAAATTAGGTGATGTTGTTAAAAATTAGAACAGTGAAGTGCGCAAACATTTTTCAAATTATATAACAAGATGATTTTGCAAGTTTTATTGGATATAAAAACGACAGCATACAGATGGACCAATTGAGTTTTGAGGAACTCACGGGGGCTTTTAGACATTGTTCTGTGTCGTTTGCCAATGGATATGACACAAGACGTGAAGGAAGCATGTAAGAATATTGCTGGATGATGATATATATATGTGGTTTTATAGTTGGTTTGAATGAAAATGAGCATATAGCTTTTAGTGATGGTAGCTCTTGTACGACTGTGTTTTATTGGTTTAAGTAATCCCAAAGAGGCCGTAACCAATTTATGGATAAGACCGTTGTGGAAAACTTCACTCAGCGGTGATGCCCGAAAACGTAGCTGCGGTGCAAAGAATTACGATTGATATGATAAATCTTCAGCATAGGAACACACACAGAGCAGCAGAGGTGTCTACCATTTTGCATGACGAATGTTATTTAAAAAAAAAAAAAAATCGTTTCTTGCTAGATTCCATGAATTGACAATGTTTCTAAAATCCTTGAGAATCAGCCAAGGAACTTTATTTGTTTTTGGTTTAGCAACTCGATGGTCTATAAGCAGTCGCCCGTCCCTAATTTAGGACCACTGGTTCCAGGGAAGGGAGAGAGCTAGTGCCGTGAGACAAACACAACATCCATATCTTACCGGGATCTGAACCCGGACCCATCTCTGACGAATGGCAAGAGGACAGCGCTTAGACCACTGCACCACCGGGGCAGCACCAAGGAACTTGCAAATATTGCGAATGCTACTGAAATTTTTCGAAAATCTAAGAGGTGGAGAGAGACTTTCGATGACTCAACCCGTCAAGAGAGCCGTATGTGAATCTCTGAAGATGCTGTAACGTCAGTAACAGAGAAATATATACACAGTCGAGTCAGATTATTGTGACCACCTCCTACTTTTGACGTCAACAGCGCGTAGCCAATGAAAGAAGGCACGTATCGTGAGCTGGCTTTGAGGGTTTATAAAGGTGTGTTTGTAGGCGTTCGAAAACATCACTTGTTGCTGTCATGGATAAAACGAGTGATTTATCAGATTTGCAAAAAGGGATGATTATCGGCTTTCGTGCCAAGGGTGGCAGCATTTCTGAAACAGCGCAGTTTGTGAATTGTTCGCGTGCTGCTGTGGTTAAAGTGTATCGTGATTGGAGAAATGGCACCATTGCGAATAAGCGACGTGGAAACTGCGAAGCACCACGTGCCATTGATGTAAGAGGTGAACGTCGGCTGCGAAGGTGCGTGAGGGCCGATCGACACGCCACAGTGGAGCAACTCACTAGCCGAATGAACCAGGGGCTACCGGAAGTGTCTAAAACAACAGTTCAGCGAACCCTGCTGCGTATGGGGCTCCTAAGCAGACGAATGGTCATTACACCTATGCTAAGGAAGGTGCACCTGCAGAAAAGGCTTACGTTTGCACGGCAGTATCGGAATTGGATCTCCGCTGATTGGCAAAGGATTGCCTTCTCCGATGAGTCATGTTTTCTGCTTCATCGAACGGATGGACGTTGGCGTATAAGGCAAGAAACATCGAAGAACAAACATTCTTCAACCATTGCTGGAAGAACACAAGATGGTGAAGGCAGCGTTATGGTCTGGGTGAACGTTTTCGTGGCATTCTCTGGGTCCACTCATACCTGTGGAAGGGCACTATGGACCGAATTCGTTATGAATCCATCCTTGCAGGCCACGTACACCCATACATGCTGATTGTCTTTCCCTGGGGCGGAGGGGATGTTCCAGTGCGACGTGTCACACAGCTATAAATGTCCGAGAGTTGTTGGAAGAGCACGATGAAGACTTCAAAGTACTTTCCTGGCCCTCAAATTTCCCAGACTTAAACCCTATTGGTCATCTGTGGGACCGCCTCGATTGTGTTGTTCGCTCTGTGGATCCTCCACCACGCACCTCCAGCAGCTGTCAGATGCAATGCAGTCAGCATGGTTCCACATGCCTGTAAACATCTTTAGCACCTACTGAGTCAGTCGCAGTCCTTCTAGCTGCTGCCGGTGGTTACTCTGGATATCAGCTGGTGGTCACAATAATGTGACTCTACTGTGTAGAACGGAATACAATGAATAAAACGATGTACACAGACCTCGTCAAAACAGTAAAGCTGTACAGACACCAGGAGATAACTGTTCCTAATTGGTACACCACAAAATGTCTTCTTGCAACTCTGCAAGAGCTCCAGAGATTTAATATTACGCGTCGTAACGCTCTTTCACACTCAGTAAATCTGACAGTTGACATCTCTAGTTGAAACCAAACCACATCCAACTCACTGAGCATATCACTTTTTATCGGAGCCGTTGCTACGGTGAAATTGGAGGGTGTTCCCACGGGTCTTGGCCACTGCACAGCTCCTTATTGTACTGATCTGGCGGCGTATGAATTTTGATTATGGATTAACCCCCCCCCCCCCTCACACACACACACACACAAAACCGGCAGTAATCAGAGGATTAAACTCAATCATTTATTATTTTAGAGCATTTCAAAAAGTGATATGTTTTTGAGTTGTGAAACATTCGTACGCAGAAGTTAATTCGCGCTGGAGAGGAATACTCAGAACATACTTCAAGTGAGTTTGAAACCTTGTTTTTGGCCGCCCCGGTGGCGCAGTGGTCTAAGGCGTTGGCCTCTGATCATTCGTCCGTAAGGGGTCCGGGTTCGAATCCCGGTCAGGCATGGATGTTGTGTTTGTCTTACGGCACTGGCTCTCTCCCTTCCCTGGAACCAGTGACCCTAAATTAGGGACGGGCGACTGCTTATAGCCCATTGAGTTGCTCACGGCGGTAGTTAAACCTCCAATCAAAAAAAAAAAAAAAAAAAAAAAGAAACCTTGTTTTCATTAGAGGACTGCACGAGCCTTAATTTGGAAGGCCCAGTCCCGAAATTTAGAAGTTTAGTAGCCCGGACCGGCACAGAATTTCTAGTTTACGGCCCTGCCCGACCTGATACGTTTTAGACTTTTGTTTTTGTTTGAAGGTTTAACGACCACCGTGAGCAACTCAATCAGCAGTCGCCCTTCCGTAATATAGGGTCATAGGTTCCAGAGAAGGGAGAGAGCCAGTGCCATAAGGCAATCACAACATCCGGACCTTTCTCGGATGAATGGTCATAATCCAGCTCTTAGACCACTACGCCACCGGGGCGGGGGGCTTTTTTAGAGGTTCATCAAGTATTCACCGCCATTTATTACAAATAATCCAGTTCTTCCTTTAGAGCCAGGGGTATTCAACACCTGGCTATCGGATAATTTTTGAATGGCCCGCGAGACGTTGTCCACAAAGGGAATTCTGAAGTGGAAAAAAATACATTTTCGAAATGGAGAAATGAACACACATTTTTAAGGAGTACTAAAAAATGTAGGCGTATCAGGTACCGTACCTAGTAGTACTGTTATAGGTACCTACTTCGGAATTCTTTGTAACATAGATTCGATGTAACCGCCTGTTTTTTTTTTTTTTTTTTTTTGCTTTCCCGAAAGTTAAGTTTTTAGGATTCCAACTCACTCTGAAATAATCAATATTCATAATACATGCATACATTTTTACTTTTGTTTTCCATTTGGCTCTCCAGTTACTTCTATTACATTTTATCACGTCGTCCGCGATTCAGAAAGATTTGAAAAACCTCCCTAGGCATAGAAAAACAAATGCTGTACTGAACAAAACAAAACAAAACTGTCTTAGACTCTTAGTTGTAGAGGAAATGTCACACAGAGAGACGTGCCATTTCTCAGAGGAATTTCTCTTCTATATAAACAAATATTTTGAACTTCCTCATCTCCGCTGTAGCAGCGAATGGCGCCAGAAGTTCGGTTAGGTTTCGAGAAGCTGATAACTCTGTTGTAAACATTTCTCGGAAAAGAAAAAAAAGCCAAGGAAGTGAAGACAAAATTTGATTTCAGCCTTCAAAGAAATAAACGCTCCCATTTCAGATTGGCATCTTACAGCCCGACTTGTCGGTTTAAGCTGTAATTAATCAATGCATCCGGTGGCAGATCCGTTTCACTCAGTGAACTTCGCCATCTGATTTATTAGCAAGTCAGTCGTCATCTTGTGAGATGACGACTGACTTGCTAATAATCAGATAACGCAGGAGCAAAATGCTAAACCCTCCAGTACAGATCCGGCCCGAGCCGGGGTTCTTATTTACCTGATGAAAAAAAAAGTCCGGTTCGGGCCCAGGCCAGGGCCGTGCAGACCTTTAGTTTTCAGATCTCAAATGTGGGTAAAAACCTTACCATCAGGGCCGTAGCTACCGGGAGGGCGGTTGGCTTCCAAGAATGATCATACTGGAGACGTAAATTCATGCTCCGAGGGACGTAAAAAATAGTGTGAATAAATTTACTGAAAATTTTAACTGACAAAGTTATACACTTTAGTATTTTCTTTTTCAAATACTTTAGTTATCAGCGTAAAGCATTCCACGCAGCTAACCAGGGAACAGAGTAGCCTACTCTGTTAGATGTGAACCCTCATATGCACAGAAGGAATTGTCCGAAACAGCGGAGAGAGGCATATAAAGTTATTTGCAGATATGACTAGCCTCCGTGATCTTTCCAAATACGCTGAAGCTATTCTCTAGCCCTGGTCGTATATGCGACCGGGGTTGAAATGGTAGTAAATGCGACCGGGGTTGAAATGGTAGTAAATGCGACCGGCCTAACGTAGAGGGATGGGGAAAGAAAGAAAGAAAGAAGGGAGGTCAAATGGAGGGGGAGAGGAGTGAGTGAGCTGCTGACTATGCGGTGTGACGAAACGGGTAGTATTTGCGACCATCACGTGAAAGACGGAAATGCGTTTTCTCTACACCGTAAAAGAAGTCACTTTGTACCAAAGTACGTACTTTAGTTTGAACGCGACAGAACTACAGTGTTTTGAACGCGTGTCTGGGGACTCGCGGTTTCTCCCACAGGAATTTTAGATCTCCAGAAAATATTAAAATAATAATATGGCTTTGATTCATTTGTCACTTTTTAAGAATAGCTTGTTTATGCTGACTTTATTACAACCACATAATAACAATTGGTTAGAAAATGTAAAAAATGTAATTCCTCAGAAAACATTCCTACCTTCATGTATTGCTTTTTGAATTCCTCATACATTATTTTACACGTACCCGGAATTATTCCGAAAAAATCTGCAGAAGTAGCTGTTGTAAATTTCAGATCTTCATACGATCGCTCAGTATCGGACTAACGCTGGAAGCAGATTTTTTGCGGCTCAATGTTTGCAAAACATATCCAAGTGCCCCAAACGTAAAATTAGCGGTATGCTGACAGCACCGTTTCCTGTTTAATAGCATTTTTAAGCAAAAGTCTGATAATTATTGTAAGTATTGTATTGTTTGTATTTACAAATTAAGGTTTTAGTCATGTTTCTGGATTGCAGCTGAAGATACCCTTACTAAAACTTGATCTGTATATAAAAAATAAAACACTTTCTATTCCCAAGCAATAGCCATAGTACTTTCTCTACGACAAACAGCCGGAGATTTTATTCCATTCGTGTGCGAATTTGTTTGCGATAGCTGCATTCAGAATTAATTGCAAGTTTCTTCGTTTTTAGTAAGAAAGGAAATCCAAATGTTCCCAAATTTTTTTTTTTTTCGAGACTGTGAAAAACGAAGTAATTGGGAAAGCATCGAAACATCGATGACAAAATTTAAAATTTCTGTTACTGCAAGAATTTCAATGATAATTCATATATAAAGTGACAGAAATTAAAGAGTGCGAAAATTGTTTATTCAATTAATTCCTACAAACGTGATCTACTCGGCGCTGAACCCACCTGCCATCTGACCTTTCAACCCTGGTCGTATTGACCGTTGGAAGACCCCAGGTGGTAAACACCTAATCTTCCCACCCTGCCTCCCTCCTTTCCTTCCCACTCCTCTTTGCCCCTGCCAGTAGCATATGCTACCATTTCAACCCCGGTCGTAAATGCGACGACACCGTACAAAATCCCCTCTGAGAGTTTAACCTTGAACGAAATTTTTCCAAGCCCTACTCCGAACGTCTTCAAATTGTTAAGCTCACTATCCGATACCCATTCATTCTGTGCCGGTTCGTTTATCATTCTGCATTTCTGCGGAGTACTACGTATCGGCATTAACATAACTTTTACTTGACTCTTGGATATTTGCTTCGTTTTCACATTTTTAGTTACTAAAACTGTGCCCTGAACCAGATATGCGATTTTTGGACATTCATTATAATTTTCCACTACAGAGGTATGAAAAAGTAAAAGCTGCCTACTATTTGAGTGGAAGTAGGGAACTTTTGAACGCGATAGAAGTAATTTCAACTCTCGCCTTCCCAGGTAATAAAAGCTTGCAACGTTCCTGCTTACCATCTAACTTTTTCAGTGAGGAGCACATTACATATCCTTGAAATAAGCTTTTTTTTTATTTTGCTGTACAAGGTGAAAGGAATTTTTTTTTTTTTGAGCTTCTATTAGTAGTGATGCCTTTTCTAAGGGATAGAGATACAACGGTGGCATTCACGCTAGATTTATTTCGGAAGTGACTTTTGACAAGACCTCGCGGGTAAGCAAAGTGCTTTCTCACTTAAGCCATTTTATGGCCCGCATTGTTATTTTTTTTTTCACTCTTTGTTTTTATAATAAGCAATGACATCATGCCCCCTGAGGAAATTTTGTTCTGATATCTCTCATTGAAAAGCCATATGGTCTTGATTTCTTTTTCTTGATGGTTGTTTAACGCAGTCGAGCATAAACTTGAGTAGCTAACCATCGCTCGGGTAAAACACGCCTTTGTGAATGGCTCATGTCACGTTACTACTACTACTTCAGACTATGGCAGGAAACAGTTATGTGAGTTCAGCTACGCAACATCAGATTCTTTCACACACGCATTATGGCAGCAGTCGTAAAATCCTTATACTCCATATGCCATTTAGTTGGACACGTACAACTGACCTTTCTACTGCCCGTGTTAATGCCAATTATCTTCCGCTTGTTAGTACATCTCACGTTCAACGCTGTAGCTTCGAAATTTCACACGGTTACTGATGTACAACTTTCCAGGACTACCGACAACGGTGCTTAAAAATTGATGTCCCCCGTTCATAATTATTAGATGGCAGCAAAGTAGGTTTCATTTGTGAGTTACACTATCAACTGGTTTTCTGTCAATGGAAATATTGTTGATTTATTTTACACGAAAGAGAACTGGAATATCGTTAAAGTTCTTTCCTTCTTATACTCCGTTGTGAAAATCTCAGAAAATGCAGATCGAAGATAAGTCTTCAATGTGTTCCGGGATGCATTGCTGCATGTAAGATACTTTCGTCACGTTTGCTGTACTCTCTGCCGTGAACTCTGTTGATAAAGACAACTACTTCTCTGCCGAATATGAAATGAAATCATGAAATCAATTAAAAAACAAGATGACACCGAATTTTCGGTTGTAATGAGCACGTCTTTTGAATCCGTTCTAACGCGAATTAAATTTATTCAAAGTCAAAGGAACCAGTTAGGAAAACAATCAACCGATTTCTACGACGGATAAAACACCCAGAAATAGAAGCATCTACTTAGTTCCACCAGCGGCTAAAACGCACGTTACGAAAATTAACAAATGGTGCACAAAAAAATTTCTCATAGAACAACAAAAGCGACAGAGATTTTCAAATCGAACACTTAAAAGAAGAAATATAGAAGGAAACATAAGTCTAGGTCTGTTAGCGGAAGAATTTAAGAAGCCCCAGTGGCGCAGTGGTCTAGGCGATGGCTTATGATCATTCGTCCGAGAAAAGTCCGGGTTCGAATCCCGTGAGGCATGGATGTTGTTTGTCTTACGGCACGGGCTCTCTCCCTTCCCTGGAACCAGTGGCCCTAAATTAGGGATGGGCGACTGCTTATAGCCCATTGAATTGCTCACGGTGGTAGTTAAACCTTCAATCAAAAAAAATAAAAATAAGAATTTTGTATAATGGAAAAGTTGAAAATAGGCGGAACATATTCTTCACGGAAAAAAGCTATGCTAAGGAGAAAAATAACTTTACAAATACACTGGCATGCAAAAATTAAGGACGAGACGGTTCTTCGAATTTAACGTCGTGTGCAAAAGTGCTCCACATCGACTCAAATCATATCATAAGATCCCCAAGGTGTAAAAATATGGGACAAGTGAGCAAAACCGTCCAAACAAGGAATCCAAAGGATACAAAGGCACTTTATTGAAAAGGTAGCTTCGAGCACAACTGGACAGAAGACAGAAACGTCCATGTAACAGGCGGCTGCCAAGAAAAATCCAGTCTTTAGTAAGGGATATGATCACCCCTGACTGCGTTGCAAAATTTACGTCTGTCCATGCTGAGGACGAGGTTGTCAAGGAGCTGTTCAGGCATCGCGGCTCATTCCTCTTGTAGCGCCAATCGCAGCTGCGGAATCGTTGTTGGCGGCTGGGGACGTGCTGCCCAGCGTCTCCCGAGAAGGACCCACACATATTCGATTGGATTTAGGTCTGGAGACCTAGCTGGCCAATCCATGCGGTGAATATCTTCTCTCCAACAGCTCTGCGACAGCCACTGTACGATGAGGTGTAGCGTTGTCGTCCATGAAGAGGAAATCAGGACCCACAGCACCTCTAAACAGACGCACGTGAGGCAAGAGAACCTCGGTACAATAGCGGACACCAGTGACTGAACCTCCATGGAAAATGTGGTGGTCAGTACGGCTACCAAGCATGATACCGCCCCAAACGAGAACTCCGCCACCTCCAAACTGGTCCCTTTCGATGATGTTGGAAGTGTGATTGCGTGTTGCCTGCTCTCTCCGATGTGTATACGCCGAATCGCTCGTCAGACTAAATCTGCCCTCATCCGTAAAGAGAACTCGACCCCATTACTGATGTGTCCAGTTCTTGTGTTCCTGGCACCACAGAAACCGCAGTCTCCGACGAGCAGGCGTTAATGGCACACACCGTACTGGTCGTCGTGCAAATAGACCACCTTTGTGCAGCCTCCTGGCCACGGTAAAACGCAATAACGGACGTCCAGTTGTCTGTTGCACGTGCCTTGCGATTTCTCCCGCTGTATGCCGTCAGTCTCTTCTTGCCTGTAGGACAATGTACCGGTCGTCCGCCGCAGTGGTTACTCGTGGACGACCACTGCTAAACTCTCGGACAGCTGTTCCTGTCGTTTGAAATGCTCTTCAAGCTCGTGAAACGATGCTGTGAGTGATCCCGAACTCCTCTGCCACACTAGTCACACTTCGACCTTCTTCCAACTCCCAATGACGCTACTTCGGGTAAATTCCTCCAGATGCCGTCTACTGGATTGCCTGTTGGCCATAGCACACGGTGGCAGCAACTCGACGTCGTTCAAACCGATGTACACCGTGCAGTAACTTTTCACCGAATTGCTAATCAATGATCATATGTAGAAGATTTTAGGAAGGGAGTGTCTGACCCCAGGTCTTAAACAACCCTTAGAAATAGGAAACTAGGAGATTTGGGCTAGAGCGCCCGATAGGAAAGTGACAGGGAAGCGAAGTAGAAAGGGGAGGAAGACGCCCTTATTTATTACCGGGGGGGCCAGTGCCCGGGGTCCGACTGCTCAACGTGCCCATCCGACGCACGGCGGGTATTCAGTGGATCGAGCGTTCGTACCTGCCTGGGATCGTACCTGAGGCCCTTCCTGTGGCAGTCACGAACGTTGCCCACTCGGCCACCCGCGGCCCTAATTGCTGAGCATACACCGCCCGTGTGCTTTATACCCTTCCGACACTCCCCTCCCTGTACGTCATGCTCTACCGTACCGGACCCTAGTCTATCTCCCGAGTGGTCTTTCGGTCCGTTCTGCCTGCTCGTTCCGCTGTTATGCTGATTTCTCCTCTTCGTCCTTAATTTTTACACACCAGTGTATATGTGCGATTTAAAAAATTCTTTCAACACCTTGTGGGACACTTTAGGCTAGTGTTTGAAGAGTTTTATAGTTTAAAGTTCTGTTGGTAGGTGGTGTTTGTGTACTTCTGTTTAGTTCTGTTTGCTGTGTAATACTGTTTGCAGCTGTATCTCCGGTTCTAAAATCCCTATTGAGAAATTTCTTTTTCACAGTATGCCATTCGCTACAATAGAGATGTGGAGCATTATCTTCTTTAAATAATGCACAGGTTTCCCCGCTAGGGGGCGTAAAGGTCAATACCTTTTTCTGACAACTCAACTTCCGTGAGACGTACCTGAAAAGTTTTTTTCTTTAGCATAGCTTTTTCCATGAGAAATACTTTTCGCCTATTTTTCAACTGGCCCTTTATAACTTTCCCATTTCAACTTTCCCATTATGTTATACACAATTAAAAAATTTTCCGCTAGAAGGCGTAGAGTTATATCATTCCTTCTATATTTCCTCTTTTAACTGTTCGTTTTGAAAATCTGTTTGTCTCCAATGCCTTCGTTCTTCTATATCAAACTTTTTGTGCGTCATTTGTACATTTTCCTAACATTGTTTTTACCCGCTGTTGGGAGAAAGTAGCTGGTTTTATTTATGTATGTTTTATCGATTGCAGAAATCTTGTTGCATGACTTTGAACAACTTTGATAATTTTATTCGCATCAGAAAGGATTCAAAAGACGTGCTCATTACAACTGAAAATTCGGTGTCATCTTTGTTTAATATTTGATTCAACCCTGCTTTTATTGAACGTACGTGAGTAATATTTTCAACCGCGATGTGATTTTTATCTAACTAGCGAAAATTATTCTTGTTTGCCAATATAAAAATCTCAGCTGCCGTGATTTTTTTCAAAATCATTTTGTTGTTCCTCTTTTCTAGTCAAAATTGGCATTTCTCATAAGATGAAATTTTTATCGTTTTTGACATTTTTGCTTCTCACTCCACAAGATAAGAATCAGTCGTTTACCCCTAATCACACATGGGAAGAAAAGTAAAAATAAAATAAGAGCACTTAGAAACCTCTGTCGTGGGGTCTAGATGTATCCAACGACAAAGGCTCCCCTCCCCATGTGTGTGGTTAAGGGTTAAACTCATCGAATGACATACTTTTAACACTTTGTTCCCTTGTGTGCCCTTTCTTTTTAGGCCCTAGAGCATTTTCTATCAATTCATCTGCCAAAACTGAATCAAATTGTACCCCTGCATTTGATACGGTTACTTTAGGAGAAACGTTCAGTATTATCTGTATTAGAAAGAAGTAGCTGCTTAAGACGACGCATGGCTTCCGAAACGATGATTGTTAAATCGTCTGTCTTCTAAAATTTGACTAAACAAACTTTCGTAATGCATTCTGTGTCAGACGACATGTCACCTATTCCAAGCCCTTTTAATCACCTAGAGCTAGCCGGTTCACAACGACATTTTTGGTTGGACCAACTAGAAAAGGAGGTGGCTTTTGTTCCTTTGAGTGGTGAGAATTCTCTTAATTCGTAGGCAAGAATTAGTGTCTCCGAATCCCTTAGAATTACTGAGTATAGTTTCCGCTGTTCGTGTATATCCCACATGGCGCATTTTATCGGAACTGGTTCAAAACTTTTGCTGCAAGAGCACTTAATCAGAGACGTATACATTAAACTAGCGTTTTTAGCACGTCTTTTGTAAAAAAAAACGATCGTGCTTATGTTATCGGTTCGTCCGTCTGTCTGTGACACGATATCTCTGCAACTAATAATCTGATTTGAAAAATGCATTTTGCATTAGGAAGCTTGAAATGTGCGAATGATGATCCTTTATTTCGTTTTTTTACTATGCACAATTTCGCCGCTACAGGGCGTAAATGCAGATGATATCGAATTCAAAATACATTTTATACCATATATTTGCTTCTAAACATCCAATACAAAAAAATATTTTACCTTTCGATTCCATTCAGGTCAAAGACTGTTTCAGGTATAGTCACTTTTTCAAGTTACGCATAGATTCTCCACTAGGGGGCGTAAAAGTAAATTGCATTTCCCCCGATATCTCTGCTTCTAAAGCTCCGATTGGAAAAAAATTTCTGCAGCGGATAAGCTCCTGATGGGAAATATTTTCCATATAAATTCTAATTTTTGCTAAAAAACGGTTTGGCCACCAGGGGCAAGTAAGTGTTGATTTCTGCATCTGATGTATTTGCAGCAAAATCTGAGTTTCGAAAATCTCGATTAAAAAAATTCTTCCGTGGACCGATACTACTCACGTGGACAAACCTTTTTGGAATGTTTTCTTCTTAAAACAATGCATGGTTTCTCCGCCAGAGGGTGTAAGTGTATATTTTATTTTGTCTATCTCTGCTTCTAATGGTCCGATTTAAAAATATTTTTTTTTTTTTGGTATTTTCCAGTGCGACATGTTTTTTTATATAATCTCAAAATTTTCAAGTAATTCATTGACTTTCCGCTATAGGGAGTATAGGTAAATTACGCTTTCTCCGGTATCTCTGCTTCTAAACTCCGATTTGAAAAACTCTTCCTGCACCTGATACAGCTCGTCGTGGGAAATGTTTTAATTGCAATTTCTAATTTTTTGTAAAATATAGTTTGGCCACCAGGGGGCGTAAGCGTTAATTTCTGCTTCGTAGGTATTTGCAGCAAAATCTGAGCTTCTAAAAGCTCGATTGAAAAAATTCTCTCGTGGATCAATAGCGCTCAGGTCGATAAACATTTGAAAATATTTTCTTCTTAAAATAATGCATGGTTTCTCCGCTAGGGGCGTAGACTTATATCTTATTTCTGTCAATATATCTGCCTCTGAAAGTCTGATTTGAAAAATTCCTTCTTTGTTAGATAGCGTTTCCTAGGTAAAATGTTTCTCATATAATTTCAACATTTTCAAGTAATGCATAGACTTCCCGCTAGGGGGCGTAAAGGTAAATTGGATTTTCCTTGATATCTCTGCTTCTAAAACTCCGATCTGAAAAATTCTTTCTGCACCGGAGATACAGCTCCTGATAGGAAATGCTTTGCACATAATTCTAATATTTGATAAAGAATGGCTTGGCCACCAGGGGGCGTAAGCGTTAATTTCTGTGTATGATGTATTTGCAGCAAAATCTGAGCTCCTGAAAACTCGATTGAAAAAATTATTTCGTGTACCGATACCGCTCACATCGAAAAACCTTTTGACAATACTTTCTTCTTAAAATAATGCATGGTTTTTCCACCAGGGTGTGTAAAGTTATATCTTATTTTTGTCGATATCTCTGCTTCTAAGAGTCCGATTTAAAAATTATTTCTTTGTTGGGGAGCGTTTCCGTGGGGAATGTTTCTCGCTGCGGGACTAAAAACCCGATTGAAAAACTTTTCTTTGGTCAGATACCTCTAACTATGCAAACTGTGTGGGTGTATTTTCTTTCCAAAATAGTGCACACTTTTGCCGCTAGGGGCCCAAATGTTTATTCTGCTTTTCTCAATATCACTGCTTTTACATGTACGATTTCAAAAATTCTTTCAACACAAGATGTCATTTCCCTTGTAGAACACTTCAGGCTAGTATATGAGGATTTTGTAGTTCACAGTTTTTTGGGTAGGTTCGGAAGTTTGCAGCTGTATCGCCGCTTCTAAAAACGCTATCGAGAAATTTCTTCTTTACTGTATGCCATTCGCTACAACAGAGGTGTGGAACATTATCCTCTTTAAGTAAAGCAAATATTTCCCGCTACCAGCGTAAATGTCCGAACATTTTTTTTCTCGCTATATCTGTTTCCGGGGGACGTATTTAAAAAGTCTTTTCCATTAGCATAGCTTTTTCCATGACGAATATTTTCCGCATATTTTAAACTTTTCCGTTATGCAAAATTTTTCCGCTAGCAGACGTAGACTTACATCATGTTTCTTTATGTTTTTCCTTTTAACGGTTCGATTTGAAAATCTTTGTCTGTATTACCTTCCTTGTAGTATGTGTAATTTTTTGTTCGCCATTTTTTAATTTTCGCAGCATGCTTTTTAATCGCTGGTGGAACTAAGTAGATGTTTCTACAAATTTTGAATTTCTGGATGTTTTATGGATTGTTGTAATAAGTTGATCGTTTTTGAAACCGGTTCCATTGACTTTGAATAACTTTGATAAATTTAATTCGCGTCAGAACGGATTCAAAAGACGTGCTGATTACATCCGAAAATTCGGTGTGATCTTTCTTGTTTTTTTTCTTATTACGCAGAGAACGCCGAATAAGCATGTTCCGTTCTAACCGAAGACTTGAAAATGTCGATTTTATTTAGTAAATTTACGAAGATGGTAATTTTCAAAACGAAATTTCTGCAATAAATTATCATGGTTTCAAAATAAAAATTGAACGTGTTTTCAATACACGCAATAATCAAAGAGGATGCATTGGTATGTAACGCAGCCATAACTCATCGCGAAATCGTAGCAGACGCTTCAAAATTTGCCAGATTGTTTTTCATTTTAGTCCGAATTGCCGTGGTCGGTTTCAAAGGGAAGTTCCAAAAGGGGAGACATAAAAAGCAAAAATATTTATATTTCTGCGAGACCCAGAGCAACAGCTGAGAACACGTATGTGACCTTGAATGTACGTGCGCTGCCATTGGCACCGGCATTAAAATGTTTGTCACGTGTGCATCGCGAGAAGCAAAAGAGATTCGTTTAATTGGGTACTGCTATTCCATCGGCGGTCGCAATTCTTGTTGTGACTAGTGTAGTATGCTTTCGCGAAGCAAACAGCTGCAGTGTTTCATCCCGGCCTCGAGCAACCGTGAATTATTTTACCTACGGTTCATAAAAAATTATACAGGAGGTGCATGCTAAACTCATTTTCATTACATTCCTTCTGAAAGAAGATTTACAGCAGCAACTACGATTACGGAAACAAAAGAAGCTAGAGCATTTTAACAACTAATGGAACGACGATTAACGTGGTTTTTAAAGAGTATGAACTGAGATTTTCCTACATTCATGCATTCCTTTAATTCTCCTTTCGTCAACTCTGTTGATGAAAGGGGAGTAAAAGAAGTGGACGGGTCTATGGAATAAAAGTAATACCAGTACTTTTTAAATGGCACGACCTTTTATGTGCCACGATTTGGCTTGTTCAACACCTTCACATCATAAATCTATTGAAATATCTCACTGTACAGTGGACACCATTTCAGCGATAAAAAAAAAAAAAAAACACTTCAGTGTACTGACAGCTCACAATAATTTAGCTTTAGAAGTGATATCTATAGAACTGAGATGCAGCCTCCCCTTATCTCAGCTTACTACGAGCCGCTACTGTGCATGATGCTTCCCACAGGAAAGAAATTTAATGCAACACTTTCCTTTTTCTTCCTCCTCTGGGAATGTACGATGTGGGTATCCTTGTGCTGTGAGAAGCATTATCTGATTAAAAAGTATTCGAACACTTGCCCATCCACAAACTCCCTGTAATAGGAAAGGAATTAATATCGAGTTGGTCCACTTTTTGCTGCTGCATTCTGCTTTGAAAACTTCACATTATATTTTGTTACGTTTCTGCAAGAATCGCCTTCCATTCTGCTACAAGAATATTAGTCAGGTCAGTCTGGATCGCTGTCGACGTTTCAATTCAACCCAAAGGCGTTTCGTGGGGTTGAGGTCGGAGCTCTGTGCAGGCCAGTCATGTACTTCCACACTCATCTCGTGAACTCGCTTTGCGAAAGGGGCATTGTGCTATTGGTAAGGGAAAGGTCCTTAACCGAACTGTTTCAATAATGTTGAGAGTATCAATTATAGGCCACAGCGTTAAGATTGCCAGGCACAGAAACTAGGGGGTCCTAAAACAGCTGCAGAGCATGATATCTCCATCAAACTTCAAAGTTGGCATAACCCATTCCGATAGGTAGCGTTCACCTGGCACCCTCCACATTCAGACTCTTCCGTTGGACTGCCAGATGACGAACCGGGATTCATCCCTCCAATCAACGGGTGTCCACTGGTCCAGAGTCCACTGACGCCGAGCTTTAAGCCACTCCAACAAATAATTGGCGTTTATCCTTCCGATGTTATTTGTTTGCGGCTGCTAGGTCATGGAAACTCATTCCCTTCAGCTTTTCTAAAAATATGGAAACTCTTTCACTTCAGCTTCCTAATATATATATATATATATATATATATATATATATATATATATATATATATATGTGTGTGTGTGTATTACATTTTTTGCATTTTCTATATATCATCATTGTCAACCATTATCAATCCACTGCTGGACGAAGGTCTCTCCAAGCCTCTTCCACAACGGTCTGTCTTGTGCCAGTCTCCTCCATGTTACCCACGCATACTTTCGAATTACATCCACCCATCGCCCATGTGGTCTTCTTCTGGGTCTTTTCCTGTCCCTTGGAATCCAATCTAAAATTTCGCCTGTCCATAGATGGTCTGTCCTTCTGGCAGTATGTCCAGCCCATTGCCATTTCAGGGATTTTACTCAGATCATGTCTTCCACTCTTGTCATTTTTCTGATCCACGAGTTCCTCTTCATATCTCTACTGGTTAAACCAAGTATGCATCTCTCCATGCTGCTTTGAGTTGTTTGCAGCCTTTGTATGTCTCTTTTTGTTAAGGTCCACGTCTCTGCACCATACGTAAGCACTGGAAGGACGCATTGATCAAACACTTTTCTTTTAAGACATAATGGCATATTGTTCTTGAAAATTATGCTGTTTCTTTAAAAACCTCTCCAGGCAAGTTTTATGCGACGAATAATTTCTTCATCAATGTGACCCTCACTTGATATCTGCTGTCCAAGATAAACGTACGTATCTGTTATCTCCAGTTTTTCTCCATCAATCGATAAATCTTCATTTCTTGTAAAAGCATTGTACATCACTTTTGTCTTCTGAAAGTTTATTTTAATCCCACTTCTTTACTCTTGTCAGCAAGTTCCTGGATCATACTCTGCAGCTCTGATGGGGTAGTTGCAGAAATGACTACGTCATCAGCAAAACGACGGTGAGTAAGATAATCTCCATTAATTTTTATCCCTTTGTTTTCCCAGTTCAGTGATTGAAAGACATTTTCCAAGGTGGCATTAAAGAGCTTGGGAGATATGGTGTCACCTTGTCTCACTCCCTTTCCAATTTTTATGTGTACTGTATTCTCAAATAGCAGAATCTTTGCTCTTTCATTTTCATAGATGTTATTAATGTATGAATCTAGAGTACCGCAGGATTTCAGAGCCATTGTTACTGCTGATGGTTTCACTGAATCAAAGGCCTTTTCATAATCGACAAAAGCCATGCACAATGGAAGTTCATATTCCCTCGCTCTTTCAATTAGTTCTCTCAGTACGTGGATATGATCTATAGTGCTGTAGCCACTCCTGAATCCAGCTTGTTCTCTCGGTTGAGCCATGTCCAGTGTTACCTTCAAGCGGTGTGAAAGAACTTTAGTGAAGATTTTATAAACCGCTGATAGGTCTGTAGTTCCTGAGTTCCTCAATGTCACCTTTTTTATGTAGCAGGATCATTGTAGCATTGTTCCATTCCTCAGGAATCTTCCCTTCATTAAGACATCGAGTGAAAACTTGGGCGAGTACTGTTTCAATTTCTCCACTTGCTTGTATGATGTCTACAGTAATTCCATCTTCTCCTGGAGCTTTTCCCCGTTTCATGTTCTTGATTGCATGTGCAACTTCTGCTGGGAGGACTGGAAGAACTCTGGTACTGGTACCTTTCCTGATGTCTGGAGTACATGTATCATCCCTTTCATATAATTTGGAATAGAAATCTTTCACTCTTGTCAAAATTTCGCCTCTATTTCTTATTACAGAACCATCTTCTTTTCTCAGTACCATAATCTGTTTTCTTCCCTTACTGAGATGTCCCTTTGCTATTTTTAGACTTTGTTTGTTTTCAATTGCTTTCTTCACTAGTTCACAGTTGAATTTCCTTTCATCTTCAGTGATACTTTTTCGTACTGTCTTGCATAGCTCTATATATTCCACTTTGGAAGTCACATCTTCTTTAATTGTCCTCATCTCTCTTCTTTTTTGCATCAACATTTTGGTTTTTCCTGATAATTTGTTCACATGTAACTTGTTCTTAGACCCAGCTAATCTTGTTGCTGTTTCCATAAGAGCTTTGGTTACTTTTCTATTAACTTCAGAGATGTCCACTTCTTCTGATGTTAGACCTTCTAGAGCAGAGAATCTGTTCCTCAGTTCCAATTTGAAGGTATTTTGATGCTTTTAAAGGTTGGTCACGTCAATACACTTTGTTTGTTTTATGAGCTTGCCACGCTCGAGTTTAGCATTGAGGCGCATTTTGCTATTCTATGGTCACTACCTGTGTTGAACTTGTTTAGCACACTGCAGTCTTCCATGACAAATGCCTTGTTACACATAATGAAATCAATTTCACTTGTCCATCCATTGGGGTGCCTCCATGTCCATGTCCATTTCCTTTGCGGCTTTTTCTTGAAAAAGGAGTTCATGATGAAAAACCCTTCTGCCTCTGCAAATTCTACGAGAGTATTTTCACGCTGGTTTCTGTTGCTGTGACCGAATTTACCTACTGCAGTTTCATCCTGTTGCCGTTGCCCTATTTTTGCATTGAGATCTCCCATAATTATCTTCAAGTGCTGCTTGCCTTTATTATTTAGATGACGAATTTAATCATAAAATTCTTCAATTTCTTCTTCAGGATGACTTGTGGTGGGTGCATAAGCTTGAATAATCTGAGCCTGGTATCTTCTCGAGAGTTGGATGACGAGTCGTGCAGCTCTGTCAGAGGAACTTTCAATTTCTACAACTTTATCCTTCAGTTTCTTGTTTATCATAAATCCAACACCACTAGTTCTGCCAGTATCTGTCCCACCATAGTAGAAGAGCTGTCCACATTTCAGTTCAATGAGATCTTCGCCTGTTCACCTTACCTCACTTAGCCCGATGATGTACAACTTGATCCTTTGTAGTTCCTCTTTCAATTGAAGAAGTCTTGAATCAGAAGATAGGGAGCGTCCATTGTAAGTAGCCAAGGTCAGCATCAAATGGCAGCCCAGTCCGGTCCTCCGGTGATTATCAGCACCCTCTGCCTTAATGTCACACTGGCCGCTGCCTTGGCCAAGTACATTCCAGCTGCCGGAGACTGAAGGCCAAGATTTAAGTTGTTAAGTCATTTTGGAGGGGTTTGGCCATATATATATATATATACACTGCTGGACAATTGCTAAGGACGGATCATAAACGGCTATATAGCGCATAAAAAAGTAAGTGTGGTTGGATGCCAAGTGAAATAAAATAATGTCAGAATGCCAGGACATTACAAGAAAGACAATTTATTGTGCTCTGAAATCCAGAAGGCTTTGGAACGTGTTCAAGGAACAAACAGGCCATTTTGTGCAGAATACGTAAACGTGAAAAAAATGCAATTACCGTCCGCAGGCGTTCCGGCGTAAGATGCTAATACGGGATATGGCCACCATGGAACGCGATGCAAGATTCCACACGTCGTGTCATGCTTGGAAAAACATTATCAAGCAGCTGTTGGGGTAATTTATCCCATTCCTCTGTCAGTGCACGGATGAGGGTGTCCTTGTTTATTGGAGGGCATTGGCGACCAGCAATACTTAACCCCAAAGCATCTCACACATTTTCAATGGGATTCAGATCTGGAGAACGTGCTGGCCATACGAGGCGTTGAATATCCTCGCTCTCAAGACACTCCTGGACAGCGACTGTTCGATGACATGTTGCGTTGTCGTCCATGAAAATGAATCTATAACCGACAGCACCACGGGACATGCGAACATGAGGTAGCAGAACATCATTAATGTATCGTTGGCCTGTCATAGTCCCAGTTGGAAGCATATAGAGGGACGTACGGCCATTGATCATGATGCCAGCCCATACCATGACACTACATGTTGAATATCGGTGCCTTTCCTGTATGTTTGCTGGACAATATGCAGTACCACTATCACGCCAGATCAGTTGTCGTCGACAATCAGACGATAGACTGTATCTACTCTCATCTGAGAAGGGGACAGCAGACCAGTCGTTATCAGTCCAATTCCGATGTTGATGGCACCATTGCAAACGGGCGGTACGGTGACGTCTGGACAATGGGATGCACACAACAGGACGGCGGGCGTATAGTCTTCCTTCATGCAAACGTCTGGCGACAGTTTTTCGGGAGATCCGCTTGCCAGTAGCAGCCATAAACTGATTTGCTACCTCACTAGCTGTGCTGCGCCGGTGTCTTTTTGTTGATAGAACTATGTACTGATCTTCTGCAGGAGTCGTACTGCGAACACGACCTCCCCCGTGACGTTTGCTACACTCTCCATTTGTTTGAAATGATTTCCAAAGCCTTGAAACAACACTGTGGCTGACGTCGAACTCCCTGGCAACATCTGTTATTTTTCGTCCTCCTTCAATCTTGCCAATAATACGACCACGCGTAAAATCATCTAGGTGATGTCGGGAAGACATACTGAAAATTGCAAGTTCGTAAATTGATTCTTTCCCTTTCAACTTTGCGTTTAAACAACAACGGTCAATACGCGTCAAACCCTCTATATCTCTTATCAGCGCTATGACGTCACGAACAAGTTCGGCAATCCAAAATTTGCATACGCACAACACGTCTTACTGTATCCCGCACTTATGCTAATTTCCACATTTTCCTGCCTTCCATTTTATGGTTGCTGTCGTTGCTATTGTCATCCGTCCTAATCAATTGTCCGGCAGTGTATAAATAATCACATTGTCAACCATTATCAATCCACTGCTGGACGAAGGTCTCTCCAAGCCTCGTCCACAACGGTCTGTCTTGTGCCAGTCTCCTCCATGTTACTCCCGCATACTTTCGATATTCGTCCACCTATCTTCCCTGTGGTAGTTTTCTGGGTCTTTTCCTGTCCCTTGGAATCCAAACTAAAATTTCGACTGCCCATCGATGGTCTGTCCTTCTGGCAGTATGTCCAGCCCATTGCCATTTCAGAGATTTTACTGTGATCACGTCTTCCACTCTTGTCATTTTTCTGATCCACGAGTTTCTCTTATCTCTCGTGGTTACACCAAGCATGCATCTCTCCATGCTGCTTTCAGTTGTCTACAGAATTTGTATGTCTCTTTTAGTTAAGGTCCACGTCTGTGCACCATACGTAAGCACTGGAAGGATGCGGACAACTAAAGAAGATGTGAATTCCAAAGTGGAATATTTAGAGCTATGCATGACAGTACGAAAAAGTATCACTGAAAACTTAAGGAAAGTCAACTGTGAACTAGTGAAGAAAGCAATTGAAAACAATCAAAGCCTAAAGATAGCAAAGGGACATCTCACTGAGGAAAGAAGATGGTTCTGTAACAAGAAATAAAGGCGGAATTTTGATAAATGTGTAAGATTTCTACTCCAAATTATATAAAAGGGATGATACATGTACTCCAGACATCACGAAAGGTACCAGAATTTTTTCAGACCTCCCAGCAAAAGTTGCACATGCAATCAAGAACATGAAGTGGGGAAAAGCTCCAGGAGAAGATGGAATTACCGTAGACATCATACAAGGAGCAAGTGGAGAAATTGAAACAGTACTCGCCCAAGGTTTCACTCGATACCTTAATGAAGGAAAGATTCCTGATTGGAATCACGCTACAATGATGCTGCTACATAAAAAAGGGGACATTGAGGATCTCGGGAACTACAGACCTTTTAGCCTCCTATCAGTGGTTTATAAAATCTTCACTAAAGTTCTTGCACACCGCTTGAAGGTGACAATGGACATAGCTCAACCGAGAGAACAAGCTTTTTTAGGATTGGTTACAGCACTATAGATCATATCCACGTACTGAGAGAATTAATTGAAAGATCGAGGGAATATGAACTTCCATTGTGCATGGCTTTTATCGATTATGAAAAGGCCTGTGATTCAGTGAAACCATCAGCAGTTACAATGGCTTTGAAATCCTGCGGTGTTGAAGATGCATACATTAATATTATTAATAACATCTACGAAAATGCAAGTGCAAAGATTCGGCTTTTTGAGAATACAGCACCCATAAAAATTGGAAAGGGAGTGAGACAAGGTGACACTATATCTCCCAAACTCTTTAATGCGATATTGGAAAATTTCTTTCAATCACTGAACTGGGAAAACAAAGGGATAAAAATTAATGGAGATTATCTAACTCACCTTCGTTGTGCTGATGATGTAGTCATTTTTGCAACTACCCCATCAGAGCTGCAGAGTATGATCCAGGAACTTGCTGACAAGAGTAAAGAAGTGGGATTAAAAATGAACTTTTAGAAGACAAAAGTGATGTACAATGCTTTTACAAGAAATAAAGATTTATCGATTGATGGAGAAAAGCTGGAGATAACAGATGCGTACGTTTATCTTAGACAGCAGATATCAAGTGAGGGTCACATTGAGGTAGAAATTAATCGTCATATAAAAGTTGCCTGGAGAGCTTTTGGAAGAAACAGCCTAATTTTCAAGAGCAATGTGCCATTATGTCTTAAAAGAAAAGTGTTTGATCAATATACATGTATATATATTCGGCTGCTAAACATTGGTTTCAGGCATTCCTCGCTACAGCCTTACGAAGCTCATAGAAATAGACTCGGCAAACCTGCATTTTGTCTGCTGTTATATTCCAGTGTGCTCAGCATAGGAGCCTATATTGAGAGAATAATTGGGAGGGAATGAAGCAGGAGCCAGTTAGCCTCGTCTGACGATATATTTTCTTTTAACCGGAAGCCATAGTTACAAAAAGGAAGTTGTTAAATGCAAGTTCAGCTTTATATTTAATCTGTCTAAACCATAAGAATCTGGCACCATTTATTAAATTGGAATGTAGGAGCTCTTATGTAAGATTTCGGTTACACTTTCAAAAATGTTTGCCCATGCTTTCATACGCATTTAATTCTCAGATAACGACACAGCTGTCTCTCCTCCCTCCCCATGGTATTCAGATGCAAGAATTGATGAGGTAAAAGACATAGGTGCCGATAGAAATTCATATTATTTGCACTTACAATTTCTATTTGCTTTCCAGCAGAATGCAAACAGAAATTCGAAACTGCAAATAAAATGCGTCTATGGACAGAAAGTGGTTTAGTTATTATATTCAAGTGTTCATGAACTTTGTTAAAAAATTGGTGATGAATTTGGGTGTTATGTTTCGGCACGTTTAACATTCCGAATTCACAGTTCTCACATACAACTTCCAAATTCAACGATTTCGCTACGGGGCAGCGATCCTGACATTGCGTGGTCACTTTGTCATCTAAACGTTAAAAGTGTTTGTGACAAAGTGACTACTTGATAAATAATACAAATATGTAGATAATTATTATTATTTATTTATTGTGTAATAAAGTTCTCTGTAGGTTTCTTCCAAGAGCAATTTTCAGTGGCTCTTTTCTAGTGTTCGTGCGTTCTTTTAAATTATCTGGTCATCGCTCACGTGCTAGTTTTCTGGGTCAGTTCCTGCTTGTTATCCAACTAATCGTTTTTGTTTAACGCTTGTCTTCTAGCAATTTACTCAACCCATTTGTGGTTTTTAACTACTTCTGCTTTTGTTCTGTGCCCCAATCGCCCACGAATTTCTTATTGTGTTGTATGGTTTCGTTAAGTATGAATCCTAGAACGCTTCTCAGGATTATTTGCAGATCGTATGTGTATTTTCTTTAGTGAGATCCTGTATGTGTGACTCATAAGCGAGAACTGCTAAGTTGCAGTGCTGAATTTTTGAAACTGCAAAACAAAATGAAACTGCCGGTCACACGTTGTCTCCGATTTCTGAGGGGCTCGGAAAACGGAGCTTTTGCAATAGCTCGCATCACACACGTTATAATATTGTGCAGGTGGCAAAAAGGATGAGTATTTATCACCTCATTTGGTTTTGCATAATTTAAAAAATAACAAATAATTCTGTGGCTTCGCTTCAAAGCATTTTTAATTTTTATTACATGAATAGGTAGAAAATAAATGCATTTCGAAGATTTTAGTTGGGTTTTCTTGTGAACATTCCTTGTGAACATACCAAAAATATTATCTTGAACTATAGAGTATGACCACCTGCTGTTATATAGTTTCCTGTCTTAATTACTGCTATTGATTTAATTACGTAGTAGCTATGTATTGCTACTTTCGTACAAGAAAAGGAAAAAAAAAATCTCTTAATACACAAGATTTACGAATAATTGTTAGAGGCCTGCGCTTCTGGTTAATAGTCCGAGTTAGGTCGAGGCTAGAGTCTAATTGCCCCACGGAAACTGTTATTGGAGCTCTTTGGCCAAACATGGCCTTTGCTCCATAAAAATCCACCAACCAACTGTTATGTTCCTTTCCTGAACCTGTGGCCCTAAATTAGGAATGGCCTCCTTACATCCTCATGGGTGGGGTCGTTAAATCCCGAAGCGTACGAACAAATTAAAAAAAATGATGCTATGTGACGATCTGTGATGTCAGCTAGACCAAACCCACTGTAGGAAGGAGATCAGAAGAAATATGACCACCTACCTAACGGGATCTTGCACCGACATTATAATTATATATATTAACCCACCTACCTAACGGGATCTCGCGCCGACCTTTGCCGCGATAACCACTTGCATTTTGCTTCCATACTTGAATGCAGAAGACGTCCTTAGATATTCTTTAACAGCTGGACAGAATGACGTCAGGAAGTTCTTCGATCGAGCGAGGCACTGGCATGGATCGATGAATACTGCTTTCTACTGCACCCCACAATGTCCAATTGGATTTATGTACGTGGAATTTAATGGTCTGATGTTGAACACGAAATGCTTTGCATGCATGAATGATCGTTGAACTATTCCTGCCCATTGTCTTACCGAAAAAGTCCAGTGCCACTGTGTAGGGCAACACTTGGTCCAAAACAAAGCCTAGGTAAAATCCAGGCAGCCCCGGTGGCACAGGGGTCTAAGGCGCTGGCCTCTGATCATTCGTCCGTGAGGGGTCCGGGTTCGAATCCCGTCAGGCATGGATGTTGTGTTTGTCTTACGGCACTGGCTCTCTCCCTTCCCTGGAACCAGTGACCCTAAATTAGGGACGGACGACTGCTTATAGCCCATTGAGTTGCTCACGGTGGTCATTAAACCTCCAATAAAAAAATCCAGCATGAATGTGTGTTCAACGGGGATGAGGGAATCGGTGGTGTCCGTAACAATAATCTCTATACCACGATACCAACGCCGTGTTTCTGTTCATCTGTACTGTCTGGTCGCATCTGTTCACTTGGGCGTCGTCGAATACGAACCCGTCCATCGGCAGGTTGGAGATGAAACCTGGACTCATAGGATCAGATGACTCGTTGGTAGTAGTCCAACGTCCAATCACGGTGCCCACTGCAAACTGTGCTGTCGACGCCGTAATGGGCACATGAATGGGCCGCCGACTGCTTAATCCCATCCGTAAGAGCATCTGCTCAACTGTATCCTACGAAATATTTCTCTGTAGGCCCTGGTTGTAGTTTGTCTTTAGTTGAGAGATCGCGAGTCGTCTGTTGTCTTTGAGAGCACGTTCGAACCGGCATTCACCTCTCCTGTCAGAGGTGGTTTTCTCTTTCCGGATCGTTGAATGGATGAATGTACCTTCACTACGACGCGACTACCCTCGAACAGCTAACGATGCTTCCGGTTGCTCGCACCGATAGTCATTCCCTGTTCAAACTCAGATTCATATTGGAGAAATAACACGCCCTTCCCGAGACGTGTATACATATTTCTCGCCGGTCGGCATTGTTACTTTTACGTGTTATGGAAAGCGTTCACTAGGGGAGACTGGAGTGGTCAGTTATAATGATCTAGCCCTAAAGCTCTTACAATGCTTCATATCAGTTTTAAGTGAGAAACGATTATGTCGGTTAAAACGAAAACCAAAATTTTAAAATAAGTGAAACTAAAATATCTGGAAAATCACTTAAGTATTTTTAGTCGTTGATTTGTAAAGTGTGCCTTCGGTCCTTCTTTAATCGTATGTGCACATAACCTTGGATGGAGGTTCCTCGTGAAAGTACCTTTACAGAGGGGTTTCAAACTGTCGAGGCCGGTTCCTAGTTCCTAGCTTGTGTAGGTACTCTGAGCCCCTATACGAGCGTTGTCTCCCCCCTGTTGAAGGGATTTTTTTTAATGTTCTGTATCACATATACAGTGAAACCTCGGTTATACATATTTTTAATGGATGACCATAGAAAGTTTTACCGGAATTTCAAAATGTTAAATTCCATTGCTAAATTATGCTTTAAAAGAGTATAAGATGTTCCTTAATGATTTATTTAAAGTTGAATTGGTGGCGAAAAAAAAAAAGCGTCACAAGTTATAATATATTTTATCACATTGCAAAAAATTATAAAGTCTATGAAAATCAAACTTTTTACTTGATGGCTCTGTCTATAAAAATCGCAATTATAAATAGAGTGATATCCTCACAACTCAGAATCTGAGACCAGTGCAACTCATGCATTTACAGCTTTTTTTCTTTTGCGGATCCTGAGTGCATCTCTTTGAAACCAGAAGGTTGAATATTGAGGTTACATTTAGGATTCTATTTTACTACCTCACGAAGTAGTGGAGCCACAAAATTACGTCCCAGAAATTTAACAATTTTTAAATAGCACATCTGTGTGTGTCATGAAATGCGAAACTAAGTTTTCATCCAAACCAAAAGTAAACAAGTTAGTAAAATCATGCAATGCATTGATTATGATACGCTTTCCAACATACCAGAAATCATTACTCAAGTCATGAGGATAATGGCTGTGGAATAAATCTCGCTCCTGTGCCCTGACCTTTGACCCCATTTCGATGATATTCAACAGAATTGATTCAATATACCTCCGGAACAACATGATTAGGTTTTGTCGCAATCGAAGCATTTTTACATAAGTTATGAGGATAATGGCTGTGGAATAAATCTCATCCTGTGCCCTGATCTTTGACCCCATTTCTATGATATAAAACAGAACCGATTCAGTAAATCTCCGGAACAACATACTAAACTTTTGTTGCAACAGAAGCATTTTTAGTCAAGTTATGAGGATAATAGCTGTGGAATAAATCTCGCTTCTGTGTCCTGACCTTTGACCCCATTTCGATGATATTCAACAGAACCGGTTCAGTATACGTCCGGAACAACATGATAAAGTTTTGTCGCAATCGAACCATTTTTACGCAAGTTATGACGCATAAGGGCAATGGAATGAATCCCGCTCCTATGTCCTGACCTTTAACCCCATTTCGTCCATTTTCATCGGGGTTCATTCCCTTGTAGTCTCCTACCACATACTACAATTTCATCGAAATCGAACTCTTTTTACGCAAGTTACGAGACATAAGGGAAATGGAATGGATCCCGCTCCTATGTCCTGACCTTTGACCCCATTTCATCCATTTTCAATAGGATTCATGCCCAGGTGGTCCCCTACCACATACTAAAATTTCATCGAAATTGAACCATTTTTACGCGAGTTATCGTACGGACGGACGGACGGACTGACTGACAGACAGACAAAGCTGGAGCATATACGCTTCTTCAACCTACGGTTGGAAAGCGTAAACAACATACCCTTCTGTGATAGGACCAACGTTCAACTTTGGCTTAACCCAGAGGGAACACAATACTGTCTCAATTCTTTCAAAGTTGTAACGTACTGGGTTATGTATAAAAGAATTAAAAAAAAAAAAAAAACGTATTTAATTCGAAATTTAAATTTCAACGTATAATCGTATAAATGAATAACGTATAACTGAGTTAAAAAAAGCGATAGAAACTACACTAAAATATCAGGACTAACGCAGAATTACGTATAAAACTGAAAACCGTATAACTGTGTTTCCACTATAATAAGATATTGCAACTACACTGATTTTACTCTGCAAATCAGGTTCATATTGGAAATTCGCGAAGTACATAATTATGTAGTTTGTGTCCGCTTGAGAAATTCCACTTCACCAAGCTCGAGTACATATGGCATCATTCAACTATTCAGATTCGCTGGCGTTGGGAAACGGCGAAGTCCTCAATTAAACGACAAAATTGCTCTTAGAAATCTAAGGAAATTCAGTTTGTGTTAGCAGTGTTGAGTCTGTAGAATGAAGAGTTTCAATCATTCAAACATACTGACAAGTATCAGTAGGTAGCTCAATTGAAAAAAATGTTTACCTATATTTATGGAAGGGCATTTTATGGAATTAACCTGAATTTTGTATTTCATTTAGAATTATTTAAATACTTCCTAGAACAGTGGCTACCGAGTGGTCAGAAGCTTAGTTCTCTGGCTAGTCGTGTGAGCTGAGCCCGAGTTCAAGGCAAGGATGCTGTACTTGTCTTACAGCGTTACTCTCTTCCTTTTCTGGAACTAGCGGTCCCAAACTTTGAGGCGGCGGATTGTTTATAGTTCTTAAGAGTTGGTCTTAAAACCCTAATATAAAAAAAGAACAAAAAAAAACAACTGATAAATACACAGCTACGGTTAACAGGGACCAGAAAAGGTTTAAAATTAGTTGGGGTTTTTTTATGAACGAGAAAGGGAAATCGAATAATCATGTACAACTCTGGTTTTGACAATTTTCGCGCGTCTTGTTTTTCGTCCCTCCCCTGCCACAGTACTTCTTAGGAATGCTGCTCAATGCTGATGAAATCTAAAAGATAGGTGAAAATGATAGGTGCTATGTGAATTATTTCATTTCAACGGCACAATTAGTATTCAGTAGGCGATATATCTATGCTGTGATATTGTGCAAGCAGACTGAGGTTTTTCCGGAATGGCTGACAAAACCGGTTAATGGGAACACCGTACTTTCCCAGGGTCCCTAACTCTCAAAATGCTCCTAACTTAATATTGAACAGTCCGCTTTCGGAAACTGTTTCATATGCTCAAGTTTTACTCGTCTGTGCTTCTTCTTCCATTTCACGTAGTTGTTAATTGATATAATTTATCGAAACTCGGTGTGAGCATAAATTTCCAAATTAGGTTGATTAATTTAAGACTATAAATTTTTCTTCATTTAAATACAATATACACATAATACGAAATATGTGTATTCACTTACAAACACATACACATTTATACGAATTCTGAGTGCTTAAATGTTTTTTTTTTTTTGTGCAATTTACTTTTACACAAAAGAAATCATGTACGCCTCTAGCACAGAAAAACTGCCGTATTTTGTAATTTATAGCATCGGCGAATTTTAACTGCTAGTCTTTAATAATAATAATAATAAAAAAAAATCCAGCGTACGACAATGAATGTCATAAATTTTTCATATGTATCAGCATTAGAAAAATTTCCTGGTGTACTCGTACAAAGAGATGAATTTTGAGTGACTGTTGGTTTTTATAACGTGTGGCGAAAAAGTATCGCGTGCTAAAAGTGGAATTTCTTGTCTGTGCCCACGCTACAGGACCAATGAAATGTTCGATTTTTGTAATATCAGCATGTCACTAAATGCCGCGAAGTTAAATTCTCGCCCAGTTTTCTCTCCCCAAGACCTAAAGTGGTACTGAGGGTGTGCTTCTGATTTCTCATACTGCTTGGATCCGGGCTAGAATTTCAAAGCAAGACATGGATGCTGTGTTTGCTCTTACACCGATACCTGGTTTTGTCCTTTTTCCTGAAGCAAGTGCCTCTAAATTTGGTGTGGTAAACTGTTTATAGCTTTATATGTTCAACGCGGGTTTCTAAACTCCCTAAAAAAAAAAAAAAAAAAAAAAAAAAAAAAAGTGCTCTGAAATCACCAAAAACGCGCACAACACTTCATTATTAGGTATGCTCAAAGTCCACCTAAGAGTGTATTATCGTTGAATGTAGGATAGCCGGATCACATAGTTTGCCGCCCTGGTGGCGCAGTGGTCTAAGCGCTGGCTCATGACCATTCGTCCGAGTTCGAATCCCGATGAGGCATGGATATCGTGTTTCTTACGGCACTGGTTCTCTCCCTTCCCTGGAACCTAAGACCCTAAATTAGGGACGGGCGACTAAGTGAGTTACTCAGTCACCCGTCGCTAAGTTGCTGACGGTAGTCGTTGAACCTTCAATAATAATAATAATAATAATAAAAAAAAAATCGTAGTCAGGAGGAAAACAAGAACTGTATCATTCAGCGTCGAATTCTCGCACTACCCCACGCACACATATACGGTTTTATGACCTAACTGAAGCTCATTGCCGTCATTTTTTTTCCTTTTCTCCTCCTACGGCTGCTAACGTGCACCCCCTTCCCTCCCCATTTCTCCCGATTTTAAATTTGTCTGTGTTGCGAAAGTTGGGAGAAATCTTCTGTGGCTTCTCCCAACTTTCGCAAATACGTTCCCACTCCCTCTCAAAGTTACGTACATTTCCCAACAGGACAGACAGTGCGAAGCTATCTTTTTTTTTAACTTCTCATATAAAATTTATTTCTAAAACGTTCTCTGCCATTTCGAAAATTTGTCTTACATCTTAATTTTATCCAATAAACTGCTGAGCAAATAAAAATGGATTGCGGGCAATAATTTTGTTGCTTTTAGCTTTAAACGCTAGGAACTACTTTTCGTAGCGGAGGTAGCTGTTAAATACTTTTCACACTATATAGGGATGAGCAAAAGGTGCCGACATTTATTCACAGCAGCCGCAGATCTACAGTCTATTAAGAGGGTGATTTCTTTTAAGTGATTCACATTTTCCTTTAAGATGTATTTAGCTTTGCCTAAATAAATGTCAAGTTTCACTTTTAAAACACTGGATATCGTACAGATTGAAGCTGTACGAACCTTTGGCTCCGGGTTGTAATACGATCGCTCTGCAATGGTATGTAAATACCTAATACGATCTCTTTCCAATCCCCCGTCTCTCTGCGCTGCTGAGGAAAAGTGCGAAGCCACATGAGAATTCCCCGCGGAGGATGTGTTCGCTGAAGTGAAGGCTTAGAAAGAAACAGGCCTAAAAACATCAAAATTTCCCATTATCAGTGGCGTAGGAACGCTTTTGATTAAGGGATGTACAAGCTCGTGAACCTTACATCTCAAGGATTAAGCAATCTATGGATGACCCCCTCCGAATTTTTTTTGGGGGGTAGTATATTAGTTTTTATAAAATACGTATACTGATCAGGAATTCATCCGAATGAACATTGTTATCATCATATTATTATTAATTATTACCATTATTATTTTTATTGCTGACAAAAAGTTCCATTATTAATTTCTTATCAGAAAATGAATGGAGAATTTTTTTTTTGTGTTCTCTCTTGTTAATTTTTGTACTTTTTTTTTCCATTAAAATATTGAGCAGGGATAAGTCAACATTAGGATGAATTTCTGTCAGCGTTTGGAAAAGAGGGATTTCTCAGGAAATGTTATAACTCTTTACAAGAACGAATTAAATTTCTTATCATTTTTGTTTACGTTAATAAAGTAAACCCGCAGTAAGATAAAAACTGCCCTACCCGCGAAGATAGTACAATTGAAGCATTATGAAGTCTATATTAAAAACTTTGAACGATGCATAGGCTGACAATTGATGTAAAAAGCACATTGGTCTGGTGCAAAGCTAAATGATGGTGGAGATATCGAAGAATTGGAGTTCTATGAGTGGTATGTGAAATCCGTAATGCACTTGTTGTATTGCTACAGATCTTAAGACAAACAATTTTAGTGCCGGGGCTGCGGGCGCTGAAATGTCCACTTGTGCATTAAACTTTTTTTTGTAAAGTGCAGAAAGGACGACCTGATCAAGATGCATGGAATTTTAAGAGAAAAGAAACACTGATCACAAGTATGTTATCAAGCCCTAGCCCTACCATATGTTGTTTGAAGTTATTAACAAAAACCTCGGACTCGTCGTTTCCCTGCAGAACTAATTTGCTGGAGTTTCCCAGATGGTTGGCCAGTTTTTGGTGGATGAAAAGCCTCCCACTACAAGCTTCGGATATAAATAAAAAAAAAAAACCCCAGATGACCCGTGATATTTCTTTGAAAAAAAAAAAAAAAAAAAAGAATAAAAAAATAAATAAATAGCATATAAATTTTACAGTTCACTCTTTATGAATGATTGGTTTGTGTTTGCTCATATCTGGGGGGTACAGTAGATATTAATGTACCCCTCTCCAAAATTTGGGTGGTACATTGTACCCCTGTACTCCCCGTTCCTACGCCACTGCTAATTATCGTATAAAATATTTTTTCTATTTGTATTGTAATTGTGTTATTATAACTTATATCATATCTATAGTTAGTAGTTATCTCTTTGACATCACATACATACACACTGTATGTTTCCACACCCACCATTTTTTCCTGGCCTGCACTGCTGAAGGTTTGCAAATACCTGTAGCTATGCAAGTCCATACTGGATTCTTACGTTGTAGAACACTAAATTATCTATTTGTATGCAGCCATATCTTGTAACGATCACTAAAGTCTTATAGTTATTAACCTTAACCATTTAAAAATATTTTACCGAATTCGTTTCTTGCGAGAAAATGTATATTCATGTCCATGCACCGTGTTAATCCTGATTGGTTGATTGATGACCTTGCATTATGCATTTCTGTTCCAAAAATTACTTAAAACTACACGGCTCTCTAGCCCTAGGTACCCCCACCTTTTACTTTTCCAGACACTCTCTCGGACTTCCTGACCCCCTCCCCAACCACACACATCCTCTCTTTTAGAAATCCTGGGAATATTACTGTGCTTGGGGTGCTGAAGTGAATTTTTTTTTTTTTTTGGGAGGGGGACTCATTTTTCTTGTTACGCCGCTGACCGTACGACAAGGGTTTTTACCGTGAAAGTATCCTCTTTAACTGTTTTAATTTCAGAATTGTAAAAAGCTAAAAGTAACTTTCATTTAAATCTTATTGACCGAAACAATAAAAAAAAAAATCCAAAGAAAGTAACTACTCTTATTACGAAGTTGCATTTCTTCTTTAACAGGTCTTGTTAATTAATGTCGAAATCTAATGCTCTTCGCTTGTTGATATTACTCTACCGGACCATATCCAGGTAACGGAATTTGTGACCTTTTGGTTCATTAGTGGGGAATCTTTGTAGGAGGCCGGCCAGGTTCCTCTCGGAAGCCAAGAATTACACGTTGAGCTCAAATACTTGCCATTCCAGAAAACAACAGCAGAGCCCGAAAAGATGAAGGCACTTAGTGCTCAGTGAACTAAGAAACATCCGAGCAAGACCACCCTTCGGTTAATTGGCCCACTGCTGCGAGAATCGAAGGTCACGGTTCTAGATGAAGAAACAGATTTTCCTCTCGTAACTTCTATAGTTGGATTCCGTTGGTAGGATTCAGACTAAGCATTATCTGGGAGCTTTTAAAAGCCGTGCTTGTTTATAAAACTGTCTCGGAGTCTGGTTAAAGACTGAACATGATAGATTATTCCGGTTGCGTTTGACGCTCGAGTGGTTCATCATGGAATTATCTAAAGGGTGAGGAAACTTCGCTAGAATGAGCAGCCACTTTTCCACCTTCTAAAATTGGACCAACTGTCCCGAATTGCCACCGGCATAGTGCAGTTGGTTAAGTCGCTGTGCACAGTGTGGGAGGCGAATGTTTCTGACGGGTGTTCGAATCCTGGTCCTGCCGGCCATCTTGTCTGCGGTTTTTTCGGGGTTTTCCGCAGACTCCCTGTGTTTGGGGACGCGAATGTGTAAATGGTTCCCTCTGAATTCGGCCCCATACCCTCTTTGTTCTTGGACCCCCTTCCCTAGGCTGCCTGGGTTTGCCAAATGAGTATCGATGCACTGGTAGTAAAACAATGGATGACAATTGTATTCTGAGGCCTCATGACACCAGACACCGACGGGAATCAAATTCCCATGATTATTGATGATGTCCCGAGTTCTTAAATCTGATCCTTAAAACTAGATGAAACGTGGCCTATATCAAACTTGCAAAAATATTATACCAATTATTGTAAGGTTTAGGTTTACTTCCTTTGACATGGGCGTATACGGAATTTTTTTTTCGGGGGGGGGGGGGGTTGCGCAACCGAAAATGAAAGTGTTTGAAATCCATCAGGACAAAATAAAAGTTAATAGAAAACAAGACAAAGTCAAAGCATTATTTTCTATTGTAAGTTGGAAGCGTGCACGCAATTATTCATTTTTATTAAATGCATTAGATGCATTTTTTTTTAAATTAAATCATTTTTTCTAATGTAAGTCGCATTTTAACAAAGAAATGAGCCACTTTCGGGGCAAGCCCCCGAAAGGTGGTTCTTTTCTTGGTTCATTTTTCAGGGGCGTATTTAGAGGCGGGCCAAGCCCCCACCCCCCTTGGCCCCCTCTAATTAGGCTCTCTAAATACGCCTTTGAATATAGTTACTTTTGCTTCATTTAGAGAAATTATATTCAGAGAGTTATAAGAGTGGAATATCCTGAGCTGGGCACATAAGTTACAGCTCAGGGGAGGGCCTTTGAAAATGAGACAAGATTTGCTGTTTGAAGTACATTGCAGTTGTCAGAATGATTTTCTGATAAATGAAAAAAATTAAACAATGAAATATCTTTACAGACTGAAACGAAAAAAAATTAATCTGAAGATTTATTTTTCCTTCTTCCGAGCCAGGTGTTGTTGAGGACCTTTTGTGAATGCACATGTATCGTGCATCTCCTGTACATTGAAACCCCTGCATTCAGAGCGGGACTAAGAGAAGGAGCTTGAAACTAATTTGAAGAGATCAATCTTGTATGAAATGTGATTCAACCTTTCGTGGCTTCTTTTTCGTTCTTATGGTTACAAACTATTTAGATAGTGTCAGTCATTTCGGCTTCATGCTTATTTTTAAACATCCATCCTTTCACTTAATATTTATTTCACTATTACTTCTTATACTCTGTTTGGGTTAACTTTCAGAGGTTTCTGTTCTCGATTCCTCAATCTTTTGTCAATCGTAAATCATTAAGGTGGAGTTCCAACCATTTTCCTTTGTGTTCAGGTGTTCATAGAAAGCCCAGAGCTGAATTTAATGCACTAGATGTCGAGTTTTCATATACTAAGATATGAAAATAGAACACGAAACTGGAAAAGGTGCGACAGTTTCCTTCTAATAATAAAAACAAGTAAACTGGGGAAAAAAAAAAAAAAAAAAAAAAAAGCGAAATCGGATTAGAAGTGTTCATTTAATACGAAGTAAAAAAATAATTTCCCCAAATTAAAGAAAAACACTTCACCTGCTATTTAAAAAAATAGTTAAATAAGATCTTTTCAGTGTGATGGGTGATTATTAAAAAAAAAAAATAAGTATAAGTTCTTGAAATAGAAAAATTGGATTTGGAAGCAGCAAACCTCCATCATTAAAAATATTTTAGGCAGTCGTCTGCTAATAGTTGATTTTTTTGCGTTTTTACAAAAAGCATAAACACATAATATAGCTATATAATCATTCGTTGCAGAAATGAACTTCTCAACAAAGTTAGGGTAAAGTGGATTTCTTAGGGAGAAAAAAAAAAAACTTCCTAGGTCCTGTGCGTAACTTGCACAGAAATGATAAATCACTGTTTAAATGCAAAAATATATTTTTAAGTTCTCTGATATAACAAGAATGCAATATAATGACAATTACTGTATACCAAAACCATTACATCAGTTTGAATAAATACGTTAATTCATTCCTTTTAGAAAAATAACTTTTTAAAAGTGTGCTTATTTCTGCACGCTTTCAGGTTGCATCACATTCATATTATTTATTTTAATAACTTATTAATAGAAATTCTTTGTTGAATTGTACGTATTGAAAAATCCAGGTTAGTACTGGGGAAATACACACTGTATATATATTGCATTAAAGCTAATTAATAACAAGGAACTGTATACCAATTACACTTAAAATAGTACTAGTGATCCGAATTTCTTGGCGCAGAACATAAATCAAAGTTTCCAAGCTTTCGCACATCAACCAGATGGCTTTTTCAAGGAAAGTAGACAGCTAACTGCAAACTGGATAATGGAACACTTCAACAATTTGAACGTGGTGACTTGACTAGACAATAAATGAATAGGCGCAAATGTGATCAGACATTCGAAGAAACGAGGTCACGTTGGTTGGGCGCGCAGTACTGTGGTAGAAAACGCAGCACTATTTGAAGAATTGATTCCAAATGCGTGGCAACACGAGAGAGACGCTATCATATCATTGCAAGCCTCGCTGCTGGTAAAGATGTCCAAGGTTTCGCGAATGGCAGTAGATTTAGGTGTGGAGTATGAAGCTAATTTCTTGATATCATTCCACATAAGATCAGCGGACTTGAACTTGACCTCTCTTGGTAGGGCAGTGGTTATTTTACCGTCTTTTGTATTCCTTTTATGTTCGTTTATTCTATTTCCAAACGAACGTTTGGTCATTCCGATGTAGTATCGCCTACATAGACTTCTGACTTCGTACGGAAGTCTGTTATAAACCCACCTCCGCTCCCAACTTGATGCGCTGCAGTTCATTCTGTTCTGATGATTACCAGACGGCCTTCTTCCATTCTCGAATTAGAAGAGCCTTCGCAGTCTCCTCAGAAGGCCGTCTGGTAATCATCAGAACAGAATGAACTGCGGAGCTTCAAGTTGGGAGCGGAGGTGGGTTTATAACAGACTTCCGTACGAAGTCAGGCGTCTATGTAGGCGATACTACATTGGAATGACCAAACGTTCATTTGGAAATAGAATCAACGAACATAAAAGGGATACAAAAGACGGTAAAATAACCACTCCCTACCAAGAGAGGTCAAGTTCAAGTCCGCTGATCCTATGTGGAATGATATCAAGAAATTAGCTTCATACTCCACACCTAAATCTACTGCCATTCGCGAAACCTTGGAAATCTTTACCAGCAGCGAGGCTTGCAATGATAGCGTCTCTCTCGTGTTGCCACGCATTTGGAATCAATTCTTCAAATAATGCTGAGTTTTCTACCACAGTACCGCGCGCCCAACTAACGCGACCTCGTTTCTTCGAATGTCTGATCACATTTGCGCCTATTCATTTATTGTCTAGTCAAGTCACCACGTTCAAATTGTTGAAGTTTTCCATTATCCAGTTTGCAGTTAGCTGTCTACTTTTCCTTGAAAAAGCCATGTGGTTGATGTGCGAAAGCTTGGAAACTTTGATTTATGTTCTACGCCAAGAAATTCGGATCACTAGTACTATTTTAATTGCATTAAGCTTTTTGTTTTGCACATGCAATGTATGCGCGAAAAAGTAATTCCGTGGGAATTGGTGCTTTGTCTCATTCTAGCTGTGCCTTAAAATTTAATGTTTATCGCACTATCTTCAAAAACTGTTTTTATAAATTGGAAACGTTGGAGTATGAAAAAGAACTCAAGGTTTTTGAACGAAGTACTACATTCATCATACTATTATTGCTTTAGATTTAAATCTGTGTCAGGACTGAATTACACAGGAAAAAAATTACACGGAATGAAATTACACAGCAACATTTACACAAGGATGAAATTACACGAAGAAAAAATTACACAAGTCGGAAATTACACATAGAATGAATTTTACAACAGATTACACAGAATTTGTAGCCATGATTATACAAAATCATGAAACTCTAATTTAGCCTGTAGACAGTTTTGGAAGCAGTTGGAGCCTGGGGGTCAGCCCCTACAAAATTTTCATAAAATCTACAGTTTTCAATTAAAAACAACCAAATGTCGTATACTATCTCATGGTACTCTAAATAAGACGGTTTTTCGAAGGGGGCGGAGCCCGGGGGCACAACCCCCATTCAAAATTTTCGTAAAATCCAGTCTTCAATTTAGAACTACCAAATTTGGTAAACTGTTACCAAATTTGGTAGTTCTAAATTGAAAACTGTAGATTTTACGAAAATTTTGTATGGGGGCCTTGACCCCCGGACTCCGACCTCTTCCAAAAACCGTCTACAGTCTAAGTTAAAGTTTCATGATTTTGTATAATCATGGCTACAATTTTTTTGTATAATCTGTTGTAAAATTCATTTTATGCGTAATTTCCGACTTGTGTAATTTTTTCTTCGTGTAGTTTCTTCCTTGTGTAATTTTTTCTTCGTGTAATTTCTTCCTTGTGTAATTTTTGCTGTGCAATTTCATTCCGTGTAATTTTTTCCTGTGCAGTTTTATCATGTAACCATTTAAATCCAAACTTGGCCGCCCCGGTGGCGCAGTGGTCTAAGGCGCTGGCCTCTGATTATTCGTCCGTAAGGGGTCCGGGTTCGAATCCCGGTGAGGCATGGATGTTGTGTTTGTCTTACGGCACTAGCTCTCTCCCTTCCCTGGAACCAGTGACCCTAAATTAGGGACGGGCGACTGCTTATAGCCCATTGAATTGCTCACGGTGGTCGTTAAACCTCCAATCAAAAAAAAAAAAAAAAAAAAATCCAAACTTGTGTGATTGAAGGGAACGAGATCGCCCAATTGTGAGTGTGTGGTTTTTCCTTGGAAGTAAATAATTGGTATATCTGGCATCTAGAATGAGTAGGTATAGTAACCGGGTGGTCGAGGCTAGGGCAACGTATAGCTTCTGCACATTCTGAGTTCAAATCTGTTATTGCATTCGCTCTTTTGGTGCTGGTTTTCGCGAGTAGCATAGAGTACTGAGGCTTTTTTCCCAGTCTGGGTAAGAATCCCATAAGACATGTTTTTTTGGTGTAGATTCTCCCCTTCCTGTGGAACCACATGTTCCAAAAAACTGAAATCTGGAAGGCAACTTCTCGTGGAATTTTGGGAGCTCGCATGGGGCAAAGGAGTCGTTTAACTCGAAGACAAAAAAAATAAATATATTTTTCCTTACATATTTATACTTATTTTTATGCTTTCTTGGTAAAGTTGTAAACTTACACTGAATTTCAGCGTTTTAGACAGATTTCATAATATTTCTTCACGAAAGTTTTATTTCACGACTTTTGCTGTTCTTTCAATATTCCATGGAAAAAATATAGAATTTGTCATAACCTTCTCGCTCAAATTTGTACAGAACGGCCTTTCTTCTCTGGCTTGTTTGCTTTATATTTAATATTTGGGTTGTTATTCAGTTGTCTGTGTTCTAAAATGATAGGTTACAATCATAATGGGGTTCAAACTTCGTAAGGATGAAGACTCAGCACAGCGCAGATAATGACATAATGTTTTTTCCCCGGCTAGGATATAATGTTGGCCTATTTGCTGTCGTCGCTGATTAACTTGTTTCTGTTTCATTTTCCCCTAATCGAACCCCAAAGAAGAAACTGCGTTAAAATCGCGGTCTGTTCATGACCTGCCGATAATGGCAGTTATCTTAGTCACGGAGCAAGCTTAGCTCAGCTACATTAAGAAACGATGCATCCAAGGAGGATATTTGCTTCGGTTGCTTTTGTTAAGATGGTTAACTTCTTTCGTTTCCGTTTCACATGCCCTAGATTTCTTCGAATTTGACCTTTCTCCTTGAAAAGTTTTGTGAATCACCGATTTCTTGCTGGAAGTGTGAACTATTACTGAAGGAACACGAATTCTGGTAGATATTAATCTTTACAAACGTGTATTTTAATAACATTCAGTAATCGAAATGAAAAAGATGTGCATCGCAACTACGCATGTCTCCACAGTAATTAACGAAATGCATCAAATGATAGAATAATAGGTGATCATAAATAAGGAATACGAATTTATTGAACGGCTGAAAAAAAAAAACATCAATCTGTCTTAGGAGGAAAAGAAAACTTTAAAAGGTCAGTTTCTAAAAAGCTTTCATCAAGGTTGTTTTACTTAAGCCAAACAGCACGATGTAGATCTACACGGCCCTTATTTGAAAAAGCCCTGCTCAAACTTGAACGTCAAAGGAGCCCATTCCATGCTTGTCTGTTTGTCTCAAACTTTTTTCCAGGTCTTGCCCCCATGCTCCAAAGTTCAAGGCCTAGATGGTTTTAAGTATTCAACACTATAAACCCTGTCAATTTCTCTCTAATTATGATCTTCGTCACTCCTATACCCGCTTAATGGAAATTAAGCTAAACAAAAAAAGATGAAGGGCACTTCAGTATTTCAATTGAATTGGGTACAGGGATGGGTAACGGTATTTTTGACGACAGAGAAGATTTTAGTACTTTATTCTTTTTTAGGAATCTGAATGAAATGTCATAGAAACAAGGCCGCGGGTAATGAACATGCTTTTTTGATAAATTTTCAAATTTAGAATTTCTGAAGCTGTGTAGATATTCTGTAGCATTCACCTGTAGCATACATGCAATTGGTAACTTTTATTTTGTAAATAATGTGATGCAAAAAGAGTTCTCTCAAATCTTTGTTTAGAAACTGACATTTCCCTGCTAGATGTTTACACCATCTAGCAGGGAAATGGCTCAACCATATGAGTCGGGAAGACATGTATAACATACTGATTAGGCTTATTTGCATCAGATATAGAAATAAATTTGTCATCTAAACTTCTAAATGGGCGGATCTAAAACCTTACCTGAGAAAAGCGGGCGGGGTTGCTCTGGTTAAAGAAAAAAACAGATCGGGACATTTTGGAAAGGACACACACACACACACACTAGCAGAGCTTCCTCTTGCTGGCATTGTCCAGCTTTTTAAAAACATTTTCCATAAAAAAAAGCTAAGTTTTTAAGGCACAAAACGAAAAAAAAAAAAAAAGATTAAAAACTCAGCACTGTTTTCCTGGTGTTCAATTGCCTGCTTTGTAAGGAAACTAAGCTCCGTGCTTTTTAAATATCAAGTTTGGATAGAATCTTTCAAAATAAATTTGAGACTTTCAATTGGGCCGGCATAATTTAATAAGCAAAATTACACTTTGAATCATATGACCGGTAATTTCTTTTTGAAAAAAGTGTTTATTCTTTCGCAATGAATGATTGTCACTTTTTTTAAAGGAACTTCCATTTACTTCACTTCATCACGTCATTCCTGCGCCATTCGTTGTCTTGCTCGCGATTTTCTCTTGAAAGTTTGAAGATAACGCCCTATGACGTAGAAGTCTTTTCGTACTTCTACATTAATTTAAAACATCAACATACTAAGAAATAGTTTCTAAATGAAAGAAATCTTAACGGCCAGACGAAACATGAAAACAACAGAAGTCAAACTTACGGAAAAGATGCTTTATTCAATGTTGTAGCACGTCCATAACAGAACGATATCAATATTTAAACACACCACACAGCTTCACAGCTCTTAACACAACGCTAACGCACTCTTTCAACGCTCTCAATAATCGCTCACAATAATCACTCTTCAGCAACCTCGCCAAGCAACAGTTTAGTCGTCGCTTTTATCTCTCGTTCTTATCAAAACAGGCATACGTCACGTTCATTCAACCTCAATTGTGTTGCCAACAGTATTCGTTTGAGAGAAAAGATATCACGTTAAGAATGAAGAATAACTGAGAATAAACTCAAGATTTACATAGGGAAAGAAACTAAACAGGAAAGTTAATTTAGAATATACGTCACAGCCCATAGTCAAAGCAGTAACATTATTTTAACGCAAACGTTTGTCAAAAGAGATTATTGCAAGCAAGCTTAATTTCTAAAGAACTGTATGATGCGTTTTAAATTTCGTGATCGGCAATTGTTTTATACACTATATTTTTCACTTTCATGTTTATCGAGATTTATTACTGAATGAAATAGCGTATTGCATAAATACCGAACTATGAAATTAATAAATTGCATATATAATAAAATTGCAACAGCAATATGTAAAAAGGTTAAATTGGGCAGGGGTGGGGAGTAATCAAGAAAATTCCTTTTCTCGTAAACTCTTCTCTTAAATTCTTCTAGCCTATGCAATGAAAGACCTTAACTGGGACGATAAACGTATCAAAATAGGCAAGACCAGGATTGACGACTTAAAATATTTTGATTGCACTGTCGTCATTTCGAATGAGACAGGAAGTACTCTTATATCATCATCATTGTCAACCATTATCAATCCACTGCTGGACGAAGGTTTCCCCAAGTTTCTTCCACAACGGTCTGTCTTGTGCCAGTCTCCTCCATGTTACTCCCGCATACTTTCGAATTTCATCCACCTATCTCACATGTGGTCTTCTCCCTTGAAATCCAATCTAAAATTTCAGCTGTCCATCGATGGTCTGTCCTTCTGGCAATATGTCTAGCCCATTGCCATTTCAGGGATTTCACTCTGATCATGATGTCTTCCACTCTTGTCATTTTTCGGATCCACGAGTTCCTCTTCTTATCTCTCCTGGTTACACCAAGCATGCACCTCTCCATGTTACTTTGAGTTGTCTGCAGCCTTTGTATGTCTCTTTTAGTTTAGGTCCACGTCTCTGCACCATACGTAAGCACTGGAAGGATGCATTGATCAAACACTTTTCTTTTAAGACATAATAGCATATTGCTCTTGAAAATTATGCTTTTTCTTCCAAAAGCTCTCCAGGCAAGTTTTATACGCTGATTAATTTCTTCATCAATGTGACCTTAAGTTGATATCTGCTGTCCAAGATAAATGTAGGTATTGGTTGTCTCCAGCTTTTCCCCATCAACCGATAAATCTTCATTTCTTGTAAAAGCATTGCACATCACTTTTGTCTTCTGAAAGTTTATTTTAATCCCACTTCTTTACTCTTGTCAGCAAGTTCCTGGATCATACTCTGCAGCTCTGATGGGGTAGTTGCAAAAATGACTACGTCATCAGCAAAACGAAGGTGAGTTAGATAATCTCCATTAATCTTTATCCCTTTGTTTTCCCAGTTCAGTGATTGAAAGAAAATTTCCAATATCGCATTAAAGAGTTTGGGAGATATAGTGTCACCTTGTCTCACTCCCTTTCCAATTTTTATGGGTGCTGTATTCTCAAATAGCCGAATATTTGCACTTGCATAGATGTTATTAATGTATGCATCTTCAATACCGCAGGATTTCAGAGCCATTGTAACTGCTGATCGTTTCACCGAATCAAAGGCTTTTTCATAATAATCGATAAAAGCCATGCACAATGGAAGTTCATATTCCCTCGCTCTTTCAGTTAGTTCTCTCAGTACGTGGATATGAACTATAGTGCTGTAGCCACTCCTGAATCCAGCTTGCTCTCTCGCTCGAGCCATGTCCAGTGTCACCTTCAAGCGGCGTGAAAGAACTTTAGCGAAGATTTTATAAACCACTGATAGGAGACTGATAGGTCTGTAGTTCCTGAGATCCTCAATGTCACCTTTTTTATGTAGCACGATCATTGTAGCATTGTTCCAATCTTCAAGAATCTTCCCTTCATTAAGGCATCGAGTGAAAACTTGGGTGAGTACTGTTTCAATTTCTCCACTTGCTTCTTGTTTGATGTCTACGGTAATTCAATCTTCTCCTGGAGCTTTCCCCCGTTTCATGTTCTTGATTGCATGCGCAACTTCTGCTGGGAGGACTGGAAGAACTCTGGTACTGGTACCTTTCGTAATGTCTGGAGTACATGTATCATCCCTTTCGTATAGTTTTGAAGTAGAAATCTTTCACTCTTGTCAAAATTTCACCTCTATTTCTTGTTACAGAACCATCTTCTTTTCTCAGTGCCATAATCTGTTTTTTTTTCCTTACTTAGATGTCCCTTTGCTCTCTTCAGGCTTTGTTTGTTTTCAATTGCTTTCTTCACTAGTTCACAGTTGAATTTCCTTACATCTTCAGTGATACTTTTTCGTACCATCTTGCATAGCTCTATATATTCCACTTTGGAAGTCATATCTCCTTTAGTTGTCCTCTTCTCTCTTCTTTTTTGCATCAGAATTTTTTTCTGATAATTTGTTCATATGCAACTTGTTCTTAGTACCAGCTATTTTTGTTGCTGTTTCCATAAGAGCATTGGTGAGTTTTCTGTTAACTTTAGAGATGTCCACTTCTTCCGACGCTAGACCTTCTAGAGCAGGGAATCTGTTCCTCAGTTCCAATTTGAAAGTATTATGTTTTTTAAGGTTGGTCATGTCAATACACTTTGTTTTATGAACTTGCCACGCTCGAGTTTAGCGTTGAGGTGCATTTTACATTGTATCATCCTATGGTCACTACCTGTGTTGAACTTATTTAGCACACTGCAGTGTTCCATGACAAATTTCTTGTTACACATAATAAAATCAATTTCACTTGTCAATCCATTGGGATGCCTCCATGTCCATTTCCTTTGCACCTTTTTCTTGAAAAAGGAGTTCATGATGAAAAACCCTTCTGCTTCTGCAAACTCTACGGGAGGATTTCCCCGCTGGTTTCTGTTGCCGTGACCGAATTTACCTACTGAAGTTTCGTTCTGTTGCAGTTGCCCTGTTTTCTCATTGAAATCTCCCATAATGATCTTCAAGTGCTGCTTGCCTTTATTATTTAGATGATGAATTTCCTCATAAAATTCTTCAATCTCTTCTTCAGGATGACTTGTGGTGTGTGCATAAGCTTGAATAATCTGAGCCTGGTATCTTCTCGAGAGTTGCATAACAAGTCTTGCAGCTCTGTCAGAGGAAATTTCAACTTCTACAACTTTATCCTTGAGTTTTCTGTTTATTATAAATCCAACACCACTAGTTATGCCAGTATCTGTCCCACGATATTAGAAGAGATGTCCACTTTTCAGTTCAGTGAGATTTTCTCCTTACCTCACTTAACCCGACGATGTCCCACTTGATCCTTTGTAGTTCCTCTTCCAATTCAAGAAGCCTTGAATCAGAAGATAGGGAACGGCCATTATACGTAGCCAAGGTCAGCATCAGATGGCAGCCTAGTCCGGTCCTCCGGTGATTCTTAGCACCCTCTGCCTTCATGTCACCCTGGCCGCTGCCTTGGCCAGGTACATTCCAGCTGCCGGAGACTGAGGGTCAAGATTTAAGTTGTTTAGTCATTTTGGAGGGGTTTGGCCATAACTCACCATGCTGGTCAAGTGGATTGGTGAGTGTGGGATAGCATTTCCTCTAACCCGATGGTATAGTTATACCGCTATTGGCGGTCGTCAGAGCCCCTTTAGTGGGAACAGGATGCACCACGAGAAGGCGGGGTTGACATTTGTCAAGGAATGGCTCTGATGTTGCGCATCACCTGACCTTACATCCCACTCGTATATATGAAGTGCTAAATGACGTTTTTGAGAAAAGCAGAAATACAAGTATGAAATTAAATGAATAAAGATTATGAGAAACATAACCAAAGAAGTGACTCAATTACCTTCAAATGCAAACCCATCGAAGTAAATTTGACGGATATTTGAAAATCTGTGACTGAAATAATGAAAGTAATACAAAATTGTTGAACTCTGGGTTTCTTTTGAGAAACGAAGTGTATTCACGAATGAACAGCATTCTCATTTTTCTCAATACTTTAATCACTGCGTAAATGTTAAGGTCGAAAACCTTAACTTTTTTTATTTCAAACGCCGAATGGAGAGGAAGGCGCATACGGAGAGTAACAGATTAGTTAAAAGGAACTGGAGGGAGAAAATAAATGCAGATCAAGATTCGCAGAGAGAAACTTTAGAGAAACTGGAAGAGGCCTTCGTCCAGCAATGGACCGAACCAGGCTAGCAAGGACAGGAAGAACCCAATCTTTATTTGCCCATGCAGAACGAATCGCAAATTTTTCAGAATTACTATGTCTAAGATCTCTGATTTCAAAACTTTGCTTTCTCGTTTAAGCTTCTTTCTATGTTAAAGAGAAAATCAAGAATGCGGAATTTGTACCACTCAAAACAGCAGAAAACTTTGTTTTGTTAAAGGCAATTCCTTCTTCCTTCTGTAGTAATGTACTTCATCTATGATAGTTATTACAATCGTATTTGATATCCGTTGAACTGTCCATCCTACTTGTCCGTCCGATTTCACTGGTATTCTTTCTTTTGATATGTTTTGCTTTATCGCTTCACTGTCGTCTTATGTTAACTAGACTGCATTCCTTTTACTTCCGTCTCATAGGCGAATTTCTGAATATGCGCATACTTAATGGCTAACTTTTTAATGAAAAGACAAATGTATTACAGAAATATATCGAAAAAAAAAAACATGGATTGAGAGCCTTGCCAATAAAAACAGATACAAAACAATAAAAATCAACAAGTCAATAAAAGCAAATCAAGAAAAAGAAATATAAGAAATAATTAAAACGGTTTGTAGCGTGCTACTGCAAAAAAAAATAATAATAAAAAAATAATAATAAAAAAATAATATCACTCAGAGAAACGTGCAAAAAGAATTGTAGATGCGCGTCAAAAAGTCGAAATCTTTATTAAAGGTGGACAAAATTGAAAGAAAAATTATGAAAAGCAGTAGTACATCGAATGCCAGTAAATGAAAAAGAAATGATCTTTAAGAAGGGAGGAGGATCTCTCTCTCTGAGAGAGAGAATATATTTGAGATATTTGAGAAAAGGGAATAAAGGATCATTTACCACAGTATTATATTTCTCACTACCATTTGGAAATGGTTACTATTTGATATTGCATAATATTGGAAGTTTATTGATGCAAGAACATTTCCTCGAAAACATTTTCATGAAAATTTGTGAACTTAACTCTCCACAATGGGTGATATCTTGACCCGTAATTTGCTGAAAGAATGCCGAACGGGTTTCCACAGCTAGGCAAATTTACAGGTTATTTTTTTTCAGTTGTTCGTGAACCGCTTTTCAAATTTAATGTTTTTCATCATGCGTCAAATTTCCCCACGTCTGAGTACGGATATCTCCATGGATTTTTCTGGCAGTCTGATAATTTGTAAGCGGCATTTGACAACTGATACAGATCCTTTCTTACACGATGCGAGTTCTTGATTTTTTTTTCATGTGTTCAGACAGACATTCGTGTACCACCGGGGTGGTGCATTTGGCTAATCTCCAACCTAGTGTCTGTGTAGCAGGCTGCTGCTATGGGTTTGATTCCCGTTGCCTCCCATTCATTTCAGGGTTTTTTCGCGAAGGTGTGTTGTGTGTGAGCCGCTTTTAGCGGTTTCCCCAGCGATTTGTACCCTTCCGCGAAATGGGTTGGCTACCCATGCTGGTGTTTCCTGCTGAGAATCCTAATGAAAGCCAAGCGCATTGGCTTTCATTAGGATTCCACCCATGAAATGGGTTGGCCACCCATGCTGGTGTACTTCCAGCTGAGAATCCTAATGAAAGCCAGCTCCATTTGGGGGCAAGAGACCTTGACGATCTATAATGCCACACGAAGAATAGTCATGCGTGTCAAAAATGGAGAGCTATTTGAACATCTCTTAACCAGCAAAGAAGGGCATTAATAACTAGAGTGCTCAATTCAGTAGGTCATTACTAGGGCTAAGATTTATATGTAATAAAAATTTCAAAATATGTACATAAAGTATTTATTTTAAAAATGAGGAAATACTTTAAGAAAAAAACGAAAATTACTAAAATGTTATATATTTCTTTTTATATTTTAATAACTTTCTATAATATCTTTACTTAATACAGTCAAAAGAAATTAAAAAAATTACTTTTTATATACTTTACTCAAAACCAGGATTTTTTATTACTTTACTCAAAACCAAGACTTTCAACTTACTGCTATTACAACTAGCAACGACATAGCACTTCAATTTGTCGAAAACAAAACTCCTGTTTTTCCTCAAAATACTTTTAAATGGGCTGAACGACCTCTCGACGTCACATATCATGAATCCAATGTAGCCGTCTACCTTTCTTAATATTTCAATCGCCTGACACATCACAAAACAAAATGTTTTCATCAGTTCTCAGTCCTTCATTGGGAAACTCATTAATAAATGCCTTTAATGTGGATGATATAGTTTATTTAATTTTGGGCATGTTGATCTACTTAACAACTTAAACAGGAAAAGCAAACTTCTAACAATGATTTGAACGAAACGATTTAGGAAGAAACTGGACACGAAACTACACATTAAATGACAGATAACTCAGTCTGCTTTCCTCATCTCTCATCTGAGAAGGGGAAACGAACAGGTGCCTGTATGGTGCTGCCACCTGTCAGCTTTGATGCTTTGCGAAACTTAAAAGTGAGAGACTTGCCATTTATTGGCTCACAAGTTGTTACAATGGAAAATATTGGGACATTTTGCATAAAAATTAGCGATTTATATAAAAATATTTTTAAATGTGAAAATATGTAATATGCGTATGTATGTAGTAAAACAATAAATATGTTGAATAACGGGAAAGACGTCAAATATGTAAAAAATATGTACAAATATTTAATTACATATTAATCCTAGCCCTAGTCATTACAAAGCTAGTTTCGAAATAGTCGATGAGATAGAATACATGGTCTCATTCCATCTACTTTACCGGATTATTTGAAATAAGGCTAAATTAATCTAGTTTATGGCTGTTGACAGAAGAAATTTCTTGTGTCTATGAAGTCTGAACCACTTGAATTTACCGATAAATGTCTTTATAAAAGTAGCAGAAAATAATGGCTGCTGTAACTTTTTTCTATTCGCTGATCAAATAGAAAAAAAGAAAGATTTTACAAGGTAAGTTAAATGCCATTACTTGTCGATTTCAATAATTCAGGAAATCAGATTATAATTATTATTATTTTTTTTTTTTTTGCATTATATAGAACCAGGTGTGATAAAGATTTTTTCCACAAATTTTAACATTTCTCTTGACGCATAATTTTTCTGTAAGCGCTGTAACTCGTACTAATTTCCAAAAATAAAAGAAAAAAAATCACATAGGTAGATACTATTGTATTTCAAAGGTAAAATTCTGTTAAAATCTGCATTACAATAGGGAGGCAGACGGGCACGCGGAAGTGCTTCGATCTGAAATTCACACTAAAAACTCATATACCTGACTTAAAAAAAAAAAAAAATGCGCTAGCGATGTCTGGCAATCAGTGAAAGTCACAGCTGGATTCAATATAAAATAGGGCCTTGAGTGATAACTGGTTAGTGAATTGTATCATTTAACGCAAGAACTTTTTTTGGGGGGGGGGGCATATTTATAAGAACAAACAAATCCATATATTTTTATTTTCGGAAATTTTATGTCTTTTTATGTCTTTAGGAAAATATTAAACACAACCACATATTCTGACACCAGAACTGCCGTGATCCATCCTCCAGTCAAAGAATTTGAAAGAGAATAGGGAAATTAAATGAGAGAGAGAAATAAATTGAAAGAGAACAGGGAAATTAAATGAGAGAGAGAGAAAGAAAGAGTGAATGAGAAAGAGAGAGAGAGAGAGAGAGAGAGAGAGAGAGAGAGAGAGAGAGAGATCTTAAACAAAATTCCGTTAGACATTTTTTTTTCAAATTGAATCTGAGAAAACTTTAAAAAAGAGCATTGGCGAGCTGTTTCGAACAAAAATTTCCGCACGGGATGTGCATGGGGGAAATTTGTGTGAAAGCTCTGCATGTTAAACGTAACACAAGTAAGTGGTTTCAGCAGAAAGTTTCAGTAAAAACTGGTATATAAAATCCTTTCAAACGCTTCGGTGACCATATTGCAATGGAAAAGTAAAGACTCATTTTCGAGCTGGAATTCCTAGTAACTATTCATATGGATACGCACATAAAGTATTAGTGGGATATTTTATGTTGAAACACTGATAATAACACGCGCAAGTGTTTCTCGTTTTCTGGTCTGCGTATCCATTCGGTCGTTCATGCTTGATAACTTTTTGAGCCCCTCCCAGTTTGGGGAGAGCCTTCTGAGTTAGTGTTCCTGGGAGCTCCAAAACAGGGCAACTCGTTCGAAACGTTGTATGAAACTGTGTCCTTTGTGCAATTAGAGCTTGGTCAAACGTGTGAATTAGATCTACCATGTTGTTGATGGGTTCGCTTAACAAGGCACATCCTGATGGCTATCGTCCGAATGCTTTTGTACTCTTACATCGCAACTTGTCACGTTAGCCAAAAGACGAATGCCTTCCGTGCCGTGCGGACTGATCTTCAGCACGAATAAAAAGTCAGATATGGATGGAGACCATACATACGTTCCTTCGCGGAGAAACAATTAAACCAGCCTGGTGGTCAAAGCATCATTAATTTTTCTTTCTTCGTTCTTCTTCTCAACACAAACAAAGTGGCGGAAAAAGGAACACGCCAGTAAGATTAACCCTGTTTTTCTCATTTTCATAAGACTGACATAAGAGCCTTCTATACCTCTGTTGCATTTTGAATTGATACAAGAAATTTATCTTCCTTGATAAAGGAAATGACTCATAACTCCCGACACACTAAGCGTTGAAATTTCAGGGAACAATTTTGTCCTTTTTTATTTATCATTTAATTTTTTTTTCCGTTTTCGGTTTAACGATCACAGTGAGCAATTTAATGGGCTATAGGCAGTCGCCTTGTCCTAATTTAGGGCCACTGGTTATAGAAAAGAGAGAGGGCCGATGCTGTAAGAAAAAAAATATGTCCGTGCCTCATCCGGTATTCGAACCCGTACCCATCTCGAATGAATGATTGTAAGCCAGTGCGTAGACCACTGTCGTGGCATACAGTTAGTTTCGCCCAGTAGAAGAAATGCACCAGGAGCAGGATTAAGGGAGCTATAGCCTAAGGGCCCACCGTTACCAAGGGCCCAGGAAGCATGCAGCTACACCGCAAATAATACATAGCTTATATATTTATATATAAAGAAGTAAAATAGTTTTATTCCCTATGATTTCCACTCTATTGCAAACGGAGGCTAGAAAACGAACAGATTTCAGGGCAGTGACTCACTAAGGGTAAACGTTTCATGTCGCTGTGTTGAGCGGGGTCGGTGAGGCAGGTTTCAGTTTTTCAACTACCATCCATCCAACCTTCCTATTTGCGCTTGGAATCGTTAATGGGCGAAATCCACCGTGGCTTCACATTGCATAAAAAAAAAAAAAAAGATGCACCAAGAAAAATTTTTTTATTAAAAATTCCAAGAAAAAGTCTAGGAATCTTAAGTTTTTAATTCATGTTCTTGTGAGAAGAGTGGAAAATATACAGTGACTTTTTATGAAAACCCTGCAGATAATTTATTAGTTTGAAGAATACACTACACGTATTAATTATCACAAGCATAATTATATTGCTAGAGTTTCGCGTTTTAACGGGCTTCATAATGATTCTCCGTCATAAGTTCTTTGGGGCTCATTCAGATGTCTTAGCCTAAGGTTTTAATCCGGCCCTTATCAGCTCCAAAGGTCCTGCAGTCCTTCAGGTAGAAGTTGCACATGCAATTAAGAACATGATCACTGAGCCAGAAAGACTTGGAAATCTTAATCACGTCAGGGCCGATTCAAGCAACGGGCCTAGTGGGGTCGGTGCCCAGGGCGCCAGATTTAGGGGGGGGGCGCCAAGCTGGAAGAATTTTTTTATGAATATTTTAGCACCACCACCCAAGAAAATTTTTACTTAAATAATTTTACAAAATTCATTAATTTTTAAAACTTATATTATTTGTAGTCTTCACTCTATATGCGTGAACGGAGAGCATTAACTGAGCAAGAACGTAGATTGCCGGCTGTTCTGGGGCAAAATCCTACAATAATTAAATGTTGTATGGGGGCAGTCTGACATTGAAACTTGTGTGCTGGTTTGGAGGGGAGGGGAAAGAGAGAGCTCGAGGGGTGTCTCTTTTGCCTTGACGTCCAATAATAAATAATATGCTAGTTTGTAGTAATATATGGAAGCAATTACGAGTAGAATTACTGTTTGCGTAGGGCGCGTTCTTCTTTTCTTAAACTGATTCAGCGGGTCTGAGCCTCCAGTATTGTTTTTATTTCTGAGATTAATAAAGTTGTTCAGACTGTTCTTCACAAACTCGACCATACATTCTTTTCTTGTGCTCATGTCGTCAGAGACACTTCGTCTCTGAATCATGTTCATGTTAAAACTGATTGCGCGATAATTTTTTTTTTGTCATTAATGTGATTGATTTAGTCATTTTATTTTCTGTTGGAGCTTATTATTATTTTTTGAATAGGTATGTAATCACTTTATATTTTTCTGTAGGACTTGTCATAAATTAAGTATTTTTTTTCATCGTGATTTTTCGAAGCTACAGAATGCTTTTTTAGAACTTGGTCTTTTTAAAATGACAATGACTTTCAATTATCTTTAAGAGAAGGTGAATTGTACTTCTTTATAGTATGTAACTCTTAAATATAAAATTTACTCTTGATATCAGTAACAACTTTTATCTTAAGGGGTCCAAAGACTGATACATTGACATCGTGCAGTCACTTGTACAATAAGTTAAATACCCGGTTTCTTACGGCAATAAAATATATAAAAGCGGCGCATAAAATGGGGGAGAGAAATACCCTGAGCCACAATAACCGAAATTCATGAGATGTACTATCTAGAGGTCTGCACGGGCCTTATTTGGTGAGCCCGTCCCGGCCCAAGCCCGTGCGTTTAAGGCCCAGCCCAGCCCAGCGCGGGCCGGCCCGTTTCAAATATTAGACACTCGGGCCTGTCAATTGCAGCTCTTATTTAGGCCCGACCCGGCCCGTGATGTGCCATTTGGTATGTCGTCCCACTCTCTCATACCCACACACACGCAAACCCCACTTCACTGCAGACACTCCCCGTCCTACACTCCACACACACACACACACACACACTCGTACGGGGTCGAATCGTTTTGTCAACTTGGCCTGTCCCGGCCCGTTGTTGTTTTATTCTCTAAACTAAAAAAAAAAAAGAAGCCCGACCCGGCCCGTGGGCTGGACCGTGCTCGGGCTTGGCGGACCAGCCCGGCCGGTGCAGACTTCTAATTCTATCCACATTATCCGATCTGGCTACAGAACTTCAAATCAGATCCTTTGACAGACGATTGAAATTTAACAGTTAATCAAACCTCACGTATTACACGAATCGGAAATTTCTCGTAAATGAGAATGGAGCTTTCCCGTTAATATACGGAAGGAATTGCGCAAAAGTTCATGAAAATTCAGAATTTTCCGTTAACACATCTTAAAAACTGCAGTTTACCGTCAATGTGGGAAAGGTTTCTGAAAATTCAAAATCTTCTTGGCTTACGAAAAATCCGTGAGACTCAGGTTTTTTTTCCCGTCATTTCACGGAAAAGGTTGTGTCAGAAATATGCTTCGTTAATTCACGAAAAGAATCTTGGAAAATGACTCGCGAATTTCAGAATTTTTTTTAGTGTACAGACCCACCAGTCTCCTGTCAGTGATTTATAAAATCTTCACTAAGGTTCTTTCACGTCGCGTGAGGTTAACACATTACATAACTCAACCAAGAGATCAAGCAGAATTCAGAACTGGCTATACACTGTAGATCACATCCATGTATTGAGAGAACTTATTGAAAAAACGAGGGAATACGAACTTCCGCCAGATGTAGCTTTTTTGATTGTAAAAATGACTGATGCCGTGAGAACATCTGTAGTTATTATGGCTTTTGTAATCTTGCGATATTGAAAGTGCATATATTAACATTATTAATGACATCTATGAAAATGGAAGTGCAAAGGTTCAGATATTTGGGAATACAATGCCAATAAAAATTGGCAAGGGAATGAGACAAGGTGATACCATATTTTCCAAAATCTCCAATGCCGCATTGCAGAATAATTAAACTGGGAAGGTCTTCCCAATGGCACAGTGGTCTAAGCGTTGGCTTCTGACTCTTCGTCCGAGATGGGTCCGGATCCCACGCGGCATGGATGTTGTGTTTGCCTTATGGCACTGGCTCCTCTCGCTTCCCTGTAATTAGTGGCCCTAAATTGGAGAAGGGGAGTGCTTTATAGCGCACTGAGTCGCTCACTGCGATCGTTAACCCCTCCTTCCCCCATACAAACTGGGAAGGCAAGGGAATAAATATTGATTGAGATAATCCCACCTTCGTTTTACTGACGACATAAGTCAGTTTTGTAACTGTCTCTTCAGAGCTACAGAGTAAGATCCAGGAACTTACTGACATAAGTAAAGAAGTGAGATTAAAAATGAGTTTTCAGAAAACAAAACTGACTTACAATACTTTTAGAAGAAATGAAGATTTAGCGGTTGAAATGGGGAAAATCTGGAGGTAACTGATATCTACATTTACCTTGGGCAACAGATAAAAAGTGAGGGCCACGTTGATGAAGTTAATCGCCGTCTAAAACTTAATTGCAGAGCATTTGGAAGAAACGGTACAATTTTTAAGAGCAGTTTACCATTTTTCTATAAAGAAAAGCATTTAATCAATGTATCTTTCAGTACTTACGTACAAAGCAGAGACTTGGACCTTAACTGAAAAAGACATAGAGGCAGTAGACAACTGAAACAAGCATGGTGAGATGCATGCTTGGTGTAACCAGGAAAGATAAGGAGAAAAACTCGTGGATCAGGAAAATGACTAGAGTGGAAGACATGGTGATCAAAGTAAAATCCCTGCAATGGCAATGGGATGGACATATTAAAGAACGGACCACCGATGGACAACTGAATCGTCAGACTGGATACAAAGGGACAGAAGAAGACTAAGAAGACCTCGTGGGAGATGGGTGGATGAAATTGAGTGACATGGTGGAGACTGGCTCAAGACAGTTCTGAAAGAAACTTGAGAAGACCATTATCCAGCGATGGAGTGATAATGGTTGACAATGATAATACATGTACTTTTTAATTTTTGAGTATGTCCTTTTTATTATCAAATAGCCCAATTGTCAATAACAGTTAGCATTTTCATGAATTCCTCAGCTTCATCTTGACGTATCTTCTACCATAATGCAGTATATTTTTTTTTAATTGAAGTTTCATATGTATATGTCACTACAATGCTCCTTGTTTTAAAGTATATGTTTAAAGTTCGTTATTGCAACCACGAAATGTATGTATGCATCTCTTCATTTTAGTAAGTTACACGTTTTTCAGATATATTTCTGAATTATTTCCCCATGCACAATAAATGTGGAAATTTCAGAACCTACTGGGAACCATTTAGAAGTGAGAGATAAAAAGTAGAAACAGCACAAAAAAGCAAAATAACCGTATGTAACTTCTAGTGAAAAGATTCCTGGTTTTAACTACTCTTAACTATAAAAATTCAAGTTCTCCATTTTTTTTAAGTTTTCCCCACTTTTTAGCACTAAATAATTTACTGTAAAAAAATTTCAGCCTCCGGAAAAATTTGCTTTTATACAACATCCCCCCACCCATGTTTTCAACACCCCCTTCCCCCAATTTTAACTTTCTGGATAAACCCCTGTTACTGAATCTACCGTATAAACCTGTATGTCACTGAAGATTTAAAGACACATGATCAGTCAGCGTTGGCTTCTTACATGGTTTACTGATAAAATTTACCAACGAAGATTCCATAGAACGTTAAACTGCGAAAAAAAAATATTTCGTAGTTGACAAACTGCTAACAAAACACTTAGTACACGTCTTGAATATCAGATTAGAAAGACGTTACAAAACATGTTTTTGATAAAACTATTTGCTGGAAGCAAAGTAAATGACTATGTCTACTGGAGGCAAAGTAAATGACTGTCTACTGGAGGCAAAGTAAATGACTGTCTACTGGAGGCAAAGTAAATGACTATGTCTACTGGAGACAAAGTAAATGACTATGTCTACTGGAGGCAAAGTAAATGATTGTCAGTCTACTGAATATACATTACATGAAAACTGTGTAAAGCTTTTGCTTTATTGTTGATATTATATAATAAACTGGTGAGTAATAGTAATTTAGGGGCAGACGTGGAGCGAAAGTTTTGTAATGACTTAGTGGAATCTGGAAACCACGACAAAGAGAGAAAAAATCAGTTAGGATTAATCATGCTGAGGAAGTGAAGGTTCAAGAGGATGCACTTAGTTACAATAAATGACAAGTCGAATCGATCACTTTTTTGACACGGCGTTTTGCATCCGAAAAAGAGCCTTCTCAAATTTTGAAGATGAGAATCCGATTTTTGGCGTAAATGTGACAAGGATGGTAAGTCAGATAATTTTTGAAAACTTGAAAATTTTCATCGTCCTGGAGCGGGACTCGAACCCGCGTCTCCCAGAAAACGCCTAGGTATGCTAACCACTACACCACCCAGAACGACCAAGTTTCAAGTTTCCGATCAATTTGAATTTAACCATCACAGGATTCGCTAGTCGAAGCAACCGGCATTCATGTTTAGCGAATCTGGAGGTTAATAATCCTATCCCGTGATTGCCCGGAGAAGCAGATAAATCATGAAAGAAATACGGGATTACGCCATATAATACAAATTTTGAAGATGAGAATCCGATTTTTGGCGTAAATGTGACAAGGATGGTAAGTCAGATAATTTTTGAAAACTTGAAAATTTTCATCGTCCTGGAGCGGGACTCGAACCCGCGTCTCCCAGAAAACGCCTAGGTATGCTAACCACTACACCACCCAGAACGACCAAGTTTCAAGTTTCCGATCAATTTGAATTTAACCATCACAGGATTCGCTAGTCGAAGCAACCGGCATTCATGTTTAGCGAATCTGGAGGCTAATAATCCTATCCCGTGATTGCCCGGAGAAGCAGATAAATCATGAAAGAAATACGGGATTACGCCATATAATACAAATTTTGAAGATGAGAATCTGATTTTTGGCGTAAATGTGACAAGGATGGTAAGTCAGATAATTTTTGAAAACTTGAAAATTTTCATCGTCCTGGAGCGGGACTCGAACCCGCGTCTCCCAGAAAACGCCTAGGTATGCTAACCACTACACCACCCTGATGGTTAAATTCAAATTGATCGGAAACTTGAAACTTGGTCGTTCTGGGTGGTGTAGTGGTTAGCATACCTAGGCGTTTTCTGGGAGACGCGGGTTCGAGTCCCGCTCCAGGACGATGAAAATTTTCAAGTTTTCAAAAATTATCTGACTTACCATCCTTGTCACATTTACGCCAAAAATCGGATTCTCATCTTCAAAATTTGTATTATATGGCGTAATCCCGTATTTCTTTCAAGAGCCTTCTCATTTTATTTTCCGTGTAATTTTTATTTCACCGGTCAAAATTCTTTTACTCACGGGTGAAATTTTTTGCATTTCAAGAAGTTGTGGCAAAACTGGTGTTAGTTCAGCTTAATTAAAATTCTAACTGAGTGCTGGAATATTTGTTTGCGGTGTTAGCCTTTACTGGTTGCATCATCTCGTGAGGTGTAGCTACATTTTTTTTCGTGTGTTTACTTGTGTAGCCAAAATTCCTCTGCGTTCATTTTCCCTCTCTGCTTTTCGTACCACCCAGATTTGGACTAAAATGCTGATGACTGTTACTGGGAAAATCGTGGTGATGCATCTGGATGACGCTTCCTCCTAAATCCTTTGTTATTTCAGTCGGCTCTTCACGTTGCAATTTTTCGGTGACTATCTGTAACGAACCAGTGCTTCCTAATTTAAATTGTACAGTCAATTAAGTATTTCCAAGCTATCTTTTTACTTCCAGAAATGAGGTGCACCTGTAGAAGAATATTTAGAAGGGAATTTACTTTGGCAGTTGGACTATCAGTCTACTGGAAGCAAAGTAAGGGCAAAGTCATTTGAAAAAAAAAATCAAGGTTTTTAGGATTTCTTTAAAAGTTACGGCCAAATTTTCTAAAAAATGCCCTGCAAGAGAATTTTCCAGGTCACTTGACTTGCTATAGTGAAATTCCTTTATTAGTGAATCAATATGCCATAATATTCCATAACGTAAAAATTAGACACGTGTAATTTGTGACTTAGAAATATCCCAATATTAGAAGTGTCAGAATCTGTTGCTCAGTTACTGTGCTTTTATCCGTTTAAGTAGGAACTAATGATTGGTAGATTGTACTAAAAACGCATTTCCCTGTACATCCATGGGTACACCAAAAAAGAAAAAAAGAAGTAAGTATTCGTTTTATGCTGGCTACATCTGAATCCTTCTCATCGCTCCCTGGAAAAATAAGAATAACTAAACTGCGTCAATGACCACATATCGTCTGAAGTTAATTACGAAGATGGACTTCAATTGCTAAACAACATGATTCTAAGTTAATAAAACTGCGAAGTTGTGAAACGATGGCCGAATAATAAAGTTTGAACTTCTGTAAATTTATTTCCTGGAAAAAAAAAAGTTAGGATTTTATTTTTAAAATTTTAATGAAAGTCCGGCTGCCTGAACAGGGCGATCAAGATCCGACCGATTCCTAGTGCTGTGGATGAACACCATTTCTTAGTCATCCTAACTGAACATCACGACTGTAGCCTGGAGCATAGCACGCAAGAGTCTCACAGTTACGTGCCTTTTCCAGGTTTATGAAAATTAACGCTCAGGTTCTTTTTTATTTACTTTCTGTTAAAAACTTCAAAAGTAATCATGTCGTTCTCATATCTTTTTAATTTTAACACCCAGAGGATGCTGTGGTTCCATTCCTGTTAAGTTTTCTGAGAATAACAGGCTGTCTGATGATGGTTCAAAACATCTCCAAATTCTTCAAGTTTTTTTGTTTATTATCGTTGTTGTTCCTTAACTTTAGAAAACTTCCCGCACAACTCTTTGTGGTGACTCCATGCCTTCCAGAATTTCAGAGATTGCTGCTTAGGTGTCTAGTAGTATCACGCCTTCTCAAGTTTCTAAGGCTAAGAATGAAGTCTGATGTTAAGACTCGCTCGACAAACTGAAGGAAAGACGAGGTTCAAATGACAGTTTTATGCAAATAAGTAAAAGAATACGGAAGCCAAAAGGTTTCGGAATGTTCTGATGACATCATTAACGGAAATTTCAGGATTTTTTTTGTCTTTGCTTTCGTTGAAAGAAGAAGAAAAAACGTGCTAATTAAGAACATTATTGTAACGTTTTCCTGTACCCGAAACCAAAGCTAGATTTTTCTTATTTCTAATTCTCTGTCTATTGCACTTAATAGGGATGGACATTGTTTAAGTACTATGTGAAAGTCGTAGACTGTAACACTGACGTGAAGAGGGCATTCTGAATCATAGAGCTACGTGGATTCAGAAACAAACTGCTCAGTTTGACTTCTGAATCCACGTACATAATCATAAAGTACATAATCATTATGTACTGAATCCACGTACATAATGATTATGTACTTTAGAGCTACGTGCATTCAGAATCAAACTGCTCAGTTTGACTTTTCGCAATAAAAATTGGCCTATAAGGATTTCTAGAGTATTACAGTATTTCCTAATTTAAAGGAATTTGTTAAGGAGCTTACTAAGTTTGTTTTCTCTTACCACAGGAAGTAAAAGCTCAAAATATTTGTAATATGTAAATTGACCTAACTGAAAACATGGGATGTCATGAGAATTCTATGTTTAGGGAAATTTCTACAGGAACCTTTTAATCAACTTCACTGGTGTACCAAAAATCCAAACTTAGAGGAAGAAAATTCATCCACCCGGATTTTATTCCCTGTATTATTCGATCAGCATTAGACTACAACGCAAACAGCTTCATCAAGATCAGCAAACGTAGTCTACGTATTAAATAAACTAAGTAATTATTTTAATTAAGGTTAGCAAAGTTCTTTATTAATGTATTTTACTGAGGGATCAGATCGATGTAATAACATGTTCATGCTAGCTCCGAAAAATATTTAGGTACGTTTCATAAAAACAGTGCTACTGCAGTGCATCGGAAATGACACTGGTACAGTTTCATTACAGCCATGTTCGTCTAAAAAAAGTTATTCAAATATTATGCTCTTGATAGACAAAGATGGAAGCCTTTAATTCCTTAAATTAGTAAAGCGTCGCCTAAAGGGCATTCCAGTGTTCCAGGGACGCCAGCTCGTATTAGAACACGGAAATCATTCGACTTGTTCTTGTGTTTTTTAGTTCTTGCCAAGCATCTCACATATTTCTACTGCTAGTACAATAACGTGCTTTGCTTTCATACTGGAAATTAGGTTTCTGTCTATCGCCTTCCCGTTTTCCTGTTCTTGGTGTAAAGTAGTAGCCTTGAATGATGATGCCGCCAGTAGAGGTTTCATGCTTCTGACACGTGAAGCTTCCACTATACTTTGCGTAATTCGCACGTCACGAGCGACAGTGACACTGAAAATGTGTCATAAGCTAAAGGGACTTTTTTTTAATGAACTCACGACACGCACACAAAGTTTCCAACAGCGGCGGATGCTTTTATATTCATTCCACACGATGCGTAGGCTGTAAAATGTTTTATTTTGTCGACTGCATTCAAAGTACATGCATTCACAATCGCCCGATAAGAATTTCCCCTTTGAAGACAATCAATCACAACATTCATTAATATACGAGCAAAAATAAATTGCTACCTTGTCTGAGCGCTTTCCTGGTTGTTGTATAGATGCTGCTACCGAAATTCACGTACCACCAGAGGAGGGGGGGGGTTGAGGAAACATAGCATTTATTCATTAGTTTCTCGTGAGCATGAAAATAGCTGATATCAGTCCCAACAGGGCAGCTATTCAAGATAATGGCCTATCAAAATGACTCATCGAACTAAATGCTAAGTGTTTGATTTCACCGCAGCAGATATTCCGATTTCATGTAAATAGAATGGAATAATTGCGTATATGAATAATAGTTTCATGTAATAGTTAACATAGAATGTTATAACGCGCTGTTGTTATGTGACACCTGTTTTAATCCAAATTAAAAAAGAAGGGGAAGATAATAGAGAAATAAAAAAAATTACTGTTACAGCAGATAACCTAACAAAATATATATATATATATATGTGCCTAGCTTCATAGTAAATTTACATCATTTTGCCTTAAAAATAGTGGATTGCCAACACGGTTTTATGTAAGTATTTGTCGTGCCGGATCGCTCATGCTAATTAGCATATTTCAATTACTTGCTGTCTCATATGGTGAATATTTTTCAAATAAGTTTGGTCCTAGGTTTTTGGGGTTATTCATTACACCCAATCAACCGCAAAAAATGTATTGATGTTAAGATTATCAATTCGCGTGCTTTAAAAATTCAGATTTGCTACATCTGTTTCCTTTCCCTCGGGCTTGCAGCTGTATTACAATGGATGTTGTTCTCTAGAGTGGTCATCTTCTGCACTTCTTGCAGTTTTTTTTTCTGTCTAGCTACAAGAAGAGAGGTCACCTAACACCCGTTCTGTACCCAGTTGATTGAGTGCCGCACTAATAGATTTAATACATCATTTCTGTTATATCAGCACTGAAGAATTTCCTTCGCGGCTACATCTCAAAAGATTAGAACCTTCGGCTCTTTAATTTAAATTCAAATAAACTTTTGAGCGGTTCCACCTTTAAAAATACAAAAACAAAACTGTTCATATTGTATTTCATAAGTTCTAACAAAAAAAAAAATGTTTTCCCCCTCTGATTTTTAAAAATAAATTATGTAAAGCTGATTTGTGTTTAGCTCTGCCTTCTGAATAGTATACAGAAGTTGGAATGCACGTTTCGCAGTTCAATTACCACAGTTCTCCGTCTCAGTCTTTAAAAAGGAAGAAGTGGAGATATCGAATTGCGATAGTCTCCTGTTTGTCTACTGGTTTGCTTTAATCTGAAATTTTATCCACAGTTTTTCCGCTGGAAGTGTCTGCTGTAGTTACTAGTCTTGTCAACGACCTGAAGTCTCGACTCTTCTCGTCTTGATTTCCTTCTATGCGAATTCGAATATGAGAGAACTATACTGTATTTAATGCCCACTAGTGTTTTCGTACAGAAAACAAAGGTTAAATATACACTAGTTACTAGGGTGGTCCAAAAAAAAAAGTTTTAAATATTCTTTCTCCACAACTTTTATTTTATGCCATAGTATGTGAATGATAAGTACACCAAAGGGTTTTGCAAAAAAACAATATTTAGGGGTCGCCCAATATTTAACTTTTGGGTACTACATAATTGAAAATGAAAAATTTCGAAAATTGAATAATTATGACATGAGATGTCTTCGATGGTGAAGGAAACTGTTTTCTATGATTTGCCACCAGTCGAAGAATGAACTGCTTTTGTTCTTCGTCCTTGGTAAGTGACTAGTTGTATTTTTTAATCAAACTGATGCCTCGCTCGGCAGTGTCATTCACAACCCTCATCTTACAGCAATGTTCACGAAGTTCAATGAAAACAGGATTATTTCTCCACTGTTGGGGTTGCATTTTCAGAAACGCTTTAGATTTAATTATTCCTCCAACAAGAAGGACATCGAAGAAGAAGCTAGTCCTTTCAGTTACAAAATTTTCTATATTGAGATCTTTTTTGTCAGATATTGCTATATGTTGCGGAAAATCGGGCAGCTGTGGACGTTTCAGATTCTTGACCATTTTTTCTTTAGTTTTCGTGGGCACTCGATAGTCAAAAAAAGCTAAGGCTACCAAGTGCTCAGAAAAAAACCAAAGGTGCCTGGCAAAAGCATTGTAGGCTTTCTCGCCAATTTTTTTATTAGGGTAAAGTTTTAGGAGACTTAGGAGCTGGATATCATTATATGGAGCTCTAATTCCAAGTGGAGCTTCATTCCAATACTTCACATAAACCAGGCTTACAAACAAAGCCAAATTCACTGTATTTATTGTCTCTCGAGGTGTTAACTGAAACTCATTTTGAAAGAGGCATATTTTTAGATCGTAAATGCCTTTAGCCAGCCATCGAGCATGATGTGTAGGGCCAGGAGCTCGAAATGTTTCCGTGACACTTCCTCCACCAAGAAACAAAACAGACAAGCGCAGAAGTTCTTGATAATCGTCTTTTGGTTGCTGTTTTTCCAATGCACTTGGTAAATACCCCAGCATTTATTGTCGTAATATGTTTAATATAGGATCCTGAAAGAGGTCAATGTCTGCTGCACTATAAGCACTTTGATCAATCGTTGGCAACCCTTTCTGAAAGCGGTTGAAGATTGCAGTTTCTGGACCTCCAGTAGAACCGAATACACATAAGAAAACAGCTGAAAGCATAATCTCCATAACATGATGGCGGCATGCAATCCAAACGAGTTCACCGACTAAGGTTTTTTCAATTGTTGTGCAAGCTCCTGTGTGAAGCCCAGTATTACTCGCTGTCATATCAAACACAAGTCCTTTGATTTCAGACTTAACATTCCATTTCTCGATTGCTTCAACGCAAGCTTGTGCCTGAGCTTTCCCTTTTCCTCTGTCTATCTTGGGAATTCCCAAAAGCTGTTCTTGGCCATTTCCAGTGAGAAGTATAGCAATGCGATCAACTGTCACCTTGGATCCATCAATATCAGGCAAAAGTTTGCCATCCCAATGTAAAAGAAAAGGCCCCTCTAAAGATTATTTCTTTTGTGCAGCTGTTTTGGCTTTCTGTCTTTCTAATCTTCTAGAGCGCCTAATGGAGCTTCGGGAAAGGGTGATTTCGGAAATATCATGTCCAAGCGCCCCTGCAACGGCTCCAGCAACGAATACAGCTCCTCTATCCGGAAGAGTGACTCGATCCAGGGCTCCGATGACTTCTGGTAACGTAAATATATTTTTACGTCGTTTGGATGGGAATGGAGTAGAAGGTGCGGCAGATGTGTAAGCTACAGGTTGATATTCGCCTTCGCAGCTATGTGAAGATGATGAAGAAAGCTCTGCAGTTTTCCCAGGAAGACATTTGCTCTCTCTCTTTCTTTATATTTGTCTGTCGCCTTTCTATCTCTTTCCTCCCGCTGTCTTTTCCTAATTTCTTTTTCTGTTGTTTTAAAGTCAGCATCACTCATACTACATGAAAAGACATCTTCTCTTTGTTTCTGGAGGAATACCTGGTCTTTGTCGTTTTTCATTTGCATTATAGCATTTTTCATGGCAACATCAAACAATTCTTCTAGATCACTTTTGAACATATCCTCACGCACACGAACATATTCTCCTTGACGAGTGCGGTGCTCCTTCACAGCTAAATATCGTTCATAAAGTTTTGAGAGTTTTCTCACACACGAATCAATCCGCTGAGTTGGAATCCTCGCATGCTTCCAAACAATCACAACTGCTTCACAGATCAATTTGTAACTCCCTGACAAGCTCTTGCCCTCTTCTAAATGGTAAAACTGAACCATCCAGAGCACATCCAATCCACGGAGAAGTCTTGCTGTAGAGAAGTTGGAGATTGGCTTTCCAAGAAGCCAGTTAGTGGGGGCATATCTCAAGCTAGATGTCGACATGGTTGTTTATACCTGAAAAGAAAAGAAATTTGAGCTAGCTTACCAAAAAGTAAACTTCTGGGCGACCACTAAACTTCCACGTATCGAGCTAAAATTTGGTGCACACATTACTACATCATAATGGACAAAATTACGCTATGTGGAGCCATGATTTGAATACCTTTTTTTACATTGCAAAGTGGACCACCCTACTAGTTACATATTGCTGTAAATATGCTTTTTCCATTTATTGGTATGTATATGACCCCCTTGGCCATATTTCGCTTCCGCGCTTCGGTAGAGTAGCGGATTTTCTACTGGCATCGCTGGCTGGATTATTATTCCTTTACTGATAAGTGGCTAGAGCCAATGCTACAGCACTGCAACTCGCGTTCACCACGAATAGGTTCTGTTCTCCAGTGATCTCCTATGGTTCTCACAGCTGCCGTTGGCGTCATAAATCAGATGGGTGATGTTTGTTTTCGTGCTTTATTTCGTAACGCGTTTTCTATGACCTACTTCTATGAATGTGAATTGTTGAGAAGAAATGTTTAGAATTAAGTAGTTCCGTACAGTAGCCGTACGTTGAGTAAGATGGGCGAAGAATAAACAGCCAGCACTGGTGGAGTTCTTCAGTCGGTCCAGCAGTGTTTCTCAGCCAGCACTGGAGTTCTTCAGTCGGTCCAGCAGTGTTTTCTCAGCCATCACCGATGGAGTTTTTCAGTCGGTCCAGCAGTGTCTCTGCCAGCACTGATGCAGTTCTTCAGTCGGTCCACCAGTGTTTCTCAGGCAGCAGATTTCGGCCTTCAGAAATTGATAGCATAAAATCTGGATCAGATTCTGATTTGTATGTGACCGTTTTGCAAAATTCTTTAAAATTTTTCAATTTCTAATGTACCTTTTACGAAAATGTAAACTCATTTGCTGTAAATTTTTTATCACTCTTTATTTGCATTATCTTACGTAATTTGCAAAAATATACATAGACTGAAACATATGCACTACTCTACCACACTGATATCCGTACACCCCTCTATTGATAGTGAATTAAATAATACTCAAGCACAACGTCACAGACGCAACTATAAGTATGCTCGTAGGACTTCGATGAGAAGATAGCACGATTGTGGATGCAAGATGTCTCCATCGAGAGAGCAAATTGATTTCCGGAGCGCATTGATAATAGGGTGTCACATAAGCAAACGCCCCGTACGTGGCATTTCAGTGGAACTGAAGATCACTAGGTTGACCATTGGTGATATGTACACATGGCAGTAGGCTGGAGTTAAATCTGACAAGAAATGACCCCGGTAAAGCTCCGAAGGAAGCAGAACGTGACATCAGAGCAATGCAATGGGTTCTATGTTCAGAACGCAAATCAACACTGTCTCATATTCCACAAACCCCGTGTGAGGCTACTGGAATGATATTAGCAGCAGTGCATGGGTTACCACGGTCGAACAGCCATCCACAAGTCTCTAATCACGTCTAATTATGCTACACGTGGATTTGCGTGGTGTAAGGAACGTCGTTCTTGAACTTTTACACCAATGGATAACTGTGCTTTGGAGTGGCGAATTACTGTACACAGTGTGCCGGTCGTTCCTGGTAGTTTCGAATGCCGGGAAAAAGATAACTTCCGGACTGTATCGTTCCGTCAATGAAGTTTGGTTGAGGCAGTGAATGGTATAAAGCTCTTTTTTTGTTGTTGTTGTTTCGGCTTCGGCTCATAAGTCCTTTGGATAAAATCATGAATTATATGCTACCAATGTTGTGGCAGTACTTTGGAAAAGGCCCATCTCTCCAGCAGGACAAAGCACCATATGTTCAGCGCCGCCACTGACGCGCTGTAGCGCGTTAATTACCCCAAAACAGAAAAAAGGACCCATAATTACAAATTCTACGCGTCCTTTGGGACCCACAATATTTCGGATTTTTTAACATCCCATTTGGCAAAAGTCAAATTCGTGAGGATTAGGGTAAGAACGAAAACAGCCGGCAATGCACCGTCCCTCAAGATTATGTAAATATACAAATGTCCTGATTAATTTATTAAACCTTTCAGCTCCTTTAATCAATATCGGAACAGTTTAAAATTTAAAATAAAAAAAAAAACTTACATTTAATGAGCGCATTACGAACGATTATACTCAACTAAAAGTTGTACATCTACTTCAATGATTGTTCGTTAAAAGTAAAAAAAAAAAACTGTTCGAGAGTAGTCCTCAGTTTTGTTAAAAACCGCTCTGATGTTCTGAGATGACTTCAAATACATTGTCTTTGTGTAGTTCTATTATAAAATTCAGTTGAAAGTGATAACATTTAATTCTGTCAGTACTTGATTTTTTTCTTCTTAAAGATCGCTTTCAAAAAGCATAAATTAAAGTGTCGAACAATGTACATTATACAAATTTTGAAGATGACAATCCGATTTGTGGTGTAAATGTGACAAGAATCTTATGTCAGATAATATCCAAAAATTTCATCGTCCTGGAGCGGGACTCGAACCCGCGTCTCCCAGATAGCTCCCGGGTATGCTAACCACTACACCACCCAGAACAACCAATTGTCATCTTCAAAATTTGTAATATATGGTGTAATCCCGTATTTATTTCATAATGTACATTATATTTACTTTTCATTTGCTTCTGTTAGTATAAATATTAATTACCTTTTGATTCTTTTGATTTCCGCAACCGGACCAGGGATGGCCTAGTGGTGAACGTTCATGATTGCCACGGAGGAACCTTAGGTTCGATCCCGGGAAGGTACGAACGCTTGAACCACTAAATATCCGTCGTGCTTCGGATGGGCACGTTAAGCCGACGGACCCCAGGTACTGGCCCCCCCCCCCCGGTAATAAATAAGGGCGTCTTCCTCCCCCTTTCTACTTCGCTTCCGTGTCACTTTCCTATCGGGCACTCTAGCCCAAATTTCCTAGTTTTTGTTTCTAAGGATTGTTTAAAGCCTGGGGTCAGACACTCCCACCCGAAAGTCCTCTATACATGTGATCTGATCTTCTTTTGGGCTTTTAAAAGGACTCAGAATATTTCACAAGGTACCTACTTTTTAAACATCTGTGGGTCCCTAGGACCAAGCTTGATAATAATGCTACCGCTGGTCTGTATATTACGGCTGGCGTCGTTACAGATTGGTTTGAGGACATGGGGTTTGAAAAGTTGGAATGGCCTATACAAATCCTGAGCTGAACCCTATAGAGAATCTGGGAGAAATTGTCGTCGGGTGCGTGGAAAATGATATCGTCTAACAAACAAGCAAAGCTGAACTGGTCACTGCTTTGAAGGCCGAATGGTAGAGCACAACGGTAGACATTTCCAAAAAACATTTGGTGGAGAGTATTCCACTGAGACTAAAGACCACTGTATTTAATACTGTGTGCTAAAACGTTTGGCTTTTATAAAGGCCAATGGTTTCAGCACGCAATATTAAATTTTCCGTAAAGAATAATTATTTGTATACATGCAGATGTCCCAATATTAATGTAGGACAGTGTATAAAAATAACTAAATTATTACGGAATTTTATCAAATTTTTTTATATTACTTCTTAAGCTATTTTTGCGCGAATTTAATGTGAGTTAGGTTTCGCAAAAGCGAAACCTTTGGGCATGGATAGTTAAGTAACTTCGGAAAGAAATCAGCAATGATCATTGTCTGAGGTTATTATTCAATGAGTAAGGATGCAGTATAAGTTCAGCAAGAAATTAATGGCGGAATTGAGTCAAGGTATGCTGCGCCTGGAATAACATTGAATTACAGACATGTGTAAGATGTCTACATGTTTAACAAAGCAAATCGTGATAACTTAGATGCGATGTATAATGTTTAAACGTGCTAGTTTTGAGGAGCACTTTGCTCTAAAATTCGAAGTATTGCCGGGAAATCGTTTATGCTCCTCCACTGGACACTTTTATGTAATTAAACAGATGCATTTCTCATTACAAGGAAACATTTCTTTCCAAGCCTATGGCGGCAAAAGTGTTTTTTGGTGGCATAAAGTGAAGTTCGTTTTGGTAAAGAAAAGCTGCTTTTTGAAAATATCAACATAATCAGACATGCTTGCGTTAAGTTGTGCAGAAACTTCTAATGCAAGAGCATGAAAAAATGAATTTCATAGCAATATTCCAAACAGTTCAAAGTGCAAACAAATAACATTGTGGAGATAAAATTTCTGCAGCGAAAACAAATGAAGAATCATTTCGTCATATCTTACACCAGATTCTTCGATCCCCATTTGCAACGGAGAAAAGCAGTTTGAAAACATAGCGCACGGTGATGAATGAAGTGAAATTATTTCTAGTGATCCCCTTATTAGCGTAAAACAAAAGTGATCAGTTTTCTCAAAAAAAAAAAAAAAACCCTACAGGTCCGTACACAATGTTGAAATCGTTATGTATTTTGCCTTGGTCCGAATATAGCTATTTTGAGAGGAGGAGAGCATTTAAGGCAATACGGAGTCAATGTCCATTCTCTTAATTTAGGATCAAAGATTTCAGAAAAAGCAGCTCTTGGCTCAAGATTCAAAACTAGAAGCAGCAGCGCAAAAGTCAGAAGCCTGTACCCTTTACCATGCGATCACTGGATGACCATAGCTTTTGAGAGTAGCATTAAGGAAGAAATTAGTAAAATCGTATGACTTGTCCATAGCGCATTTGGAAAAAATACGGTTTTCAGGTACAAGTTACCAATGTGTCTCACAGGAAAGTACTTCAGTTTAAACACCAATTTGAATATTTACTTAGACATGATCCCTAGCGAAACGTATATAAATTGACAACGGAGAATTCAAAGAAGAATGGAAAAAAAAATCAATAGAACTAAGTTAAGGCAGGGAAAGAAATACGCGAATCAGAAAAATATGGGAGTTTGACAGCATTACTAATATTAAATTCGAGAGACAATGAACTGGAGATATTTAGAACAACGAATAACACTGCACAGCGAAATTACAAATTCAGATTAAGAAACAGAAACAAAAGGACAACACCTAAGACAGGTGAATAAAATTGAAAATCCTAAACCACTTGTCAAAAATATTAGATCATCCAAGTCAAAAATATCATTCAAGTCAAAAATATTAGATCATCAATACTTTTGATAAATTTCATGAATAATTGTCCATCATTCTTCAGGTAAGACTGTCTTCAATTCTGCCAGTCATGTTTCCAAATACGATTATTCATGTCCTCCCAGTTCACCCTGTACAAGTATTTTCTTAGGTTTAGATCAGCCACGGAGCTGGACATACTGCCGTTCAAACAAAGCTGTAGTAGACTTTTCTGTTTGACGGAGAACATTTTCTTTTGAAACAAGTATAGCTTTTTATTATAGAATTTAAGTGCAGTGTTGTTCAAGGAATCGACATGCGTTTCTCCATTTATGATTGTGCTGAGAAAAAATCACTAGCGGCCCAGTTCCGTTGCACAAAATAAACCATCGCATTTTCACCATTGTGTCGTACTGTTGTTACAACGAAGTTTTGTTATAATTCGAAGGTCTGCTGCCAGATGCAACGAATGAAAGCACTGTCTCGAGATTTATGGTACCGAAATACTCATTACCACTCATCCGGAGTCAATTTTTTTACGGTTCAAGCATCACTGCAGTTGTCGTGAACTCTTGTTCTCAAGGGTCTGCAGGAGGTAGCTTGTAAGTCTAAATGCATTGCCAACAACACTGCATACTATTCTCACAATTGCACAAGCTCTTGGACCAACTACATGTAAATTTTCGTGCGAGACTGCTTGGAAACCGTATGCTATAGTCCTCAGACAGGCTATTGTGAAAATGCATGGTCTTACGGGCCGAGGTTGCATTTTAGTCAATCTCGAAGTTACATGCTCTTGTGCTTAGATAATTTAACACCTAGAAATCTGCCTTATGCTCAACCCTGCAATATCATTTTAAACAACTTACACGCGTTCAAAGTCCTTGAGGAGTTTGGGACACTTTTTTTTTTTTTAAACTCGGGTACGTTTCTGTTCACAAAACGGAATTCTAAATTTCTGCAATAGCGAATGAACGCATGAAGTGGTACAATATTGGCACTAAAAAGAATATCTCTTTAATATCCACTGGAGAAAAATAATTCTTTTCGGTGGCAAAGGAATGCTGGAGTACATCACTAATAATAATACCTGTAAGGTTGGAACGTTTGAAAAACAATTTTGTTTCTTCCCGTGGAAGTTAAAACACCAACCATGTTTTGCTTTTGGTTTCCATTCTGTGCCCGTATAAAGAGCCAGACTTATTTAACATTATCAGCCATCTAAAATGGTCAAAATTTCGCAAAATTTTCGTTGCGTAAAAAAAAAAAAAAAAAAAAACTTTGCATCTCATACCGCGTAGGACAAGATTCTCATTTCTGTTCTGACCTTTTTTTTTATTATTATTGCGCTTCAGCTCGCTCAGCAGGTAACTCGACACTTTTAAAGCATTTAGCAATAATTCCTTTGGTGATAGATACCCATAAAAAAAGCTGTTCAAAGTGGTGAAAATATTGAATATATCAATGCTCAACGCATTGAAAGTTTTCTCCCGGTTACCCGAGATCGGTGGCAAATGGAATTCCACGAGTAACGGGGAACCCCAAATAATCATTAGATAAACTATGTAGTCAACTTGTAAATTGAGATTTATAAAACTACGCTTACATAAGGACAGCGTAATTATAATTAAACTATTTTTTATTTAGAACTGTCTGCAGAAATAACCAGTAACCGAAACTCAACAAACTTGGTAATAACTTTCCCGAACAGGAGGAAATGACAATAAATATATAAAAGGGGGCGGGGGAGTAGTTCCAGGCATACACCACTAGCGAAAAATTCGACTCCGCGACGGTAGCATTCACACACATATTATATATTTCCTATGGACGGCTAAGGAATATAAAATGTAAGTTCGAGACTTTTCCTTATTCTTCTAGGGCCCCGATGGATCTAGCCTTGTCTGAAGAGCCTTTCTCGTGAAGCTGTACTACTGGAACGTAGTACAGCTTCACGAGAAAGAAATGAAAGGAGGGGGGTAGGACAGCGATTAAAGTGACAGAGGTTTCAAAGAAGGCTCAAGAATGTGTTGGTGTGGCAACGTTTTGATAAGATACCAGGAATGCGTTCCCAGGAAACAATTGTATACGTGGAGTTACCGGGACTGTGAACTACAGTAGACCTAAGGGTAGATGTTCAGCAATGACATGGAGAAGAAATTGAGCTAGTTTACATTTGGTAGGAAAGTGTAGAGAAGTGGAGGATCCGCAACAGCGTAACTACGATGCCTTTTGGTGCAGTCAGCGAAACCCTGCTTCTTTGGAATCAGATTAACTCTTGTGATCCGCACACACACACAATCCGAAATTAAAAGCATCTTCATTAAAATAAGTACGAAAACAAGTTCCCATGTTCTTGCAGAGGTGAAAGACATCGTCGTTGACTTTTTTTTCGACCAAATTTCTGTATAGTTATACGAATCTGACATTTAATACGCGGGTAATCCTGATAATATTTTAAATATAAAGTGCAGAATGGCGAAATGTTTAATACTGAAAATTGTAACGTTGGCGTTATGCATCGAAAAACGGGCATATGAAGTGAGGGAGGGGGGTATAATCAGCGTATAACGTAGAAAAATGTAAAATTCAAGAACTCTTAGCTGAGACTTACTCGAATCAGACTGGTGCCTAAAATACTGCCAGCCACGGACTAGTGATCTCAGTCCCGGATGAGGCATAGGTGATGTTTGTTCGATGGCGCTGGCTGTCACCCCTCCCTGGAACCACTTGCCCTAAAATAGGAACGGGTGACTGGCTATAGAGATCCCTTTGAGGTAGTTGCTCATGGTGGTAGTTAAACCCCGACACACACACACGAGCGCTGCCATGTTAGCTGCATCACATTTTCGTTTTGTGCGGAATACATTTTTTTTTACCCAACTGTCGTAGATTGCAATGTTGTTTGGAGCTAAGTCTGTCAGTACTCACTCATAAAATATTATCTTTAAGACCGGCTGCCTTGGTGTATGAAGTAGCTGTGCTTTTGAAGTTCATCTTCATTAAAAGAAGTACGAAAACAGGTTCCCATGTTCTTGTAGAGGTGAAAGACATCGTCGTTGATTATTATTATTTTTTTGACCAAATGTCTGTCTAGTTATACGAATCTGACATTGAACACGCTTTTGTTTCGCGAATTGGAAAGTTATTGATGAGTCTCCCCTTTTTTCTGTGTAGTTGCAGTCCTTTTACCACGCTGATAATTCCCTATTCATAACCCGTATAGCATCACGTGTTCCAATGACTCAGCGACCTGTGTTATTGGTAGAGGGTGGGGTCAGCTCGCACCCTGCAATCATTCTCAGAATGCCGTGAGTGTGTGAATGCTGTTTGTCTTTGAGGTTCAGCCCGTCTTACGTCAGATGCCAAGCGGAGGCGTTACCTGTCGTGATGAGATTTTTACGACAGTTAACGAACTAGATTCTTTCTTTCTTATTGTATTGCTCTTTTTAGCCATTGTCACGCAGATGTTTAACTCTCGTCCTCAATGTCACACCGGCAAAGTGGCATCTTCCCTACCTTTACGACGAATGTTGAACAGAACGCTCGTTTACTGCGTATCTCTCAATAAAATAGAACCTACGTAATTGTCAATTATCATTCAGTAATAAAACAGAAAAATCGTGTAGATTATGGAAGTATAATCTAAGGCAGATGGAAAAAGAAAAATTTTATTCTCATCTTTTGCTCTACGTTTTATTGCATACCTTTCCCTTCAAGAATAGCCAGTTTGAAACCTGCATTCTTTTGCTGTTTGAAACATCAATAAACTAATAATAGAAAACATTTGCAGATTTTATTGTGTGTGTCTATTTCATAATTTCGTGCACAGATTGTGTTTCGAATTTACAATGGCGAAACCCCAGTATTTAATACCACAACAGCTGCGTGATGGGTTTCGTTAGCATCCACAGGATACTTGCAGATACGATTACAATCGGCCGTAAATTGCGCCCAGAATATCTCTAACAATGGCGACGTCGACCTGTGTTAATAGGCACGTGCGTCAGTCAATGTTAAGGGAGAGGAAAAAGCAGCTACTCTAAGTCAGATTTTCTTTTTATTCTCCTCACACATAAGCGAGCTGTTCCTAGCTCTTTGGATAATGGAATAGCAGTTTTTATTTTGAAACGACTGTTCTGCTGAAATAATTACCAGACTTATTTTGTGCACGAGCTGGGCATTGCCATCGTCGAGAATACTTATTGGAAAAACTTACTTTTTCTTAATTGGAAAACTTACTTTTTCTTAATTGGAAAACCTTTTTCTTTTCTTAAAACTTTTTTCTGTTCTTAATGAACACAGCTTCGAGCATTTTTTCATTTATCCGATATTATACATATCATGGCATTCAACTGATTTTCTTGTTGTGGCTGCGGAACATTAAAAATTTTCTTTATATGCAATGACAATACATTGTACTAGGCTAATACTCATGAGTGAAAGTACCGTCAACCTGAAATTATATGTGCAACAGATATAGCAATTACGGGACATATACTTGAATTGTATCTATACTTGGATAACTTACAGTTATGTAGATAGCGATACTGAGCTCTGTCTCCTGGATAAGACGTGAGTTGTGTTTTGTCTTCTGGTGCTGGTTCACATTTACCTGGCGCCAGTGGCCCAAAATTAGAGAATGACGACTGTTTATAGCCCTTAGAATTGCTAATGGTGATTGTTAAATCTCGAAACAATAACAGAATAATAATTAAAAAAAAAACGAAACTGACGGACAGTATCTTTACCGGATACTGGGATGTACTGCATTGACTCAGACTGAATTCTGCCTTTCCTCATTACTGTTCCCTGCTAATTTGTATAAGATATGTTCCGAAGTGGTATTTTTTTTTTTATTGGAGGTTTAACGACCACCATGAGCAACTCAATGGGCTATAAGCAGTCGCCCGTCCCTAATTTAGGGTCACTGGTTCCAGGGATGGGAGAGAGCCAGTGCCTTAAGACAAACACAACATCCATGCCTTACGGGATTCGATCCCGGACCCCTTTCGGACGAATGATCAGAGGCCATCGCTTAGACCACTGCGCCACCGGGGCGGCACCGAAGTGGTATAACTAGAACATTTCAGTGATTTACTCTTTGCACTAAAGTGGCACATCGTGATGCAACTACTGTATTTGGTCACACACTGACTTCTGTAAACTATAAGTAAATACTAGAAGTTGCAGAAGAAGGAAAATTTTTACACTCTAGCGAGTGGTCTGATATAATGGATACCACTTATCATAAATTTTGGTATTTGATATCGTGGATTTTTTATTTTATTTTTGTATAGTACAAAGCTTATTACAGGGAAACGCCATTTAGCTGACATCTCAAGCTGTCTTCAGAAATACTATATTTGATAACATCTTTGAGCCATGGTAGCGGAGATGTCATGGTCGCAACTTGTCAATGGTGTGTGTGTCTGTCTGTCTGTCTCTCCTGATATCTTACATGTTACTGTCTCTTAAGGGGAGAAATTCTGTGCAAGCTGTGATTAAAATATTGGTGATGCCTACTTTTTTATATGATCCAAAATGGTAGATATTTTCTCCGTACTCTAGAACCTAACTGATAACAAAACAAGCCAAAGGAATGCATTTTAACTCCCTTAGTGCGCAGTTTCACCAGGTGAGTTTTTCAGTTGAAAGATACCCAGTCCTGCTTTACAAGGTTCATGATTTAATGCCGTACCTAGGTGGTAATTTGTTATCCTCTGGACAGGTGTCTAATGTATGGGCTCCAGCTCCCTATTTTCAATTAGAAGTTGAAGTTTTACCGTAAAGTTAATGGGTGCCTGAACATGGAGGCTGCAGAAGAAATTCTTGCAGTTATTTGTTTGCTTATTAGGAATGGGCGTCATTCACATTTAAAGATAAAACAACATTGTATAGATACAGAAAGCAATATATACATGGGAACCGAACTCTACCCTCAAAAGGGAGATGAGCACGGGAAAAAGTTTTTTGAAAAAAATACATCTCCAAGGATTCCTCGAAGGCCCGGCCCGGTTTAATCTCGCTGGTATGACCTTAACTGCAAATAACTAACTAGGCTGCTTCCCAGCAAAATGAGCAAGTGTCGACATTTGTGTGTCATACCTAATTAAGAAGCCAGATTTAAGTACTAAATAGAATCCTTCATTTGAACTAACTCATTAGCTGACACTTAATTATTTTTTACTTCCCAACAATAAACAGGTGCTGGTATGACACTTTCATGCTGCAAGGCAGACAGGAGTAATGCTTGCTGCTCACTCACCAGCAGAAATCATGACACAGTTTAAGCTGCGCTTATTAGATCTTTTGAAATCTGAGTTTGGTAACTGTAACCCAAGAGTTTGATTTCACAGCACGGACTGACATTTAAAATTTTCACCATTGCTTGTGTATGTTAATTTTCCGATTGCCCCTTCATTGAAATTGATTGGGTCTGACACACTGTACTGCCAAATGCGTTAAAATGTGAAACGCAGTTGCCCCAAAATAGTTTTTGATTTGTCAGCATTGATTTGGTAGTTTCTGTGAAATATAAGCATGAACTGGAAGATGTCGAATAATGTCTTCCGATTCACACATGGATTGGTTAAGGAGTAATGGGCTTACTGATAGTCCCCGCAGTGCGGGGGGACCTCACGTCTAACAGGGCCTCTAGTCTCAGCAGAAGGATTCAAAATTTTTGTGCAAACTTCATATGAAACTGGTTAAATAAATCGCCAGGAATTTTCGAGGGCAGCTTTCAATGAAGAATTAAAAAGAAAACAATTTTTGGCATTTCTTTTTCAGTAAATAAATAAAATTTTCAAGATATTATTTTCGCTTTAGTTTATAAAAACTGGGTGACGGGAAAACAGCTATTACAGAGGACTTTGAGGCCCCTTTTCATAACCATAGTAATAGTTGCTATGTAAGTATACATGTACACTGAAGTGCCATAAAAACTGGTACACCAGTCTAATACTTGGTATGTCCCCCAAGGGAGCGTAGGACTGCAGAAATACGACAGGGCATGGACTCCACTAGCTTCTGGAAATATGCTGTAGGCAATGCACACCATACTTCCTGCAGAGCGTCCCACAATTCGGGTGTATTCCGAGGTCTCGGATTCCTGTGTTCGGTAGCGCGTTGCATGGCATCACAAATGTGTTCTATCACGTTCAGATTTGGGGACTTAGGTGGGAATGGCAACAACCCAAACTCAGATGAATGCTCCTCTAATCATAATGTGGCGTCCCGACACTTGTGTGGAGGTGCATTGTTCTGTTGGAACAGGCCCAACCCATCAGCATGAATGCAGGACATGAACGGATGTACCTCTTCAGAAAGGATGCGCACATAGCGTTGGCCGGTCAAAGGCGTTTGTAGACGTACCAGGGGTCCCAGTGAAGTCCAGCTAAACACAGCCCATACCATTACGGACCCCCCACCAATAGGTACAGTTTCTTGTTGACAGGCGGGATCCATGGCTTCATGGGGTTTGCGCCACACACGAATCCTTCTATCTGCCCGATACAGTTGGAAATGTCACTCGTCAGACCAGGATACTTGTTTCCAGTCATCAAGTGTCCAGTGGCGGTGTTGCCGTGCCCAAGCGAGGCGCATAGCTCTGTGTCGTGGACCCATCAAGGGGACTCGAGTTGGGCGTCGGCTCCCAAAGCCCATATCGTGTAGGGTACGTTGCACAGTCAGGACGCTGATGCTTGTTGAGGCTCCAGCATTGAATTCCGATGACACCTGCGAGAGTGTTGCCCACCTACCGCGTGAAACGATTCTTGACAGCCGACGATGGTCACGTTCACACAATGTCTTTTTACGGCCACACTAGTATCGTAGGCTCGAATTCTTGTAGTCACGGTACACCCTTGCAATGGTCGTCCATGAAAATCCGAACTTCGCTTCTACCTCTGAACCAAATACTCTGGCCCATCTCACGAGCGCCAACTATATATGACACCGCGTTGAAAAGCGATTAAATCGTTATTACATGTCATTCTCATGCGGAAAGCAGCTCTGACAGCTGGCAAGGATGTCTATCGCTTTATATACGCACTGGCGAACGCAACCGAGTAACTAAGCATCCTTCAGAATATAATGAGCTAAAAGGTGTTCTTCGCGCGAATGATAAAACAGAGACCCGTGCCATTTTTTTATAACACTTCCAAAAGAAAAGACTTTTACGATGTGCAAAACACTAGGACATTATGTTAAGTGTTTCTTTTATATTCAAAAGTAAACATTTAAAGTAACTTTACTCTTTTTGTGCCACAATTGTTAATTTATTTGCATACTTATGTTCTCTTTTTGTATAAATCGAAAAAGGTTATTATACCCTGTCACACAGCCGTTACGTTTTTTGTGAGCTTGATCGTGAGGCATTTTAAAGAGGCTGGCCTTAGTTCTCCAAAAGAATAAAATTTGCATGATATGATTAGCATTGGCGTAAGCGTTTTGTAATACTTTGTATTGGTATAAAACTAGGGCAATCATTTTAATTACAATGTGTGCAATTAGTGTTACACGCAATAAAGTGCAACAATTTTGGTTTTACGAAAAATAGCCATAGGTTCAGAAGAATTTGAATTATTAAAACGCCCGTAAAGCCCAGTTAATAACACAGAATTCAAAAATTTCAGTAATTGAAAACAAATAGATTTTCGCAAAAGGGCCTCGAAGATATTTTTTGCGGGGTGGCCTCGATTTTTACAGGTACGCCACTGTAAGGAATTCAGAAATCTAATGTTGTTCGGCTTCATCCCACAAATGCTCAATGTGGTTGAGATCTGAGAAATAATGTTGCCATAGAAGCAGGGGAAAGTCTCCATGTTCCTAAAGCCACTTCGAGACAATGTGGTCATTGTGGTGTGGTTACTGGAAGTACCAGTTACCTCCATGGGGCAGAGCATGGCTATGGTTGTATGAACTTAGTTGGCAACGGTATTTAAAATCCATTGGGTATTCAGGCGTGGACCCACTCAAATCTAGGACCTAAAGTCTCCTATGAAAACATTGCCTACATCTCATTACACCGCCCTCTCCATCCTGGAGAGCCGTTACCATGTAAGTTGGATCCACGCTGTCGTGCTGCTGTCTCAAAATCCTCGCGCTATTCGTCAGACCACATGGCCTGTTTCCGATTATTTGGTGTCCGCCTCCCGTGTTCTGAAGCCTACTGGAGACGTCTGAACTTGTTCACTGTTGACAGTATTTGTACAGAAAGGTTTTGTGCCGTTGTAATGCAGATTGCGCAATGTTCGGCGTGCTGTGCACTGAGATTCCGTTTGGCATTTGCTCCGATTCAATTCCTCGGTTATTAGATTAGCTGTTGCGCATCTCTGGCCCATATACAAACATGGCTATCCTCCGCTCACCTGCCTAGGGCATCAAAGAGCTGTTTCAGGCTTCAAGTTATGTGTTCACTACCGCTTTATTGTTGCATCAAACACTAGAGGTATACTCTTAGTACAATTGCCCTTCCAAATAGTTTGAGGCACAGGGGTGACCATTCATCCGAGATAGGTTCGGATTCAAATCCATGGATGGTGTTTGTCTAGTAGCTCTCCCCTTCTCTGGACCATCGTCATCATCCTCAATGGCTCAACAGCCCTGTGTGGGCCCTGGTCTTCTTCAGAAATTTCTACCAGCCTTCCTTATTCAATGACAAACTCCTCTAATTTTGTTACTCCTAAAGCCTTAATATCTTGCATCACTTCATCTTCCCATCTTAATTTAGGTCTTCCAATTTTTCCTTTTTCCTTCCGGCTTAGTATTAAACATCTTCTTAACTATTCTATTACTATCCGTGCGTGTAATATGTCCAGCCTAACCTAATCTATTTCTTATTGCGTACTTAATGTCTGGCTCATTGAATGATCTGTATAGTTCTGTAGTTCATGGTTGTATCTTTTCCTGCCCACACCATTCTCTTGGACCAGTGGCCCTAAATTCAAGACGAGCGACTTCCTATAGCTATGAGTTGCAGATGGTGGTCTCTCATTAAACCTCGAAACAAACTTCTACATTCCACAAGTGCTGTAGGTTTTGCTAAACATAGGAATGAATGGGAAGCGAATCCCTGAAACAAACAACTCTTCACACACATTCATGAAAGGCATATACGCATCGATTTGCTGATACTTTCACCATTCTTGAGCACCCACTGTCATTAGATTGTTCACTACCTGGGAAGCCGGTCAGGGCACGTCGCTTTTCAATCTCACCTAATCTATTGTATATCTGTTTGGGGATCGACTATTTTATACAATATGAAAAAACTTAAGTCGTTACAAAATAGATTCATAAGACTACTACAATTTAAACTACAAAATACTCAATTTTCAAATACAGTCTTTCAGGCTAGACTCAGTCTAAACGATTTTAACATACTAACTATTCAACAATTTCATATCTATAGTATAGGTAAACTAATGTTTTTGAGAATTAAAAATGGTTATTACCAAGATTTAATTACAATAAATACTCAGTCATGATTATTCTACAAGACATAAAACAACATTAATCCCTATGTTTCCACTAACAGAACGATTTAGATCATTTGTTAATTATACTGGTCCTGCATTATGGAATACATTTCCTACTGATATTGTATCACTTAATAATATTAATATATTTAAAGGAAAACTCAGGCATTTCTTACTGACAAAAAAGCTCATAAAGTATTACCTTTATTAATTGATAGTACCACCCTAGCTGTGTTTGATATTGTGTGGACTTTACTTGTTTATGTTTTTTGAATTTTTTTATTTTCATGAAAATTTTGATGCTTTGGGAGAAGAGGGCACGTCAGGCCTATCAGGCCTTTTCCCTCCTCATTCCCTGTTGTTACAAAATATATTATTTGTGTTATATATTTATGATTATGTAATACCATGTCTGTAACAACTAAAATGCAATAAATGAAATGAAATTCAATAACAATTTCCGAACTACTGAGGGTGCTTCTGTTCGCGTCATATTGCGTACATGACGACGGAGGACGTGACAGCTTATTTGCATGAAAGGGTCTGCTAAACCTAATAAATGGGCCACTCATAGCAAATTTTTCTAAGGATGTACTAAAAGTTCATCTGTCGAACTCCTTTCCTTCCTTTTCCGAAGCCTTGTGCGTAATATGATTTAACAGAAATTAAACTTTCGGTTGCTGCCTTTTATGCTAAACGAGAATGAGCCCACATGTGATGCATGATGGTTAAAGTTATGCAATGAATGGTTTATATGTAATGTTGTGCCGTTTAAAAAGACTGACAGTTTAAAATCAGTCATGGCTGAAGCAGAGTAATCTTGTAGCCTACATCTGCGTAGTGCCGTCATCATAATCATTATCGTCGGTACCTCTACTTCATTCTGTGAGCAAAAGTGAACTGGCCGTCCGTCAGCGTCTAGAATCAGGAAGCAGTGGCAGAATGACCTTCTTCCAAGCATAGCTGAAATACCTGTGTCGGATCTTTAATGCGTACACATGCTCGGGCTCATTGTCTTCCTTTTACGTGCGGGTGGCCGACCTCAGCTCTGGTTTTGAGCAGAGGGAAAATAAAAGAAAGGTCAAAATCATGCATATGCAAGGGTTTCGCCGACGAAGCAGCAGCTTCAAAACTCCATGCAGAAGTGTTACATAGAATATTTATGTTATGTTAATAAGGTATTCATAGATTTTTATTTCAATTGTGGTTTGTATTTTGTTATCTAATGCATGGACTTGCTTAGATTCTTTCGCCCAGAAAACAATGAATTTCACGACGATAATATTCTCTGTCCTATGACAAGTCAGTTTGTACATTATCTTATCGCAGAAATTTGAGATAATGTTCGATTCCAAAGAAATGCTTTTCTCAGGAGCTCGTTCGCGATAGCAGAAGTTGCTTTTAAAACGTTTTCGTTTGGGGCTTTAATGACCATGAGCAACTTTGTGCTATAAGCAGTAGCCCGTCCCTAAGTTAGCCACTGGTTTCAGGAAAGGGAGCGAGCCAACGCCGTAAGACAAGTACAATATCCATGCCTCATCGGGACAGGAACCCGAGTCCCGCAAGAACGAATGATCCAAAGCAAGCGCCTTAGACAACTTCGCCGCAGGTGCTGCTTTAAAACTTCTGCTGTAAATGTAGTGTGTGTACACACACACAGGTCGAAAAATATGATACTTGTCCACCAGTCAGCAGGAAATGTCGGCCAGACGCAACCATTAATCACTGGGTTATTGCATGCTTGCCTTGTAGGGTCACTTGTCGGCTGTAATTTTTGACTCGTCATGGACGAGTGTAATTTTGGACCCGTGTGTGTGTGTGTGTGTGTGTGTGTGTGTGTGTGTGTGTGTGTGTGTGTGTGTGTGTGTTCGTTCTAGTCATGCAGCTTATATATATATATATAAGCTGCATGACAAGACAGAAACTCTAAAATACAATATAAATACACTGCTGGCCACCCAAAATGCAATACAAAGAAGAAAGCATCCGATTTTCCTGAAATTAGTAGCATGCGTCGCCAGCGAGAGGACATGCAAACGATTAGCATTGCAGGGCATATGCAAATCATGTGCGCCCGGCACGCCACCAAGAAGTACTATAAGAAGGGTGCACAGAAGGCTGGGTGTAAGTAGTGGAAGTGTGTTGTGCAGCCGGACCTGTGCGTGGGAAGCTTCCTGATGCCTCGTCGCAAAATACGGCAGACGTTTCGGAGTTCGACAGAGGACGAATAGTAGCTTATCGCGAGAACGGTTTATCGTACCGAGACATCGGCGCCTGTGTGGGACGACATGCAGCTACAGTGAGGTGAGTATGGATTCGGTGGGTGCAGGAGGGACAGACGGACCTACGTGAGCGATTGTCGCAGCCGCGGCACACCACCGAACGAGAAGACCGCCATGTTGTGCGGCGGGTGTTGACGACTCTCCCCGCCACATCACGAACGTTAGCGCAGGAATTAGGGTGTGTTGCGCAACAACCTGTGTTAGCGCGTACCGTTCGACGTCGTCTTCAGGAGCGGGGACTTATCGCACGGCGCCCATTGCTCCGATTACCATTGACGTTACACCACCGGAGAGTGCGACGGCAGTGGTCCGTTGAACGCCGCACTTGGACTACGGAATGGCACGACATTGTCTTCTCCGACGAATACCGCTTCGGCCTGCAACACCACGATTGTCGGATCCGTGTGTGGCGGCACCGCGGCGAGAGACTGTATGACGCCTGCATTATGCATCGCCATACCGGTCTGTCGCATGGCGTTATGGTTTGAGGCGCAATTTGATATGACACCCGGACCGCTCTGGTACGCATCGCCGGTACATTCAACGGCCACCGCTACATATCCGATGTTTTGGAGCCTGTAGTCCACCCTTACCTGCAGGACCTGCCAGCAGCCACGTTTCAACAGAACAATCGTGCAACAATTCTTCACGGCCCACCAGGTGTCACTGCTGCCGTGGCCTACCTGTTCTCCTGATATGTCGCCCATCGAACACGTCTGGTCGCTGATCGGCAACCGAGTGGCCCGGCAAGCACCACCCGCGGCTACGCCTAATGGACAGTGGCAGCGTGTGGAAGCAGCCTGGAACCACATACCCCGAGCCCACATCCAAAGCCTCTTTCGTTCGATGCCGCGGCGTGTAGAGGCCGTTATTGTCAGCCATGGGGGCCACACGAACTATTGATGTCTGCGTGTTCCGTAAGTCACACGGGCCTGTAAGCTCAATCGTTTCATCTTTGTATCTGTCGTTATGTGTCCAGTTATCTCGTGTCCTTCTTGGTGTTGCATTTTGGGTGGCCAGCAGTGTAGGAACAAGATATAAATATTAGGTGTGCAACTTAATTATCCGCCCCTAACAGCAAGCGATCATGGAACGTCGGCAAATGCAAACAGCTGTGTGCCGCCCCGGTGGCGCAGTGGTCTAAGGCGATGGCCTCTGATCATTCGTCCGAAAGGGGTCCGGGTTCGAATCCCGGTGAGGCATGGATGTTGTGTTTGTCTTACGGCACTGGCTCTGTCCCTTCCCTGGAACCAGTGACCCTAAATTAGGGACGGGCGACTGCTTATAGCCCATTGAGTTGCTCACGGTGGTCGTTAAACCTCCAATAAAAAAAATAGCTCTGTGTGATAATGGCTGATTGCAGCGCCATTCAACAGCTTTCCAGGCAACCGTAACCACTCACAGCTGTAGTGACAGAAGGGACGAAAGTTGACGGTGAAAGCAACTTCGTTCGAGAAGCAACATTTGAGGCACTGCCTCCTGTTCCCGTTTCAACTGGAAAAAAAAGTGCCGCGGAAGCCCAGCAAATTACCTGTGCTGCTTTGGGTGATGAGGCTGCTGTGTCCTACAGTACGTGTAAGAAGTGGTTCTAGCAGTTTAAGAAGAGAAATTTCGATCTCCGTGATGCAGAACGCCCGGGACAGCCACAGAAAGTTGACGATGAGGTACTGGAACAACCGTTGGACGCGGATCCCTGTCGCACATAGTCGGAGCTCGTCCAGGAACTCGGAGTAACACGGGAAGCCATTGCAAAACGCCTGCACAAGCTTGGGCGAATTCACAAGGAGGGCCGTTGGGTGCCTCGCCAACTCATAGCTGCGAATAAGTCTAGGCGCTACGATGTTACTGTGTTCTTGCTCTCCAGATTCATGAAGGATTTCCTCCACAAGAATTTGACCTGTGATGAGAAGTGGATCCTCTACGATAATCCTAAGCGGTGCAAATCGTAGGTTTATCCAGGTCAACCTACCACAAGTACCGCCAAACCAGAATATCCATGCCAGGAAGTTGTTGCTGTGCATATGGTGGGATCAGCGCGGTGTCGTACACTATGAGTTGCTCAAACCTCGTGAAATGGTCAATGCTGAGCGTTATTGTCAGCAACTCATTCGTGTAAGTGACGCAATGGAGACGAAAAGACCATACACCGGCAAGGGCAGAAGGTCGGTCCTGTTGCTTCATGATAACGCGCGTCTTCACACCGCGAAAACGACTTTAAACACGATCACCGACCTGGGATGGGAGATTTCGTCCCACCCGGCGTATTCTCCAGACTTCGCCCCATCGGATTATCACCTCTTTTTCGCTCCCTGCAACATCACCCGAGTGATCGCGCTTCACTTCTGTCGAGGAAGTCCACACAGGTATTGCTGACTTTATCAACTCGAAACAGCCCTCTTTTTTCCGCAGTGACATTCGGCAGCTCCCTGACCAATGGCTCAAATGTATCCAGCACGACGGGGATTATTTCCCTGATTAGTGTGGTGTGTTTGTTTGTTGTCTCGTCGGGTTAGGTCGTTTGCAGTGCACGGTAGTGTCGCACGTTACGTAATATTTTTTTATACGTAAGAGGATAGTGTGTGAGTAGATGACTCCTTTCTACGACACATTTCTTAGAAGCTGCCACCAGATCAATTCCTTACCTTATATGAACCGATCACCGTATCTTACTTAGCCGCTCGTCCGAGGCATGGTGAAGGATCTGTGAGTTAGATGATACAGAGCTGCTAAACACTTACAATCTGTACACGGTTCTATTTACATTCTCTGGCTTGCATAAGAATATTCAAATATTAGTACATCTTTCGTATTGTTGACTCCATACTTTTAAGCGGATGAGATTCAGTGTCCGGCAACACAGTTCTGGATGAGATACAATGTCAAAGTTCCTGTTGAGATACACAGACACACACAACATTTAAGTAACACAGATGGAGAGTGAACTTTGATTACGTCAGACAGCGGCCTGAATATTATAGCCCTAAATAACCCGCTGGTATTAGAACATCATTCGTATAACCAAACCCTCAGGTTGGTTCTGCTACAGTGCTACTCCACCTCAGTGGAACAGCATTATTAATGGCTGGATTTCATATTCCACACCGCTATCACGGAAAAAAAGAAGCGTCTTCTTCGATCACGTTCAGAGACCCAAGAAAGAGAGAAAGTCCGTTGTAACTTTTCGCGCCTCTTCAACTTTTCTCGTGCCCGGAGACTGTTCGCCCAATGGTGTGCCAGAATGCTGAGTGGCTGGGCCATGTGGTTTCTCTCAATGTCCAGCACCCAGCAAAACTTTCCGTGACACCCCAGGGTCGAGCATGTGTCAAGCCCCTCTTCCCCGCAGAATTCACTGAGGAAAGGATTTTTTTCTTTCTTTTCTTCCACTGGCACATACAACATGGCTGACCCATCGCCATCCTCTCTCTCGCTGACAAGAAATGGCATCCCATCTCCCAGCTCGTATTTATTTTTCACCTTTCAGACCCTAAAATCTCCCAATTTTTCTCACGTCATCACAATTAGATACGTATTCGATTTGCTATAATTTGCTGTCAACGTGTCGTACCTTTGGCCGATAATTAAGTTGCACATCTAATATAAAATACAATTCCTATAACTCATCACTTAAGATTCTACTATAAAACCAAATAGCAGTAAGCCCATAAATCACAGAACAAATCAACACGACCTTGATTTCGGAACAACACATTGCAGACTCTCTGTACATAGTGTCCGAATATATAGGCCATATAGGCCATTCCCGCCAAGGAATGGCCTATATATAATATCTCACTGAAGGCACAAATAAGATTATTCCCGCAAAGGAATGACCTATATATGATCTGTTTGAACTGTGCACATGACATTCGGAAACTATTTACAGAGTCTACAATGTGTTGTTCCTAAATCATGGTCGTGTTGATTTGTTCTGTGATTTATTGTTTACTGCTATTTGGTTTTATAGTAGGATCTTAAGTGGTGAGTTTTAGGAATTGTATTTTATATTTTTATCTGGTATCTATTTATATTGCGCGCGCGCGCGCACACACACACATATGCAATATATCATCATCATCATCATCATTGTCAACCATTATCAATCCACTGCTGGACGAAGGTCTCCCCAAGTTTCCTCCACAACAGTCTGTCTTGTGCCAGTCTCCTCCATGTCAGCCCTGCATACTTTCGAATTTCATCCACCCATCTCCCATGTGGTCTTCTTCTGGGTCTTTTCCTGTCCCTTGGAATCCAATCTAAAATTTCGGCTGTCCATCGATGATCTGTCCTTCTGGCAGTATGTCCAGCCCATTGCCATTTCAGGGATTTAACTCTGATCATGATGTCTTCCACTCTTGTCATTTTTCGGATCCATATATATATATATATATATATATATATATATATATATATATATATATATATAGCAAAACTGAAGACTAAGGAAAAACTTTAGAATTTAAAACGAAAGTTGCAAAATAACCTGAAGATCAAAACGCGCAACGCAGCAGTTTTGAAAATTCAGAATTCACATTCTATTAAGAAGATACCTAAGCAAAAAAATACATATATAATTTTGACTCACACCAAGTACAACATAGAAAAGGTTATGTATCTACCTGTGTGAGTAAAAGGAGAAAAGATAAAAAAATAATAAAATAAAACAACTGAATGTAGAAGGTGTCTAGAATACTGAGCTTTGGCTTTATCAAGGACCAGCAAAAACTCTGCATTTTCTCACTTCCACAAAGACCTAGTTGGAAATGGGTTTCTGCAAGGCCATAGATGCAAGTAACATTCCCACCTAAAATTGTTTTAAAAAATATATATATGTCATGTCCTCCGCAGAGTTGTATGACCTAGCACTAGTTAAAAATTTCGCTTGCATCCATTAACCTTCCTGGCCCGACCCATGCTCTTCATCTGTCACTATTAAACAGAGAGAAGACCAAAGAGAACTCAAGCTGTGAGAGCGACACAATAACCAGAAACAATCCTCAGCCACAACGAAATGCCAAGCCCGTCTGAGAGAGAATCCAAACCCGAAAAACAATGCAAAAGAAGTCCAAATCCCCTACATTGCAATTAAAAAGGAAATATCAATTCTTAAAAAACAGATTTCTGAAAGAAAACTTGAGTCTAAAACCCCCACTCTACAACTTATGACAGCACGAAAACGAGAACAAGTCAAAGACAACAACCAACCAAAGAAAACCCTGTGAAAGCCATATGACTCAAACAGTTAGTTGCAACATGTACAAAGCACTTCAGCAGTGCTCCAAGTGCATAATTAATTAGTCATTAAGCACTTAACTATTTCTAAAACACAGCGCATAGAAAAGGAACAAGCTTAGCCATCCGCTGCTCCCAGGTACCCCAAAAGACGCGCAAAGTTACAAAGAAAAGAAAGAGTTAAAACCCGCAAAAATGCCAACAGACAAGCCAGTGCCCAAAAGCTGAAAAGCAAAAAAACAACAGAGAAAAAGCACATGAAGTACAAACATTGAACCCATAAAACCTAAAACCCAAATACTAGGAAGAGAGCTTACCTCTTGTGCGACGAAACTTTCTCCTCACAAGAGCAAAACATGGCTGACCTCTTCCGCCACTCCCCAGTCGCTGGGGGCAGTGCGGGTGGGGCTGATGGCCTCCTCACACAGAAAGAAACCAACTCGCGGAGATTTCAACCAGAGAAAAAAATATATAAACCCAAGACTGCGGATCCGCATGATCAGAAAGAGCAGAATCAACTCTCCAGAACACATGAGAAACATTATAAAATACACGAGTAGTGTATTTAATAATCTTTGCATGCATTAAATCACCCTAGTGAGCCCCTATAGATCAATCAGAATCTTATTAATTTTAATGTTGGTTTTACTATTTTTAGTATAGCTATCCCAGTGATGAATAACTAGTTTTCTTTTTTATTTGTTTTTATTTTCTTTTATAAACAGATTTTTAAGCTTTTTTTTGTGATTTTGTCTCAGGAATCTTCCCTTCATTAAGACATCGAGTTGGAGTAGAAATCTTTCACTCTTGTCAAAATTTCGCTTCTATTTCTTGTTACAGAACCATCTGCTTTTCTCAGTGCCATAATCTGTTTTCTTCCCTCACTGAGATGTCCCTTTGCTATCTTTAGGCTTTGGTTGTTTTCAATTGCTTTGCTTACTAGTTCACAGTTGAATTTCCTTACGTCTTCAGTGATACGTTTTCGTACTGTCTTGCATAGCTCTATATATTCCACTTTGGAAGTCACATCTTCTTTAGTTGTCCTCATCTCTCTTCTTTTTTGCATCAACATTTTGGTTTTTCCTGATAATTTGTTTACATGCAACTTGTTCTTAGAACCAGCTAATTTTGTTGCTGTTTCCATAAGAGCTTTGGTTACTTTTCTGTTAACTTCAGAAATATCCAGTTCTTCCGATGTTAGGCCTCCTAAAGCAGAGAATCTGTTCTTCAGTTCCAACTTGAAGGTATTATGGTGTTTTTTAAGGTTGGTTATGTCAATAGATTTTGTTTGTCTTATGAGCTTGCCACGTTCAAGTTTAGTGTTGAGGTGCATCTTACATCTCACCAATCTATGGTCACTACCTGTGTTGAACTTGTTTAGCACACTGCAGTCTTCTATGACGAATTTTTTGTTACACATAATAAAATCTATATATATATACATATGTGGAGCTAGGAATCTTGGATAAAGCTTTGGTGTTGTTTGTCCAACGGAGCTGGTTCTTTCCCTTCCCTGGAAGCAGTGGCCTTAAGTTTGAAAAGGGTTTTTTTTTTTTTTTTGCTACAGTCTGATACTAACGGAAATCGCAAAAAAAAAAACAAACAAACCTCTTTTTTGGAACGTGGGACCAGAGGGATGTTTAATTAAATTAATTATATAAAGTAAGAGTTCTGTTCCCGAGATACCGTACGCCTTGAAAACTTGAGATTTAATTGATAAAAATGAGCGACTGAAGGCACAAATAAAGCCTATTACAGTTCCTCATACATCCCTTTTTAAACATCGGTATGAAGAACAATGTTAGCTATAATACTGTACAGTTTGTAAATGAATTTCTGTGAAAATTCTGGGACTCAAGCTTGTGGCTGAGTTGTCAAAGGCGTAGGCTTTTGACTAATTGCTTGAGCTCGTCCAGAGTTCGAATCCAGTAAAGTATGGGCAGTGAATTTGACCTATGACGCTGGCTATTCTCCTTCGTGGAATCAGTGACCTTAAATTTCGGAAGGCTGTCTAGCTTAACCCTTAGCTCGCTATGTTTCTTAACTCTCTCTTCCCCTCCGGAAAAAGTAGGGGCTTTGAGCAGTTAGTGCTTCATTCAACTAAATGTGTGTGCACAATCACCAGAATTGATTTTCCAGTTAATAGCGTAAGAATTTAGTTAACAAAACACTAACAAATATTTCCAAACGATATTTCGTGTGATAAATTATGCTTTTAGATTTACATGATCATGTTTTACTTTCATTTTTTCAGTGATTTGTTATTCTTCCAAGAGCTGGCTGTAAATTGCTGATTTTTTTTAACGTTTTAGTTGAAACATAACGAAACAATGAGGTAATAGACAAGTACCTGAGAAATAACAATTTTTTTTATTCCTTACACACACCCCTGTAAGAGAGCCGTAAGGGTCCAACGGTTAGTAAATTACCTTCGATAGAAAATATTTTGATTACGTATTTTCCCCCCGAGATCATTTATTTCCGAAGTATGGGAAAACGTTTAAATACTGGCATTCTGAGAGAGGTATTTGTAGTTGCATATTTTTCCATAAGCAAGGGACAAACATCTAAAGAGAAAGAAAAAAAAAGTGACAACATCGATATCCTTTTTTATGAAACTTGATTACCTGATTACATGTTCCTGCTGTAATAAAAATTGGCAAGTATGATCACATTTAGGTGGGCAGCAAACGTTTCACTTGTGCTCCCAGTATGAACACATTGAGGTGTGCACCAAACGTTTCACTTGTGTGCTCTCAGTATGAACACATTGAGGTGGGCAGCAAACGTTTCACTCGTGTGCTCTCATTTGATCACACTGAGGTGAGTATCAAACGTTTCACTTGTGTGCTCCCAGTATGAACACATTGAGGTGGGCAGCAAACGTTTCACTTGTGCTCCCAGTATGATCACATTGAGGTGTGCACCAAACTTTTCACTTGTGTGCTCCCAGTATGAACACATTGAGGTGGGCAGCAAACGTTTCACTTGTGCTCCCAGTATGATCACATTGAGGTGTGCACCAAACTTTTCACTTGTGTGCTCCCAGTATGAACACATTGAGGTGGGCAGCAAACGTTTCACTTGTGCTCCCAGTATGATCACATTGAGGTGTGCACCAAACGTTTCACTTGTGTTCTCCCAGTATGAACACATTGAGGTGGGCAGCAAACGTTTCACTTGTGCTCCCAGTATGATCACATTGAGGTGTGCACCAAACGTTTCACTTGTGTGCTCCCAGTATGAACACATTGAGGTGGGCAGCAAACGTTTCACTTGTGTGCTCCCAGTATGAACACATTGAGGTGGGCAGCAAACGTTTCACTTGTGTGGTCCCAGTTGACCGCATTGAGGTGTGCAGCAAACGTTTCACTCGTGTGCTCTCAGTTGCTTGTTTTTTGATGAACATGGTTTCGATTGGTGTCTTTAGTAGGCCTGAGTTATTTCGGTTATAAAAGATCGCAGTCTATGCATTGAGCATGATGAAAAATTGATTAAGTGCTCTGAAAATTCGCTACTGATATTACATGTCTGCCAATTTATGATGGCGATTCAAGAATTAAATCCGAATACAAATAAGGTTTGCTTCCGAAGTAAGTAACTATTTTGAATTTGGAGTCTGTGCTGAAGTTTTACACCGTTGAATTAGAAATTACGACGATTTATGTTAAATTTTTACTGACTAAAATATTTTATTAAGAAACTACAAAAGCATTGTCGCAGGGTGGTGAACTTTATAAGACCAATCGAACGTGAAAAAGTGCGCCTTCGTGTTAAGATTTTATGGTCTGGTGATCGCGTAGCCCGTGTTGCAATAAGAAACCTGTTCCTGATTTTGCCTCTGTTTGTGATTTATCAAGCTCGGATACGTTATCTGGCATGTTCACAAGCTATTTATAGAAAATGTTTGAAAATGGTAGCGAACTTTAAAAAATTGTAAATATGCGTCTATTGTGATTCGTTTGACCATAAAAATGAAACAAAGTTTTCTTTTCTACTGAGTTATCGGTTAGTCAGAAGATTTGGTTTGATAGCTTTTAGTAGGTGTAAGTATCAAGATTCCCTCTTCAGGACGACGCAATAATTTTAAGTCTTTGGAGGAGTTTGCTACACGCTTTAAAGATGAATACGGCATTTCTGTCCAAAAAATTGCAAAGATTTATTTTTCGTTATTTATTTACGAGAAAAGAAAAGCTTGTTGTAAACCACGTTTAACTCTTTAAGCAGCCGAGGTACCTGAACCAAACTGTTTCCAAATTTTTTTGACAATGCGAACATTTCTGTTTCGGCAGCAAATTTAAAAAAAAAATTGCTCCCGAAACAGAAATATTCACATTGCTCCCAGGTTTTATGAAAGTAGCAGCAAAAGCCATTCCTCTCCGCCTCTCATATCAGCAGTTCCGACCAATAATCCTGTTATTGGTGATAAGCGTTCACTTCTATTTCTTTGTTCTCTGCTCCATGACCTGACTGTCCCCCGCTCCCTTACGTACAAAACGAATTTTGTCCCATTTCCGTACATAGCAGATCGGTTAGTGCCATTTTCGTACAGTTTCATCGCGCCTAATGTCATACGTGGGGAATGCTAAGGGAGAAAGTAAATGCTGATCCCCAGTCGAATTCCTCCGAAGTTGCAGTGATCACCATTCATTGTCTTCGTCAACCAATAGCGCTCATGGTAGGGTAAGCGGGAACAGCAATAAAAACTGAAAGGCAAATAGGCTGTCCGTTAATGTCATCTTTACAGTCTTCAACATTCGTCGCAGATGTTTAATTTCAAAACCGCTAACACAAAAATGCGTTTCTTTTTCTCATTAACTAGTATAGTTATGTATTTTCAGTATAGTTGGTGTATAGTTCCTTATTATTAATTGCTTTTCTATTTAATATTTCGTTCAAAGCTGCCGTCAAAAATCATGGGCTGTATCTTTAACCAGATTCGTATGAAGTTTCCACAAAAGATTTTGTAAAATATTTTTTCCTTAGGCTAGTCTCTTATAGCCGTAAACCCTCCCGCATTGGGGAAAAGGGGGGGGGATGCGGGGGCTATCATTACGCCCCTGACCCTCTGTCTTCTTTCACGCATACCTCACTGCTTACAGATCATCACATCTGTGTACGGAAATGACACTAGATGATTTGGATGAGTTCGAAAATGGGAAAAATTCATTTGTACGGAATTGGCACGTACAGAAGTGGGACACACGCCATGACCTAAGGCATCATGGGGAAGTGAAAGTCCCCCACTGACACGGACGTCCTACCACTGGGTACAAAAAAGTGGCTGAAAAATCTTCTCTCTCCTTTCTTAGGTTCGTCGCCTTTGTTATAGCCCTTTCAGCAGGTAATCAGTTGGAAAGGATAATTATCATCCCCCTAAATGACCACACAATGCTAAGGGCAAAGCAACGCTTTCTGATGCACAGGTTCACTCGTTCCAACCTCGCTCGGCCCACATCTTAGACAGCAAATACATTGGTTCGAGCTGATTCAGCCCATTTTGTTACCCCCCCCCACCAAGTTATTTCGTTTCAGCTGGCTAAAGGGTTAAAAAAATAAGTATCTAATGACTATGTTAGTGTTTTATGTACTGTTTGCTACTGGGCGTCCATCAGCAATCGAGAGGCTCGGGGCGCTGATTTCTCGTCTTGGTGTGCCTAGGTTGGACTCAGACAGCGAGACATACATCTTGTATTTGTCCCTCCTGTGCTAGTTCTATGCCATCCCTGGAACCAGTGACTCTAAATTATGGTTGGGAGACTAAGCCTTAAATGCTCGGGGAGGCCATTAAATTCAGGAAAAAGGAAAAGTAACTGGCAGTTCTGTAAAAGCACCTCAGTGATAGCGAACGCTGCGAAGTTAATTATCATTGTTGGCTGTCAGATTTTGTTTTATAAAAACAAAGTTTTACAGTAAATCCTTACAAATTACTTGAAGGTGCTGCTGAAAAGTTTATATGTAAGGTGACAGCGATTTCTGCAGTTATGTGCTTTTTTCTAAAGTGGATGCTTCCGAAGTAAGAAACAAAAACTTTTTAAGGAATTTATAGCTCGACAGTTAATTGTCCGGCTGCATCCTCTTCTTTGAATATGATGCTTCCTAAATGAATGGCAGATGTCTAAAGAATAACAGCGCAACAATCTAATCTCTTAAATTGCTTCACGCAACAGTAAATCGCTTAGTATTACGTCTTTCTCAAATCAGGTGCTTCTGGGGTCGAGAACTAAAATGCAAAGCACTAAAAACACTATGACTATACGTTGTTTCCCTTATCATATACGCATTTAGTTGCTTACTATATCTCTCACGCACATAAAAACAACGCACTCTTTCGTTACAATGAATCTAAAAGAATGACAAGGTGGCAGTTCTTTTGTTTAGGGCATTTTTGCTTCTGAATCTATCTACAGTAAAACCTCTCATCTAGGGGCACTCACGGGACATTTAGTTTTGCCCTTAACAGCGAGGTGCCCTTAAGAGTTATGCGTTATTTCTAGGTCACAGTACGTAGAAGTAACGCCACTCTTACGTTTCTCGCAGTGTGTAAACACCATGATTATTTTTACCTTGGCCATAGATAAAAATAATCATGCACAAGTGCGAGCATAGACAATCTAACAGAAAAGAAAAATATCGGAGCGGGAGAAAAACACTGGCTACCGTCCCGGTGGCCAAGTGGTCAGAGGCGCTGGCTTCTGCCTAATCGTCCGAGTTTAGCTTGGATTTGATACCCGGAGGAAGCATGAGTGAATTGTTAAAAAATTTCAAGTAGGTTGCATCGATAAGTGCTGCTACTTTACCTGTACCACTTTTTGGGCAAAGGGAGACCATCATGTACCATTTTTGGTCTCCCTTTTTGGACAAAGGGAGACCATTGTGCGATTCATAAAATACACAAAAAACATTAAACAATTATGCTTCACGGCATGGTATCCAACCTGAATGGTGCGAAGTTGCACCCATTGCACCATGTTTATATATGTTTCATGCGTAACACAGTGGTTTACCTTTGAGCCAAAAGTGGTACAGCACCACTTTTCGGTGCAACCTACTACCAATTTTTAATAGGGCAGTGTGCTTGCGGCTGCTTGTCTTACGGCAAGCACACCAGCCATGCCTCATCGCTTTTCTGGAAACTAGTGGCTCTCTCCCTTTCCTGGGGCCGCGGGTTGTCTAGAGGGCAACGTCCGTGACTGCCATGGAGAAGACCTCAGGTTCGATCCACTAAATAACCGCCGTGCGTCGGATGGGCATGTTAAGCCGTCGAACCCCGGGTACTGGCCCCCGGTAATAAATAATGGCGTCTTCCTCCCCCTTTCTACCTCGCTTCCGTGTCACTTTCCTATCGGACACTCTAGCCCAAATCTCCTAGCTTCCTATTTCTAAGGGTTGTTTTAAGACCTGGGGTCAGACACTCCCTTCCTAAAATCCTCTACACATGATCATGATCTTCCTATCCTGGAATGAGTGGTTTAAAATTAGGACCAGGAGACTGTTTATAAACCTCACGGCTGCTGATAGAAGTCGTTAAACTAAAAAAAAAAAAAAAGGGGGGGGGTGGCTGATTTTATTCGGAGTCGGTTCTTAACGTTTGTAGCGGTTCATCCCTAACAGTGGTGGGGGTGATTTATCAGTTAGAGAGGACACAGCCTCCTCCGATCTTCTCTCTTAAGAAATCTTGCTTATCCATGCAGGTGAATTCATGTAGAGTTACCTGGACTTAACTGGGGTATTCTAAATATGCCTTTGGGATGTTCTGATTGATATTCGCGTCTGTATCTGAGAAAGTCCGCAAGAGAGAGAGGAAGAATGTACATTATAACGCACGATGTTTCTCAGGGACCGTAGACATTGGTAATTGGTAGAGGCCTGTAATTGAGAGGTGTCAGTTAAAGGAAATTTTAAAGTACAGGAAAAACCTAGAAGAAAAGTTTTTTTTTTTTTTATCATTGTTATTATATTCTAACAAAACCAGATTTTAACTCTGGGTTGAAAAATATGAGTAACCATTATTAATTTTCGCTTACTTAAAGCGCTAAGTGATTCCAGCCATGTGATATGTTAAAATTCCAATAAATTCTAAGCCCGAGAACAATGCACGGTAGGTGATTTTTGGCTGCCATTGTTGCAAGATATTAGTTTACAGAGGTTTGTTTGTGTCTAGCACACCGGTGTACTTAGCAGTGAAAACGAGTTGAAAGTTGTTATTGAAAGTGTTGGGTGGACGCATAGTCAAATTCATTTTCTTGCCACTCTAGGTACCGATTCGGATGTGTATCTTCCCATTTCCTCAGTGATATTTTTCCAAAGTAGTCAAAACGTCAAATGGAGAAAAAAAAAAAGGTAAATTTGTTTCACTTGCCCGGCTGTATGAATGACAACTCCTTTTTAGCGCGTCTTCAAAAAAAAAAAAAAAATGTTAATTTAATTATTTTGTCTATCAATCCTTTGGTGCACATTATTGTATGAGGTATTTCTAAAATATCCTTTTGCACCTTTTAGGACATCAGAAATCGCAATTTGAATTCGTCAAAAATATTGACATTTTAAAAATAGTTCAAAGTTTTTGCTCTTGAAACCCTAAATGTTGGGATTTAAATTTTTTTGAAGTGATATGATGTGAAGTGGGTTTTTCATGAAAAGAAAAAAAGACATTTATAGGTAATGCGAAACGATAATTTTTGCCCGTTTTATTTTGGATTTACTTCAAAAAAATTTTCGGCTTAAAGTGGAGAATATTTTGACTCAAGTATTGAAACTATTTTAACGACAAAAATTTTTTTGCTGTAACAATACTTATAAAACAAATGAAAACTGATATTTTTGAAAACATGAAATTTTCCTTTATGCTGTGAATTTCCTGTTGTAACGCTGCCGTAGTAAAATTTTAATGCTTTGAAATGACATTGCGATGAGGCTTTTTCAGTCAGCTCAAAAATTATCTGACCAATTATAAAATATCTTTAGTATTTTCACCTTTATTTTTCAATCATAAATCTCAGTCCCAAACCTTGAAAGTCTTCAGGATTTTAGAACTTTTGATAAAACAAGATGTATCTGAGAGGTCATGGTGCTGCTGTGTAGGCTGCAATCGAGGTCACAAATAGCAGCACAATCTTCTTTTCTTTTTTTTTTTTTGCTCCAAACACACTCTTCACCTACCTTAGCGTTAAGGTAGAGCACTAATTCCTTTATATATATTTTTTAGACATGATACGATGCAAGAAATTTTAAAAAAGATAAATTTCCCCCCAAAATTCATTTCCTCACATTTGCTATCTCAGTTTGACATTTTTTTTCCTGACTGTAAAACATTCTGGCGATCTAGTCACCCAAATACTGTATCTGCGCATAACATTCTGGTGATAAACCTCTGAGTAGATGCAATTTTTTATATTCACTGCAGTGTAAAAATGGGAACAACTCTGATATTGTGCCTTCGTGCACGAGAGGTTCGTCGAAGTTTCTAGAAACTGAATTTTTGGACTTTGCGTGTAAACCGCCGTAGTGAGATTTTCACACCGACAAAGCCCTGAGAGCTGTGCCTAGAACGACTGATTTTTAGTTCTTTGACACGTGCTTACACGAAATGGCGATATTGTATTCCCAATATTACCGGAGAATATTCCTGTCCAGAATTCTCATTCCTGAAGTGTAGGACTCTTGCTGTGAAATTCCATACGAAGAAGGTAATGCCAAACTTCTTGTGGATGGTGTGTTATCAAACGAGGATTACATACACCGGAGTTATGCTGGTCTGCCGAAAGTGTGCCAAACCGGGACATAAAGGTGTGGTTTGTGCTAATACCCCGTATGGAAATGTTGGTAAATCGTGAACAATGTGCACCACAGAGTGTGGAACCAGTGCCTCGGACTGACCGGCACCGGAGGATGCGGAGCCAGTTCCTGTGTCTGACCAGTATGAAGGATAAGGTGGAGTCAGTTCTAGTGCCCGTCCTCCACTAAAGAGTGTGTGTACCTCAGAGAGCAGAGCGAGTTCCTGTGTAAATTGTGAAAAAGCATTCTAAAGTCCAGGAGGATATGAATAAAAAAGTTGGATGCTCTGTGAATATTCCTTCGGTTATGCCATTGCAGTGCCGTCCATTTAAAAATAGTTTCATCTCCCGCGGAATCAAATAATTCTGGGTGGTTGAGAGAGTTCTCCAACTCAAGATGGGGTCAGGGAATAGGATGGTAGAGGTTTACTGCATCTTGTCAAATGTACAAGTTCACCATTTTTTAGAGACACTAGAGAATTTGAACACACGGATTGTCCGTACTTACGCCGATTGTCTCAAATGCGCGCAGTATGGGCGTTGTGCTGTAAATGAAATACATGTTGTAAATACACTTTTTTTTTCTGTAACGAAGTAAGTGTTGTAACTGCACTTCTTCCAACTGGTTGTTAAAGGTTGGCGTTTCTACGGTCAGAGTCGATCTCTGTATGTACGGAATGCATTACGGAGGCCTTGCGCCAGCAATTTCCAGTAAACACCAGTAAGAAAAACTAATGCATGGATGTTGCTAGTGTTTTTCAGTATTGTATGATCCTTTGACCGTATACAATGAGGCAGCCACTGGATATCAGTTGTTGGAGTTCAGCGAGCTGATATGTATTACGTTAGTAGTGGCAGGAAACTTTCCAATTGTGAAGCACCAGCAGTAATTTAATTTTTACCGGAAGAATTTATTGCCCCTGGCCAGTTGTTATGATAAGAATCTACGGGGAATAACTTCCATCCCATGTCATGACTAAAAGATGGTAGTAACAAGTTCAACGAGCTATAGAATAGATTGCGATCTTCGTCCTGTTGGCCAGTGAGCATGGAAGAAATATGTTGCAGGTACAGTGCCATGTAATGCAAAATTACTGTGAAGCGTTGGCGTTTGCAAAATACTCTTCTTGGTTTTTGTGTTCATAATTTAGGTGAGGGCCTTCCCAATGCCACCAAAATTACTTTATTTGTGGTACTTTTGACGTACGCTGTGGAGGTTTTCTTATGTATTTACAACACATGAGTTTCGCCGCGGTACGGTGACCATTTCTGTCTTAGAGGTCAGAAATGCATTGATCATGTAAATTTGTAGACAAAGTAATATCTATGTTTTCTATGGAATACTGCTATCGATCAATGCTTGAAACTGTTTAAATCAATGGGGCACCTATAAAAACCAAGGCTACAGTTTGAGTAAACACCTGTGTATGTGGGTAAATATCTCAGTAAACAACCCTCATAGGTTTAAGACCACCTGTTTCCTTTGCAAAAATTCTGCGGTGAAAGTACAATAACAAAAAAAAAAAAAAGAAATGTGTATATCGGGCGTAAAAAAAAACTGCATTTGTACTCTTTGGCACTGAGATAAGAAGAAAAAAGTGAGCCCGCCTCCTCGAAACTTCTGCAGAGGAGGCGGGCACATGACATACTTATAAAACACATGACTTTTGAATTGAATAAGGAAATTAGGAACGGGCGGAAGTAAAAAAGAAAGAGGAAAAAACAAAACAGGTTATGATGGCGCTCCCTGTGAGCCGAATTTTACATGTACGGTGATGATGTATTTCAACGACATCAGGTGTTCCGTATCTCATCGGGGTTTTTTTTTTTCGTTTTTTTTTAATTCCTAACGGTTTCTACAGGTAATTGCATTATGTGTATGCATTCATGGCAATTTGAGCATGTTGTATTTGTTTATGTACCCAAGCGTACGAAAAGGCAATCTGCTTTGTAAGGAAATAAAAACTTATTCATTTATTATTTTTTCCCTTTCGCTGGACATAATGTAACTTAAATGGCAGGAACTAGATGGATTCTGTTCTGAAGAAATAATGTACGACATTTCTGCGTGGATTTATCGCGTTTCGCATCGCATCTAATTACAGTTGCATTTCGGTTAAAATAATGTGATTGTATTTCGCACGTATTTAATTGGCATTTGACCTGCTTTACCTTTTACAAACAAATCATCATCATCATCATTGTCAACCATTATCAATCCACTGCTGGACGAAGGTCTCCCCAAGTTTCCTCCACAACGGTCTGTCTTGTGCCAGTCTCCTCCATGTCACCCCTGCATACTTTCGAATTTCATCCACCCATCTCCCATGTGGTCTTCTTCTGGGTCTTTTCCTGTCCCTTGGAATCCAATCTAAAATTTCGGCTGTCCATCGATGATCTGTCCTTCTGGCAGTATGTCCAGCCCATTGCCATTTCAGGGATTTAACTCTGATCATGATGTCTTCCACTCTTGTCATTTTTCGGATCCACGAGTTCCTCTTCTTATCTCTCCTGGTTACACCAAGCATGCACCTCTCCATGTTACTTTGAGTTGTCTGCAGCCTTTGTATGTCTCCTTTAGTTAAGGTCCACGTCTCTGCACCATACGTAAGCACTGGAAGGATGCATTGATCAAACACTTTTCTTTTAAGACATAATGGCATATTGCTCTTGAAAATTATGCTGTTTCTTCCAAAAGCTCTCCAGGCAAGTTTTGTACGCCGATTAATTTCTTCATCAATGTGACCCTCACTTGATATCTGCTGTCCAAGATAAACGTACGTGTCTGTTATCTCCAGCTTTTCTCCATCAATCGATAAATCTTCATTTCTTGTAAAAGCATTGAACATCACTTTTGTCTTTTGAAAGTTCATTTTTAATCCCATTTCTTTACTCCTGTCAGCAAGTTCCTGGATCATACTCTGCAGCTCTGATGGGGTAGTTACAAAAATGACTACGTCATCAGCAAAACGAAGGTGGGTTAGATAATCTCCATTAATCTTTATCCCCTTGTTTTCCCAGCTCAGCGACTGAAAAACACCCTCCAATGTGGCATTAAAGAGCTTCGGAGATATGGTGTCACCTTGTCTCACTCCCTTTCCAATTTTTACGTGTGTTGTATTTTCAAACAGCCTAATCTTTGCACTTGAATTTTCATAGATGTTATTAATAATATTAATGTATGCATCTTCAGTACCGCAGGTTTTCAGAGCCATTGTAACTGCTGATGGTTTCACCGAATCAAAGGCTTTTTCATAATCGATAAAAGCCATGCACAATGGAAGTTCATATTACCTCGCTCTTTCAATTAGTTCTCTCAGCACGTGGATATGATCTATTGTGCTGTAGCCACTCCTGAATCCAGCTTGCAGGGATCGCATTCCTCCTAAAATTCCTAATATTTTGTGACCCTCCTTAAATTCCTAGAATTAGACCTAAAATTTGCTATTCGTCCTAAAATTTTCGTAAGCTTATTTTTATTAAAAACACAACCGTTATTAACGCCAATAAATTTACCATTACGGTAAGGTAAAAAGACCTGTTATTGTAGAAACACAGCCTATATGCTGTGCTGCTGAAGGAGGGAAAAATGACGCCATCGAGATGCACTTGCTTCGGGGTGGGCGTTCCATTTTTTTGCCTTCGAACAGTTTTCGAGAGTAACAAGAGATCTAAGGGAAAAGGGGAGGGGTCATTTTCACCCTGGTTTGCGCTTTGCAGACGAACTCCGTGGCACGCAGAAGATCGTACTTTATTTTTGTACATGCCTTGTGGAACCTCCTCTTTCTGCTGATGTTTTGTTATTGTAAACCGCAGGTGGGTGGAAGCAAAGAGGAAACATGTGGTCTCCTTCCGTAACCTCCGGTAATGACGATGGGATGGTAGCTGAGTATTATCTTGGCAGGCAGTAGAGCACGTGATCATTGACCTTCGATCATGCGTCGGCGACAGCGACCTTCGATGCGCGATATATCTCGGCTCCGACTCGCTTTGACTGAACTTGCGTGAGATGCGTATGATAGTTTCTGGTTTTACGTCTTTTATGGTGTTCTCTGTGCTGTGTGCAGGTTCAGTTCTCTAGTGGTGACCTGCTTTTTTTTTTTTTTTTTTTTTTCATATCTTCTGACATCCTCGCAGCCAAATTTCGGGAAGTTGTCTGGTTTTGCAATATTGGAACGTGTTTTTGTACTTCCCTTTCATTTTCTGGTTAGTAATACAAGTGTTTAAGATGCCTAAATCCAAAACGAAATTTCAAGATGCGTGGCTCGCCAAAGGAATTGGACGGAGTGAAGTTGAAAGAACGGTGTTCTGCAACTGAAACAATATTTTCTGCTAAGTGTATATTGTGTTCAGAAATTTTCAACATTTCTAATAGTGGCTTTTCACAAGTAAGTAAAAGCGCATCATAAAGGAAAAAAACATTTGCAGAAATTTCAAAGTAAATTTCAAAATAAGTCCATCCTGAAAGCCTTTAGAGGACGGGATCTTCAGCCCAAAACAAATATTAGTGAAGTACTGAGTCATGATTTACAGTTGGCTAAAGCCGAAGCATTATGGGCCATGAAAGTTGCTAAGGACAATGTCTTTTGTTTCATGCACTGAAACAGTTGAACTTTTCAAAGAAATGTTTCCTGATTCTGCTATTACAGCCAAAATGCAACTTAAAGAAAAAAAGTTGCTTATGTGATATCACATGGATTGTCAAAATATTTTGAAGAGGATTTGAAAAAAGACATTGCATCTAGTAGCCCAGGAAAGGTTACTATAGCATTTGATGAAACTACAAATACACAAGTGAAACGGCAGTTGGATGTGTATCTCAGGTACTGGTCTTCAGAAATAAATTCAGTTCTTTGCCGATACCTAACAAGCGTTTTTCTGGGTCATGCAACAGCAGATATTTTGCTAAAAGAAATTCTTGATGTGTTATCATCCTTCAATATTTCGTTGAACAGAATTATTTGTGTATCCATGGACAGCCCAAATGTAAATAAGTGCTTTTTACGCAAATTCAATGAAGTTGTAAAACAAGAAACAGGCCAGAAATCTTTTGAACTAGGTTTTTGCAACCTGCATGTTGTTAGTAATGCATTTAAATTTTTTTTGACAAGCTTAAATATAGATTTTGACGAATTTGCGACTGATATGCATTACTTTTTAAAGAGTAGTGCTGCAAGACGAGAGGATTATAAATCTGTCGAGGATATAACATTGGTCACTGCCAAATTTCTTTTGCGTCATGTCAGCAACAGATGGTTAACCGTTGGTTCTGTAGCCCAGAGGCTCTTGGATCAATGGCTAAATATTACAGAATATTTTTTAAACTTCTTGACATCTCAAAAAATATTTGAAAAACAACTGCGCAATTCGGCAAGGTATAAAAGAATTCACTGCTTCCTGAAAATGATGAGCTTACTCCTTGCTATTTAGCATTAATTTCATTTTCACACCAAAATTTTGAAAAGTTTTCATTATGTTATCAGAGTGAAGAACCAAAAATACACCAGTTATATTCTGATTTAAATACTTTAATGAGGAATGTTATGGCTCAGTTTATCCAAGATGATGTTATAGCAGGGAAATTTGGAGAAGACATAAAGAATGTAGATTTTGAAAACAAAAATTCATGGAAAAAACTAGGGGAGTTAGAAGTTGGTATGAAGACAAAAATCTCCTCAGGAATGTTCAGGAGACCAGGCAGAAATTATTTCTCTTAGATGTAAGATCATCACTAATTGCAACCACAAAATATTTAAAGTCAAATTTGCCATTCTGCAATCAAAAGCTAAGAGACATAGAAGTTTTAAAGGTAAAAGAACCAAAGAAAGAGTCAACTCAACTTTCAGTCACTGAAGGACTTTCGGAAATAACCAGAATTTCAAGTGTTTTGCATCTTTCTGAGGAACAAATTGATAGAGTAAGAGAAGAGTGGAAACTTTTAAATTGCGATAAGCCAACTCTAGATGAACTAGTGAAATTTTCAGAGGAAGGGCATATTCCAGTGCGGATTGATCATTAGTGGCGTAATATATTTAGTATTAAAGACTCTAGCGGAAAAGAAAAATACTCAAATCTTGCTAAACTCATAAAGTCAATTTTAGTTTTACCTCATGGTAATGCTGATGCAGAAAGGGGATTTTCGGTTAACACTGCTCTGCTAAGGAAGGACAAGGCTAACTTAAAAGACTCAACTATAACATCATTAAGAATAGTTAAAGGGACCATTAAACACTATGGATGTGTAAGTAAAGTTCCCATAACAAGAAATTTGTTAAATAGTGTTTGTGATTCACATAAATTTTATAAAGAGTATGTTGATAAGCTGAAGGAAGAAGAATCAAAAAAGGTAAAAGAAAGGAAGCAGAAAGAGAGGGAAAATAAGGAAAAGCAGCTAGAGAAAAAAAGAAAAGCTGAGTTTGATGACAAAATAAAAGAAAATGATGCAGAAATAAATAGACTTAAAAACGATAAAGAAGCCTCCCTAGCAATAATTCAAGAGGGAACAGAAAGAATGAGAAAAGCTGTAGAAAAACAAAAATACTGTTGAAATAGCAGTTGCCTCTAACTTGATCATACAAGGTTCAGCTGAAATAAAGAAAACTGAAAGTAAATTAGTTGTGGTAGAAGCAGAAAAAGATAGGCTAATCAGGAAAAGGTTAAAACAATAATATGAAAAAGTAATTCAGTGAGCAATTGTACATAGTTCTTGGTTTTCAATTACCTTTTAGGATATTATAATTTAATGTGAAACCTGAAAACTTTACTGTGAAAATCGTGAATTGCTTCTGGTTCAACAGCATATTAATGTTCAAAGTGAAACTTGAATGTGGTAAATATACTTGAATATGATAATAACATGTGAAAAGATAAGAACTGAACATTAGAAGTAAATCATACTTAAACTTTAGACATTAGACGTTATGCAAAAAATTTGGGTGTTAACTTCGACCATATATACTAATGGACTGCACATTGGCAATAGCTGCATCAAAGCCGCCATGGCTCAAACATTGGGCACGTCATCATCAGACTCCAAATTTCGTGTAAAAATGCTGTTATGATTACTAATTTACGCTGCAGAACTTCAGTGTTTTCGGTGTATTATGTGAATGCGCCTCATATATAATGAAAACTCTTCAGGTAAGTTTACTTATGAGCTATATACATGCATGATCGGGTTGTTTACATTTTGTGATTTATAATGTGATGAACATTTGCGAAGAATTTGGAACATGCATTCCATTTTTTTCTTAAGTTACTATATTTTTATATCAATAGCTGCAAGTTTCTGGTTAAGTAATTGAACTTTATTGACTTAGGTATTTAATTCGTTTCTTACCCATGAAAAATCATAGAACTTTCTTTACTATATCGCTCAGAGCAACCATAAGCACAGCAGGTGTAACCCATCTTTTTGACTGTTGTCATGTGATTTTATGTTGGAGCCAGAAATTTTGATGTCATGCGCAGTCTATCAGTATATATGGTTGAAGGGTGTGAAGCAAACTCTTTACAATGTATACAAAATTGTTTTACTAGATGTATACAAATATACATCTAGTTTTTATTGAAATACACTCCTAAAATTTTCCTAAAATTTTTCTAAAAATTCCTAAAATTCCTACCTAAAATTTTCCAGAAGTATGCTATGATCCCTGAGCTTGTTCTCTCGGTTGAGCCATGTCCAGTGTTACCTTCAAGCGGTGTGAAAGAACTTTAGTGAAGATTTTATAAACTACTGATAGGAGGCTGATAGGTCTGTAGTTTCCGAGATCCTCAATGTCACCTTTCTTATGTAGCAGGATCATTGTAGCGGTGTTCCAATCCTCAGGAATTTTTCCTTCATTAAGGCCTCGAGTGAAAATTTGGGCGAGTACTGTTTCGATTTCTCCACTTGCTTCTTGTATGATGTCTACAGTAATTCCATCTTCTCCTGGAGCTTTTCCTCGCTTCATGTTCTTGATTGCATGTGCAACTTCTGCTGGAAGGACTGGAGGAACTCTGGTACTGGTATCTTTCATGATGTCTGGAGTGCATATATCATCCCTTTCATATAATTTGGAGTAGAAATCTTTCACTCTTGTCAAAATTTCGCCTCTATTTCTTGTTACAGAACCATCTTCTTTTCTCAGTGCCATAATCTGTTTTCTTCCCTTACTGAGATGTCCCTTTGCTATCTTTAGGCTTTGGTTGTTTTCAATTGTTTTCCTCACTAGTTCACAGTTGAATTTCCTTACGTCTTCAGTGATACTTTTTCTTACTGTCTTGCATAGCTCTATATATTCCACTTTGGAAGTCACATCTTCTTTAGCTGTCCTCATCTCTCTTCTTTTTTGCATCAACATTTTGGTTTTTCCTGATAATTTGTTCACATGCAACTTGTTCTTAGACCCAGCTAATTTTGTTGCTGTTTCCATAAGAGCTTTGGTTACTTTTCTGTTAACTTCAGAGATGTCCACTTCTTCCGATGTTAGGCCTTCTAAAGCAGAGAACCTGTTCTTCAGTTCTAACTTGAAGGTATTATGGTGTTTTTTAAGGTTGGTTATGTCAATAGATTTTGTTTGTCTTATGAGCTTGCCACGTTCAAGTTTAGTGTTGAGGTGCATCTTACATCTCACCAATCTATGGTCACTACCTGTGTTGAACTTGTTTAGCACACTGTAGTCTTCCATGACGAATTTTTTGTTACACATAATAAAATCAATTTCACTTGCCGTCCCATTTGGATGTCTCCATGTCCATTTCCTGTGTGGCTTTTTCTTGAAGAAGGAGTTCAAGATGAAAAACCCTTCTGCCTCTGCAAACTCAACGAGAGTATTTCCACGCTGGTTTCTGTTGCCATGACCGAATTTACCTACTGAAGTTTCATTCTGTTGCCGTTGCCCTATTTTTGCATTGAAATCTCTCATAATTATTTTCAAGTGCTGCTTACCTTTATTATTTAGATGACAAATTTCCTCATAAAATTCTTCAATTTCTTCAGGATGACTTGTGGTGGGTGCATAAGTTTGAATAATCTGAGCCTGGTATCTTTTCGAGAGTTGGATAACAAGTCGTGCAGCTCTGTCAGAGGAACTTTCAACTTCTACAACTTTATCCTTCAGTTTCTTGTTTATTATAAATCCAACACCACTAGTTCTGCCAGTATCTGTCCCACGATAGTAGAAGAGATGTCCACTTTTCAGTTCGATGAGATCTTCTCCTTTTCTCCTTACCTCACTTAGCCCCACGATGTCCCACTTGATCCTTTGTAGTTCCTCTTCCAATTCAAGAAGCCTTGAATCAGAAGATAGGGAGCGTCCATTGTAAGTAGCCAAGGTCAGCATCAGATGGCAGCCTAGTCCGGTCCTCCGGGGATTCTTAGCACCCTCTGCCTTCATGTCGCACTGGCCGCTGCCTTGGCCAGGTACATTCCAGCTGCCGGAGACTGAGGGCCAAGATTTAAGTTGTGGAATCATTTTGGAGGGGTTTGGCCATAACTCACCACGCTGGCCAAGCGGGTTGGTGAGTGTGGGATAGAATTTCCTCTAATCCCGATGGTATAGTTATACCGCTATGGGCGGTCGTCAGAGCCCCTTTAGTGGGAACAGGAGGGGTTTGGGTTCGAGTTCTGGTAGGATGTGAACGTAACAGGATGGTCCGAGGCAGATAGACCTTAAGAAAAGATTTGGTCCCTGGGCCGTTCCCATTAGGGGTATATTTAGTATAGGCATCTGTTAACTGCTTCCTTTTAGGTCCAATTACTTAAGTTGTGAGAGATCATGCTTAATGTTGAATTGATGTAAAACTACTCTTAATTTTTTAGTAGCTGTGTTGCATACGATCAGCTCGGGAGCAAGAATTTAAGATGCAAATTATGTACCGTGATTACTGTAGTGAATAATTTTGTTGAGTGCCTCCTTCGAATTATTAACCACTGGAAAAAAATGTATGCGCACTGTGTGTAGATCTTGTTAGCAGATATATTTTGAATTAACTAATACTAAAAAAATGCTAAAAATTCATATCTCTTCTCATTCCTCGTACGTGAATCGTCTTTCCATTGCAGGGGTGGGAAATTGTGTTTTGCCAATGAAGTCCCGGTCTAACTGGAATGAGATTTCATTAGTCCCAACTTATTTTTGATCTGTACTCCAAGTCATCCTAAGAGTGTACTGTTGTAAAACCTGGGGAAGCCTGATCACGACCTCTTGGTGGAACGTACAAACGACATCAATCCGCGTTGGCGTTGCAATACACTCCTGACGTGACCTTTCTGTCAAGCAATTACTTCTGCATTTACCCCCATACCACCCCCTGACTCCCCTACCCAGGTAGAAGAATTACGCTGAGTGTGAAAATTAAACTGAGCACCAAAAGGAACTAAATGAACAAAGACATAGAGCAGAATGGGGTCTGAATTTCAAAGAAAACCTTTCCCTAGTGCTGCTTAAGTACCCCCCTTTGAGTTTCCCTGCTTACCAATTTACTGTCTTTGTGTTGCGAATGCTGGGAGAAGTCTTTCCTCATCTCCAAGTTACGAATATTTCCCAGCTGAACAGTCAGCGGCCGAAGACATTTTGAAAATATGTTTTAGACAGCAATTATTCACGATAAACTGGTGAGCAAAGAAAAATAGTTCCTGAGCAATAATTCTGTTGCTTTTTGACTTACACGCTAAGGACTATTTTTCAAAGCGGAAGTAACTGTTCCGTACCTGTCACAGTGGTACTGTCTTAGGAGTATAGTTTCAAGCAAATCAGGATAAAGTAAACCTCTAATTTAGGTAATGTCGATTATACACTAGTCAAAAGTTCGAAGACATATATAGCTGTCACTACACTATTAAAACTTCAGCAAAGTAAACACTATGCAAGTTAAGAAATTTATTACTAAAACGTTAAAAAGTTAAAAGACAGATGTTTCGAACCTTCTAAAGGTTAATCATCAGATGTGACAACAGGTGTTACAAGTACGCAGGTATATACTGTATATATATATATAATCACGATTAATCTCTGATTTATCGTCTGTGTGCAGATATCATGCTCAGTAGAAAGCTGTTACATTGACCGAGCAATAATGATTAAGATTACTATGTCATAGGGATGGTATCTTCTGAGACATCGATTTGGGTCTTGAGAATTAAAGTTTTTCAAGGCTGGGGAATAATATGAGGCATATTATCGTTGCAACAAAACTCACCGTGACTGCAGATGAATAAACTCTCGGTAAATTGTAGTAATGTTTTTGTGCATGAGGGAAGCAAGTATGGAAGCCTCATTCCATACTGGAAAATGTGACCAACAGTTCGGCAATCATAACGCTGTAGATATGACTCCTGTACGTACGTTATAGATGTCAAACAGAAGTCATCGCTCTTTCCACGTTTTTAAGTGAATCACGGAAAAATTCTCATTGGCCGCCACCGGGAATCGAACCCAGGTCTTCCGGTTACGCGCCGGCCAATGATAATTTTTCCGGACTCACTTAAAAACGTAGAAAGAGCGATGACTTCTGTTTGATGTTCCTAGTCCACGTCAAATGTCTGTATTAATTATTCTTTCGCTTTGTAGTTATTTGTTCAGTTGCTGCTTACCATCTTTGGTGAATCCCCAGCATTGTGCGAGGCTCCAAGAAGCAACCTGCCATGTGACTTAGCAGTTAGTGTATGTGAGTCTGGAGGAATTCGAGGCCGCTGTGGTGCAGTGGAAACATGTCCGGCGCGTAACTGGAAGACCCTGGGTTCGATTCCCGGTGGCGATAAATGAATTTTTCCGTGACTCACTTAAAAACGTGGAAAGACCGATGACTTCTGTTTGATGTTCCTAGTCCACGTCAAATGTCTTGAATCGGTATAGATGTGTTCATTAAGTATAGTCTTTAATGTTCGACTTGTAGAGCCGTCGATTATACAAACTAGGAGATGCAGACTGTCCCCTCGATAGAGCCCACCAACATCTAACCTCAGGAATTTTTTTCACTCCCCCAGTTTACAAACACCAGAAAACAAGCAACCCCTCTCGAACAATATCTTTTTCTCTTGACTGCCTCCCCACCACAACACTTCTATACTCCACACCACAGCAGATCGGGTTCCTGAAATAAAAATCTTAAGCATCTAAACGTGTGAGGGTTAACAGCTGTATGTACACCTTATTGAAACAATAAAGAGCGTGTAAAGTATCTGAAAAAATAAACTGGTTTAAGTGTCACAGCTTTGGAAAAATAAAACTGTATTCCCGGGCTAACGAGAAATGTTTTGCTCTACTCTGAACGTAAAAACAGATAGTCTCTGGCGTCGGACTAGCCGATTTTTCGACTCTGCATTAGCCTAAAAAAATTATCTACATTTTCGCCTCTTTTGTTTCCATAAAAGTATTACTACATTCCTCCTGAATTTCCTCTTTTACAAGGAATGCGTAGTAAAGACGCCTTTGACAAACGCATATTGCATAATCCATTTCGAACCACAGGTAAATTTATTTACTAACTCAGTACCGGTATTAGAGCAATGAACATCGCGAGAGTGATGTAAGTTTGTCGCCAACAAACGTTGTGATCGCTGAAAGAATAAAAATGTACCAATTAGGGAAGTTTTTTTGCTTCTCGTGATGCTTACATCATGCTGACGTAAATGATAGAGTATGCAGTCACATTCAAGATCATATATGCATTCTCAGCTTCCTCGTTCAAACTTTCTAGCTCCAATGGAAATATCATCGTGAATAATTTTATTTCTATCAAGCTCACCTTTTGAAATTCCTGATTGAAACTGACCTCAATTCTGTTAACTTGCTTAAAAAAAAAAAAAAATAGAAATTTAATTCCCCTCGATTTTCCAATGAGTTATTATGGCTGACATATCTATTTCGTGTACATAAATACATGCTTAGGAAATGCTGTGAGCATCAATTACCTCAGTAAATACATTTTCTGCTAATAACAGATCACAAATCTAGTTACCAGAATTGGAGTTTACTATTAATATAACATTTTTTTCACCTTATTGTTTCTTAAACTTCTGTGCCAGTTTATTAATCTTTTCTTCTCTTTGCGCCGCTTAGCTACACTCATAGACAATGAAATTTGTGCACCAAAAAGGAAGCATCGGATTGAACTGAAATTTTATGGACGTAATGATACAGATGAATGATACAGTGATGGCAAAAGCAGAGCTGCAGGACAAGTACAGAGGGATCTGTGGCACGCAGTTCGTTCATCTTCAATAGCGCGTCGCACCGCTTCGTGCGGCGATACAGGCTGCAATATGGTCCGGAATGAAGGCAAATAGACGCCTGATGTTGTCCTGCGACAGACTGACCCATACGTGTTGGACGGTGTGCTCCAAATCCCGGATAGTGCGGCACGTCGGCAGCCAGCGTTTGGTCCTACACATGCTCCCTAGGGGACATGTCCGGGGACCGGGCAGGCCATGGAAGTGTCTGGACATGACGTAGACAATCCTGGACAACCTGAGCCGTGTGCGGCAGGGCCGTTATCCTGCTGGTATAGCGCACCTGGAATCCCGGCCAGGAATGGAACCACATGGGGGTCGTAGAATCTCATCCACATACCTCTGGCCTGTCAATGATCCACGTACCACTATAAGAACTGATCGGCTATCGTAGGTAATGGCTCCACAGACCGTAATGACCGCAGTGGGGGAGGTGTGGCGCTCGATAGCGAGGTTGGGATTGTGCCGTTGACCCGGGGACCTCCACACCCGGACACGATGATCATCTGTCCCCAAAATGAAGCGGCACTCATTGCTAAGCTCCACACGTCGCCAGTCTGTGGCGTTCCACGTCGCTGTGGCCTGGCACTACGGCACATGGAGCCGGCGATGTTCCCGGTGTTAATGGCAGCACACGTAAAGGACGTTGGGATCGCAGATTCGCTTTCTAGGTGTCGGGAAATGGTTCGTGGGCACACAGGAGCCGCTACATCTGCCTGTTTAGTGGACCGGGTCGCCGTGGGATCCGGTCGTGTCTGGTGCACAATACGTCGATCCTCTCTACCGGTGGTCCTCCTGGTCCGTCCGGAGCCGCTCCGCCGTGTGGCAGTGCCATCACGTGCCCACTGCTCCCAACACAGTCAGTCGTACGGTATGGTCAGAACGATCGACGTGGTGGGCTATACGGCGCGCTGACTACCCTGCGGTTTTCCGCCCGATTATCAGGCCTCTCTCAAAGTCCGTAAGTTGTGTAAATCGACGTCTCTGGCGTCTACCCGGCATTCTTGTCACTCTGTCCTCTTGCTTGCCTCGGCCGGTGCTTTTCACTTTCATGGGGCATCGACTACACGCCGGTTTATAAGGCTGCCGGTTCGTGCTTGCGGGGCCACCACAGGATGTGGGGTAATGCGCAATTGCACCAAACGTGGATCATTTGCATACCAGCACGCATTCTAGCTATTTGCAAAGTTTCGCGGTTGTAGCATGCTTTCTTCTAGGTGCGCAAATTTCATTGTCCGTGAGTGTATATTTCTCCTGTATTAGTCACAATATAAAATTCATTTTAGGTTACTGCATTGTACATTCATTCAGATTTTGGCAACACCACATTAACACCACATGTTGCTCAAACGTATGGCTTACTTGTAGAATTTGTCACAAAAAAATCAAAAGTTCTGTCTATACTTATAGGTGTGTACACATGTTTATTAAATATAATTTTCAGTAAGTAAAATTAACGCCGCAGGGAAATAAATTGGTAATTTGAAGCCTAATACGATATGAATATACGCGTTGAAATCCGCATGAAGTGCATAATCTGAACAAGGAAATCCGCCCGCATTGCCTTTGGAAGTCGGACGTCTAACTTATCACCCGTGTGGACATAAACCAAACAGAAACGCCACTTGATTTCATTTTGATTGAGGTTTATATGCATGCCTATTGTGCGAGACTGTGTATAAATCTCAGGCATGGACAGCAAATAAATACCATTGTGTACCTGATTGCTGCCAGATGGTTGATAGACAGACGAAGGGTGGTTATTTGTTGAGCAGGGAGTTTCATGTCTTGATGCCTACCTACGCGATTTTCAACAATAGGACTGGCGCATTTCACCAAATGAATGATTCATCGGTGAAACCACGTACACCATTATGTATTATTTTGCCGCCTCTGCTTGCTTCCAAAGTCTAAAAATTCATGACCGTGAGCAAAATGGTTTCGACTTTTGCTTTGTTTAATCACTTGAAACATCTTCGACAGAAATCGGCCATTCTTTATTTGGCGTTCCACTGTGCTTTTTATTTAATGCAATTTACTACTGGGAATTTTTGTAGCGTTACAACAGGGGTTTTTTTAAATGAAAAAGTAAACAATCTTCAAGAAAAGAATTCCCATGATTACGCACTACACTATATTATTGAGAAAATCAAAGAACCGCTTTTTTACATTTTTACAGTTTACGCAGAGCCTTTGGTTATGAGGTCATGATAAAGAGCGCGTAGGAAAAGGAAAAACCTCGAATTCTTATTACGTAATACTGAACTAATCAAACATATCTGTTTTGATAATTTGATAACTTTAAGATACAATATGGGGAATACGGAGTGGTATGAAATTGTCAAAGGTACTGGCCTGGGGGTGTATTTTACAGTTTCTTCGCAACACTCGTATGACTATGACTCTCTCGTGCTTCTGAAAGTGGAATTTGTCAAAAGGTTGTCGTTACAGTTCATACGATGCCGCCAGACTAGAATCACGTCAAGGGTGCTGTCGCAATTTGTGTGTTACTGTCATGCGTCCGAAGTTAGAACATGTCGTTGCTAATGCCCCAAGTTTTACAGTTCTGTGATTTGCAAAACATGAGAATGTTCCGCACATCACAGAACTTTTTTTTTTTACTTGGACAGATTTTAGCGTCTTTTGCGCGCCTGTGAAAACATACTGTTAGTTTCGCATTCTGTTTGTTTTCTTCTGTGGATATACCGCCACGTTCAAGTGACTGATTACTTTTTTTTTTTTACTTTGCCTGACAGATCACATTTTAAGATTTTTTCGTTTTGTTCGTCAGCCTCTTTAAAAATCCCTAAAAGAATGTCTGTCAGCAGATTTGTCAGGTTCGGTCAGGGTCCAAAATGTTTCACCGTTTCGAACTCTGATTTGTACGTTTGTGAGCACAAATCCAGACTTCTAAAAATGTTATAACAACGCATGCGAACGTCGCATAATCGGGCGAGGGAGGGGCTGTAATACTATATTGAAAATTAGTGAGTTCGATTTTTTTTTTTATTGGAGGTTTAACGACCACCGTGAGCAACTTAATGGGCTATAAGCAGTCGCCCGTCCCTAATTTAGGGTCACTGGTTCCAGGGAACGGAGAGAGCCAGTGCCGTAAGACAAACACAACATCCATGCTTCACCGGGATTCGAACCCGGACCCCTTTCGGACGAAATGATCGGAGGTCATCGCTTAGATCACTGCGCCACCGGGGCGGTGAGTTTGATTTGTAACTGTCTTGATGTTTTTATGTTTTAATTGTTTTTAATGTGAACAAAAGCATCGTAACTAAAGAACACACGAAATACCAAACTTCTGAATCAATACAAGAGATTAAACGGAAGTTAAACATGCACACCAATCAGGGAAATTTTATATGTCCGAAATAGAGTAGCATGCTGACCAAATTAATTGTGTGAAGTTTAAGTCCCGAATTTTCAAATTAAAGTATATTTTAGTTTACAAATATAAATTCATATTTAAGGTCAGGATAAGGTTTTAAAATTAGGGAGTAAAGTGCTAAAAAGTACTAATCATGTCATTTTATGCTCTGCAGAAAATCAAGCTAAATATGACGTCAAATGTTCCGATTTCAATATAATGTAAGCACTAACATCACATGAGGCTAATGAAAACGAAAAAATAAAAGAATCAAAATGAGTCATCTGCATTCTGTTCAACTGATACATCTCGAATGGACGAGCTGCAGGGCTTCTCCGTCATGTGCATAGTTACCATGGTTATGAAGACGGTGGGTTTTCACTAACTTTTCTCAATCTCACATCTGGATATATGGCGCCTCTACTCTAGTATATAGGTCTTGAATGATACTCTCTCAGAAATTTCCAAATGCTTCTAATTACATCTCATGGGTGTAAAAACTCATGAAAAGTAGGTAATAATCTTAAGACGGGGGAACACTGCCCAGATCTTTCAAAGACCAATGGTCAATATTAATTCAAAGTGGATAGGTCTCTGAGCGTCCTGACGCGAAATTCCAGATGCGTCCGCACACAGTCATAACATGCTGTGTTCCCTGTAATGAGCCTTGCCCGCCTGCTTATATCGCGTTCATTCGACGGATTTCCAACTGAGATACAATAAACTGGTACTAAAGTTTTCATTCGAGTGTCGATGGAAACTTTAGTACCATCAGTTGGTCACTGTATTGCAGTAGGGTAGCCAGAGGGGGTGTTCGGGGTTTGAACCCACCTTGAGGGGAGACTGAGCACGAATTTCAAGCGATATATACGTGTGTACGAGGATTTCACCAATGAACCAAACCCATGGACTCCCCATTAAGAAATTTCTGGCTACGCCACTGCTGTACTGTTACCAAAGCAGGAAATTATCAGAACGGGTTAACATGACTTACTTACCTGGCTTCTGAGCAACGATTATTTTATCTTCTTAAAACGCTAACTGTATAAGGGCACAATAATGCCTCACCAAAATGGGCTGTCCCCTTAAGAGCGGTACTTATCGAAGGAAAGTTGGAGAGCAAAATATCAGGTAACAACAAAAGTATTTGCCGTTTTCGGAGACAAAGCATAACACATACGTAGTAGAAGAGCAATTTATTAATCAAAATAATTGCCATGGGCATCAACAAGGTTCTGCCAACGTGTTAAGAACTCCGCTGCGATAAAATGCCGGGTCATGGGAAGAGAAAAAGCTTTGGAGGACAGCGTGCAACTCACCAAGTTGAAGTCATGTCCACGGCTGCCTTGCTGGCGCAGTGGTCTAAGCACCGGCTTCTGATCATTCGTCCGAGCTGGGTCTGGGTTAGAATCCAGTGAGGCATGGTTGTTGTGTTTGTCTTACGGCACTGGCTCTCCCCCGTTCCTGGAACCATTGGCCCCAAATCATGGACGGGCGACTGCATATAGCCCATTGAGTTGCTCTGGGTGGTCGTCAAACCCCAACAATAAGAAAAAGTCATGCCCACGCAAATAATTGTCGACTGAAAGAAACAAGTAATAGTGTGAAAGAAAGATATTTGGTGAGGAAGCTGGATGACATAAAAGCTGTCACCCCATTTCTTTTATAGTGTTTCTGGTCAATGAAGCGGAGTGGGAACGAGCGTTATCTTGAAGGAACATTTCCTTTCTGTTGACCAGTGCTGTTTCCTTTCTTTTTCAGGTCCCTATGCACACGCTTCAGTTGTTCACAGTACACTTGCAGTGATGGTCGTTTGGCAGCGTTGCCAGAGTTCATAACGAACAACCTCACGTGCTATCCACCATACACACAGCATAACTTTGCGTGGATGCAGTGCTGGCTTTTATGTACGAGGAATTGAATCATTGGTGGACAACCAATGTCTGAAACGTTTCGGGGTGCTCTACTGGGCCCACTTCTCATCATTATCCAAAAATGGTTCATTGCCATAGCGAGACAGCAATCAATGCAAGACAAGCTGAGACACCTTGTTGTTTGTTCACTGCAGGCAATTCGAGGGGGACCCACTTAGACAATTTGCATGCCTTATCTATTGCATGTCTTCAGACTGTTTCATCACTAACACCAAATGACTGGGCTAGTTCCTGACATGTTTAGCTACTGTCCCGTTCAATAGCAACTTTCAGGGCTTCTGTGTTAAGGTTGCCAGGAAGACCACTGCGGGACTTGTCTTGAAGGGATCATCTCCGTCTCTGAACTTTCGAAACCAGTTCCGAGTTGTGCATACAGCATCTGCCCCGAATGCTAATTAAATGCCACGAGTTATTTTTGTAGCAGATGAATTCGTATGACAAAACCCCACAAATAATCTCCGCTGATACCGCCATTGCAATCGCACGTCTTTCCACTACCAAACTGTTTACTCATCTGATTCATATGCGCAGGGCATCTTGGGATTTTAGCTGACAATATACTGCGGGCTGAACGCCATCTCTCCGCAAATTAAATCATTACAAGGTGTTTCTTTTTCTCCCTCTAAGAATGGCCAATACTTTTGTGGTTACCTGATACTTGAAGTGTCTCTTCGTCGCAAACGGATTCTCATACGCTGAGTGGAAAAATTCCAATGCAGGGTGGGGCTACAAAATCAGAAAAATTAATATTTTGCTGATCAAAACTTAGACTAAATTTTGTACATAATCTATCTGCTTATCTATATTTCTCTCTCTACACGCACACACAAGCGAAGGCGGAGGGAGTCGACGATACGTTGCTAGAAAATGGATAGGAAAAAACATCTGGTAGGATATGATGCAGGTAAGATCGTAATTTTGTAGTAATTAAGAATTAACATATTTTAGATGAAATCCTATGCGGATTTAAATTGATTGCGTAAAATTGTTCGAGAGCAGGGGACAAATGAACTTTTGGGTAAAATTTTTGGTTTAACTACACTGCTGGCCACCCAAAATGCAGTACCAAGAAGGACACGAGATAGCAAAGCCAGATTTACTGGACACATAACAATAGATACAAAGATGAAACGATTGAGCTTACAGGCCTGTGCGACTTGCGGAACACGCAGACATCAATAGTTCGTGTGGCCCCCATGGCTGGCAATAACGGCCGCTACACGCCGCGGCATCGCACGAAAGAGGCTTTGGATGTGGGCTTGGGGTATGTCGGTCCAGGCTGCTTCCACACGTTGCCATAGTTCATCAGGCGTAGCCGCTGGTGGTGGTTGCCGATCAGCAACCAGACGTGTTTGATGGGCGACATATCGGGAGAACAGGCGGGCCACGGCAGCGGTGACACCTGGTGGGCCGTGAAGAATTATTGCAGGATGCGTGCCACGTGCGGGCGCGCATTGTCCTTTTGAAACGTGGCCGCTGGCAGGTCCTGCAGGTAAGGGAGGACTACAGGCTCCAAAACGTCAGAGATGTAGCGGTGGCTGTTGAGTGTACCAGCGATGCGTACCAGAGGGGTGCGGGTGTCATATCCAATTGCGCTCCAAACCATAACTCCAAGCGACGGACCGGTATGGCGATGCATAATGCAGGCGTCATACAGTCCCTCGCCGCGCTGTCGCCACACGCGGATCCGACCATCGTGGTGTTGCAGGCAGAAGTGAGATTCGTCGGAGAAGACAATGTCGTGCCATTCCGTAGTCCAGGTGCGGCGTTGAACGGCCCACTGCCGCCACACTCATCGGTGGTGTAACGTCAATGGTAATCGGAGCAATGGGCGCCGTGCGACAAGTCCCCATTCCTGCAGACTACGTCGAACGGTACGTGCAGACACAGGTTGTTGCGCAACACACCCTAATTCCTGCGCTAACGTTCGTGATGTGGCGGTAAGCGAGCCGCCAATGTCCGCCGCACAACATGCCGGTCCTCTCGTTCGTGGTGTGCCTCGGCTACAGCAATCGCTCACGTCGGTTCGTCCGTCCGTCCCACCTGCACCCACCGAATCCATACTCGCCTCACTGTGGCAGGATGTCGTCCCACACGGGCGCCGACGTCTCGGTACGATAAACCGCTGTCGCGATACGCCACTATTTGCCCTCTGTCGAACTCCGAAACGTGCTGGAATGACTGCCGTATTCTGCGACGAGGCATCAGGAAGCTTCCCACGCACAGATCCGGCAGGACAACGCACTTCCACTCTTACACCCCGCCTTCTGTGCACCCTTCTTATAGTGCTTCTCGGTGGCGTGACGGGCGCACATGATTTGCATATGCCCTGCAATGCTAATCGTTTGTATGTCCTCTCGCGGGCGATGCATGCTGCGAATTCCAGGCCAATCTGATGCTTCCTTCTTGGTGTTGCATTGTGGGTTGCCAGCAGTGTATATACAGTCTTTTATTTTAGATTTATTTATGAAAGAAGCAAAATTACCACTGCGATTAAGTTAACCTTCAAAGGCATAATTTTCATCTCAACCCTCTCCCTTACAAAATTATGTAGTAATTTTGAGATCTCTGTTTACTTTACATATTATATTCACATGGCTGTTAATTTTTGCTTCATAAATGTGCGAATGCGATTTTGCTTAAGCTTTCGTCGCAATGCTTTCAGTTTTGTGCCTTAAGTTAAAATTGTGAGAAACGCTTTCTGCGTTATAGCTTTAGTTTGGATCCACGATTTACCAGTTAGGACGATGACGTCATTGATTCTTTGTTTGCGAGGGAGGCGAGTTAAGAAAACCTTGTCTTTTATTAGATTTGTTTCGATTCGACTCACAAAAACAATTCGTTGGTTGACTCTTCCGGTTTACTGAAAGATTTTCACAGCGAAGAACTCTCGCGTATCGATTCTGTGTCGAATCGGAACAGAAAAGAAATGCTGAAGCCGACTCGTTCGTTTCACTCTTTCTCCTATTTTTTTTTTTTAGCACACCTTTTGAAAGAGATCGCGCCGCCCCGGTGGCGCAGTGGTCTAAGGCGTTGGCCTCTGATCATTCGTCCGTAAGGGGTCCGGGTTCGAATCCCGGTCAGGCATGGATGTTGTGTTTGTCTTACGGCACTGGCTCTCTCCCTTACCTGGAACCAGTGACCCTAAATTAGGGACGGGCGACTGCTTATAGCCCATTGAGTTGCTCACGGTGGTCGATAAAAATCCAATCAAAAAAAAAAAAAAAAAAAAAAAGAAAGAGATCGTACTTATGTTATCACTTTGTCCATCCGTCCGCTTGTGGACACTGTCTCTGAAAATATTTATCCGATTTGAAAAATTATTTTTGCGTTGGGAAGCCTGAAATGTGAAAATGATACTTGTATTCAGATTTTTTTCCGATGCACAACTTCACCGCTAGAGGGCGTAATTCTAGATATCGAATTCAAAATATATTTTTACATTTTTTTTAAATACATTTTTTCCCAATATAATTGCTTCTAAATATCCAGTTGAAAAAATATTTTTACTTTCGATGCCATTTACATCAAAGACTATTTTAGGTGCAGTGTCTTTTTCAAGTAATGCATAGATTTTCCGGTAGAGGGCGTAAAGGTAAAGTCGGTTTTCTCCGATAACTCTGCTTCTGAAATGCCGACTTGAAAAATTCTTCCTGCATCGGATACAGCTCCTGATCGGAAATGTTTTGCATATATTTTTTTTATTTCTGGCAAAGAAAGTACATTTTTTTGCCACCAGGAGGCGTAAGCGTTTATTTCTGCTTCTGATGTGTTTGCAGCAAAATCTGAGATTCTAAAAACTCTACTGAAAAAATTCTTTCGTGAACCGATACCGCTCATCTCGGAAAACAGAATACTTTCTTCTTAAAATAATATAGATTTTTCGCCAGAGAACTTAGATGCATATCTTGTTTTTGTGGATATCGCTGCATCTGTTAGTCCGATTTGAAAAATTCTTTTTTTTTTTTTATCTGTTGTTGGAGAGCGTTTCTGGTGCGAAATGCTTCTCATATAATTTCAAAACGTTCATGTAATGCAAAGATTTTCCGCTACAGGACGTAAAGGTGAGTTGCGCCCCTCCCCTATATCTGTTTCTAAACCTCCGATTTAAAAAATTCTTCCTGCTTCGGATACAGCTCCTCATGGGAAATGTTTTGTATATAATTTCGAATTTTTGGTAAAGAATGATTTGGACACCAAGGGTTGCGTATAAGTGTTTATTTCTGCTTCTGATATATTTGCAGCAAAATCTAAGCTTTTGAAAACTCGATTGAACAAATTATTTTGTGGACCGATACCGTTCACCTGATAAAACCTTTTCAGAGTACTTTCTTTTTAAAATAATGAATAGGTTTTTCACCAGGCAGCATACATTTGTATCTTATTTTTGTCGATATCTCTGCTTCTAAGGGTCGGATTTGAAAAACTTTTTGTTGGAGAGCGTCCCGGTGCGAAATTTTTCTAATTTAATTTGAATTGTTTCTTAATGCACAAGTCTGCCACTAAAGGGCGTAAGTTCACGTTTCCGTTTATAATACCCGCGGGACTAGAAATCCGGCTGAAAAAATTATTTTTCGGTAAGATGCTACTAACTATGAAAACTCATAGTGTATATTTTCTTCTCAAAATGATGCAGAATTTTGGCGCTAGGGGTGCCAATGTTTAATATTTTTCTCAATATTTCTGCTTCTAGAAACATGTCTGATTAAAAAAAACAACACCGGAAGCCTGTGGAGCACTTTAGGCTTGTATTTGAGAAGTCTTGTGGTTAGCTGTTCTGCTGCTATTTTGTGTTTGCGTACTTCTGTTTGCAGCTGTATCTCCGCTTTTAAAAACCCTACTGAGAATGCTTTTTTACTCGATGCCATTCGCTACAATAGAGATGTGGAGCATTATCCTCTTAAATAATGCACAGATTTTTTGCTAAGGGGCGTAAAGGTCAAAACCTTTTTCTCGCCATCTCTGCTTTCGGCAGATTAAAAAGTGCATTTACCTTAGCATGACTTTTTGTATGAAGAGTATTTTTGGCCTAATTTCAACTTTTCCGTTATGCTGAAATTCTTCCGCTAGGAGGCGTAGATTTGTTTCCTTCTATATTTCTTCTTTTAACTGTTCGATTTCAATTTTTTTTTTGTCTCTGATACTTCCTTGAGAAACTTTTTGTGTGCCATTTTTCATACTTCATGACAAACTTTTTGGGTGCCATATGTTAATTTTAGTAACATGTTTTTTAGCCGCTGGTGTTTTATGGATTGTAGAAATCCGGTTGATTTTTTTTTCTCACCTCTTCCACTGACTTTGAACAACTTAGATAAAGTTTATTCGCGTCAGAAAGGATTTAAAAGACGTGCTCATTACAACCGGAAAATTCGGTGTCATCTTTTTTATTATTTTCGTTCAGTGACGTGGAGTTAAGGAAACTGATGTGTTTAAAAAGTTATGGCTACATTTTCTCAAAGTTCTAAGCGAAACTTTCAGTTGCAAGCTGAGTCCATTGTTTCTTCGAGAGAATATATTCTTTTCAACAACTATCATTTCACTATATACAACGAGAGCACAGATGCAAAGATCGGTCGTCTGCCAACTACTCTCTCAGAACTCCCTTCCGAAAAAAAAAGGGGGGGGGGCAGAGCAATACTTGGTTTGTACGTTTAAAATGCATGGCATATATCTTTTGTGTTTAATCCGTTTCTCAAACCTTTTTAGTTATTCGAATGCACCATTTTGACAAAAGTCACACGCACACACAAGCGCGCTAAAAAAATCAAAACTGGTCATAAAAAAAAAAAGTGCACATTTTTTATTCGGAAAATCTTAAAAACCTTAATTTCTGGCCCCACATTACAGCTGCTATACACCCATACTGCTTGCTAGTTGTTTACATGCATCAGTTTTCATAAGAGTTGTTGAAGAGCAGAGCAGTATTTGGTGTAAAAATTAATCAAGTCTTTTGACCTTTACGGAGATTTTAGAAATCATTCGTTTCCAGGGGTAGTTGGGAATATTGAGCAAATAGGGTCTTTCTTTGTCAGTCAACATTGAAAGTTCGACGGCGTTTTTAAGATGTGTGTTAAAACTGCAATAAACATCAGTAGGTCTTGTAAAACAGCATTTCCCAAGCAATGGTTTAGTGTTTTTATTATGTACGGCCTTCTGCATTTATCAGTACATTGTGATCGAAGAGGTAATTAGACTTCATAATGATTTTTTTGCTCTTCTCGGCGATGAAATGCTTTTCTTAAGGGCAAGAGCGAAAACGCGGGAAGGAATAACGAGAGGCGGGAGACACCGGAAAAGGAAGGACGTGGGCCTCCGAATGTCCAGTGCAAGGGATTAAAAAGTTGCGTAGAATTGGAGTTAGTAGGGAAGAGTGAGTAATTCAGAAACAGAATAAGTAACGAGAGGACTGAAAGCTTTAAGAAATAAATGACTAAGACAATTCCAAGACACCGTGCATAGTAAGCTTTAGCTGATAATATATTAATTGAAACTGCAACGTTTTTCATCTATTCTTTCGTCATATATTTTCTGTAATTAGAGTGAAGTATCGAACGGGAAACTAAGTCCCGCTTACAACAGCAAGCTTACAGAGCTTTAACACTTTTATTTATGTCTTCTACCTGGATTTTGAATTTTCCACGTATGAAACGAAGCGATTGGTATAAATCAGTTTATTTGCTTGAACTTTTTCGTATAATTTTGCTAACAACATGTATATTAAATGTAAATTTTTTGTTTAGGTAAATATTATGGATATGACACAATCACGGATATACATATATGTATAAGATCGACTGAATCGAGCTAAACTGCCCCTCCTGTACATGTTACCACTCCGCTTTACCATCTCATTAAATCATGTACCGCAGAAATTTTCAATAATAACGACTGTCTATTCTAAAAGCATTAACAATCGCCGGTCGACAGCTTCCAATGCAGGCAAAAGAAGTATGTGGTTGTGTCGTAATGACAATAAACCTGTTCCTTTCGTGAGAAGTACTAACGAGTGGAATTTTGCCAAAAGGAAGATTAGGAAGAATAAGACGAATGACAAACGGTGGAGTTTTCTCTTAAGTAAACAGAAACACCATGAGGCGCATCTTCCGTTCCTGCGGAGACCGGCCTCGGAAGATCCAGGTCACGCCTGTAATACCTTTTGACCTTCCTATTAGATTTCACACATCACTGGAAGCGTACAATGGCTCCCATTCAGATTCAACAATGCCACGTTCATAACATGCAAAGTTGGTAGAAACAGACGTAAAAGGAACTTTCCGTTATGAATCTCGCAATGCTTTTACCGCTCGGTAGTCTGAAAGAGAACCGCTGTTGAAATGGTCTGTTAGTAGTAGTATCCGTGATTAGCGCAAATCTATTTTATACTGATTTTAAAACTAAAAACATTTTCAGAAAGAGCTAGTTGCTAGCATGGAATCTACTTTTTGATTAATTCGAGTGGAAAATAAGAATCCATTGAACATTCATTCATTAAAAAGATTACTAAGAAATTTTCACGTACTTTTTAAAATCAACTTCCATGTTTTTCCCCCATAGTTTACGTAGCATGCGTGCTTAAACAACAGTTAACTGAGTGAAGGAATAAGTTTTATTTCCATAAATTGTAGAAATAAAGTACATTTTCTGAAAAATAAAGTTCACATACATTTCTCAAAAAAATTGGTTTTCGGAAGTTGTTTTTTTTTTTTTTTTTGGGCTTTTGTTTTTTTTTGTTCTGAATATAATTTTTGAAAAGTAAAACAGGATTTTCTTTCCAAAATGTGCACGTAATGAGGACGCCTCGCTCAGATGATGGACATCTGTACATTTAAATTAGCCATACAAACACTCCGCCGAGCGGTCAAAGACGCGGACTTCTGGCAAATTGTCAGAGTTGAGCTCGGGTTCGACTCTAGAATTTAAAAGAATATATCAAAACACAAACGACATTAACTATTTGTTGAGGTATTGTGACTCTGATCGTGAGAATCAAAGGACTAGACTGTTTACTGACCCGGTAGCGCAGTGGTTTAATTCTGACCGTTCGTCCGAGTGGACCCGAGTTCTAGTCCCTATGAGAAGTAGATGTTTCGTTTGTCGTGGCTTTCTCCTTTCACTGGAACCAGAGTCCCTAAATTAGGGACAGGCAACATTTATTTTACGTAGCGTAAGAAAGTTTGTATAGCCCATAGAGTTGCTCTTTGTAATCGCTAACGCATAATTTCTTGCATAGTGGCCTCGATTACGCATGCGCATTTTCAGTACGATACTTTTACCAGAAAGCAAAATAGGTACTGAGTAAAAATTACCTATTGCCTAATAAAAAAAAAAACCCATCGGCACCAATTTTTAATCGATATTCTGCCGATTTTGTGAGAATCAACTGCATTTCACTTGGTATTCCGAATGCGCTGTCATTTTTTTCAATTGCACGTCAAGCCACTCTGTGCAACGCACTGCCCTTAGAATTTGCATATAAGACCTTTTTGGTTGGGGTTTTAACGACCACCGTAAACAACTCTATGGGCTATAAGCAGTTGCCCGTCTCTAATTTAGGGCCACTGGTTCCAGGGAAGGGAGAGAGCCAGTGCCGTAAGAAAAACACAACATCCAAGCCTCACCGGGATTCGAACCGGACCCATCACGGACGAATGGTGATAAACCAGCGCTTAGACCACTTCGCCACCGGGGCGGCTAAGATATTTACTTTCGATCTAGCATCATCGGCGAGTAATGTAATTTGACTGGGCGAAGTTCTTACTTCTTCGTAAACAGTGCTTGTACACTTGGTATAGACTCTTAGTATCAATTTTTAACCGTTGTTTCGGCAGTGAGCGAACAAATTTTACGTTCAGTATCATAATCACACCGGACAAAATATTAGTCACCCCCTAACGGAAATGACAGTAGGAAGTTACCGGTTGCACAGAGGGCGCCGTGATAGCGTTGTTGGGAGATAAGTAGCACTGACGTGGTCTACAGGATCATTTCTGTCTCGTGCAGTGGTGAAGAACAACGTGTGTGTTGAATTTAGCCTCCAACATGGGTGGTAAGACAGATTTTACTGAGTGGCAAAAAGGAGCCATCGTGTTTGGCCGTACCCCCGAACACAAAGTGAACAAAGTCGCCCAATTTGTTGTTGTGTCGGAAGCGTATTGTCCAGCGGGTCTACAAAAACAGTGGTGCAGTTCACAGTCAACTAAAAATCGGCGACGTAACTGTGGCCGGAAAACGATTCTCACCAACAGGGACTGCCGCCATGTTTCACGCCCTAGTAACTACAAATCAGTTTCAAATCAAACAAAAATTGCTTCAAACAGTCAAGGAAAGTCCACTCCAACCAATTTCCGAAAGGACATTGCGACAAGAACTGCATACGATGGGCATCTGGAGCAGAATCCACGGAAGAGGCCTTTTTTAACAGCAAGTTACAAAATCTCAATCAATGGGCTCATCAGAGGCACCAAAAATTTACTATGGAGGATTGGAAACTAGTAATTTGGTCTAATGAGTCGATGTTTTGTTTGTACTCAAATGATGGGAGGCGATCAGTGCAGCGCAGGCCCAATGAAACCTTGAATCCTGATTGTGGCGAAGGTGTTATTCAAGCTGGAGGGGGTTCTGTGATGTTTTGGGGATGTTTTTCGTACCCCAAAATGGGCCCTCTCGTTGTAGTGACAACGAATTTGAACCAGCATGCGCACCTCCGCATTCTGAAAGACGAAGTATTGCCCTACATCTCAAGGAACAGCATCACATTGCCACACCTGTCTTCCAAGACTAAACTTGCCGTGTGCGTGCACAGGGCTAAAACTGTGTCCGAGTGGCACGACGAACAATCTGCAATACTGTCTCAACTCGACTGGCCCGCCAAATCCCCAGATTTAAATCCTATTGAAAATCTGTGAAATCATTTGGAACAGAAGGTTAAACGCCGGAATAGACATTCACGTACTCTGGCGGAACTTCGGGACTAATTGACACACGAGTGGCTGCAAATCGATGTTCAATACATACACAACCTCGTGGAATCTGTCTCTACCACACCGGATTCATGCTGTTATCAAAGCAAGAGACGCCGTCACCCATTATTAGGTAAGTTCTGACTGGGGTGATTAATTTTTTGGCCGGTGTGCTTAGCACGGCTGCTCTAAAAAGAAATTGCTATCTTTGAAATAGGACCCTTTGTAAAGAATGCTTACGCATGGTTCTCAGCAAGCATAAACACGATATCTTTAGCTTTTTTTAGGAGTAAATACTTTTTGCGGGAGGTGTCTCATTTAACGTCAGCAGCATAATGTACGATGTAATTCCCAACAATAAAATTGTAAGATATTTTATGGCTGGTGTAATGCTAAAGCTACATTGCTACCTTTTGAAATAGGACCCTTTGTAAAAATTTGAAATAGGCAATGGAGCCGAATGACTCGTAGATAATCATATTACCTGGGATATTTGCTCCTTTTTTTCCATCTGTGCACTGTTTTAGAACTTCTAACTCCCTGATGGTGCAGTGAATTCAAACTGCCAGTGAAATAAAAAAAAACAAAAAAAAAAAAACAGTATTACTTTTTTTTAAGCTTTCATGATCTTTGAAATTGTACTTCTAAGCCATAGATGCTCTGCAGCATTAAGCTTAACAAATAGCTGCAGTAAAATGCTCACTGTTGCATTCGAGCTCAGCTTTTAACGAGAATGGCTCTCTAGAATGTTAAGATAGCCTTCGATAATAATACGATTCCACATAGACAATATACACTATCTACCAACAAGTAATTGGACACCCCTGCAATCGACGTTATCTGCGGTCCTGATACACGCCACGGCCGCCGCCGTTAAATACCGTGTGGGAAACAACAACGCAACCAGTCGCATGTAGGATGCCACGCAGTTCGGAGCTCTCTGATTTTGAGGAAGGTGTAATCGTCGGGTATCACAGAAATGGCCGATCCATACGTGACATATCCAGCGAGTTGAAGTACCCAAAATCGACAGTAGCCTACGTGATTGGCAAGTGGAAGATGAGAGGTGACTGTCGGAATGTGCCCACACCCGGCAGACCCACAAAACTGGGAATTAGAGACCGACGGGTGCTGGCCAGAGAAATTCGGAAGAACCGCACAAAATCGATGGGCCACATCCGCGAGGAGTTTCAACAGGCATCCGGGAGTGTTCGTTCGATAAATATCATCCGTAAGAAAACCCATCTGCTCGGTTATCATGGACGTGCTGCCGCCCACAAGCCTTTGATCACCAAGTCCAATAGCGCTGCTCGGCTAACGTGGTGCAAAGAACGTCGACAGTGGACCGTTGAACAGTGGAAACTGGTTCTCTGGAGCGACGAATCAAGGATCACCCTCTACCATTCGAATGGCAGGGTCTGGGTTTGGCGTCTGCCTGGAGAACGTCTCCTGCCGGAATGTATTGTGCCAACTGTGAAGTTCGGCGGCGGTGGAATTATGCTATGGGGGTGTTTCTCCTGGTATGGCACGGGACCTTTGGCCGCAATTCCTTGTAGACTCAACGCCGAGACCTACTGCACCATTTTGGATGACCATGCGCTTCCTACGTTGTTGCAGTTTTACGGGGTGGACCCACGTTACTTTCAGGATGGCAATGCCACCTGTCATGTTGCGAGGTCCACCATGGCTTGGCATGGTGACAATGGGGTTAATCGAATGGACTGGACTGAGCAGAGCCCTGACCTTAACCCTATCGATCACCTCTGGGACGAGTTGGAGCGTCAACTTAAGGGGTGCCCCCACCGCCCGAAATCGGTGAAGGAACTGACCTGTCTTCTCCAAGCCGAGTGGAAGAAAATACCGCTAGCCGTCGTACAACGCCTGGTTGAGAGTATGCCCCGGAGGGTCGCAGCTGTAATCGCCGCTCGTGAAGGCTCCACCAACTATTGAAGGTGAATAAACTTCGTTTTCCTTTGCTATCACAGGTGTCCAATTACTTGTTGGTGGATAGTGTATAAGAAGAAATATATGAGAAGAAGACACGCCTATTCTATATAGGTGTTTCTTCTTACGGCACGAGCCCTGAATCATAAAGACTGTATTTCTTTCTGTTGACCCTTGTACCACACCAGAAAGGCTGTACGCAAACCTGGTTTGGAAGGTTTGATAGATCAGCCCTTGAATTTTCTAATACTTAAACTTCGTTAACTGTTGCCGGCCCTATACAGTAGAACTTGACGAACCATTGTACCATCAAACCATTTCTTGCAGTGCTATATGCCAGGAATTGCGCCACCAGGACTTACTAGTTCATGCTTGAATATGAAAAATAGTCGTCGTCACAAGTGATTCATAGTTTCGATTCTATGTCAAAATATTTCGAGTATCGGATCTTGAGTTTTAATTCAATTCTCATTGCAGCGGTCAATCCGCATTTTTTGATCGTGCAAGCTTGTGTCATCATAACTTTCATGTACGGTCAAGTAAATGATATCATTTAAAGGTTGCGGCACAGTGATCCACAGATCGAAATTCCGACTTTTGTCGGAAGATTTCCTCATTTGGAAGCAGCAAGTTTTTCTCTAGCAACAATTTCTCCTAAGCAGGCATAGCAGGATTGCAATCAAATGAAGTTCGCGGTACCTTCCTTGGTTACGCAGTGTTTAATAACAATTACAGTCTGCATAGAATAATTTGTTGGTCTACGATTTTCTTCGTAATATTACGTTTACTGAATTTTTTCTGGCCCATAACAAAATGTTAATGTTTTTCTCTTTCAATCACTTAAAAAACATTTATCTCGATATGACGTAAGAATACCACAACACACACACGCTTGAACGCACAATGGTGTCAAATATGATTTTGAAAAGAAAAATCACAATATATCAATCCTCCTTTTGGGTTCAGCATAACATAAAAAAAAAAAAAATAGTAGGTACGATAAATTGTAGAGTTCATACACAGCTCCAGTTTTAAGGGCGAATGTCATAAAGAAAAACACATCCAGCCAATGGACTTACCAATGAAATAGTAGTACCAAGTTATAAAAATCAATCTCGGGGAAGGATTGATTTGATTGCAGCATTGTTTTGTTACTTTTGCTACTGTGCATTCTTCGAGCCCACGTTCTGAAGATGCACCTAGCTTCCCATGCATTGAGCCCAGATCTCAGGTACTTAGGTCTTTTAACCTTTGACCGTCTGAGTAGCTTATCTACTGCTTGAAGAGTAACGGAGAAACATATTTTTGCTCTCTAGCATCACTTTGCACAAACATGAAGGGAAAAATAAATCGCAGTCTCTTTTGCCTTGCTCAAAATAAATGTATACATGAAAAATGAAACTATATCGCTGTCGAAAATTTAGCATCTGCTAACGTAAAACGGTTCATCCAAAATGAAATGCAATAGCATCTGATAACATACATAAACTGTTTCATCCAAAATTAAATGCAATGAAAGTAATCTACAATGCAAAAATTCCAGAGTAATGTTCAAGCGCGCTTTCGCAAGACTAAAGCGACAAAATAAGCCGGACGGAGCTGCTTGTAGCAGCTGATTAGCCAAATCTAAAAGTGCACTTGTTCTGTTTTAGAACTCTGCTGACGCCAACACTATAGGAAAGCAATAGTCGTTTGCCAGATCAGTGAATTTAGTTAAGATACCGCGATACTAAAGGAAAGGCGTTGGGAATGCAAGTGAGGTGAGCAACCAATTCGAAGAGTGTGCGCGCTAGTGTTTTGGGTAAAGAAAAATGGAAGCATTAGTCCTGCACGGGAGGGTCATGTATTCGCCGATAAGAGAATGGCCGGTATTTCCTGAAAAACGCTTGAGTATACGTAAAAATGACTTTATAAAGATTCACCATGCGAGATTCTTCTAAATGAAGATATTTGTTTAACCGTATTCTCAATCACTGTAACAATACAATTTTTAAATATTAATTCGTAATCTTAATACTTTTTATAATTTTATGATGAAATAAGTGTAAAATAAAGTGTAAAAAACAAGAATTTATTAACTGGATCTTTACGTTTCTGTAAAGCCGTCTAAACATATGTTATCTGTATGTAATAAGAATATTTCTTGCACGCTCGTCCGATCACAATCTTTGTCTTGATGGTGCAAAAGACTGGAACGGAATGACAAGGAAAAAACACAATCGCCTGCCAAACTTTTCCAGCTGGGCATGTTCAATGTACATTACGTTGCCCAAATTGTTCGGAGACCTGAGAGAAATGGCGACTAAGATAAAAATACTACCTTCCTCTTAAGGCGTAGACCGAATTTTGAGCTGTGTCGCGGCATTTAGTCACCTTTATAAACTTCCCACCTATTCTTGACAGGCTTAACGGGGAAAATGGCATCCGTTATTTGTTTTCTGTCATGAAAAATGACGCCTTAAATTCAGCACGTGAAGATGGTCTTCAGAGACGTTGTTCATGTGTAGTTCCATCTCATTCTTGAAGTGTTCCTTTGAATTGAGATCAGAGCTTTGTGATGAGCAACCTTATTTATAGATATGCGACGCGATGCTATTCTAAATAAAGCCGTAGTTTGCCTAGCTGTGTAACAAGTACCTTCTGGAACAGGTATGACGCTTCATCATTGAATTCCATTATAGAAATAGGTGACAAGTTACGCCTCTCTGTGTCGTGGTAGTATGGGCTACGATAAAAACCAGTGGACCTACTGCACCACAGGAAATATCACCACACTTCCATCACCATGTTTTGTAGTTGAAAGAATTCTATGCTGCTTGTCGCGCTCGTCTCACTTATCGATCTGCCGTCAGATCAGGTTTTCCCAGTAGATGACAGTAAACTATTGCGAGGCCGCCCCGGTGGCGCAGTGGTCTAAGCGATGGCCTCTGATCATTCGTCCGTAAGGGGTCCGGGTTCGAATCCCGGTCAGGCATGGATGTTGTGTTTGGTTTACGGCACTGGCTCTCTCCCTTCCCTGGAACCAGTGACCCTAAATTAGGGACAGACGACTGCTTATAGCCCATTGAGTTGCTCACGGTGGTCGTTAAACCTCCAATCAAAAAAAAAAAAAAAAACTTTTGCGAGATTCGTTGCTAGAAGTACTCTTTCCAGTCGTCCGGGGGTTCAGTTTGTTTTCGGTTTCAGGGCCATTGTAACAGTCGCTGAATGTGAATAATTTTTACCAGAGGTCTATACGAGACAGCTTGTCACGGAATTCTGTTCGTGCACTCCCAATCATTCCAGACCGCTCTGAATAACTGCACTGTAGCTTTCTTGAGAGGTTGTGTTACGACACATACTACAATCCTTCTGACCCTTGAAGTGAAAATGGGTGGTCGTTAAGATTATATTCTGGCATTTTCATTCACCCTCAATTTTCATGCAAATTGTTATGATAGCCGACTACTTATCCATGCTCGGGGGTGGAAATAGGTGCAGCATTCTCCTCGTTGATAACACATACGTCATGTCAACGAACCAAAGATTTTGTCGGCCCACCGTCAAGATGTCTTGGTCAACATCTTTTCAATGGTTGTTAGTGTTACTGACAGTCAATTTTTATGTGGCCTTCTGCAACTCTTTTGGTGCATTGAGAAAATAAATAACAATGTTACAATCGTTATCCAGTAGTAAATTCTTGAACCTTTTTGAAATAGTGCCAGTTTTTCATTCAATCCCCGTTCTTGTGAGTAAATATGAACATATGGCCAAAAGATGTTTTTTGGTTTTGCTTGGGAGTTTAGCAGCCATCGTGAGCAACCCATTGGGATATACACTATCTACCAACAAGTAATTGGACACCTGTGATAGCAAAGGAAAACGAAGTTTATTCACCTTCAATAGTTGGTGGAGCCTCCACGAGCGGCGATTACAGCTGCGACCCTCCGGGACATACTCTAAACCAGGCGTTGTGCAACGGCTAGCGGTATTTTCTTCCACTCGGCTTGGAGAAGACAGGTCAGTTCCTTCACCGATTTCGGACGGTGGGGGCACCCTTTAAGTCGACGCTCCAACTCGTCCCAGAGGTGCTCGATAGGGTTAAGGTCAGGGCTCTGCGCTGGCCAGTCCATTCGATTAACCCCATTGTCGCCATACCAAGCCATGGTGGACCTCGTAATATGACTGGTGGCATTGTCATCCTGAAAGGAACATGGGTCCACCCCGTAAAACTGCCACAACGAAGGAAGCGCATGGTCATCCAAAATGGTGCAGTAGGTCACGGCGTTGAGTCTACCAGGAATTGTGACCAAAGGTCCCGTGCCATACCAGGAGAAACACCCCCATAGCATAATTCCACCGCCGCCGAACTTCACAGTTGGCACAATACATTCCGGCAGGAAGCATTCTCCAGGCAGGCGCCAAACCCAGACCCTGTCATCCGAACTGTAGAGGGTGAACCTTGATTCGTTGCTCCAGAGAACCAGTTTCCACTGTTTAACGGTCCACTGTCGACGTTCTTTGCACCACGTTAGCCGAGCAGCGCCATTGAAATTGGTGATCAAAGGCTTGTGGGCGGCAGCACGTCCATGATAACCGAGCAGATGGGCTTCCTTACGGATGGTATTCATCGAAAGAAGACTCCCGGATGCCTGTTGAAACTCCCTGCGGATGTGGCCCATTGATTTGGTGCGGTTCTTCCGAATTTCTCTGGCCAGCACCCGTCGGTCCCTAACTCCCAGTTTTGTGGGTCTGCCAGATGGGGGCACATTCCGACAGTCACCTCTCATCTTCCACTTGCCAATCACGTAGGCCACTGTCGATTTTGGGTACTTCAACTCGCTGGATATGTCACGTATGGATCGGCCATTTCTGTGATACCCGACGATTACACCTTTCTCGAAATCAGAGAGCTCCGAACTGCGTGGCACCTTTGCATGCGGCTGTTTGCGTTGTTGTTTCCCACACGATATTTAACGGCGGCGGCCGTGACGTGATCAGGACCGCAGATATCGTCGATTGCAGTGGTGTCCAATTACTTGTTGGTAGATAGTGTATAAGTAGTCGATGTCCGTAATTTAAAGCCGCTGGTTCCAGAGAAGGGAGAGAGCTAGTGCCGTCAGACAGGCGTACCATCTATGCCTCACCCAGGACTCTGGCCGAACCCATCTCTGGAGAACGATTGTTAGCCGGCACCCCGTACCACTCGCCCACCGGAGCAACTTCTTGTTTTCCTTCATATTTTTAACTCTTTCATGTCTTAATAGGTCGGAAAAATGTGTGTTGTGTTGGATTCAGCATAAAATTATAACTGATTAATTACAGAATTCCTGTATACTAAAACAATATATTCAACATACATATCAAAAATGTGTATTGAATATACATCAATTTTCATTTTTGCTAATCTTTTGCTGGTGTAAATAGACAGAAACGTCTTATTCTAAAAGTTCTAATTACAATATACCAGTTCTTACCAAAAGACTATTTTGATTACTCCTACAGAAATCAGGGCATGCTTTCTGCGGAGGCATGCTTAAGCCACTGAGAATGCCCCTAGTCGGCGCCTGTGAGTCAAGACTAATCGTCGTTGACAAGTTGTTGGCTGTCGGTTAGCTAATAGAAGAAGCAACATTTTCATTCATCCATCGAGTCATATTTTATCTTGGGCCAATGTTGAAACAAGTGTTGTGCGCTGCCTTGGGTAAATTTTACTCTGCATCTCATTTAATGTGAAACCGAAAATGGTATACCATTTTCTGTATCTGTACTACCGCACTGATTACCTGGGTAGGTTTATTTCCGACTTGCATGGAGATGTCGGCGAAACGGAAAAGCTGTTGTGTGAGACGGTGCATGCTGACTGGAAAGTTTTGAGAGCACAGTAAAGAAATTAAGAGTTTGAAAGAGTATCGTAGATTTGTTTATAACAAGGAAGTCTCAACCACAGGGTCAACATGGCATCGACCCATAGCAAGTCTCGGCTCCCAAGTCTCGCTTCCCAACCATTAGGCTACCCAAAATTAAAAGTGGTTTAACTACTGATATCTATCTTATACAGGTAGCTTCTTAGAACGATAACTGCATTATTTGAACAACCGCTGTATGCCTTTTGTGTCGTGCAGATTTTTGCTCTCTGTGGTGTAGATTGCCCCTATATTTGTGGTGTGCATTTTTCTGTCATTAAGAAACTAAAAACAATTAAATAAATAGCCTAAAATGTATACGAGAACTGTAGTTGAAAGATGTACTTAAACATTACTGTGGATTATGCTATCTATGATAACCTTGGTTTTAATTTAGCATGCTATTAAGATACTTTCTCATTCTTTTCAGAATTGCCATGTGAAGCCAGCACTTCGTGGATAATGTGATGAAATATTTGTTGTGCCTTTGATTCTTATCATTCAACCGTGGATGTATCTTGTGTTTTGGAATATGTGTTTTGTGTCGTGGAAATGACGCTAACGACTACCTGAGAGAGTTGCCTCATTTTCATACGGATTACTGCGAATACCAAGCCTAAACATGGAAGATTATCAGGAGGTATGATGCTCTAATTTTTTTCATTAGTTATGTACTAAATATTCATTGAACGAACTAAATCACGATGTCATGGTATTTGATAATGTACATATACACAGTAGATTCTAGTTAATTGGAACACATCGGGACTTAGAACACTTTGGCCCAATTAAGCGGCTATCCCAATTATGCGAAGCTTCATCCCAAAGAGTTAATTTGCGATGCTCTTCAAGAACTGCCCCAAATAAAGGTTGCCCCGATTAACCGATGCCCCAGTTAACCGGAATCTACTGTGTATAGTAAGGTAAGCGCGCGAGTGTGTGAGCGTGTGCGAAAGTGACAGAGTTTTAATCATAATCAGACGTTTCACGTGAGTGGCACAAATGAATTGTATATGACGTCATGAGATATAATGCTGCAGCCGCGCTGCGACATTTGTGCTATATATAATATCATGTTCCCCTAATTCGTAATATGGCATTTCCCCTCGTGACGTCGCAAGCATACTCCAGTCTTTCAACTCAGGTACGTGATTTCTTTTTCACTCGTTGTATCTTCACAGGCTTTCACAAAGTTGTGGCAGTACTGTTTCCAAATAGGCAACAAAGAGAAGAGAGAAAGTAATGATTAAAACAGGTCGAGCACGGCATGCACATTATTGAAAAAAAAAATGAAGAAACACCGCCATGATATCAACGAACAACATATTTTTACATAAGTCTTGCCCCAACGATTAAGTTAATCATTTCTTATAGAATTCGAGGTGCTGTGAACACGAATATGGCAATGAAAATGCAAAATTGGCTACGGTTTGTGAGGGATCCGCAACAGTTAAGTATACGTACGTACCACATGTATCGGTAAAGGTCCGCTTCTACGTCCGACGTTGCTTTGGCTGTCGCTTACATAGATGCTCAGAATCACATTTTTTTTTTGGATTGGATTTTTAACGACTACCGTGAGCAACTCAATGGGCTATAAGCAGTCGCCCGTCCCTAATTTAGGGTCACTGGTTCCAGGGAAAGGAGAGAGCCAGTGCCGTAAGACAAACACAACATCCATGCCTCACCGGGATTCGAACCCGGATCCCGTTCGGACGAATGATCAGAGGCCATCGCTTAGACCACTGCGCCACCGGGGCTGCAGGATCATCTTTAACGAGCGTCCAACAGCAGTCAGCCAACAAGTAGACCACTTTCCCTGGTGTCTTTTCTTCAACGTTGCAGTTTCGTAATGAAACTTTCACCGTGCCCATCACTAACCATGCCGCAGTTTTCGGACATATTGCAGCAAGTTTAATCTTTAATGACATATTGCTGCAAGTTTGTGATACAGAGACAACATATCCTCAAACAGTTCCTTGTAGTTTTCTGCTCTGGCATTTCAGAGGAAGTTTGTTGACACTAGACGAAACGCATCCCAAGCTTTTTTCTCATCATCCTGCAGCAGGTTATCGAACATCTCATCAATGAAGAGCTCTCGAATCTGAGGATCCACAGACTCCCTCTTTAATTTTCGCTTAGCTGAGTCGAGGAATTTATTTAAAAAGATGAGCATGCGCTATACTTGCCTGCTTACGTCATACAGCTTCGTCTCCATGTGGATTGGGACCGCCCACCCGAAAGATCTAGTTTTACTTTTAACATGTATATACACTATCTACCAACAAGTAATTGGACACCCCGCAAACGGCGCGGCTGGTGGGCGGTTCATGTGCCGCTGTAGTGAGTACGTATCAAAAGTGGTGCACAGTTGGTCAAACGACGAACCGTCGTCCAGCCATGTGTCGTTCGCAGCTCACTGATGCCAGACGGAAGCGGGGACTGTCGCGCATTATTCACAGCGACCGCAGGGCCACAGTGCGACAAATCACCCGCAGCTGCAACAGTGATGATCAGGGAAATGTGTCACAGCACAGAGTTCATCGCTGTCTTCTGCGTATGAGCCTGCGTAGCCGAAGTCCCAGCCGGGTCCTCATGCTCACTACACGTCATCGCCAACAACGCTTGAAATGGGCCCAAGATCATAGAGATTGAACCGTGGATGATTGGAAGAAAGTGGCCTGGTCTGACGAATCAAAATTTCTGGTGCATCACGTAGACGGCCGAGCGCGGATACGCCGATTACCAACAAAGGCTATGGGACCTGGATGCACTGGAGGGGAGGGGGGTTTGGCTGCGGTGTTATGCTGTGGTGATGTTTTCTTGGGACACTTTTAGCCTATTATCTCATTAGCACAGCTGTCAAGTATCGGAACATCGTTGCTGACGAAGTTCACCCATTCATGTTAACTGTGTTCTCCACTGGTGATTGCCATTACCAACAGGATAATTCGCCATGCCACACTATGAAAATCGTCAAGGAGTGGTTCGAGGAACGTGCTGGTGACTTTCTGTTAATGCCCTGGCTTCCAAATTCCCCTGACACGAACCCAATCGATCCGTTGTGGTTCGACTTGGAAAAGCTGGTTGGCCGCTAAATCACCACCACCCCGAAATGTGCGGAAACTGGAAGACCTGCTGTTGACATTTTGGTACCAGATATCTCAGGATACGTGTCACCACCTCATCAAATGGATGCCTCGCCGAGTGGCTGCTGTTTTGCGGGCTAAAAGGGGGGGGGGTGTCCTGCAGCTTAGTAGGTAGGTGGTCATAATGTAATGCCTCACCGGTGTGTACCCCTTTCGACTGACTGCAGTGCACTACTTGAACTAGTTTAAACACGTGACATATCAGCCGAAGCACATGCGTTTATGCGAATATTGCAAAACTTTCGGCTGACCCTCTGTAATTGACTGTTAGTTGGGAGCTACTTTGTGGCCCCGAAACTAAGTCAGAAAGCTGGAGAAACTGGAAGGTAGCCCAGATTACAGGTTTTCTGGAGAGAAACATCTAAAGTACCGTTCAATCTGCATAATTTACTTCATCACCACTTTTGCTGTTTCGGAAGCGTTTTTAATAATGGCTCACTAGATAGATTTCTAACTATTAAAAGCATTTTTTTTGCACATTCTCCGGAGGTGGGGAATGATAAATTCCCCCGTGATCGACAAGAGCGTAAGCTTTTTGAAAATCTATCCTTACTGCAATTCTTTTTTAAGCCATTGTTTCCCTTCTTTTCTCAAAAACTTAATCAAGTAGGCATACTCTGACAGAAGTGCAGAAAACATCTCTCGGCAAACGCAGTCTTCGATGTAATTGTTCTATCTGGTGTGCATGCCCAACGGGCATTCCTAACTGCTAACTCTATTCTGTAATGAAGTACTAGAAGAAGCAAGAAGTTGATGAACTGGCTCACTCTTGGGTCATGTAGACGATGAAAATGTATCGGTAGCCACTGAAATTAAGTTGCAAAGCAGTTTGACTATTGTTGTTTATCGGGGAGTGTCCCTAACTCATTTTGAAGACTGCGGAGTTTCGTGCAAGCCACGCTGATCGATAAGCAGCATTTCTGTAGAATCAAGCCTGGAACGCTAATGGATTAGAAAAAATGTCAAACTTGGAGCTGTTATGCACTCCAGGCAATACGTCAGATCAAACGTTCTCGTAAGCATTTATGTTTTATGTGTCCAGCTGGCTCGCAGGTGCGATGAAGTACTGCATTCGCGAAGTATGTCCGAAGCTGTATTCTTAACCAATTATGGAAGTTTTTCATGTAAGATCCTGTTCTGAAAGTCCTTCGCGAATGCTGCAAGTTATGAAACAGTTTGTTATGCTTCTTGGCGTCCAGAAGCACTTCAGTGTTGTACTTTTTTCAGCTTCCATTGAAATATTTTCGGGTAGATTCTCACCAAACATAGCAAATACCCGTATTCCTTCGCTATATTTCAGATGTCAAACACAAGATGTTACTATATTTTTTTTAGTAGTATTTCTTGGTTTAACAACCACCGTGAGAAACTCTAGAGGTTATAAGTAGTCTCCTATCCCTAATGTACAGTCGCTGGTTCCAAGATAGAAACAGCACCATTAGACGAACGCACAACCCATGTCTTATTCGGGACTCTAACCTGGGCCCAGCTAGGACGACTAGCCAGAAACCTGCGACTCAGCCACCAGTGCGGTTAATTCTTTTTTGCTTGAGTAACTGAAGTATATTATTATTCACTACATAAGTATCTGTAGGAAGAATCTCTGCCACCGTTTCGAACATTCGATTATGTATAATTTATGACAACAAAACTTGTGCTGTTGAGATAAAATAAAAATACCAACGCTTACCACAATCAAAGGTTTATTATACATCGATGATAGTTTCGCAGAGCGTTTGGCTATGCTTCTTCATCAGGAAGAAAGAACACAAAACCTAGTTAACGAACTGTGAACTAAAGAAGTCGTCTATAGCCCAGCATTGTCACGAAAACAATCATAAATTTTTGTTTCGGAAACGCTACGTTCATTGATAAACCTGATGCAACTAAAAAACTTTATGTATTAGAAGCTTTTTGCATATACTGGAACTCTTCACGGCTTGTCAACGACATGACGTCGACACCATTTCTTTCAAGCGCGTGGAAACAACTCACAAAAACCGTGACCGTCAGAACTCTGATGATGTCACAGTGATTTGAATTTTTACGCTCCATTCGTCCTGATGAAGCCGAGCTAAACGCTCTGCGAAACTATATTCGATGTATCATAAACCTTTGAATGTGGTAAACGTTGGTATTTTTATTTTATTCGATTACGTTTTTAACAATACAGAAAATAATACATGTAATACACTGCTGCCCAAAATTTAAGGATGAGGTAGATTTTGACCACTCAAAATCGGAAAAACCGGTTTTGCTGCTGTAAGCAATATCGATGGTAACAAAAGTAAAATGTAACTCACTAGGTCAAATATCATGAATAATGTCCAATGGAGATAGAAACAGGACAAAATGTTTCGAAGGAGATAGACTCACCTGTCGTTCACTGACATTCTCTCATGAGCACTGCATAAAATGACTACAGGGCGAAGTTAGATATGCCCTCAGTAGGGGATATGTCCACTACGCTACACAATGCATGTTTGGCGCCAGTGTGTCATGCGTAGCACCAAGTATAGGGTAGGAGCTCTTGGGGTAAACTGTTCCACTCCTGCCTGCTGGAGAAAGAGCCCTGATAATTGTTCGAATGGTTTCTGGTGGTAGATTCCTTTGAGCAACATGTCTCCCCAGAGCGTCCCATGCATGTTCGACTGGACTGAGATTAGGGAGCGCGCTGGCCACTCCATCTGACGGATATCCTCACAAGCTAATACTTCATCCTCAACCGCTGAGAGTTGAGAACGGGCGTTATTTTCGGTAAAAATGGAATCTGTGTCCCCAGAAACGCGGAACAGATTAACGCGGGGAAGAATCACATCATTGCACTACCTCTGCCTGGTGACTGTCTCTTGATCTATCACTTGCAGTTTGATAAGCCTGTTGACTACGATGACGCCGCGACCGCCATATCGATTCCGTTCAACGATGTTTCTGGCATCATATGCAGTCTCACGTTCCCTCTAGATCAGTTGCCGCTTGGAATCCGATTAAAGCTGCTTTCATCTGTAAATATTACCTTGGCCTAGTGGTCTGAAGACCAGTCAACGTGAGGCCATACCCCACTCATAGCGGGCTGTACGATGCCCCCTGGATAATGGTAGAAAACTCTCGCTCTGGTGGCGCATTGGTCTTTTTTTTTTTTTTTTTTTTTGAGGTTTAACGACCACTGTGAGTAACTCAATGGGCTATAAGCAGTCGCCCGTTCCTAATTTAGAGTCACTGGTTCCAGGGAAGGGAGAGAGCCAGTGTCGTAAGACAAACACAACATCCATGCCTCACCGGGATTCGAACCCGGACCCCTTCCGACGAATGATCAGAGGCCAACGCCTTAGACCACTGCGCCACCGGGGCGGCGGCGCATTGGTCTAAGCGCTGGCTTATTACAATTCGTCCGAGAAGGGTCCGGGTTCGAATCCTGGAGAGGCATGGATGTTGTGTTAATTTTACGGCCCTGGCTGCCTCCCTTCCTTGGAACCAGTGGCCCTAAATTAGGGACGGGGGGACGGGGGACTGCTTATAGCCAATTGAATTGCTTAAGGTGGGCGTTAAACCTTCAAAAAAGAAAAAAAAATGATTCACAGCGTACGGGTTTCCGGAAAATAGCCCTGCTACATTTAGACATTTTGACACGGTTTAGCGTGAAATTCGCGCACCTGTTCCTGCTCGAAGACAATTTGCCAACTGGTTCGTTATACTTTTCAGACTCCGTTTCACCATTATGTTCCTCTAGGTCATCCTTCTGGCCCGCACAGCATTGACGACCTCCAGCAAAACATATGGTTGTGGATCTGTGTCCCCTGAAGACTGACCAAAGCCGCGACACTCTCCTGTGTGGTACTTCAAACTCTGGTTATAACAGTCACGGTCTAGCCTTCTTCGAGGTTGCTGATGATTCGACGAAGGATAAATTGAGCCATATGATGCCTGTGAGACATCCTTTCGTTACCTCAGAGACTCGGTGTTTCGTTTCGTAGCAAAACCAGATGAAAACGAAAAGAAAATCATATGGGGCACAACTATTTCCTTCCTGTATATACTGTACAATCGACAGCTGTGATGTGCTCGTATCATATTTGCATACGGTGGCTGCGCGTCATTGAAAGTCTCTCGAGTTGAAACGCATGTTCGTTTCGTAGTTCGAGACAGTGTCAGTACAGGTTATCAGGAACAGCACTGTAATTTCGCGTTGCACACGAACCTATTTTACAATAACGGGCTCGTTTTTAAGAAAGTTTAAATTGGTGAATTTGATTCCTGGGATTCCCGGTTCGCTTCTGTGGCATTACGTAGCAGTCTGTAAAACAATCTGGAAGAAATTTAAGAATTTCTTCCTTGCTTTTATGTTGAAAAATGAAGTAAAGTTAAAGGAGATTTAGGGAGATAACGGAGCATTTGTAAGAAGGATTATGATTAAGATAGTTCTCAAACAACAGTAACGTTATATCCGTGCTTGAAAAAAGTCCAGTTCCTTTAATTTAGAATGTATTCCAGTTTAAATTTTAAATGTTTCGCTTAAGTATTATGACGCCTGATGCTTTGGGGGCCTTTTTTAAAAAAAGGCATTCTTTGACTATCATAATGAACTTTGAACAAAGTTTGATTTTAAGAGATCTTTCCACGAGATAAAGACAGGTGTTGGTCAGTTGTAGCCACGGCTTCTCCCGGTTCATAGGATAATTGCACTCAAGAGATCCCCCCTCCGATTCTCCCTGGTAGAAATATTGCTGCACTCAGACTCCTTCCAAGTCTTTTCCGCTGTTGGACAATTGTAGTTATAGAACCGCAAGTACGTGTGGGTATGTATACGTACACTGAAGAGCGATTGAATTAGAGACAGCTGGCGTTATACAAATGTGGCGCTGTGGGCGGCCTTGTAAACGGTAACGACATGACGTATGCACTGATCCGACAATATAAGGAGCGATGCGACGGGAATCTGTAAGAGTCTGACGCAGTATGGGTAAGACGAAGGATCTAAGCGCATTTGATCGTGGTCAAATTGTCGGGGCCTGACGAATGGGTCACTCCATCTCGAAAGTCGTGCAGGCACTGGGATTTTCACGAGCCACTGTGTCACGGGTGCACCGTGAGTACATCGAATCCGGTAAAACCATCTCTGCAGGGGCCAACTGCCGTGGACAACAGCGTGTGGATGAGCGGGGTCATCGTCGGCTTGCTCGCATTGTAACAGCGGATAGACGGGTCACAGTGCAAGACATCACTCGGCAATTTAACGCTGGTGCACAAAAACCTGTAAGCAGCCACACCATCCAGAACCATCTCCTCGCTATGGGGTACAGAAGCCATCGTCCCACGAGGGTACAGCTGCTGACCGCACTTCTGAGGGTGCAAAGATTAGCATGGACGCGGGAACATCGCCACTGGACCCTAGACATGTAGAAAAATGTTGGCTGGACTGATGAGTCGAGATTCACGTTGGTACATGCGGATGGCAGGATACGAGTACGGCGCAAACCACATGAAGAGCTGGATCCTTCTTGCCAGCAGGGTACTCTTCAAGCTTGTGGGGGTGGCATTGTCGTCTGGGGACTGTTTACGTGGACTGAAATGGGACGCCTGGTACATGTGACATCGTCCCTCACAGGTCAACATTACCGGGATATCCTGGACTGCCGTTTGCTCCCGTTTGTGCGTCTTCAACATCCCACTGGGGACCTCATCCTGCAACAAGACAATGCAGCTCCCGAATTGTATTCGAATGGTTGGATGAACACTCCACCGACGTGACCTCGCTTTCTTGGCCAGCTCGGTCACCTGACCTCAATCCCATCGAGCACATCTGGGATGCCATCGAGATAGATGTTCGAGGCTCTTACTCCCTCCATCAAATCTTCGTGAACTGTGGGAGCTTGTTCAGGGGTCGTGGATCCGTATGGCTTCCCAACGCTTTCGGTGTCTTGTCGAGTCCATGCCGAGACGAATCGCCGCCGTCATCAGGGCGAAAGGTGGTGCTACATTTTACTAGACAGGTATCTCTAATTCAATTGCTCTTCAGTGTATATACATATGACAGTTTTTACATATGCGTAAAACATGTGAGCTTGTATTTCTAACTCTAAAGTCGACAGTCTATTAAGGCTATCCAGAGGATACCACGTAGAGGTTTTTTTCTTTTTATTTTCTCGTTTTTTAAACAGTTTTAAAGACCATTCCGAAATATCGTCTGTTGCTTTTCGCTTAACATTATTTAATATGATTTGACGAGACAGCAGCTTTGGCGTGGTTGTGGCACAAATCAAATTGTGAAATAACCGAAGAACTCGTGTCCACGTACAGTTTTGCCGAACATTTCTTCACTGTACAACGCCACTTCCATCCTATCCTTTTTTCTTTATCTTTGCAGAATTTGTATCCTAAATGTATCAGTCCCCGCCCCCTTTCTCGCTGTACATAAACTCCATATTACCTCCACAATCGCTGTTTGGTGTATGATGCAATGATATTAGGTGTACAAATAAGTTTTAAAGCATTTTTGTGTGACATACATCGCTCATTTACATATCCGACATTCCCAGCGTTGTTGTCATGTGACCGTAACTGGCTCAGAGTATAAAATGTGACACAGAAGTTTGCCCAACGGTCAAACGCAATTGCATATCGGTAGGTGAAAGATGGCAAGCATTTATTCTACACTACATTCGTTACGAATTTCATCAAGGAAAAAGTGTTGCAAAAGCATGTGCATCCATCTGTTCTGGGGGAGAATTTTGTATCGAAAAGCACGTGTGTGTATTGGTTTAGACAATTTAAAGCCGGTGATTTTGATGTTAGCGATCGAGAACGTAGTGGCGCCTCGTAGAAGGTAGCACATAAGGAACTGCAATCATTGCTGGATGGAGATTCGCCTTAAATGCAAAAAGAACTAGCTGAACAGCTGGGGTAACTCAACAAACCTATTCTAATCGTTTACGTGCATAGGAAAGACTCAGCAGGAAGGAAAATGGGTGCCACATGACCTGAGCCAGAGGAACAAGGATGAGTGTGTCATGAAGTGTTTGAATCTGTTGAATAAACAACACCAAGTCTTTCCTGTGGCAAAACGGGTGATGAAAAGTAGATATGGTACGACAATCCCAAACGCAAAAAAACACTGGGTAGACCACGGTGAAACAACGAATTCGACACCGAAACTCAATATTCACTCCAAGAAAGTTCTGCTGTGCATCTGGTGGGATATGAAGGCTGTGAATCAGGAAATCTGTCGGAAACGCCCATTCACAGGCAAAGGATTGCGTCTCGTGAAATTACTGCATGGCAACGCTAGACCGCATGTCGCGAAATCGGTCAAAAAACGTCATTGACGCTTGGCTGGGAAGTTTTGGAATACCCTGGCGTATAGTTCCGACATACCACTTCAGACTGTCAGTTGTTCCGATCGATGCAACTAGGTTTGTCTGCTGTACGGTTCCGAACATGTGACGAAGTGCAAAAATGGGTTGACGACTTCATCACGTCACACGACGAAGTATTCTTCATGGTTTGAATCTGTCAGCTGCGCGATCGATGGCGGACGGTGATAGATAATGACGGCGCATATTTTGATTCGTAAAGGTATTGTTGTTTTCTCTCAAATTACATGTTGCGTTGTTTTAAAGCTCTTTAAAACTTATTTGTACACCTAGACGCTCCCTGTTTCCACCCATCGTTTTTTCACATTCCCGCTCCAGTAGGCAAGGAATGAATGAGCGTTGTCTTCCTTTCGAGTGCAACTGAACTATCAGATCAAGATCAGAGATTTGGGTGAGTGCAACTGACTTATGCCAATAGAGATATACACGGACATTAATTTGGGAAGGCCGGCTTACACCTCAACGTTTTAAAAGCCATCCCGTTTCAGACTTACAAACTTACTCTCTGGCACGTTGAAGACTTTCAATTTACAGACAGGCCTGCTCTTCCGTACATCCCGACCCGTTTGATTTCAGTGATGTCAAGTCTTTCAATTTGTATCCCGACCCATTGATATCGTTGATAATAATCGATAAATACGCTCAGTTCGTGATGCACTTCCATATCTTCCATTTCATCCTGATATCTTTCTTACTCTTATATCATCTTAAGGAAAACGAAATTTCATTTCAACATTGTGGATTTCATTGCTTCGATTGGATGGGAATAGAGATACATGATGACGAGAAAAGTAGTAACTAGCATTTCTATTAAAAGTCTAAATGAAATGGCTCTTAAGAATAATGTATTTGGAAGGAATCAATTTTCGCGAGGAAAACCAGATGTGAATCCTTTCTATTTTATTTTTTACATTTTTCATTTATTTCCTATTTTAAATCAGTGTATGATGGCAAATGCAGTGGCGTATGATGATTCCGAGAAGTGGGTAATCTACTAAATTGTAAATCGAAGGAATGCAGATACAAACACACGGTAAAAAATTTAATTTTACTACAAGATTAAAATTTGCATTGCAGTTGCAGATTTAAGAGCGTTTTAGACAATGTACATCGTAATATAATTATACATGACAACTAATTTACATAACTAATTGTATAACTACATTCAGTTAATGAATGAAATCCGGGATTACACCATTGTACACACAAATTTTAAAGTTGTGAATCCGTTTATTGGTGTAAATATGACATGAATGGTAAGTCAGGTGATATTCTAAAACCTGAAAATTTCGTCCTAGAGCGGGAATTGAACCCATGTCTTGCGGATAGCGCCCGAGTATGCTAACCACTACCCAGAACGACTAAGTCTCAACCGAGAAACTTGGGTTCAATTCCCGCTCCAGGACGAAATTTTCAAGTTTTAGGATATTATCTGACTTACCATTCATGTCATATTTACACCAATAAATGGATTCACAACTTCAAAATCTGTATTGTACATTAAGTTAACTTTAAACATGAATCTTAGAGGTCTCGCTTGGGCGAAACATTTTCTATTACAGCGTTATGGATATTTGACTGGGGATAATTTCGCAGGTGTTCCATTAAGGCCATTGATTGAGGAAAGCTAAACCACAAAGTCTTTCTTGGCTCCAATGAGTTTTTCCACACAGTTTTTTCAGGGCTAAAGAACCGACACAGCCAGCAAAATTTATTTACATTTGAACAGTTTGCTAACCACGGAGATTTAGAATAAACGGAATCGGAAAAGTGCCTGGTGCATTCACGATTTTTATCTTTATATTGTGCAATAGACTTAGTTTAGGATTTGGTCTCTCGTTATTTGTAATCAGTTTTTTCCCGTAAAATTTTCTGCCGAAAGGACATCCCTTCTATAATACATTTGTGCTATTCTATCACGCTTAATATAAAAATACACGCTCAATTCATCAAAATTCAAACTTAACTGAAACGATGAAAAAAAAAAAATATATATATATATATATATATAAGGGTTGTAAAGTTGTGTTGTGTGGCTTTTAACTCGCGAACTTTTAAACACCTGCCGGTCCGCTTTAGGCCATCTCACAATCGAGAGATGAGATGGTCTTACCTTTCCGCTTTCCCGTGGCTTGTTCGAAGTCGAGCATGCGCAATAACCTCGTTTCTCGTTCCCAAGGTTAAACCTTGGCATCTCCGGGAGCGCGCGAGAGAATCTTCGCTGAATGCGATTCCCCTGTACTCTCTGGTGGAATTCTCCGAACTTCAAGAGAGATCCATTTGCTTCGCATTGAGATAGTAGCCTCAAATTCCACCATCCCGCAGTTGAATGGATATTTAAATGAATGAAAATAAATGTGTCACAGAAAATTTCATAAACAATTTATTTCAGAAAAAGATGGTCCATCTCAGATTCCCTATACCCCGTTAAGTATACGCCACTGACTGCAGCAAATATAAGGAAGAACTGATCAAATTACAAGTTAGTGTTCATTTGAGGTGCCGAAATGTTTTGCCTTCAATGCTGCAGTAAAGTGCAAAATCTTCTAGTCGAGACCAGAACCCGGATTACCTGATGAAAAAGGAAGCCAAACACGGCTGTTGAGGAATCAAAGTACACACACACACACACACACACACCTCTGCTGCAGATTCGAGATTTTCAGTGAGCAGACTGTTTTTCTCACACTACTCATAAGAAATTTTCTCCTTATTTTCTCGAGAAATTCATATTTGTGACAGTAGAAATTCAGATCTTGCTTAAACAGAAGCAGGTCATAAAAGCAAATATAACGTGAGAAAGTGTTACGTCATGTGTTGTCCATGAATTCCTGTCATCTTGTCGCCTTTTCGCGTTTGGAAGTAGCCAATGAAACCAGAATTGCACTGCCGTCATGGAATGAAAACCACCGTCTCAAAAGTCCCCCCCCCCCCCCTCTCGGTTGATGGACTCGTTTCGCGTGGCCTTGGAAACTATACTGCCCCCAGGAAATAAACAAGGAAGGGTAGAGGGGGGGGGTGCCAATAAGAGTTGAGGTGAATGGCAGCAGCAGCATCGTCTCCAAGTGATGGGGACAGGTATGTGCCACTACGCGAGCCTACAACCTCAGGCTACGTACACTATTTCGAGGTTCCCAATCCGCTTGAACCACACACACATTAAGATTCCTTAAGCAAAGAGACAGTGTCCCACCCCGCTTTTCCCCCCAACTTATCGAAAAAATGGAAAAAAATTTCCGGTTCGCAAAACCAAGCTGTTGAAGAATCAAAACACGCCAACGTAGTGTAATCTTTACATATTTCAAAGGCATTCCACAAGTTTGATATTATGTTTCACGTCTTAGTTTAATGCACTTTTTTATCTTCTACGTAATAAATTTCGCAGTTCTCGAATCTATTAAATAGCGTTAAGAAACACATTTTTTGAACTATTGTCTACATTTCGTTAAACGAATAAGTGGGATGTTTCATTTCTTGATGATTCGGTTGAATATAAAAAGTTCAGCATATGTAGGGTGTTCGAAAAGTTCCTGACATGAACAGGCGCACAACTAGGAGCTTTTCTGGTGAGGATTTGATATCGATGAAATCTACATGAAATGTACGTCAATAATTTGGATGCAATATTGATATATCATTGATATCTTTGGGGGGAAGAGGGAATTTTTGCACCCCAGTCACTGGACATTTAATTACTATCATCAAAATAAGTATTGTTATTGAGCGAAATTTATACTAAAATGGGAAATAATTAATTTCATTAGAAATAATCAGATAGCAATAATGAAAGCACTTTCTACACAACTATAATATAAAGGCTGAAGAAATGTTTCTTCTCTCTGGGATATCTCCTGTCTAAATGACTAATGGTAACTGCATTTTATTTTTGTTGTTTGTGACGTACCTACCTCACAGGTGACGCACATGTCAAGACGGTGAGTAGCAGTGATAAGCCGTTGTCTGTGTAGCTTAATTGGGAACGTATTCGGTTCCAGAGCCAAAGGATGCGGGTTCGTTATTCTTCTACCAGCAAATTGCTTTTATACCATATGCTCTGGTGGTATGTTTCATTGAAAGCTCAGTTTTCACCCCAGACGTCCACTTTGCCGGACGAATTTTAAGGCCGAGCAGCCGGCAACAACAGACCCCCTTACAATCCCTTCACCCTACCCTAGTGAGTCAGCGTGTTGTCTCACTTCCGCACGTGCCATTTCCGTACAAATAAATTTTTGTCCTATTTCCTTATACATCCAGACCATTTAGTGCTATTTCCTTACACAGATGTGATGATCCGAAATGCGCTTTCCTTCGCTTTTATCGCAACGTCTGGCTTACAGGCTTGAGGAGATAAACTTGCGAGGACACTGTCTTTACTTTTCAAAGGTCCTCTTCAATTATCAGTTCTTTCTTTTATGCATAACGAATTAATGATGTCTTGCTTGTTTTTCCTATGCTGCCTATGCTGATACTTTGTTTTTAGTTGCCTGTATGATTTCCATTTAAAATATAAAATACCAAAAAATCACATATGAAATCCAACATCTGCGCCTAATGCTGAAAAGATTGTATTAGTGGAGACAGCCTGTTGACCCTTTAGTCTTTATTGCTGTTCGCACTTACCCTATTAGGGTGACCTATGGGTTGACGAAAACAAAAAATGGTTATCTGTTTGACGTCAGAGAAATTCGAAAATTGAGATCAGCATTTACTTTCTCCCTTATAGCATTCCCAACATCCAGCACCATTGTACGGAAAGTCACTAGCTGATCTGGCTATGTACGGGAATGGAACAAAATTTCCTTTGTATGGAAATGGCACGTACGGAAGTGGTTGACAATCGGGATTTGGACGCTAGTGGGCTAGAACACCTTGAGCATAAGGGATCGAAAGCTAGGGGTTATACCATCTCCGACCCTAGTTAGACGGCATAACAAAGACTAGTTTATCGCACTTTTTAACTTCATAAGGTATATGAGCAGTGGTTGTGTCGTCTGTGCTCTAGGGTGAGGTTACAGATGGAAAGCCTGACCCGGTTGGATAAAACGCTTCCAATTAAGAAGCGCTTAGGGGAGAGGAAAAAAATAGTACATCTAAGCGAATTCTACCCCCCCCCCCCCCCAAAAAAAAGAAAACAAAAAAACCGGCTGGGCTCTGGATGGGGTTTTAACCCGTAAAACGCTATCCTGGTTGAGCCCCTGCACCTGAAAAACAAATCCATTGCACTTACCTCAAAGAAACTTTTACTGTTCATCAAAGTACTCTCCTCCAGCATTCGTGTAAATTTAGCGATGACCACGTAAATTCTAGAACAGCCAGTGACGAATTTAGTTACCGGAGCCCTGCGCACAGCATCAGTTTTGGGGCCTTGCCGTCCGTCATTGAAAAATAGTGCTGTTTTTACGCTTCCCTACCGTAGGTTGAAGAAGCGTATATGCTCCAGCTTTGTCCGTCCGCACGATAACTCGCGTAAAAATGGTTCGATTTTGATGAAATTTTAGTATGTGGTAGGAGACCACCTGGGGACGAACCCTATTGAAATTGGGCGAAACGGGGTTAAAGGTCGGGATCCATTCCGTTGCCCTTATGCGTCATAACATGCGTAAAAATGGTTCGATTTCGATGAAATTTCAGTATGTGGTGGTGGACCACCTAGAGACGAACCCTATTGAAAATGGGCGAAATGTGGTCATAAGTTGGGATCCACTCCATTGCCCTTATGCGTCATAACTTACGTAAAAATGCTTCTATTGCGACATAACCAGTTCTATTGAATATCATCGGCCGACCCGCTGGCGCAGAGGTCTAAGCGATAGCCTCTGATCATTCGTCCGAAAGAGGTCCAGGTTCGAATCCCGTGAGGCGTGGATGTTGTGTTTGTCTTACGGCACTGACTCTCTCTCTCTCTCTCCCTTCCCTGGAACCAGTGACCCTAAATAAGGGACCGGCGACTGCTTATTATAGCCCATTGAGTTGCTCACGGTGGTCGTTAAACCTCCAAACAAAAAAAATGGGGTCAAAGGCCAGGACACAGAAGCGAGATTTATTCCACAGCCATTATCCTCATAACTTGACTAAAATGCTTCTATTGCGACGATGTTCTTTTTTTTTTTTTTTTTTTTTTTTTTTTGATTGGAGGTTTAACGACCACCGTGAACAACTCAATGGGCTATAATCAGTCACCCGTCCCTAATTTAGGGTCACTGGCTCCAGGGAAGGGAGAGAGCCAGTGCCGTAAGACACACACAACATCCATGCTGCACTGGGGTTCGAACCCGGACCTCTTTTGGACGATTGATCAGAGACCATTGCTGAGACCACTGCGCCACCGAAGCGGCCAGTATGTTGTTCCGGAGGTATACTGAACCACTTCTGTTTAATATCATCGAAATGGGTTCAAAGGTCAGGGCACAGGAGCAAGATTTTTTTCCACAGCCATTATCCTCATAACTTGAGTAATAACTCGAGTAATGATTTCTAGTATGTTGGAAAGCGTATCATAATCAATGCATTGAATGATTTTACAAATTTTTGTTGTCGTCGTCTTCGCACACTCCCCTCGCTCCTATTTTTATTTCTCACTCTAATGTATGACAGAGTAATGCAATCGCAAAGAAATTCGACTACGAGATTTCAAGAGAAATACACATTTTGGATTTCCCTAACGCGATTTCGCTATTTTCAAGGTGTGTGTGTGTGTGTGTGTGTGTGTGTGTGGTTGGTTGGTTGGTTGTTTGTTGTTTCTGTTATAACTCAATGTCTGTGAGGAAAAACTTTTCTTGGATGCCCTAATGGGGGAAAATAGCGGAAGTTACAAGTGGGCCTTTGTTAAGGAAAACGAATCGGTACTTTTTTTATAAGGATGGTCACTGATTTCTATGCTGCATGAGGTGCGGGATCTGCTGTCGCATATCAAATTCCACCCCACTCACAGTTCCCCGAAAGGGCCTGAACACGGATGAAATCGTTTTGCGTGTCTATAAAACCTATTTTCCGAAAGCTATCTTACGCGTACGGTAACAGTCTTGTGATTGACTCTAAAATTGGACTAAACGGGTGGAAAAGAAAAGAAACAATAAGGAAAAGAAGGGCGGTCGTATTAAATATCTAGTTACAGATACAGGGAAAAATGTTCTTTATATTTTAATCTGATCTGCCAGAAATAACACCTCAGTTTCTAAGCTAGTAGTAATATTACTGTCAAAAACTATTTTTAGTCAGCTTATATTTAAGCTACTAAATTAATAGTTTTAGATGAAATATTTAGTTCGTGCCGAAACATACTCTCAAAACCCAGAACAGTGAACTTGACTCTGTCCTTTTCTAATTTGAGAAGCAAAATTAAAATCGTAATTTGTGGTGCCCCGCGCCTCTGCTTCCTAGGCTTCACTGTAAATTTGCCCCTGGGTACTCGTATTGGGGAATACTATACAACTCTGAACACATTTTCTAAGGTCTTGTTTGCACATTTCAAAATGGCTGCCCACCTAGTTCTTTTTAATTTCTGGAAACAACCAAAAGTTGCATGGTGCAAGATGGAGCGAATATGTAGGATGGGGTATAGCTGTTTTAATTTTTTTCGGCTCCATATGGGCCGCAACTTGCCGGCTTTTGTACACACATGACATGAAGAACCATTGACACGCCTGGGTTGGACGCTGCTCCTTAAATAACTTATCTTGGACAAAACGATGTTGATGTAGCATTGCCTTTAATAGTAATTTTTCTCATTTTTTTCCCTTGTCTTTAATAATAATTTCTCAATTTTTTCACTGCTTTTAATAGTATTCTTTCTGGCGCCTGTGGTCCCAAGTACTAACGACTACCATTCCGTGAGAATTTAAAAGAATTGTGAACATCCTCTTTTCCTTGATTGAAATTTGGGAACGAGGCTAGTCTTCTGGAGCTCAAATATAGCTGACGATTATTCTGGGCCGCCTTGGTAGCTGAGTGGTACAAAGCGCTGGCTTCTAATCATTCTTATGAGATGGATTCAAGTTCGAATCATTCTGCCGAGATGGCTCGAGGTTCGAATTTCAGGTGAGGCATGGAGGGTGTGCTTGTCTTACGGTCCTGGCTCTCTCCTTTCCCTAGAGCCTGTGGTCTCAAATAAGGAGCGGCAGACTGATTATTGCCCACTGAGCACGAGTTGCTCACGGTGTGTGTGATCTGTATCATTAACCCCCCCCCCACACACACACACACACTCATCACAAGATATTTCATTCAGGGAGTTGTGAAGTATTTTTTTTTTACTATACATCTCTTGTGACATTGTTTGTTAACCAGGGACGTCGCCAAGAGAGTGCCAAGGTGGGCTTTTTGTCTTGCCCACCCAGTTCAAAATGGGCCAATTTTCAATATATTTAACTTCAAAATATAATCTGGACTTTGCCAAGTAATAATATGTCTTGTGTTTTACTTTATGTAGCCCCTACGTATTTTCCCCCAGGAAGTGTTGTTTACGTCTCTGTAGAAAGGGTTATCAAAATAGCATAGGCAGGGCCATGAAAATTCAGATGATCTCCACTCTTCCAATTTCTTAGTTTAAGCTTCGTTTTCATGTTTGTATGCAAAGAGGGCTAATGAAGAGGGTGGATAAAAATTCACTGAGGAAGGTTATTACTAATTGTTCTGCTGTTTTTCTTTACAAAATTGGGAATCTAAAGATACATTAGCTCTCTTAAGACTGCCCGAGGACCCGAGAGTCCAGGAAGTGTCTGACGACTGCTTTGTAGGAAAGGTGTGCAAGGCAAAGTCTCTGGCTTTTAGGAAGGGACCTAAGGAGGGGGGGTATTGTGTCTGCGTGGCACGATGTTAAAATGTGATTTAGATAAACAAAAACGACATCATATTCCTTTTAATAAGTTGTTCAAGTTTAGTAATATTTTCGTAAGCAGAAATGCAAAATTTTGAAAAGCAATTAAGGTAATGCATTCAGAGCAAGCAAAAAGTTGAAGGGAATATTCTAGTAGCACTTGTATCTTTCATCACCAATGGCGTAACTAGTCAGGTGTGTGTGGTACAGGTTAAGAGGGTGGGGATTGCCCGAATTCCTTTGTAGCCTGTAGTGACAAGCATTAAAAAAATTTTCTTTCAGCGTTTCGTAAAAAAAAAAAAATTGCTATCAAACTTACCCCACCAAAAAAAAAAAAAAAAAAAAAAAAAAAAAAAATGCTCAGCCATCCTAATTTCGAAGTCTACCGACGTCTCTGCTATTAACCGTTTGGGGCTACAAGGTTCAAACATTGCACGAGTCGATCTTAGCCTTTTTTTTTTGCTGTTCTGTCAATTTGTGGGGTATCCATTTGACACAGATCTTGCGGAACTTTAAATGCTGGTTAACAGTTGTTTCTAAACTGCCAGTCGATGCACCATCATTTATATTTACTCCCCGAAGAGCGATATGTGGGATTTCCTTAGTTCACGAACAGCAGCGATGATTCTCTCGTTCATGGCTTCCTTCGGTGTTTCCGCACGATGGAGGCCTTTGAAGCTCTGCAGGATTTCTCTGAATTTGCGCTGCCAGTCTGTAACCGTGCCAATATGAACAGACATGATCTCCATATACTTGTGATAAATCGGCATGTATTTTTTGGAGTTTTCCCCAACTGCATCCTTGTGAAAATATGCTATGTTGCTATGGAGCAATCTTTAGTAGGCAACATAGTATAGATTTCGCTGACTGAAATTTACGTGACATTGGTGAAGAGAGAAATGATGATGCATAATTCTTTATTAACACGTGATAAGTTTAGACAAGCTTTGAAATAAATTGTAGCTCGGTAACTTCAGAGATGTCGTTAAACCTCCAATAATAATAAATAAAAAAAAAAAAACAGAGGAAAGAATGAAAATCTACAGACGCGTGACAAGAACTTTCTTGAAAGTCTTTCGCATTTTCCAAGTTAGGTGTTCACTGAAGCTTCTCGCCCAGATTAACGTTTGTTTTCAGTGCTTACACATTTTTCTTTTCAAATCCGTTTAAAAGGAATGTGTATTTAAATCCTACCGAGATTTTTTAAATCTCAACATTGCTGCTTTTCGGTTGGAAGTTTCTTTTACATTTTGAATTTTTGTTTGCTGGAATTTCATTGGAAACATCACTTAAAATCTGGAGGCCTCGCTGATTGCATCTTGGTGACTTTTTTAAAAATCATTTGATATCTAATTTGATATTAAATCCTACCGAGATTTTTTAAATCTCAACATTGCTGCTTTTCGGTTGGAAGTTTCTTTTACATTTTGAATTTTTGTTTGCTGGAATTTCATTGGAAACGTCACTTAAAATCTGGAGGCCTCGCTGATTGCATCTTGGTGACTTTTTTAAAAATCATTTGATATCTGCTCCAAAATCTTAATTTGATTATAAAATAAATGAGTTAAACTTGCTCGTTTTCTTTTGTTCCTTTTGTTTTCCTTCTTTTAACAACTGTTCAATGTTCGTTTATTCTCTGCTCTGCTTTGATATAATAGTTTGTTAAATACGATGGCCTTTTGCAGTTGAGTATTATCAAATGCCATTGACTGCAATAATCACTGCTTTGGATTCAAGCTCTGATTGATGCCACTAAGCTGAAATCATAAGGAACTCTGATGGTATCAAATTCCATGCAAAGGTTTCTCATGCCATTTGTGTGGCTTTTGGTATACCTTTATTTTTTAATTTTGTTTGCTTATTTTAGGCTTCGGTTGTCGCCTCTCCCGTGTTTCCTTGTAATGCTACATCATTTGTGTTTTAAATGGGTAAACATTGAGTGCTTTAAGACACGTTCATTTCGGAATTCAGTGTATCGTAGTGTTTTTAGAATAAAGCACTTAAGGAGGATTTGTATGTGTGCCTAAATGTAGCGCGTTGTGTTTTGACACAGGGTGACATTTTCAACAACCAATGTATGAATCAGAGTAAACTAACTTTGGGATATTTATGCAGCAATCTTTGAAAATAAAGTCGCTACTGAGGTGTAAGCAGTCAACTGCGAGAAAAAAATACAGGAGTAATGTGGCTGGAAGCAAAAAGTCAAGCAGACAAGGACACAAACAAGAAGGCAGAGAAACATGGGAGACAAAATGACAAAACTGATGAATTGGGAAGAGGAGGTAGGCAGGAAGACAAAATGACGAAATTAGTGTCTAGGTAAGAAGACAAAATAACCAAATTAATGCATCAGGCACGCAGGCAGAATGACGAAATTTACATATTGGGCAGGAAGAAAGACAATGGCAGGCAGCCTGAAATACAGATGGCGAAACTAACGTATTTTGGCAGGCAGCCCCAAAGACAGACGAGACAAAATTAACGTATTCGACAGATAAGCAAGCAAAAACAACCAAAAGTAGCCGCTTTAAAAACAGACTCCAGTTTTTGAGGTGAAATTCATGGAACAGAATATAGCCCGGCGTAACATAACGCGATGCAAATAAACTGGCACACATACAGAACCGAGGTACTGTGTCAAAGCAATTCTTTATGTTGCAAAAATTGAAGTCCTGTCTTAAAGCACAGCAGCCCAGGTGTCAACACGAATTTTCAAATAAGCTTATAACATGAAAGCATAAATCGTCATTCAAGAGAAAAGAAATGTTTGACGCACTTTGCGTTGTGTTTAAAACACTTTTATTTATTTAAATTGAGCTCTGATGTAAAACACAAGCTCTGATTCCTACATTGGCTTTTTGTTTATATCTGAGCTCTGATATAAACAACACAACAGTGCAATGGTACGTTTGAAACGAGCTTCTTGATAAAGTTGTCCTGAAAATGATCAATTAATGAGATATCTGAAGCACAAAAAATTTAGAAATTTAGCGACATTTATTTTCCGAATAACGACAATGCACACTATTACACAAAGGCCTGGCGACTGTTAATCTAAAACCGAAGGGGATGATATAATCGGGAAAATGATTGCGTCATGTCAAGGTCAGACTCTCAGCAAAGCAGTGGTGTCAGAGCGACTCGCTGTCGCTTGCTGTGTGAACGTGGGAGAGTTTGGAAATGGAAGCGTGCAGCTCCTCAGGCCGAGTCACGGCGGCGTTACACCAGCGCTCGTACGTGAACACAGAAACTCTGCGGGGGAAAAACTCCGACACAGACCCACGCTGATCCTTGCAAGAAGTTTGTGGGGCAGGAACTCTTGATCGAAGCACAATTTCTCCCTGGGCATCGCGCTTTCGGAAGGGCAGAAGCAGCATCGAAGATGATCACCGCTCAGGCCGACCTCAAACGGCGACAGACAAAACAACTGCCACCGTTGTCGCAACTCTTCTCGAAGAGAAACGCTGTTTGACAGTCGAGGAGATTGCTCATCAGGCGAATTTGTCCACCATGTCTGTTCACCGTATTTTGACAGACTCACTGGGAAAAATAAAAATCCCTGCGTGCTGGGTTCCCCATCAACTCACCCCCGACCAGAGGCAGCCAGAGTGAGCATCGCACAGGGTTCATCTCCACAGATTTAAAAGGGATGGTGACACCTTCCTGAACAGAATTGTCACAACCGATGAGACTTGGACCTATGATTTTCAGCCGGAACTGAAGTCACAATCAGCGGAATGGATGCATCCAAGTTCCCCACGCCCCTCAAAGTGAAGCAAATGATTATTTTTGCGTACGATGCTCAGGGTGTTGTGGTCTCTGATCGAGTGCATGTAAGGCAAAATGTCAACGCACAATATTATTGTGACTTTCTGAGGACAAAGTTGAGACCGAAAATTCGTCAAAATCGCCCCAACTTGACAATCTCCCGCTGCATGACAACGCATTGTGTCATGGTGCAGCGTCAGTACGGGGACGTTTTTCGAAATATGGCTGGAGAACTTTATCCTACCCACCACACAGCCCTGATCTCAGTCCACCCGACTTTGATCTTTCCCCAGAGTTGAAAAATCGCCTCTGTGGTATCTTCTACGAATCACTGGACGAACTGTCATTGGACGTGACCCGAGTAATATCACAGCTGAACAAAGATGGCATACTACGGTAGAGGTCTGCATGGGCCCGGGCCGGGTCGGGCCTTTGCTCATTTCTAAGTTGGAAAAACGGGCCGGGCTTTCAATATTTAATGCAAAACAGACACGGGCCGAACATGTTTTTGTTGTTGTTTATGAGCAAACCAATCGCAGTACGGTGCCTTTCTCGTTTGGAAAACTCGCAACATACAGCAGCAGGATAAGATTGAATAATTTCCGCTGATGGAAAAAAATCGAAGTTTTATGACATCCTCCTCTCCTTCAAAACAATTGGAGTGGGTCAGCCCCCTTCTTTCTTCAATGTGAATGTGGTCCCTCCTCTCTCTAATTTTCACTTTCCTCTCATGCTTCAAGGCAGGCTGAAGCATGAGAGGAGGGTGAAAATTGAAGCTTAACTGCAGCATTTCTAAACCGAGCCACCGCTCGCAGACGATTTTTTTTATTGTTCTGGTCGGCGGCACTTTGTTCTCTAGAGGTGTGAAAAGCTTTTAAGTTGTCTTAAATGGCACGGGAGAAATGGGCTGGGAGAAACTTACTTCTGCGTATAAATCTGGGCCGTATATTCCCCATTTGTACTTTCAGGAGCCGGTTTCAAAACTTCTGTGACACTGGTTAGCAGGGCAGTCTGTCGTTGTTTTCCCTTAGCATATGCTCAGTTCAGTGTTGCTGATAAATACTCTTCGATACTTATTATAGAGTTTAAGAAAGCGAAAGATTTTCGCGAAAAAATCGCTTCCGGAGAATATGTGCTTGTAGACATTGTAAAAGGAAAAAGCGATATTTGGAAATATTTTAAATTACGGTCCCGTTCTGAAATTAGTCTGCCGAAAAACGATGTGCAGTGCACTAAATGCAAAAACGTTTTGAGTTACGATACCACAAAATCTGGAACATCGCATCATAAGCGGCAGAAATGTGTGCCCCCCTTCACACACACACATACACACGAGATACATATTGGGTTCCAGCGATATATGTCAGTAGAGATAGGTGTAGTTTATAAAGCCATAAATTCTTCTCCTAGTAGAACGATCGGACTCATAATTCTTGATATTTCGTACTTTTCGAATAACCCTCCCCCTCCCCCCAATCTCCAAGGATATTTCCGGAGGTAGGGAATTATAATTTGAAAACCCAGAAAATTTGAAAGGCATGGAGATTGTTCTTTTCGTGCAATATTTTTGAGTATACAAGCCCCCCCCCATCCTCTGACGTCACGTGACTTATGACTTAGTCTCATAAATATTCTGAATCAACGTTTATCTAGAATACGTGTAGCAATTAAGAAAACGAAAACTCTTCAGGAGTCGAATGACCGAGTGCACCAGGTGTTAAATTCGTGTTTTGGTAATTGTTGAAATTTTACGGGCCGGCCCGGGAAACAGGAGAAATATACGGGCCGGGCCATGCTGGGCTTTAATTAAAAAAAATTGAAACGGGCCGGGTACAGGCCGGGCCTTGGACGTGCGGGCGTGTGCCGGGCCGGGTTTTCCAAATTAAGACCCGTGCAGACCTCTATACTACGGATTATTCAGGATCCACCTCACCGCTGGCAAGCTGTCAGCGGAGGGGGAGTACATTGAATGGCAGTAAGGTAAGCTTTCTCAGTTACTTCGCACTTTCTCAAAAATGGAGTGTGCAGAACTTTTGTTAGGACACCCGTAGGTAAAATAATCGTACCATCTCGATTTTCTGTGCTGCTGTCTCATAGATGATTAGCTAGTCCATCGGATGGTTTTCAGGTTACGTATACTAATTGCTCTAGATAGCATTTTCTTTAATTCGTCTTGCCCTTGGCTCTGTATGACAAATTTTGACCCTTCTCCAAGAAGTTCCAAAATTAACATACCAATCCACATTACGTTATCTAGGTAATTAATTAAAATACAAGGACTTCAAATTTCAATGTTTGATACAAATTTTAAGTCCAACTGGATCTCTGCGTGGATTTTTCATGAAAATCTTTTTGTCATAAATTCTGACTTGCGTATGTAAAATAAAAACATAGAAATGCTCATTGTATCACATTGTCCGACCGTAGTCACTAGAGTAGCAGGATGTAGACGTATGCTGTTTGCGGATAGTTTCCAAATAATTAGCAGATTTTGCAGATAGCTTTTTGTTTGTAGATTAACATAAAATAAAAATCTTATTTACAGCAATTAAAACACTTAAGGCTTTACTGAGATTAATCTACTTCCTTCAATTTTAACTTTAACTTTAAATTATTTTTCACATCTTCCGAGTTCTTTTGTTTTTACAGACGTTTCTGGCCTCTAGATTTTATCAAGGCCTGTTCTTAATGTATAGCAACTGTATCGAAAGTTTCGCTAACACAAAAAGAATTTAAATTTTATTGCCAGGTTTCTCTTGCAGTTGCCAGTCATTAAATTAAAATCTTTTCCTTGTGCATTTTGTAAGTCTACTATTTTTTGAATTAAGTTGTTAAAAATGCTCTATATAAATTTTGAAGTTTCATTAATGTAACTTTCTGGATATAAAAACTTTCTTTAGTCTCTTGTTTTTATGAGGTTCATAATTCAATATTTTTATATTTCGCCATAAAGGTCCATTTCACACACATTGCTGCGCATTCAGTTGTAATGCACTTATTTTGTCCTCATTGGAATCTGTAAGGTTCTAATAATGATTATTGTTTTAATAATTTTTCAATAAATTATGTTATTCTATTATCGTGGTTCGCGCTTCGCAGCAAGTTTTCTGTTTCAGTGGTTGTGTACAAAGATACATTTTATTTTTATACAACTCTGATAGACACTACGCATCTGCGTATCTGGAATTCTTTCGATGTCTGATAATTGTGTTTACAAAGAAAATGTACCATGTAGTTTCCAAATCCTCATGCACAGATGTCTTCACATACGGCGTAAACGTAAATTTGCATTTGGATTTTTTTAATTGGCATTTGTTGGCCCTTTATAATATGTATATCGAGAACTACTGAAGTCATCGCTGTTTCCACGTTTGAGTCACGGAAAAATTATCATCGGCCGCCACCGGGAATCGAACCAGAGTCTTCCAGTTACGCGCCGGACATGCTACCACAGTGGCCTCGAATTCTCCAGACTCGCATACGACTAACACAAAGCTGAGGATTCACCAAAGATGGTAAGTAGCAACTGAACAAATAACTAGGAGGCGAATGAATAATTAATACACACAATTTACGTGGATTAGGGACATCAAACAGAAGTCATCGCTCTTTCCACTTTTATAAATGAGTCACGGAAACACTTATAAACGTGGAAAGAGTGATGACTCACTTATAAACGTGGGAAGAGAGATGACTTCTGCTTGATGTTCCTAATCCACGTCAATTGTGTGTATTAATTATTCATTCGCCTCCTAGTTATATGTGCAGTTGCTGCTTACCATCTTTGGTGAATCCCCAGCATTGTGCGGGGCTCCAAGAAGCAACCTGCCACGTGGTTTGGCAGTTAGTCGTATGTGAGTCTGGAGAATTCGAGGCCGCTGTGGTGCAGTGGTAGCATGTCCGGCGCGTAACTGGAAGACTCTGGTTCGATTCCCGGTGGCGGCCGATGAGAATTTTTCCGTGACTCACTTATAAACGTGGAAAGAGCGATGGCTTCTGTTTGATGCTCCTAATCCATATCAATTGTGTGTATTAAGAACTACTGAGATAAATTTTCCCGTATATTTTATGATCTTTCATTGCTTTCCCGCTAGCTGGTGTAAATCTTCTTTTGAGTATGCACCATGTCTTTAGTTCTACAGACTTTTTTTTTTTCGTGGGATACCAGTAATCGTGACGAAGAGTATTCACATATTTTATGTTTTGCTTGGAGTACTTATTTTTTTGCTATGTGGCGTCAGTTTGTATTTAAAATGATATAGGATAACCAGAGGGCGAACCAAAAAGCAGTCAAGGCAATTTTCAGGTATTAGGCATCTGTAATTGCCTATAGATCTGAAGTTAACCTCTTCCGGGGGTCACGGACCCCTTTAAAAATATGAAGAAAACTAAGGGGACCCGCCTCCAGAAGAATGTCGATAACCCCATTTAAAATTTATTGACCATTCTCAATGAAATAAAATCCGCTGGTAATTGACACCAGAAAAAAAAATGCAAGTTCAATTTTTTTTATTGTACAGGATGATTCATAAAGAAGTATACAATTTCAATGCACTATAAAACAAGAACAATGTAATATATTTTATGTTACCTGTAATAAAATTGTAGGGGAATGTTTCAAGTTTTTTTTTAGAGACAGTCACAGATGTTCTATGTGTGCACCTTTAGTCACACGACACACATCGAGCCAGTAATCCATTTCCGCCCAAACGCGATGTAAGATATCTGAATCAAGTGCAGTGATAGTAGCTGTGATACGCTGTTTCAGCTCCGCTAGATGAACAAGAAGGGGAGGAGCGAATGCCTTGTCCTTTACGTACCCCCACAGGAACGTCACAAGGTGCTAAGTCAGGACTTCTGGGTGGCCATTGGGTTAATGTCCAAAAAGAAAGTGTACAGCCCCTTCTTTTTTCACGAGAAAATTGCCACGGGAGGCTCTTTTTTGGATATGTTAAGTCTTTGGTTGGTGCCACAGTTGCAGGACGACAGCGACAACTTTGTTCTCCAATTGGATGGTGCACCACCGCACTCGTTAGGCGACGTGCGAGATTATCTCGATGAACATCTTCCTCACCGATGGATTGGACCAACCGGGGACTACAACATGCCACTGACCCAATGGCCACCCAGAAGTCCTGACTTAACACCTTTTGACTTTTTCCTGTGCGGGTACGTAAAGGACAAGACATTCGCCCCCCTTCCTGTTGATCCAGCGGAGCTGAAACAGCGTATCACAGACACTATCACTGCACTTGATTCAGATATCTTACATCGCGTTTGGGCGGAAATGGATTACTGGCTAGATGTGTGTCGTGTGACTAAGGATGCACACATAGAACATCTGTGACTGTCTCTAAAAAAACTTGAGACATTCCCCTACAATTCTGTTACAGGTAACATAAAATATCTTACATTGTTCTTGTTTTATAGTGCATTGAAACTGTATACTTCTTTATGAATCACCCTGTATTTTTAACTTTTAGACAGTTTTAAAATTTTCAAACCGAGCTTGCGTTTCACGGACCTTTCCTCGGACTCCCATGGGGTCACACGGGTCCTAGTTTAAAAGCCTCTGTTGTAGATAGTAAATTTAAGGTTCGTTTTAAAGATGTATCGTACACCGATAATTCGGTGAAATTTTTGTTTTAAACTGTATTAGCATCGGAACGTTCTTTAAAGGCATTTAGATTTCGGATATGGTAGAATCTGAGCTTTTGCATGAAAAGCGGAAATTCCACCAAATCTGTATAGCATATTTGAATATCCCATGTGATTTTCCTGATTTCCAGGAAATCAGAAAATTACAGTGCTATTTTTAGAAAAATATTTTAAGCAGATAAATAAATACGTGTATCTGATTTCGAGAACGTGTCCTACGCATTGCTTCAGAAGCCACGATAAAACATCATTCAGATTTATTTTTCAACCATGACAAAATAGCTCGGAGGGTTGGCATTCTCAATTCATTACGCTTTGTTTTGCAGCTTCTGCAGAACAGAATGTCGGTTGTTTTCGTATACTTAAGTTCTCTCTTTATGAAGATGGATGATAGACTGAATTTTGTTATTATTCGCATCAGCATTCTAATCTGTCTTCCTTTGGTTGGGAACGCTAGTTCACGAACTGATCTTTGGAAATCTAAGGTTTCGGTGAAGAATTCCTGAAATGGTGTAGACAGGATCTCCAATTCATGGGAAGAGTTTTCCGTGTTGCTAATTCTGTTCCTCCTTTGATTTCTCAAAACAAGTCTTTCAGAATTAAACCCAACAACACCCCAGTTGTGGCAAAGTAAAGATTAGATTACACAGTGTAATAGTACCTGGCTACTCGAGTGCCCTACTCGCATTCTAGGAATATAATGTGATGTTTGATTTCCATGAGTTCTGTATTTAATTGTTTGTTTGTCTGCGCGCCTTAAAAATGCTGATTTGCTTTTTTTAAATTTATTTCTGTAACTTTTTTTTTGTAATACCAACACTTGTTTTCTGTTTGGCAGAATGAAAGCCATTTTTTCTGAAAATGTACGGACTTACCCAGAATTTTTGTTTGTTTTTTATTCATCAACCATTTTGCATCTTATGAATTTTTGCGTCAGGTTTTGGTCAAGTCTCTCTGGTTCAGTGCCAAGAGTGTGTGTCATAGGTAATTGCCAGGCTGTCCTAATTGAAGGTGGGTATCCTGAATATCCTCCCCAACAGCCCATAGTTTTGAAGCCGTCTCTGAGAAGACGTTATTATGTTCTCCCATCGTTTAATTTTTCTTTATTGGAACGTAAACATACATTTTACCCAGTATGCACAGTTAATTTACTGGAAAAACAATCTTTGATAACCGGTCTTAAGTCATTCATGTAGTTTTGTATCGGACAAAACTGCATGAAGGAAAACAAACGTCTTGGACAAAACTGTCTCTAGCATATGAACTCTCTGATTATAATTCAGAAGGCAAATGTTAATTCAGAAAGCAATTTGTTCAAATTGGCATTTATTTTTTTCAAGCGGGTGTCGTTTTTGGCCAAAACGTAAATTTTCTTAGTGGGACGTTCATCTGCACTGTAAAAAATAAATGGTATGAATTCACGGAAAATTTCTGAAAATATCTTACAGCAAAGTTGCCGGTAGGTATCAGCCTTTTTCAGAAATTTTTGTTTTTAAAAGTGCCCGTTTGTTTTAACTTCCGTTTTTCAGATTTTTCCGTATTTAAACTTAAATGTATGTGCCCTTACCCCCAGATAATCCTTCCGCTGAGGTCAGGATCGAACCCTCGACGTTTGAGCTAGCTCAACAAGTAACTTGCGCCTTTAACCACTGAGCCACAAACACTCGGCTATCTGAATCACGTACATCGTAAAACGAATCACGCGACGATTAAATTTTGTTTTTTGTCATTAATGCGAGTGATTTAGTAATTTTCTTTAGAGCTTATTATTTTTCTAAATAGGTTTGTAGTATTTTTTTTCTGTATGAGGACTTTCAAACATTAAGCATTTTTCATCCTGATTTTTCGAAGCAACAAAATGCTTTGTAAATTTGGCTTTTTAAACTGACAATGACTTTCAGTTATCTTTAAAGAAGGTGAAATGTACTTTTTTATAGTATTATTTTGCACACACACAAAACAAAAAAACCCCAAAAAAAACTGAATTTGAAATTTGCTCTTGATAGCTATAAAAGCTTTTGTCTTAAGTTGTCTAAAGACTAATACACGGACATCGTACAATCATTTACCCGGTTTCTTACAGTAACACAATATATAATAAGTAGCTGGTGTACCAAATAGGGAGAGAAGAAATATATATATTCGTGCCACAATAAACAAAATTCATGCAATATGCCATCCCCAATATCCGATCTCGCTACGGAACTTCAAAATTCGACAGACGATTTAAATTTATAAGTTAATCAAACCTCAAGTATTCTCACTAATCGCTCCTATTACCCGGTAATTTCTCGTCATACGGATACGGAAAAAATTAGAACGGATATTTTCCGTTAATATACGAAAGGAATTGCGGAAAGGTTCCTGAAGATTCAGAATTTTCCGTTAACACATCTCTAAAACGGTAATTTACCGTCAATATAAGAAAGAAACTGCGAAAAGGTTTCTGAAAATTCAGAATTTTCTCGTGGTACGAAAAAATCCGTGATATTCAGGTTTTTTCCGTCATTTCGCGGAAAAGGTTGTATCAGAAATATGCTTCCTTAATTCACGAAAGAAATGACGGAAAGTTGCCCATGAATTTCAGAATTTTTTTACAGTGTGCTATACTGTGTTTCAAAGATCCACCTCAAACATTTCTACTTAAAAGTTTCATGTTTGGTTATTGCTATTAATTCGATTATGAAAAGCTGCGCACCTGGTGAAAACATCGCCATGTTTAAAGGGTGGGGAGACTTTCAGTAAAGCATATTTTGAAGTGCTTACTGGATGATAAATAACACAGCAAATTTGTCTTCAAGCAGTTTTTTCTCATAATACATAACACTACCAGTTTTATAATCAATTGTTACCTACGGAATATACGGATGTGTCATTAAATATTTAATCCACACCCCAAAGTATCGTCACAGAAGCTACAAAACTATCTTGGCTTCCTTATGTTGGATTAGCCTCTGTTTCTGAAGTAGTAAATGCAAATGTCTTTAGCAACACTCATCACACACACATACACTTATATGTTTAAGTGATGGTCCTGCTGCGAAAGGGTGGTGAATAAACAAAAGCAACAATACAGCAAGCCCCGGAAGCCAAGGGTCAGAGATGTGGGCTTATGCCTAATAGCCAGAGATGGACTCAGGTTTAAGTCCTAGATGAGACAAGGGCGGCGTTTGTCCTACAATTCCCCTTCCCTGGAACCAGTGACCTCAAATTAGGAATGTGTGACTATTTATAGCCTTAGACACTCAGGGTAATCGTTAAACCCCGAAACACACACCACACACACACACACAATAAATACTCGTTATAAAAATTAAAAGTGCACTAACATTTTAAAATTGAAACTTGCTGTAAAACGTTACGCTATTATAATTGTACGGCTTGGTTCGTGGGCCTTTTTTTTTTTTATTTGTTTTCATCATAGTTTAGATGGAATCGTGTAATCCCTATTTTTAACTGGGTGATCGCCAGACCTTTTTTTTCAGAAAGGGTCAGATGACATTTAGCGTTTGGTCAAGTCTGCTCCTTTTTTATTTTCCGCATGCGCGGATGATCTACCGGAGTGTTTTCGTCGGCCGTCAGCTGTCATTACTACGCTTCATGAATTTATCAGTTTGCTCGAGGATTTGCTGTAGCTTAGAACACAAGGCATTTCAATAATTGGTTTCGTTAATTGACTGCTTAAAATTATCGCGCATGCACCGAGGAAGTTAATATAAAAGCAAATCATTTGATAAAATGTAACCTGGTATTGGTGAATGCAGTTGAAAATAATGGACAAAGGCTGTTATATTTCCTCCCTGGTAACAACTATGTACATCTTCATTACGATAGAAATCTTAACAGTCTAAAACAACTTTGTTTGAGACAGATTGTTCTCCTGCCCCGAGAGAAAAGGTTTGTGGAATTACGAAGGTTCTTGTTATGTGAACAGAATCTTTTTTCTAGAAACCGTTTAATATACGATTCTGTTGTGTTCATCACTATAGCATTTACATTGGTGAGAAGACTGTTGATTTGCCACCCACTTCATACGATTTTTTCAGATCTCTTTTACAAGACTACTTGGGGACTTGTTATGAGTAGGTCTTATCTCATTGTGGTTGCGTCACAGAACAAGCACTAAAAACCACGAAAGGTTTTGGATCAGTTAGTGAAAACGGTTTTTTATACGTCTTTTAATATAAATAAATACGAAGGTCTTGCGAATGATATCACTTCGGATGTGGACAAAAATGAGGTTTAAAACAGAGCTGAAAAAAGATTATTTTATGCAAATAAGCTCATACATCATCCATTGCCGTTAGGTCATTAAGGCTAAATGATCAAATAAACGGGATCTCTGCCAGTAGTAGATCAGAAAACGCCACTGAATGTCTAACGGGAAGCGTTGTGCTGTAACGGACATTGAGTTTGGGATGACAGTGTGTACTCTGAGGATTGATACGAGTGTCAGCAAAGCTGCTGCACTTGTGGATTGTGGGAGAGTAGCGGTGCTAAGTGCATACATCTAGTGGTTGATGCAGCAATAAAGCGGTATTGAGCGCACGACCTGTAACCCGAAATAGCTACTTGACGCTCTAGGTAGATGAGCGGAGACAGCCATATTTGTATGGCCCAGAGACGGGTAACAGTTAATCAAATAACCGAGTATTTGAATCAGGGACAATACCAAACGGCATCCCAGTGCACAGCGCGCCGAACATTGCACAGTCTGCATTCTAACGGCAGAAAATCTTTCTGTACAATACGACTGCAGTGAACAAGGTGAGATATCTCCAGTAGACTCCAGAACACGAGAGGCGGGGACCCTAAATGATCGGAAAAGGGTCATGCGGTGTAACGAATCGCGTTTGTAACTGCACTATGCTAATGTGAGGTCAGCATTTAGGGATAACATACTGAGGGCGTGGATCCATCTTACACGGTCACGGCTTTGCTGTCTGTTGGGGGCAGTGTAATAGTGTAGGCCATCTTTGCGTGCCAGATTTCAGACCTCGTGATTTGAGGACCAAGGTATTTGAAGGTTTTCAACAAATTTTATTTAAGAAAAAAAGGCTGTTACATCATTCGCGCCCATCAAAAACATAAAAATACACATGACGTTTATAATGATATGTACACATGACAGAGGGTAAAACTACCCAGATTAAAATAATAAAAACACAAATGCAGGCAAGCATTCTATGAGTATCGTAATGGTACAGGAATCTGGGGTCACGTGCAGCCTCATAATACGTGAATTACAACTAGAGAAACACAGGAAGCATATTTAGCATATGAGAGCAAATAACAAAATGAGTTCGGGAGTGTGTGCTAGAACAGAGAATGTAAGTAAATACAACGATGTATGTAATAAACAAAAACAATACTCAAAGCACAAGATACAACATCGCAAAGTCGGTGACACAACAAGAACTTTGGTCAGAAAATACAGGGATGCTAACGGAGATAATATCGTCACAGAACACGACTCACCTAATAAGACATAATGACATACTACAGAATAAAAATATGTTCTTGAGCAAAATCACATATGATATGCAATGTAAGAAAAAGGAAATTTGTACAACATGTTGCCGGTACTTACAAGACTTCCTTTTGATTGACAATTCATTTTAGCTCTGGACGAGTCATTAAAAAGTAGTATGTCTTTTGAGATGCACTATGCTCGCACTCAGTCAGATAAAACAACCACGGGGTTATCACACGAAAAACAAAGATTGACGATCTTTTGAATCATTGGTTAACTCAAGTGAAGAAATTCGTTTTTGCTTCGCGATTTCCTCGTGACACATCAGCCGCTTTTCGCAAATTTAAGGTAAGGAGGGGATCGCGCTCCACGCACGTGATGTGGATGGCAGGTGAGTGCTTCATTTTGACGCACATATTCTGTAGAATTTTTAATCGGGCTGTAACGCTACTCAGTGTCTCCACCTGAAAAAGAGAAAAGAGCGGTGAATCAAAGCGAAGTCCTTGCTCCAGGCAGAGGAAAACGAATTTTTGCAGTGCTTCCAACAAAAATAAATGTAAAAATTCCTTAAATCATCATCATTGTCAACCATTATCAATCCACTGCTGGACGAAGGTCTCCTCTAGCCTCTTCCACAACGCTCTGTCTTGTGCCAGGCTCCTCCATGTTACTCACGCATACTTTCGAATTTCATCCACCCATCTTCCATGTGGTCTTCTTTTGGTATCTTTTCCTGTCCCATGGAATCCAATCTAAAATTTCGACTGTCCGTGGATGGTCTGTCCTTCTGGCAGTATGTCCAGCCCATTGCCATTTCAGCGATTTTACTCTGATCATGATTGTCTTCCACTCTTGTAATTTTTCTGATCCACGAGTTCCTCTTCTTATCTCTCCTGCATACGTATCTCTAAATCATCGTAGATAAAGTGGCTAATACATAGGAATGTAACTATAGAAATGAGCGAGGAATAACTCTTTACATATACTGTACGTAACAATTTTATTAATTTTTGGCATGTAAATTGTTTATGTCGCGGACTCTTCAGAAAACTTGGACATTTTATCCTGCTGGAGTCGGAATGGGTCTATAACCTACAGAAATTTCGAAATGCCGTTCCGATTCCCTCTGCAGGAGAATAAAATCCCCAAGTTTACTGATGAGTCTCCTTGTAGATGAAAAATAAATTACTGCATTTCTAATGCAAAAAGAATAAGAATGGTATTTTGTCCCATATAAAGAAACTCAAAGTATGTTATTACTGTAACTGTGGTTAGACAGTCGCGTTCGGCATATCGAACAAAGATTACTAACCTCAGGTGAAGAAATCCAAAATTTGTTATTCTGACTTTAAATGGGTTTCTCTCAGCACGAAACAATTGCTATTGTTATCCTTGATTGTAAGCAGGAGGGGAAAAAATAACTGGAAGAATATCGCAGAAAAATGTGCTACCTTAACGAACTTAATTTCAGGAGTAAGATGTCATTAATTGACACATGAAAAATAAAGACCAAGCAAATTCTTATTCTTTCAGTGTTAATGAAGCCACTGTAAAATGAAACCAGAATGAAAAAAAGTTTTGCAGTTTAGTTTCTCACATTTTAAAGGACTCAGACGGTTTTTGTGATTGAGCTATTACTTGAGATCATTACCTCTGTTATTTACTTTAGCCTCCGGGCACTGCATACAATGTGATGTGTCACAGTTCTATTAGGGTCTTTGTTATTGTCATCACGATCATCCAAAATTATTACCTCCTTATGTTCTCACGTTCAGTTTCCTTCCTTTCCCATGAGTTTTTTGTTAAATTAAGAAGGTATTTTAAAATAGACGCACAACTGTACCACATTCTTAGTGAAAATTAGTTTTTGATTACTAGAGAATTGTGCAGATCGGGACAGGTTTGCAGTAACAATACACAGAGGAAGACTAAAACCTGGCTGAAACGAGTGTATTTTGATTCCTATACTTTTTAAAGTTAATAGTTAATCTCGGTATTGTCTTTAGTCTTACGTATGCATCCGAAGTAGCATTCTGATTACTCGCAAAGAAGTCGGCAATCCCAAAAGCAGTAAAAATTGAGCCACATTACATTTTGCCTCCCACACACGCACGTTTAAATTTTAGGTCAGATAATATCTGTTAAAAACATTTGGTAATTTACGCTGAAAAACTAACGCAAATGTTTAAAGCAAAAAAGTTTTGTATCGCTCTCTGTAGCGAGGGCTAAGTATACGGGTGTCAAAGAAAAGAAATGACTATAGAATGAATGCATTCATGACTCCAACTCTGTGCAATGAAGTCGTGTTTCGGTTTTATGAATGCAACCAGTTTCACTTTTCCAGATTATTGAAGTAACGGAAAAGCGTTTTGCAGAGTGTGATACGGTTTTTTCTTTGATTATTGCTGACTCAGAGTTTGGGCACCATTAGCAATTAATGGTATCACTGATGTTAGTAAAGCATCGCAGATTTTTCAATATATTTTTTTGTATCTTGGTGCTGTGGCTATCTACTACCGGCGAATGTTATTGGAGTGTCACAAACATCGAGCGCAAATGTGCCTCTTGTAGGATATAAACTTACGTATGATAATACGCATACAAAAGCCCGACGAAATTTTAGCTTGATCTTAGCCCCCGTTGGGGCTAATTTTTACTTAAAAACTCGCTGGGAGAAAATGGTCCATATCGATGAAATGTGTTGAAAATGGCTGAAATCGGATTAATACTCAGAGCGCATGAGCGGGACAAGTTCTTCCACAGATTTGCACGTCGCTGACTGCTCTGAAACCATTCACGTGAATTTCCCTTAAACGGTATACTTCTCAGCTGCAGCAGGTAACTTTCTCCCATTTTGTGGCCCCATATAAGGCGCAATAGGAAAAGGCGAAACGGAATCTTTTCTCCGTCTAAAATTTCCTTCCCCCGTTTTAAAAACAACTACTAATGACCCCAATGTAAGGCACAGAGGGAAAAGGGAAGACACCGGGCGTTGGTGCGTTGACCCCATACTCTGATGCGGTGGCTCTCGGAACAGGGCCGTAGCTAGCAGGAGGCTAGAGGGGCTCAGCTCCCTACAAGGCAACCCCCCCCCGGAAATTCAAAACTTTTGAAATTTTATTTTTCGGTGGTTTATGAAAACGACTTTTGTATTTTATTGTAAGCATAAATACTTTACGTTATTTTGTCGTACATTACACTTTTCAAGAACAAGAGAAACTGAAGTGATGCAGACGAGCGATGTATAACTATTCAAAGAAACTACTTTTAACGGTGAATCAGTTGGAGCAGATACGCAATGATTCTCTGCCATATGCTGACAGAGCTCGTTGTTTTTATGGGAAGAGAGAAATGCCGTTCTTTTTTTCCCTCCTCCTTCGGAGAAACACAAAATTTATTTTAAAGAACATTCCCCAAAAATGATAGAAAAAAAGAGCTACTGAGGTGGAATCGTGAATCAGGTTAAAACCTTGTTTCTCATTTGTTAAGTAACTATGAGGTGCTAAGTTGCTGTTTAAAAACTAAATACAACGGCCATTCCATAGAAACAGAGTAAAATCCCACAAAATGAAAAAATATAGGTACAGCAAAATATGTTATTCTTTCTCAAAGTATCTTCCCTCGGATGATATGCAACGGTCCCATCGTTCAGTCCACTTTTCAAAGCATGTGGCGAAGGCATTTTGTGGAAGCTGCTTTAGCGACCCCTTTACAGCTTGAATAACGACAGCACCTGTATTGAACGTCGCGCCATGGAACTTCTCCTTCATTGTTGGAAACAACCAGAAATCGCAAAGGGCGAGATCAGGACTGTAGGCAGGCTGAGGCATGATTTCAATACTGCATTTCGTAAGAAACTGTTGAACACAAGCAGCCACACGTGGGCGGGCGTTACCATGGTGTAGAGTCCACTTACCCGTCAGTCCCAGTCGCTTAATCCATCTGTGCCGTCGCAGACGCTTCAAGATGGAAATGTAACACTCAGCATTGATAGTAATTTGTGGAGGAACGGCATGCTGGTAGACTACACCTTTATGAGCAAAGAAAATGATGATCATCACATTCCCTGCTGATTTGGTTTTGCGGACGTTTTTCGGATGAGGCGAGCCTATGTGTTTCCAGACGCTCTTTGCACGCTTCGTGAGGGGGTCGAAATAGTGGACCCATGTTTTATTGGCAGTTATTACTGTGGTTAGAAATTTTGGATCCTTTGCAGTTTCCACTCATGACACACCTGAACTCTGGCTAACAATTGTTCTTTCGTCAGGTGATGAGGTACCCATCTGGAACACACACGATGCTGCAGTAATTTGTCTCGTAGAATGCGGAATGCCGACATTTTTGAAATATTAGTTGACGCTGCTATGTCTTCACACGTCATTCGTCGATCTTCCTGCAGGATTTCCCAAACAGTGTTAACAATACGCTCCGTAACAACACTTTCAGGTCGACCAGGCCTAGGAGCGAGTTCTGCCGACAAAGCGCTCTTTTTCGAAATCATGGTGCCATCTAAAAATCGTTGACTCACCCAAAAATTTGTTTGTAAGCTTTTTTCATTAAATCAACTGTTTCTGGAGTCGTTTTACACAAACGATAGCAAAGCTTTTTTTTTTTTTTTTTTTTAATCGCACAACGCATTTCATTTCTTACCTCTAAATCACTCACCCTCATAGCTGTGGAGAAATGCAGACGTATCTTAAACAACTGCGCAACAACAAAACCAGAATCGTCTGCCACAGGTTATAACTATTGACATAGATGTTTCCTTAATTCAGTTAATCGTCTGCGTGGTTATTTTCTCACTTCGCACTGTTGCCAACTCAAAAAATATTACTCTGTTTTTATGGAACGGCCTTTGTGGTTCATTGCCTACAAAGAAGTACTGTCGTGGGGACATTTTAACTGAATCTATCCCTCTACTCATTGGAAAATATTAATAGTGCTAAAGGGAAATTCCTTGCACATTCGCGAAAGAGCTTTGAACATTTTCTTGTTCATTGTTTTTCGTCCATTATGAGTGGTTTTACGATGCTTGATTTAGAGGAAAGTGCAATTTTGGAGGGATTCTTGTGCTGATGGTTCGTGAGAGAGAAAGAGGTTTGGCGATTGATCACGGTTAGAAATGGTTACAACTGAGCACGATCAAAGGAGAATACGCGAGTAAAGATAGAGAAAAAATTGAAACTGAAGAAGAGGAGTAGAAAAAGTTGAAGCATGACATCAGTAAGTCCTGGATGCCATTGCTTGGATCCATGGAAAAGAGACCAGACCAGACCAGAACAGTAAATTAAAAAAAAAACCCTCAAAAAACAACAACAAACAACAACACGCTAGTTGGGAGTCATTTTGCCTCCAGCTCAAGAGAATTCAGAGAATGGGATTTATTTTTTATACACTCACGGACAATGAAGTTTGCACACCTAGAAGAAAGCATGCTACAACCGCGAAACTTTGCAAATAGCTAAGGTGCTGGTATGCAAATGATCCACGTTTGGTGCGATTACGCATGACCACACACCCTGTGGTGGCGCTGCAAGCATGACCGGCGTGTAGTCAATGCCCCATGAAAGCGAAAAGCACCGGCCGATGCAAGCAAGAGTACAGAGTGACAAGAATGCCGGGTAGACGCCAGAGACGTCGATTTACGCAACTTACGGATTTTCAGAGAGCCTGGATCATCGGGCTGAAAACCGCAGGGTGGTCGGCGCACCGTACACCCCGCCAAGTGGGTCATTCTAAACATACCGTCCGACTGTGTTTGGAGCAGTGGACATGTGACTGCGCTGCCACACGGCGGAGCGGCTCCGGACGGATCAGGAGGACCACCGGTAGAGAGGATCGACGGATCGTGCACCAGGCACGAACGGATCCCACGGAGACCCAGTCCACTATACAGGCAGATGTAGCGGCTCCTGTGTGCCCACGAACCATTTCCCGACGCCTCGCGGAAGCGAATCTGCGATCATAGCGTCCCTTACGTGTGCTGCCATTAACACCGGAAAATCGCCAGCTCCGTGTGCAGTGATGCCAGGCCAGAGCGACGTGGAACGCCACAGACTGGCGACGTGTGGTGTTTAGTGATGACTGCCGCATCGTTTTGGGGACAGATGATCATTGTGTCCGGGTGTGGAGGTCTCCGGGTCAACGGCGCAATCCCGACCTCGCTATCGAGCGCCACACCTCCCCCACTGCAGGCAGTATGGTCTGGAGAGCCATTGCTTACGATAGCCGATCAGCTCTAGTAGTGGTGCGTGGATCATTGACGAGCCAGCGGTATGTGGATGAGATCCTACGGCCCCATGTGCTCCCATTCCTGGCCGGAATTCCAAGTGCGCTATTCCAGTAGGATAATGCCCGCCCACACACGGCTCAGGTTGCCCAGGACAGCGTACATCATGTCCAGACACTTCCATTGCCTGCCAGCTCCCCGGACATGTCCCCTATCGAGCATGTGTGGGACCAGTTGAAACGCCGGCTGCTGCTGTGCCGCACTATCCGGGATTTGGAGCACGCCGTACAACACGTGAGTGCCAGTCTGCCGCAGGGCAACATCAGGCGTCTGTTCGCCTTCCTACCGGATCGTATTGCAGCATGTATCGCCGCTCGAGGCGGTGAGACGCGCTATTGAAGATGACCGGATTGCATGCTACAGATCCCTCTGTAATTGTCCTGCAGCTCTGTTTTTGCCATCATGTGTATCATTCATCTGTATCATTACGTCCATAAAATTTCAGTTCAATCCGATGCTTCCTTCTTGGTGCGCAAATTTAATTGTCCTTGCGTGTATTTGAAGAGGAGTTATGTTTTCTTTTGCCCCTTTTTTATTTCATATATTTTATTTTATCTAATAGTTTTTACTTTGTTGCATAATTATTCGCAAACGAAGTAAATTAACTAAGAGAGATTAAAAGAAAAACAAAACTTGAGTTTGTATTCATGGAAAAATGCAATACGTCGATTAACAGACAGCCCCCCCCGAAAAAAAAGAAACTGACTCTTCGACCTCTTCTGATTCTGAGACGTAACTACGGCCCTACCTCGGGAACCCTAGGGTTGTTACCACTTGAGCGACAGAATGACCTATCTATCATGCGCTGACAATACGTTCACGATCAAATTAGCTCAGATCACCACGTTTACTTATGTTCGTCGATTACGAAACACTTTTGGGAAGCCCCGCTGTCCGCCACGTAATGAGATTTCAAGTTCTCGTTTTAAACTTCATTTATAAAGCAGCGCTTTTTTTAAGAAGATGGCTGAAGGCTTTGTGAAAGCAGGCAATTTTTTTCGTCTTTCTCCAAACATGGCTCTTGTATATATATGATCATATGTAGAGGATTTTAGGAAGGGAGTGTCTGACCCCAGGTCTTAAACAACCCTTAGAAATAGGAAGCTAGGAGATTTGGGCTAGAGTGCCCGATAGAAAAGTAACACGGAAGCGAGGTAGAAAAGGGGAGGAAGACGCCCTTATTTATTACCGGGGGGGCCAGTATCCGGAGTCCGACGACTTAACGTGCCCAACCGACGCACGGCGGATAATTTAGTGGATCGAGCGTTCGTACCTGCCTGGGATCGAACCTGAGGTCCTTTCCATGACAGTCACGAACGTTGCCCACTAGGCCATCCGCGGCCCATGACTTGTAATTTTCCTCGGATAATTTTTAGGGTTAATGCAACAGATGTACGATTGGGAAATTGTTTGCACTGTACTTGGCCATACCATGCTCCTCTCCCTTCCGCCGAAAAAAAAAAAAAAAGAAAGAAAATATAGCACAGATTGCTTTACAATGTGGAATCATCCTTGGATAACTTTTGCATATGAAAGTCCCATTAAGTTATGCGAGTAGCTATTTTAAATGATTTAAAAATTAATTCGCTCATTTTTATGCTTGCTTTATTATCAAGATGCATTTCAATTTACATCAACAGTTTTAAAATTGTTTTCATGCCTTCGAATAATTTCAGTTTGATTGGGAAGAAAAACATGATTCAGAGTTTGCTCAACGATTAATAAAAAAAGATATGACAAAAATACAGTTCGGTCTGACACATGTAAATCCTTCAGAATACCGTTATTCAGAGCTCCCTGTTGATCAGGAAAAGTCTGACCAATGATTGTTGACCTGCAAGCAAACGTACACTTCGTCTACCTGTACATTCATGAGCTTCATTCGCAAAATCTGTCAATCCAGTCAGCGTTCTTTTTTGCCTGCTGGTAGTCAGTGTTATCCGCTCTCTTTGCTTCGTCAGATAACATTATGCAATGCGTGTACGGCGATTTGCAATTCTTCGTCATCCGTGGAAAAATTTCCTCCATTTTTCTGTTCGAGTTTTCCTTTTCAAGGGCAACACCCGTGACACTGTCACGCACGCGCGTCGACGTTCAAAAATAAATAAAGTATAGAAAAGAAAAAACAAAAAAACCACCAGTTTCGCGTTCATGAAATTCGACTTGATTGACGATGGCCGATATTATTCCCTCACCCCTCGCGCTTTCGTGATTCATCTTTCTTTTTATTATAGCAGCTAAACGTATCATCAGGTGTGGTGATTACAGCTGAAATGGGACTTCGCTTTGCAACGTGCGGGTATGTTCCCAGTAGTTTAAGTTCCCACTTATATAGTAGTTTTCTGTATTTATCTTCTGTTGCTGAAATATTCCTTGAAGCTGCAACACTGTTATTTCTTTGTTGTTCTTCGAGATGATAAGGAAATTATTGTTTCAGTAATCGCTAAAATAAGGCACTTAGAGTGTGTCGTAAAGCATATGTTGTTAGGAAAGTTTGTCACTATGGAACATATTTCTGTTTCTTGCATTAAAGAATAGATTCTGTCTGGATCTTGCATGAAGCAGGAATTCTTTTTCACGTAACCTGACTGGTAACAGTAAGTATTGGCCCTCGTCAGAGTTGTCCAGGACTGTTTACAAAATAATTGTGCTAATGTTGATATACACCGGTGTGCAAAAATTAAGGACGAAGAGGAGAAATTAGCATAACAGCGGAACGAGCAGGCAGAACGGACCGAAAGACTACTCAGGAGATAGACTAGGGTCTGGTACTGTAGGGCATGCGCATATATGCAGCATGACGTAGGGAGGGGGGGGTCTGAAGGGTTGTAAAGCACACGGTCGGTTTACGCTCAGGAATTCGGTGAAAGCTATTGCACGGTGTACATCGATTTGAACGACGTCCAGGTGCTGCCACCGTGTGATATGTCCAACAGGCAATCCAGTAGACGACATCCGGACGACTTTACCCGAGGTCGCGTCATTGGGAAGTTGGAAGAAGGTCGAAGTGTGACTAGTGTGGCAGAGGAGTTCGGGATCGTTCACAGCATCATTTCACGAGCTTGGAAAGCATTTCAAATGACAGGAACAGGTGCCCGAGAGTTTAGCTGTGGTCTTCCACGAGCAACCACGGTGGCGAACGACCGGTATATTGTCCTACAGGCGAGAAAAAACAGACGGCAGACAGCGGGAGAAATCGCAAAGCACATGCAACAGGCAACTGGACGTCCGTTATCGCGTTTTGCCGTGGCCAGCACAAAGGTGGTCTATTTGCACGACAACCAGTACGGTGTGTGCCATTAACGCCTGCTCATCGGAGACGGCGGTTTCTGTGGTGCCAAGAACACAAGAACTGGACACATCAGCAATGGGGTCGAGTTCTCTTTACGGATGAGAGCCGTATACACATCTGGAGAGAGAGAGAGAGCAGGGAACACGCAATCACACCTCCAACATCATCGAAAGGGACCGGTTTGGAGGTGGCGGAGTTCTCGTTTGAGGCGGTATCATGCTTGATAGCCGTACTGACCTCCGCATCTTCCAAGGAGGTTCAGTCACTGGTGTCCGCTATTGTACCGAGGTTCTCCTGCCTCACGTGCGTCTGTTTAGAGGTGCTGTGGGTTCTGAGTTCCTCTTCATGGACGACAACGCTACGCCTCATCATGCAGTGGCTGTCGCAGAGCTGTTGGAGAGTAAAGATATTCAACGCATGGATTGGCCCGCATGGTCCCCGGACCTAAATCCAATCGAATACGTGTGGTACCTACTCGGGAGACGCTTGGCAGCACGTCACCAGCCGCCAGCAACGATTCCGCAGCTGCGATTGGCGCAACAAGAGGAATGGGCCGCGTTGCCTCAACAGCTCCTTGGCAACCTCGTCCTTAGCATGGACAGACGTTGTAAATCCTGCAACGCAGTCAGGGGTGATCATATCCCCTACTAAAGAACGGATTTTTCTTGGCAGCCGCCGGGCACATGGACGTTTGTCTTCTGTCCAGTTGTGTTCGAAGCAACCTTTTCAATAGAGTGCCTTTGTATCCTTTGCATTCCTTGTTTGGACTGTTTTGCTTACTTGTCCCATATTCTTAGATCTTGGGGATCTTATGATATGATTTGAGTCGATGTAGAGCACTTCTGTACGACGTTACATTAAAAAACCCCGTCTCGTCCTTAATTTTTGCACGCCAGTGTACATAGAAAATTTTGGAAACGGGATTTTGGTTTCGCTTTCAACATTTGCGACTTGGACTTCCAATACAGTATTTTTTAGAACGTCATGAGACTAGATTTAGAGAAGTGTATTTTGCTGGGATATTAGGCTTAATCTAATCAGTGCATATGAATGACCTAGGCTATTTTTCAGTCCGAAGATAGCAAGGGAGTGGGCATTTCGGTATTCTTGAAAGTTCGAAACTCAGAGAAAGCAGCAGATCTCAGAAGTCATTGAGTGTTATTAAAAGTCAGGTGACCTACATTGGGAGACCTAATGACCATTGATACATTTCACAAAGAATGTTTCTACAGCTAGTAGACTGCTGTTTGATGTAAGAGTATATCTTTCCACAGCCCTATACTTCTGTTAGTTTTGCAAGAATATCTTGAAGCAACGAAGATACAGCAGTCGGATCCACATTATATATCCGAGGTACTGCTGTCATATTTATAAGTATGCATTTATGCAGCAGGTGTAGTGCTATCCGTTTCGCAAGGATATACAGGGTGATTCAGAACTCATGGGACAAACTTTAAGGGGTGGTAGAGCACACTGCAACAAACATTTTTTGTATAGGAATGTATGGCCGAAAGTGACGCGTTAAGGCACAAACACAAGAAATAGACATGGAAGGAAACATAAATTGTTTACTTACATCATCGTTGACAAGGGCATCTTTACAGCAATGTTTACAATAATTGCTCAAAATTGCGTCCACCAACAGTAATACATGCGTGGCAGCATCGACGGAGTGATTGGTGTACAGTTTCAAAGATGCCAGGTATTTCTCGCACACGTGCAGCCGCAACGGATATTCGAGCAACGAGGTCCTCAACAGAGTCAACTGGAGTCTCGTAAACGAGCCGCAACTGATATTCGAGCAACGAGGCCCTCAACAGAGTCAACTGGAGTCTCGTAAACGAGGGCCTTCAGATGTCCCCATAAGAAGTAATCGAAGCTCGATAAATCGGGCGATCGGAGTGGCCAACGGACTGGTCCACCACGGCCAATCCATCGTGCCCCGAAAGTGCCATCCAGGTAATTGCGCACATTAATGTTGAAATGGGCTGGCGCCCCATCATGCTGAAACCACAGTCTTTGTCGGACGGCCAGTGGTACATCTTGAAGCAATTTTGGTAAAATCTCTTCCAGAAAAATGCGATAACATCTGCCATGGAGTCGCGTTGGTAGTAGATACGGGCCAATCAGGAAGTCGTTCACAATACCCGCCCACAGATTCACAGAGAATCGTTCTTGGTACGTCGACGCTGCCACGCATGTATTACTGTTGTTGGACGCAATTTTCAGCAATTATTGTAAACATTGCTGTAAAGAAGCACTTGTCAACGATGCTGTAAGTACCCAATTTGTTTCCTTTTCATGTCTATTTCTTGTGTTTGTGCCTCAACGCGTCACTTGCGCCCATACATTCCTTATACAAAAAAATGTTTGTTGCAATGCGCTCTACCACCCCTTAAAGTTGGTCCCAAGAGTTATGATTCACCCTGTATTTATGCAACAGATATGTTGCTGTTCTTTTCCCAAGAATATATTTATGCAGCAGTATAAGTATATACCTACCAGCATTATTATTATGTATATTGCTGTTTGTTCACCAAGAGTACACATGGTCGAGTCACACTATTGCGGCCAGCAGCTAATATCCAAAGTAACCGCCGTGTGCAGAGCGGACAGCAGCTAAACGGGCTGGAAGTGACTCAGTAAGGTGCTGGAAGGTCTTCACTGGTATGTGGAGCCATGCTGACTGCAGTGCATCTGATAGCTGCTGGAGGGTGCGTGGTGGAGGATCCATAGAGCGAACAACACGATAGAGGTGGTCCCACAGATGCTGAATTGATTTTAAGTTTGGTGAATTAGGGGGCCGGGGAAGTACTTTGAAGTCTTCAGCGTGCACCACTCTCTGACATTTATAGCTGTGTAAAACGTCGCATTGCCGTGCTGGAAGATCCCATCCGCCCCAGGGAAAGACAATCAGCGTGTATGGGTGTACGTGGTCTGCAAGGATGGATTCATAACGAATTCGGTCCATAGTGCCTTCCACACGTATGAGTGGACCCAGAGAATGCCACGAAAACATTCCCAGACAATAACGCTGCCCCCACCAGCTTTTGTGTTCTTCCAGGAATCGTTGAAAAGTGTTTGTTCTCCGACATTTTTCGCCTTATACGTTTGATGAAGCAGAAAACGCGGCTCATCGGAGAAGGCAATCCTTTGCCAATCAGCGGAGGTCCAATCCTGATAATGTCTTGCAAATGTAAGCCTTTTCTGCCGATGCACCTTCGATAGCATAGGTGCAGTGACCATCCATTTGCATCGGAGCCCCATATGCAGCAGGGCTGGCTGAACTGTCATTTTAGACACACTTCCGGTAGCCCCTTGGTTCATTTGGAAAGTGAGTTGCTCCACTGTAGCGTGTCGATCGGCCCTCTCGCACCTTCGAAGCCGACGTTCATCTCTCACATCAATGGCACGTGGTGCTCCGTAATTTTTACGTCGCTTATTCTCAACAGAGCTATTTCTCCAATCACGATACACTTTAACCACAGCAGCACGCAAACAGTTGACAAATTGTGCTGTTTCAGAAATACTTCACCCTTGGCCCGAAACCCGATAATCATTCTTTTTTACAAATCTGATAAATCACTCCTTTTATCGATGACAGCAACGAGTGATATGTTTTCAGAATGACTACAGCACACCTTATATACCCTCCAATCCTTTCATTGGTTACGCGCTGTTGACGTCAAAAGTAGGAGGTGGTCACAATGCGACTCCACTGTGTATCTACACAATCAGAATACTGATGTTCTTCAGCAGCATACCAGCTTTTATACAGCTGGTATGCTGCTGTTCGACCTACAGAAATATCGTTATACACAGTCCAGTTACATTATTGTGACTACTTCCTACTTTTGACGTAAACAGCGCGTAGCCAATGGAAGAAGGCACGTGTCGTTAGCTGGCTTGGAGGGTAGGCTATATAAAGTGTGCTGTAGGCATTCTGAAAACATATCACTCGTTGCTGTCAAAAAAGGATGATTATCGGCTTTCGGGCCAAGGGTGCAGCATTTCTGAAACAGCGCAGTTTGTGTGCTGCTGTGGTTAAAGTGTATCGTGATTAGAAAAATGGCTCCGTTGCGAATAAGCGACGTGCAAACTGCGGAGGACCACGTGCCATTGATGTTAAGAGGTGAACGTCGTCTGCGAAGGTGCGTGAGGGCCGATCGACACGCTACAAAGGAGAAACTCACTGGCCGAATGAGAACCAGAGGTCTACCGGAAGTGTGTCTAAAACGACAGTTCAGCGAACCCTGCTGCGTATGGGGCTCCGATGCAGGCGGATGGTCACTGCAAGTATGCTATCGAAGGTGCATCGGCAGAAAAGGTTTACATTTGCACGGCAGTATTGGAATTGGGCCTCCGCTGATTGGCAAAGAATGGCCTTCTCCGATGAGTCACGTTTTCTGCTTCATCGAACGGATGGACGTTGGAGTATAAGGCGAGAAACATCGGAGAACAAACACTCTTCAACCATTGCTGGAAGAACACAAGCTGGTGGGGGCAGCACTATGGTCTGGGGAATGTTTTCGTGGCATTCTCTGGGTCCACTCATACCTGTGGAAGGCACTATGGACCGAATACGTTATTAATCCATCCTTGCAGACCACGTACACCCATACATGTTGGTTGTTTTCCCTTGGCCGGATGGGATCTTTCAGCACAATGCGAAGTTTTACACAGCCAGAAATATTCGAGAATGGTTGGAAGAGCACGCTAAAGACTTCAAAGTACTATTTCTCTGGCCCCCTAATTCTCCAGAGTTAAACCCAATTGAGCATCTGTGGGACCACCTCGATCGTGTTGTTCGTTCTATGGATCCTCCACACCCCACCTTCAAGCAACTGTTAGATGCACTGCAGTCTGTGAACTCCTTCCAGCACCTTACTGAGTCACTCCGAGCCCGTCTAGCTGCTGTCCGCGCTGCACACAGCGGTTACTCTGGATATTAGCTGGTGGTCACAATAATGTGACTCGACCGTGCGTATTCAGTTAACTGTTTTAACCATACTTCTAGTATAGTCTAAGTGCTACCATACTTCTAGTATAGTCCGTTCAATTAAATTAGAGCCACGTGTCTCACTGGTATCAATGAAATATGTGGTTCTTTAGTTGAATGGACTATAGATTGTTGTTGATAACCAAAAAGTTAAAGAGAATTTATTAAACTTACAATTTACTTTAGTCGATTTTAAAACAGATAAAAACAAATGTATGCTTACGAGATTTAGAGAGAAAACTATCCATCAAGAAAAGCAGAGAAGGGAATGTTTCCTCGGGAGTTTTCCTGCGATATCCACAATATAAATTTTCAAATCTGCCTTTCAAAATCGGATATCGTCATAAATTCAAAAATACATTACCTAACAGAAAAATTGATAATTAAGGAAAGGGAAAATAAGTAAACAATTATAGTCACGATTTCATATGCATGTGATAGAGACAGATTTTTGTGTTAATCTCGTAGAATGTGAGATTGGTATGTTATTAGACAAATAGACAAAACAGTATAAGCACACCATTTTTTTTATTATATACATATATAGGTCAAAACACACATACACGGGTGACGCAAAAAAACTGCTATAATGGATAAGACTATCATGATCAATAGTTTAATTTTATCCTAAAATACAATGTTTTCCATAAAACTCGCATTTCTTCAAGCTGAAAAAAAACAAACTAGATATAGTTTTTTGTTTTTTTTTGAAGGAATAACAGTAGTTGTCTGCCGATAACCGAACGTTCCTAAAAAAACTGCTGTCGTACACTAAAAATTGTTTTTGCTTTTGTATAGAAAATGTGCTGTACAGAAAAAAAAAGAAACCCCCTCAGCTTACAAAAGTCTGGGCCTCGTCTTCCTGGATTCGAACCTATGAACAGCTCGCACATTGCACTGTGTCGTGTGCCTCCACTGGAACCAGAACTATAAGTAAAGGATGAATGACTAATTTTAAATGTTGACAGTCGTTAAACTAGACATGCGAAAAAAAAAATGAAAAAAGCACCTACTTGTGATATTCAGTTTTCAAGACTTTTGTTTAATTTTGGTATACGAATGAGAAGATTGATTTTAGCTTGTGTGTTCACACAAAAATTAATGTGAGAGCTATTATTGTAACGGTGCTGTCATTGCACCCGAATTTCGTGAGTACGAAATCAGTTTATTACATGTTTTTATCAGAATTTGAGGTAAGGTTGAGTGTGCCATGACGTTGGTTGCAGCTTTGACCGTCTAGTCACGTGTTGTGGTAAAGAAAAACTGGTATTCAAGAGGAGGGAAATACAGGTGGAATTTAGACTTCAAGAGTCACGTGTGCTCTGTTTCGTTTTAGCGATGCTCAGACGGGTGAAAGAGCGGATTACCAGACGAGGTCACTTCCCAGCGACCTGACGCAGTAAAAGCCTTGAATAACGAAAACCATGACCTGCAATGAATTGCGAAACATGCCTTCAGTGTCATTGCAGGTTGCCCTGCCCTTCTTACGAGGGGTGGTGGTGATCTGGCTTCATCTACCTTCCTTTCAAGCACAGTTAGGAAAAAAAAAAAGCTAATAAAATTTTTGCAGCAGGTCATGGGGAACGGACGGACGTGACAATTTCTTTTATAGAGAAACTCATTATCAGGCATACAATATGTCCGCGACGAACTATTTGAAAGTAAAATAAACTTACATTGAATGTACCTCTTTCTAAATTTTTAGCCGAAATATTAAGGCTTTTTTTTAAATGTTTTCAATAACTAACTGCACGTCAACTGTGATAGCATTTTTTGGTTTCTTTTGTCTGGTAAACGTATTGGTTTCGCTCTAAATGTGAAAATTACACTGAACAAATTCGAACTGTTTTACTTGCCCCGAAACAATTAGGTGTTTTTGACTAATTACCATGCTCTGATTTCGAATCTGAAATCCAAACTGCTTTACCACCTACCAAATGTTTGGGAACTCGAGTTGAAATTTTGAGGAAAAAATTGAAAAAAAAAATTACAATTTTATTGCAGTTTTTTAATTTACCATATTGGGTTGAAAATTGGTCATCCCTGCTAAGAATGACATGTTGAATCCAAAAACGAGGTCAGGAAAGGTTTATAAATAAGAGATTGCTAAAAATATGTGAAAAATAAGTGTTTTACTCACATTTTTAAAACGTTTACCTGGAAGACTTCCGCTTGTAATTGGACTTCGAAACGTCTGTAATAAGAAACCAGCCACAAGTCAGCAAGCATGCCTCTGACCACCTCCCCATATGTCGCCTTTCCATTTGAGATATATCCTGGTAGAATCTTTTTCTATGTTCGCTGTTCATTGCACCTAGGTTTGGCGGGGGAAAAAAAGTCTAGGTGCTAGTGGAGAAAGTGGAATTTAAGGGACATATAATCTCGTATGCCCATAGCATAGCTTTCACTAGTTCAAAATAGTTTTCCGCCGTAACATTTTCCAGAAGGTTCGCGCAAACAGCTTTGGATGCAAACATGCTACCTTTTCGGTTTCAGTGAGTTTTGTCGCGAACAGAGGGTCTTTCATGGTAGTCCGGATTTGTGGTCAGATGAAAATACTTTCTTTTAATTTTACTTAGCTCAATCTAGGGAACTTTTCCTTCTAATTCTGAAATCCACTGGCCCCTTATCCATAATTTTGACAAATTTTTCATCTAGCCCAACCTGATATGCAGCGGGGGCAATAACATTTTGTCGGAATCAACAAGCGATTTGTATGTCACACTTTTCCCCCCAAGCATTAAACTTTCTCTCAATGGCCATTCTTTGATATCTTAATGATGTTCCCTAATCCGACTGTCCCACTCACACAAAAAAACCCAACAAAACTTGGTATACCCTGATTGCATTCCTCTTAGAAATCTAATTACTTCAGAGGTCCCCACGTATTTACCACAAATTCGGAGTAATTGATAGATTTAAGGAGATCTATATTCTAGTGAGTTTCTTTCATGTGCGCAGCATAAGGCCAGTGGTATCGGCGGGTAAGTTTTTCCATTGTGTTATAACATCGCCTTTAAACTTAGTTTGGAAGAAACAATGAAGATACTCCATCCATTCTTCAGAACTACGGTCCCTCCCTAATTCGGCAAACTGTTCATTAACATCACTGCAATAAACAAGATTCCACTCCTGGAGAAAAGAGACGACATTCGCTCATGAAGTTTTCTATAGGTTGTGACTTTAGTGCCAGACTAAAGATGTTAGTTACCCTTGTGGCCAAGAACCAAAAAGGTAAGCTTGTTTTTTCGTGAGGTTCAGGTCTCTCACTAAGTTGTTCAACTCGTACTGTGAAATTAAATGACTCTTCCGATTCAAGCAGGTATTTGCGATCAGTAGAATAGGATGGTCAGTCTTCAGAAGAAGAGTTTGGTGTTTTGTCATCCAGGATCGATTTTCCCTGCGATTTATTTGGGAGCTAGTAGGAAACATCGTGATTAAACAGGCCATGGCTGAAGACAAATTCGGGTAAACTATGGTGTCTTTATTTTTCGAGGAAAAGCCAAATACGTTATTTAAACAGAAGTAGCAGTCGGAAACATGGTCCTTTGGTTCTCCCCAAATCACTGGGATAGTAAATGGCATTGAAGAGTACGTGCCAATTAACCGACCTTTTAAATATCCCGAACATTTGCTGCAACATAACATGAAGTGCCCAAATCTTATCTTGACCACCAAGTTTGCAACCAAAGCAACACTCATATGCCTTCTTAATCACAGGAAAAATTACTTTACTTTGGGCTTTCTTAGTAAATTGACTACACACGTAACAAAAGAGAATTATAGTGTTTACACATTGGCACTTCCGCGACATTGTAGCTAGGTAGGGGTAGTACCCAAAATGCTCCGGACAGCTCCAGGAAGAAAGAGAGGTCAGTGTTTTTAGTTCTCACAAGCAAAACAAGTGAAAGCTCTGACTGATAGGAAATGAGTCATACAATGGGACGAGTACATTAGACCTTTAGACGAATACCAGATGTTCCTGTTTCGCAAGGGATAACACCCAGCTATCAAAACAGCATTAGGTGCTAGGAAAAAAATTAATTCATTTTCACTTTTAACACATCCTAAAATCTAATATTCTCAATGTTTTGAGTCGGAAAATTTCAGTGTTGTACAGTGTTATTATTAGACGTATCCTCACAAGATGGGTCTGTTTCAAATTTTGGTGTCTTATTAATGAGCGAAAAATATGTTCATACACTTGTGCTTAGAATGGAATTTAATTATTACTCCCGAATTATTTGTTTCTAATCTCACTCAGGTTACATAGCATAAAAAATAACTCAGCATCAAGATTACCATCGAAACGCATGATAGTTGCGTTGGTGAAGTCCTCAGAAGCTGTAATATATTAAGCATTATGTACCACAGTACAGAAAAAAATCATTGGCTTGCATATCCTAAGCACTGAAGCCCTCCTACGCGTCCAGTGCTGGACAAAATGTTGGCACCCAAACCACTGGCAGGGGAAAAACATCGACAGCCCACGATACCGACAATCGTTCACGAACGTCAGGAGGAGGGTATTTTTGATTAGAGATTTTTACTGGTAAAGGAGAATGGAGTTTTGTCCTTCACAGAACGTAAAAATTAGAGTTAAAAATATTTCAGCTCATCACTCCCTCACTCACTCAAGTTTTTTTCCACATCATATAAATTATTGCAATTATTTTTAAATTCTTTATGCTATGACAGATGGCTCGGTGATTTTTTCTTAATTGGGTGCGTGAATACCATACGCACATATATAATCCATCTAAGCGACAGTTATTTACGAGATGCATGAATTTACCTACTAACTCAGATTACAGCGTCAACTTATGAGACAACAACAAAGTACAAGACTGAGAATTTCAAACTTTTCAATGGCAAAATAACTTTTCAATGGCAAAATAAAATTCAACGACGTGTTGGTGCTTTGTGCTACCGACATTGTCTTATCTGTCTTTTTTTTTTCTATTGGTGTGTTGGGTGTCGGTATTTTTACCCAGAAAACTGCGATATAGTACATAAAGCTAAGTACAATTACTTGAATACAAATATTCACTGTCGTTTTGGGATCTTTAACACCTTTCGGGTGTGTGCGACTCTAATTTAAAATTCCTTTTGAATTCCTGTGTTTTTATGCAAAATTTGGTTTCTGTTCGTTAAACATTTTCTAAACTTAACGCCACATTTCTGCTGATGAACTTGGAGTTGTCAATCCTAACAGCGGGCCAAAGAGAGAGCAACGTAAATAAGACTTCTGAGATAAGAGCTCGTGGTGCTTTGTGCTGTGTAACGTTGAAATGAGCGAATGCAACGTTCAAGCGGATTGATGGAGATATGAATGGATTGATAGATAGCTTGATATAGATTGATTCGTAGATGGGATAGCTTGATATAAATTGATTGATTGATGGATATAGGTCGATCGATGGATATAGATTAATGGATAGGTAGATATAGATGGATACACGCCGATGTGAAGTGCAATATATGATAACTATATTGTAAATTCTATCTACTAAGTGATGTTATGCAAGCCATGTTCTAAATACGTGCTGATTGACCTTTGAAGTTGTACGGTCTTGTTACGAACGCAGCGGTACATGACATGCTGAATTCTCAAATAAAAGTGGATTTCGTTCCTAAGTATTGACTTGTCATTGAAATGTGGCCGTTATCTTGAATTGTGCTTACTTAGATTTTATGCTTAATTAAGTTTTTAGCTAAAACGAACAAGTTGGAATAATCAGAGTATCAAAATGAAGTTAATGCTGGTCGACAAGCTAAGAACTGAGCTATAAGTGAAGTTAGAATTTAAAGTAAAAGTACAAATATACAAATCAGTAAATAAATTAACTTTTAAGTTATATGTTATACACTGAGTGGCCACTTTATTATTACCACCTGACAGTTTTAAGCAAATGAGCCATGGCTGCACGCTGTTGCCGCTAGAGGGCGAAGCTAGTATAAAAAGGGAAAGCTTAGTGCTTGCGACAGTAGTAGAAGGGATTTTTGGGTGACGAGATGGGTAAAAAATGTGATTTCATGGACTTTCAACATGGGATGATTGTAGGAGCTCGGAGCCATGGAGCGAGTATCACCGAAACCGTCGCATTCGTGAAATGTTCCAGAGCAGCTGTTGTTAAAGTGTTTAAAGACTGGACTGTCAGCCAAAAAAATGGGTCTATACGTGCAACATGTGGTCGTCATCGACTAGTGACTGTTCGGGCGAAATGGAGAGTGTCCAGAAAGGAAACATTTCGCACGGACCGATACCTCTCGTATCGATAAACCTTTTGAGAATACTTTCTTCCTAAAATAATGCATGGTTTTCCCACCAGGGGACGTAAAGTCACATCTTATTTTTGTCGATAACTCTGTTTCTGAGAGTTCGTAAGGTCACGATTCCGTTTACAGCAATATCTGAGGGATTAAAGACCCGATTGAAAAACTTCTTTCTTCCGTCAGATGCTATTGTTTTCCATACTGGTTCCATTGACTTTGAATAGCTTTGATAAATTTAATTTGCGTCAGAACGAATTCAAAGGACGTGCTTATTACACCCGAAAATTCGGTGCCATCTTTCTTGTTTCTGATAAAGCTGGAACAGAGCATCTTGTCTCCAAATGTACAGCAAATTTCAGTTATAAAAACTTTTGACAAAACCTGTAGATTTATTACCATAATTTTACAAAAATAGATGCATTTAATTATTTAGAAAAAAAAAAAACAAAAAAAAAACCGCTTCCCCTCAAGCAGGAAAAATCAGTCTCAGGGGGGCCGTTGCGCCCCAGTCGCCTCTACTGATTATTTGGAGCTTTCATCCAGTGCGTCCAGACTGACCTAGATGATTGGATGAATTCGGTGATCTGGTGGTCTATGGTAACATCTGAAGTCATGTTGTGCATGAAAAATTTGTGCGATGCCAGTTAACGTTTTCTTTTTAGAGTAGAGTAACATAAAATGAACTCTTCGCGGTGGCAGAGCTCAAAAGTTTCACTTAAGTGTGTAGTGTTTGAGATTCCACAACAGAAGGGTGTGTAGAATTTCACGTGACTTCTGACTTCGCAAACGTGTTCTGGGTGTACCATAACGAAACGTGGATTCCAAATGTTAAGTATTTATTTAGAAGTCGTGTAAAAAAATTTAGGGGGAAGAGACATATCAGAAAAAATGGCAATTAAATTCATATGGAAAATGAAAGCTACATTTAATAAAACTTTCTAATTACTCCATCTCGAAATTTAACTAAAAGATAATTTCTTTCTACTTCTGTGTAATATAAATATTCTGATATCAGTTTAAGCGTTCAGGGTAGTATATTTATCCTGATATTCCGTACTTCTCATCGTCACCCTGCGTGATTGGATTACCACCATTAATTGCTGAAAACCAGTGACCAGCATCAATTTTACTACAATAATTGTTTACAAATGCGTCCCATGGTTCAAACACTATTATCCGAATATGACGCTGTTTTCTTAGACGGTAATTTCTCTTCCTGAAAGATCAGTGTTCTCCCTTATCACAAGGATTTTCTCCGCTGAACATGATGTGATATGTTTTTTTTAACCCAGTCCAGTTCTTAAGTAGCCTCGTGAACACACGTAAATCCTCACTGCAAGTATTGAGACACTCAGACAATTCTTTAGATTCTGAAAAATTGATGTACATGCCTGTTATGAAAAATGAAGGAATTGAACAGTATCTTTCACCATCGCTGTTATCTGCTATCAGTTTGTTTCGATTTTTTACGTCAGTTAGTACACTTCCGTACTACTTTCCGCTTATCATAGTTTGAGCGAGTTACCTGTTCATCTTTCCGGGCCGTTTAGTCAATAAATTCATTAAATGCGCAACACTCTCCGGGCCATTTAGTCAGTAAACTCATAAAACGCACAACGCTCTACGAATTTTCCGTGAATGAAATGCGTGCTTCCGGAAGGATAAAATGAGCAATTTGCTGACCTGCGCCCTTAACTGCCGAGCTTTATAGTTTGACATTTCTTGAATGTTTCTTTTTGTGTTTGTCTCATTCACAAATGTTTTCTTTCAAAACCCTTTGCATTGAAAATACGAGATTTGAATTTAATATCTCGTTTCAAATTCAGTTTCTTAAAAATATGTCCCTCTCTCGTTCCTTCATTCTTCAAGCATAAAACTGCCGCTTCGTTTTCAATTATTATTCCCTTCTACCACTCATTAAAAATCCGGCATTCAGCATCGAGTTTTTCTTCTTTGAATTCTTTCGTTGTTTTTTTTTTTTTGTGTTTGACTGTTGAACACAGTTAATTCAGGCTGCCAGAGATCATAATGTTTTCAGTGTAATTCGCATCAACGTGATGGAACTGAAATAAGGTAACAAAGAACTCTATTAGAACTGAAGTAGGGCAACAACAAACCTACGTCTGCGTTTGACACGTGTGAGTGTTCATTACATATTTGTGGGTATGCACGTCCGATTGCCTTTGTTCTTCGTAGCATATCATGTCTTTCATTGTCAGATTTTGTACATTTTTTAAACAAATTTCTAGATGCGTTCTTGCGGGATGAAAGCGTCAACGAGATATAGTGTGGGACGCCTTTGTGGCAGAACGCTGTCAGATATTTTTGACATTCTTTGCCTTGTCACGCCATGAGGCATCAGTCACGTTACTATCCTATGACAACGAATAACTGGTATTCGTTCGCAAATGGCAGATATCGTTTATCTTAGCTAAAATCTCCTTTGTTTCTTGGTTTTCCTGTCTTTTATACAACGCTTTCATTTTCCTGGAGGGACACCCTCCTCCCGTATATCGTTTACTTAATTTACTGTATTCTATCCCAACGAAAAAAAAAATGTTCAGTTGCTTAACTTCTTCCTTAATATTGGGGAAATAACTGTGTGTAGAAAATATCTCCAAAACTTTGTGCTAGCCAAGTTTGGGCTTGCGGTAATTATTACTGATCAAACAATCATTTTTTTTTTGCTGGTAAGCTTTTTTTTTCATTTTGCTGAAGACGTGGCACTTCTATATGAAACAATGTGGTTACCGAAACATCTCGCAATAAATCGGTTTAATATTAAATTTTGCACCTTTTGCAGGCTGAACAATCTTAATCTGTAACAGGCACAATAAAACTTCCCTTAAGGGCATCCCTCAGATACGGACCTCTTCTTCGGAATAACATGCGTTATAATGGACATTCCCCTCTCTTTTGTGGACTCTCTCAAATACGGACGCGGACATTGATCAGAACATTCCCAATGAATATTTAGAACCTTCCACTTACAGCCAGGTAACGGTGTATACATGAATTCACCTGCATGAATCAGTAGAATTTCGTAAGCAGTAGCTGCGCTGATTGTCTCGCTCACAAAGACGCTTTCTTTAAAAGCCCTTTGAATTGAGAGCAACAGATTTCAATTTGCTGGATAACATGCGTTATAATCGACATTCCCATTATAAGTATCTGCGTCCTGTTCCAACTATGTAACAAATGAACCCCCTTCTTCGGGTGAAGGGTAAACTGTTGGAATCTTTCTTTGGACCAAACCATAATTTGCTCGTTTGAAGTTAGGTATAGGCAGTAAGTTTTAAAGCACGTAATTTGAAACAGAGATTAGGGCATCAGGAAGTGATTTGTGAAAAGCAATCAGAATTCTCGATTCCACTCAAAGGTTGTGCTACGCATGGAACAACGCAACGGAATCCACCATAAGGAACTGTTTTTTTGATGCCGGATTTTATTTAACAAACAACATTGTGTAAAACACGAAGGTCGGGTGCATTTATTGCTGAAAGAAGCTGAACACACTAACTCTAAATTACAGATTATGTAGTTTATTGAGCGTTTTGGATGTAAAATCCAATAAGCTAGTGATTACTAGTTTTGTTAGAAGAACAAAAACGTGTGGAAACAGTGACGACCAAGTACCTGAGTGATGGCTGAAAAGATTCTAGTACTGTCGTGGAAAATTGCACAGACGCTTTTGAATTGTTGCGAAGCATAAGATCTTTTTCTTTTCGGAGTAACGATGGTGTGAAGTTAGTAGGAAATTCACTTTCATTTTGAGCACGAAATTGTGACCGCAAAAAGTTCTAAAATACACGAACGATAGATTTTTTCGTGCCTTCTGAATAAGAATACATACAGTGATGACTCCGTATTTTTTAAAGTTAGCCGTCTATTTTTTTGTACATGACATTTTTTTTTATCAAAGTATGTACTAAAGATCAATCGATGCTACGATAATCTACAATATGTGTATGCATAACATTATAAAAAGACGAAATCACTGAACTAGAGACATACCTCAGAAAACTGGAAAATTACGCCGTCCTGGAAAGGGAATCTAACCCGCATCTCCCGATTTACGTTCGAGTATGTTACAGTTTCACCACCCAGAATGACAAACTTCCTATCAACTGAGGATGTATACTCAGATGTAAAGCTCCCAGCGCGCGCCAATCGAAGGTTTGTCGTAGTGGGTGGTGTAACGGTAACATACTCGAACGTAAATCGGGAGATGTGGGTTCAATTCCCGTTCGAGGATGGCGCAATTTCAAAGTTTTCTGAGGTATGTGTGATTAATATGGCATCCATCTGCCAGAAAACTGTATTTGCGTATCACTGAACTAGCTTTCAGATTGTGGTTAGTTTGATTAGCACATCGGTGTTATTTATAGTTTCTGTCTAAGATACTTTGTCCTATAAATATCAGTACAAGTGCAAAAACGTAGTATGTACTGTAACCTAAAAATAACACTCAACTCCAAATAAAGGACATCTCTCTTATACGGACGAAAACTACTGACCCGTAAAGAGTACATAAATAAGAGCTTTTACTGCACAAGATTTAACTGCGAATTTTTAAAATGTATATAACAAGTAATAAACAGGATACCTTTTAATGCTGAAACGAAGAATCCTCTTTGCACTTTTGGGAATTCGGTAAAGTAATTTTTATAATGGGCATTTCGAGTACATAATGTATCACAAAAGCCGGAGGACGTTTTAAGGTCTGCAGAACTGACGTTTTTACGTTTAGGCAATTACATGCAATTGAATTGAATTGAATTAAAGACACTAAGTCACGTTACGTTGATTTTGTGTTATTAAGTACATCTTAACATATATGGGAAACTATTATTTTTTAAATGTGCATGTACCAAATTCGGAAAATAGCACTTCTTAAATTTTAGGCCCATGACATAAGTTACGCAAAATATTGTTCCCTAGATTTGCTAATTTACCTGCTAACGAATCTGCAAATATAAAACTGTCAAACACTTTTGCTTTAATGAAAATGCCAAAGTGAAACAGCTTATGAGCTCGAACGGAAGCAAACAATATTTATTGCCGATATAGCTACAGTTTATTAATTGTACCACAACTTAAGATGTATAGAATAATCTCAGTGAGATTAAGCGAAACCTCCTTCAGAGCTTTCAGATGACAAATCGCTTTGAAATGTTTCCTCGAGGCGAGCCAGTAAATCGAAAGAACCTCGTCTTCCTAGACAAGGCAACAATGTAGTGGTTCATTTAAGTTATGGAGATGCACTGGATTTTAAGTCATAACAGCCCGGTATTTTATATGATAGTATGCCTTTAACGTTTTAGTGTCATTTTTGACGTCTAAATTTTGCTCCCGGCTTTAATATTGTGCATGTTGTCAGAATGTGTTAAATTCATATTGCCTGATTTTTTTACTAGAAAAAAATTAGGTTATTGCATAAAATATTTTCCCGTACACTTGGTTTTATGTTTGTTAGATGATGAAAATTGTGTACTAAATGATAGTGTATGGTTAAGGTAACCATGACGACTCATTCAGTTGCTGTCCTTGCATTTCTTGTTCCTGGCAACTTCGGTTTTTGGTATGCATTAGGGTTTTCGTCCTAATTTCTTTGGACTTTGACAATGGTGTTGTCTATGCAGCCAACGTTTTGATAATTCCAGAGTAAATCCTGTATTTGCAAAAAGTTTAGAGCCCCCATTTTGTAGCGACCAGAACACTTTGAACAGGCCCTAATCAGTTATTCATTTAGAGATCACTAACTTCATCTGTTCTACTGTGGTATTGCAAGTTATACAAATTCAAGAAGAGCTCAATCCGATTAGTATGGATACAGATTTCGCCAGGTGTATGGACGGGGATACTATTCATGTGAGTAGACATTTTACCCTCGGAAACCATTGGACATCTTGAGATCTTCCGTAGATGGATGTTTGCTTTGAATTGTCTTCGATTTCCACTGTTTCTGGTTCAAACACTGATATTTGCAAGCAATTCCTATAGCGAACTGCTTGAATATTTTTTAATTCCTAAAAAAATGTCTTCACCAGCTGCGTTACGAAAGAAAGATTAACTGGTCTTTACTGTAATTCAATGTACCAGATTACTTGAGAGGGATTCAGTTGGGTAAAAATGCCGTTCTAGCCTGCGCACTCTGTCATTATATTCTCCCCTGAATGCAAGCCGTACACTAAGACTTGAACAGTATGCATGTGAGATAGTAAATGAAATTTAAGTCATTTTCCTGTTGCAAACGTTTTAACCGAATTATTAAATTCTTAACAGCATTAATTTCAGAATTCAAGTTAAAGCGAGTAGCCAAAGTACCTTGAAGGTCAAACTTTAATTCACTTGCACATAAAAGTACGATTCATAAATAAGCCCGATGTGCGAATCATGCTATATCCCGGAAACATTTAGATCATCTTGAATTTTTTTTTCATTTAACCGTTTTATGAAGAAAACAATCTTTCTTAATAAGAGCTTTCAGGACAGCTGAAACTTTGCTTAAAATAAGTGATTGAGAAACATTACTTGAAGCGGCTTGAATCTAATGCTAACCCGTTGTTACACTTCTGTTGTGTGAGGTGTGGAAACCTGTTTCCTTGGTACTTTTTCTGTGCCCTGATGGAATCACGATTTCTGGATGCATTTAGGGCAACATGCTGGAATGACAACTTGCTTTCCTTTGAAATATATTTTTCTCTCCATACCTCCGTTTTAGGTAAGCGGTTCCCTTTGTTATCAACTATGATAGCTACGGATGAAGTTGGTTATTGGTTATGATGAGGTTGAGCGAAGTAGGGTGAATGCCGGGGTAAGTTGTTGCAGGTTATGCCAATAATAGGCGTAGCTTTTCTGGTTATGATAAGGAGTGTGAAGTCTTTTTAACTATGGTAAGAAGGGATGAACTTTGTTATTGGTTAATGTACAGGGCTCGTTCTGGGACGCAATTACACAGAACAGAGTATTGTTATTGACTGAACAAAGTAATTTTGCTATTGGGTTTCAAAATACTTAATCTTAATGAAATCTTGTTAAGGTCTTTGATTAGGCTAGACGATACCTCGTTATCGGTCATGTTAAGGTTGGAGTGATTCTCGTTATCTGCTGTGATAAGCTAGACAGTTAATACAGACACTTAACGTGGACCAGGAACATCAAACAAAGATCTTAGCTCTTTCCACGTTTATAAGTGAGTCACGGAAAAATTCTGATTGGCCGCCACCGGGAGTCGAACCCAGGGTCTTCCAGTTACGCGCCGGATATGCTTTCGCTACACCACAGCGGCCTCGAATTCCTCTAGACTCACACACGCTAACTGCCAAGCCACTATGGCAGGTTGCTTCTTGGAGACCCGCACAATGCTGGGGATTCACCAAAGATGGTAAGCAGCAACTGAAGAAATAATTAGAAGGCGAATGAATAATTAATACAGACATTTAACGTGGACCAGGAACATCAAGCAAAGATCTTCGCTCTTTCCACGTTTATAAGTGAGTCACGGAAAAATTCTCATTGGCCGCCACCTGGAGTCGAACCCAATCCACGTTAAATGTCTGTATTAATTATTCGTTCGCCTTCTAATTATTTCTTCAGTTGCTGCTTACCATCTTTGGTGAATCCCCAGCATTGTGCGGGGCTCAAGAAGCAACCTGCCATATTGGCTTGGCAGTTAGCGTGTGTGAGTCTGGAGGAATTCGAGGCCGCTGTGGTGTAGCGGAAGCATATCCGGTGCCTAACTGGATGACCCTGGGTTCGACTCCCGATGGCGGCCAATGAGAATTTTTCCGTGACTCACTTATAAACGTGGAAAGAGCGAAGATCTTTGTTTGAAGCTAGACAGTGTTGCTCCGTACGGATCGTTGTCAGACGGGATGGCATATTGTTGCCATAAATATTCCATCCCGTTCCAATATTTTTGTCATGACTCGGATGGTTATCTGAAAAGCATATTGGATTTAGAGACATTAATTCTTTAATTAGCTGGCGAGATGTGGAGTCTGTTCCTGGTTGTCGAGGACTCCATGCTTTTTATATCCTTACATTCCCCCTTACCTTCAATGCGTGTGGAAGTCCTCATGAAAACTGAACTCACGAACATAAGCTCGATTGAACTGAAACATACGGATGGTATGGGATATGAAATATGGCTACCCCTCATGTTTGAATAAAGTCGAACTGATTTCGATAGAATTAGCGATGAGAAATTTTTGTTTCTAATGATAGGTTTAACAATATCTTGTCATATCGCGTATGTTCACCGCTAACTGCTTAATCCTTCTCAGATAATAATAGTAGAAAACAAGTATAACAGTTGTGATGAAATGTGGTATAGAATGCTTGTTACAAAAACTTAGGCAATTCCGAAAATCACTCTTCGAACTGGGTCAAACTGTACATAATCACTGGATTGTCGAGTACGGTTAATTCGGAATCCGGTATCGAAGTTGGATAGCTAACTGGCTTTTGGCATAATTTCTTGCTATTTTCTCTGGATCTAGAAAGAATGTTTATTGTTTGTAAACACTTAATAAAATGACATTACTAGAATACTTAAGATTTGCCATGCACATGTGCGTCAAAATGAAGTTTATACGTTGTTCGTTTGCCTGTACTCAGTTTTCTTTTTAGCACGTCTTTTGTAAAAAAAGATCGTGCTTATGTTATTGGTTTGTCCGTCCGTCTGTACCCACGGTATCTCTGCAACTATTAATACGATTTGAAAAATCCTTTTTGCATTCGGAAGCTTGAAATATGCGAATGATGTTCCTCCATTTCGTTTTTTTACGATGTATAATTTCGCCGCTAGAGGGCGTAAATGCAGATGATGTCGAATTCAAAATTACGTTTTATTCCACACATTTGCTTCTAAACATCCAATTGAAAAAATTATCTTATCTTTCGATTCCATTTATGTCGAAGAGTATTTTAGATAGTTTCAAATTACGCATAAATTTTCCGCTAGGACGCGTAAAAGTAAATGATATTTTTCCCGATAACTCTTCTAAAACTCAGATTTGAAATTTTTTTCAGTGGATACATCTCCTGATGGTAAATCTTGCTTATAATTTCGAATTTTTGGTAAAGAATACTTTGGCCACCTGGGTGCGTAAGGGTTAATTTTTGCTTCTGATGTATTTGCCATAAAATCTGAGCTTCTAAAATATCGATTGAAAAGATTCTTTCGTGGACTGATGCCACTCACATCGATAAACCTTTTCAAAATATTTTCTTCCTAAAATATTTCACAGTTTCTCCGCCAGGCGGCGTAGATGTATATCTTATTTTTGTCAATATCTCTACTTCTAGGAGTCCGATTTGAAAAATTCCTTCTTTGTTGGATAGTGCTTTCCGTGTGACACATTTTTCATATAATTTCAAACTTTTCAAGTAATTCATAGACTTTCCGCTAGGGGGCGTAAAGGTAAATTGCGTTTCTCCCTATATCTCTGCTTCTAAATCTCCGATTTGAAAAATTCTTTCTGCACCGGATACAGCTCCTGATGGGAAGTCGTTTGCACATAATTTCTAATTAAAAAAATGGTTTGGCCACCAGGGGGCGTAAATCTTAATCTCCGCTTCTGATGTATTTGCAGCAAAACATGAGCTTCTAAATTCTCGATTGAAAAACAAAAGTCGTTTGTAGACCGATACTACTCATATCGACAAACCTTTTAGGAGCATTTTCTTCTTGAAATAATGCTTGGTTTCTACGCCAGGGGGCGTAGATGTATATCTTATTTTTGTCAATATCTCTACTTCTAAAAGTCCGATTTGAAAAATTCTTTTTATGTTGGATAGTGTTTCTGATGCGAAATGTTTGTCCTATAAATTCAAAATTTTCAAGTAAATCATAGACTTTCCGCTAGGGCGCACAAAGGTAAATTGCGTTTTCTGCTCCTAAAATTCCGATTTGAAAAATTCTTTCTGTATCGCATACACGACCTGATGGAAAATATTTTTCACGTAATTTGTAATGTTTGGTAAAGAATGGTTTGGCCACCAGGGGTCATAAGTGTTAATTTCTACTTCTGATGTATTTGTAGCAAAATCTGGGCTCCTGAAAACTGGACTAAATTTTTTTATCTTGGACCGATACCTCTCGTATCGATAAACCTTTTGAGAATACTTTCTTCCTAAAATAATGCATGGTTTTCCCACCAGAGGACGTAAAGTCACATTTTATTTTTGTCGGTAACTCTGTTTCTAAGAGTTCGTAATCTCACGATTCCGTTTACAGCAATATCTGAGGGAATAAAAACCCGATTGAAAAACTTCTTTCTTCCGTCAGATACTATTGTTTTCCATACCGGTTCCATTGACTTTGGATAGCTGTGATAAATTTAATTTACGTCAGAATGGATTCAAAAGACGTGCTTATTACACCCGAAAATTCTGTGTCATTTTTCTTGTTTTAATCTGTGAGCAAAAGGATTTTGAACATCTAGATGCCGCTCTGAAGGAATTTTCGTGTTTAGGATGAGTAAAATTTAAAATAGTCTCCATTTCTGCACAATGTGGTGTCGAGTACACGTTTGCATTTTTCAGGGTATCTTTGGATGTAATTACATTTCAATTGGATAGGCGTGACCAGGGTTTTAATTTCCTGGTACATAATCTTTCCTTTAAATGGCGTAACTGCATTTTTGCCATTATCTATTAAGAAAGAGAGAGAGAGAGAGAGAGAAATAAATAATTTGTGAGAGGCAGATGTAAATATTTGAATTTTTATATGTATTGCAATCTTTTTTTCTTTTTCTGATGCATAACTTTCTGCTGTAACGTACATTTTTTCGTCTACATGTTACATAATCTTTCCTTTAAATGGCGTAACTGCATTTTTGCCATTATCTATTAAGAGAGAGAGAAATAAATAATTTGTGAGAGGCAGATGTAAATATTTGAATTTTTATATGTATTGCAATCTTTTTTTCTTTTTCTGATGCATAACTTTCCGCTGTAACGTACATTTTTTCGTCTACATTACTGTTCGATTTGGAAGAGTTATCCGAAAAATCTGCTTATTATGGAAATAGTGTGCGTTTAAAAAGAAGCACAAGATACTGTATCTATGCTCGTGCTACCTCCATTACTTAATAAGTTTTTAGAAGGATCTGCTTGGTTGTAGAATAGTTTGGAACACCATAAATTTCAGTCGTTGTCAAATGACCTCCTGGCCGTTTCACCCACGATTTCCCATGCATCTTTGTCGTTCAATAGATTGAGATGTGATCATAAGTGTTTCTGCTAACTTGAAGTTCATAAATCTTACATGAGACAAATGTTATAAAAAGACTGATGTTTAAAAAAGTGGTAGCACGAAACTTCGTGGAGATTAATAAATGTTTAATTTTGAATTACATGTAATTTCGAATATTCGTAGTGATTACATACGATCTATTATTAGCACACCTTATGGAAAGAAAGAAAAAAAGCTGATGCATTTGTGTTAGAATTTGTCGGACCACCCGTCTGTCTACAGACACATTTCTGCTTTTATTGGTTGGACTTTAAAGATTGTTTTTGCATCTTTAAAGATTCGTGCAAAGATTCTTTTTGCACGTGACGAATAATGCACACTCTAATTTCGGTGATACAAAAGTTTCCCATTATTTGGCGTGAAAGTATTTTGCACACAACCTGTTTGCAAACGATAGCGGGAGATATGTGCACAAGTTTTCATGCATTTTTGCGATACGCTGTTTTGCCTATGGTTAGCACATGTATTTCTGCGAGCTTACGTAAATATACGGAATTCATGCCTATTAGGTGTAATAACTTTATTACAATATCTAGAGGGCTCAAATAAGCATAAGTACATCCAATATTTCTCTGTGAAAAAGTTACTGTTAAAAATTATCTTCTTCGCAGACGAGATACGCTTTGCGCCATCTGTAAACTGAAGACTGAAGTCATGTTAAAAAATTCCTGCGAGCACTGTTTTAACCATTCTTTTAAAGATGCTTTGACGCTCTTTGTGCCATCAAAACTTTGTTTCTTAAAACTGCCCTTGATCTAGCCGAAGAGAAATAAAATAGTACCACATGAGGTGTGCAGTGAGACGGAGTCATTGACCGGCCCATCTGCGAAATACGCGGGGTTGCTGCAAACGAAGTGTGGGGTTGCGTTGTCGTGGTATGAGCTGGGTGGATTTCAGTTTTTATGCGGCCCACTTTATTTCGGATAGCCTCTCGATGATTTGCCAGCCTCAAGAATCCACGAGTGTGAGAGCCTTGTTGTACTAGAGGACAGTGATCTGGTGTTCTCTGCTGGTCACTGAGATTTGAAATTTTCGTCCTGAGGGAAGTTTATGTCCATCGTGATTCTTTGTCACTGGATCATAAAAGGATAAGCCAACGTTTCTTCTGGCACAACATTCGAAAAAAAAAAAAATGGTCACCTTGTTCTTTGAATATCTGCGGTAACTCCGTGAACATTTCTACCCTCTTTTTCATTTTCAAATGGTGTGTTCCTCCCTCTTTTCGCATACTTTTTTTTACTAGTCTAAATGTTTTAATATTATATCACGCATTGTGACCACGGTTCAGGTGATCAGCAGTTATCCTGACGATAATTCGTCTGTCCTCGCGAAACAATTCATAAACCCGTCTTCGGTTTGTATTATTTGGTGCGTGAAATGAAATACTTGGGTGTGGTCCTGGATCAGAGTCTATCAGGGCTGCCACACCTGAGGCACCTTAGAACAAGGTGCACGATGATTCTCAATAGATTGAATGGCATGAGGTTAACGGGCAAAACCAAGAAGGCCATCTATCAGAGAGGAATTGAAAGAATTCTGACGTATGCAAGTGGGGCATGGTGGAACCCCACAGTCAGAATGAAGACGGGGATAAACCAAATCCAAAGGTTGGCCCTACTGGGGATAACCGGTTGTTTCCGCACAACGTCAACCCTAGCACTCCAAGTGCTGGCGGGGTGCGAGCCGGCAGACCTAGTAGTGGAAAGGAGGCAGCAATGCACTGCCTAAGGTCAGGCGAGGACGCCTACCTTCTCGGTGCGCCGCATCGAGCCTCCGACGTGGAGATGGAAAGTGTGGACTGGCAGATCCACCCTGCCGAGGAAATTTGCCCACCGTGGGACAAGGAGAAACCCACGGGAGTTGGGCATGAGCTGTTCACGGACGGCTCAAAGTTGAAGGAACAAGTGGGGGCAGGCTTCTGTGCGTTCTCGGACGGGAACGAAGCCACTGCAGGAAGCGTGAAATTATCGCAGAATGCTTCGGTCTTTCAGGCTGAACTTCTGGCGATAGAGATGGCACTCACCTGGGCACTCCCCAGGCGTAGTGACGAAAGAATAAAACTCTACTCGGACAGTGAGGTAGCACTGCAGGCTCTGAGTAGATTCAGGGGAAGAAACCCCATCGTCCAGAGGATCAAAACCCTCTTGAGGGCAGAGGGAGATGGGGCAGTTAGTTTCCACTGGGTACGAAGCCATGTCGGAACCCTAGGAAACGAAAGGGCAGATCAGCTGGCGAAGGCAGCCACGCTGAAAGAGACGGTCGACGTGCAATGCAGAACGCCGCGAAGGTGCATTCGCGCAGCACTAGCACGTCGGACCATGACCGAATGGCAGGTCAGATGGGACACGGGAGAGACAGGGCGGAAGACACACAGAGTGTTTCCGAAAGTCTCGACCAAACGAGCACAGACAAACAAGCTCCTGAATCAGGTACTCAGTGGCCATGGCATCAGCCCTGAATACCTGGGCAGATTTGCCATCAGGAGCTGCACTTGTCCCTGCGGAAATAGAGCGGCAAGCATAGAACACTGCGTGCTCGAATGCAGTGGCTTCGCCGAATGGAGAAACACACTGATCCCAGGTGTGCAAAGAACGCGAAGATTGGATCTGCTCATCCAATCCTCCGTTAACAGGAGGGGGATAATAGCCTTGGTTGAGAGGCTGACCCTCCAGCAACACACGATCTTCCCCAATCAAATGGGGACCGAAACGCAGGAGGTGAACGTGCACACCGAAAGCGAATCGGAAGATCAATGAGGGCGAAAGTCTGTAGGCAAGCAGACGATGAGACCACCAATGTAAATATTGTAAATAAATTTTGCTATCTCTTGATGTGAGTCCTAAGCATGAGGACAAGTGTATACATGTGTGTAGATGTTTTGTAAAAGAAAATAAAGGGAAATTATTCCCCAAAAAAAGTTCGAGGGCAAGGAATCTTCCAGTCAACGATAAAGTAACAAACGACCTTTCCCGCCAGACAGAGCGGGAACCCAGACAAGGTATTCTAGGTCGCCTGCCAGCACGTCACCACGGGCTGGTCTCTAGGCCATTGGGGTGGCCAGGGTCCGAACCAGTGTCTCAAGGCAGGATAATTGTCGCAACATGTCAAAATAACATCCAAGGTGCTCAATAAGTCCCCGTGGAGCCAAGACAGATTGGCGGAACGGGACAATGAAATCAGTATTATTATTATTATTTACTCTAGGTAGGCCTACAAGTCCGAGGTTTGTCTTCAATGTTTGTTTCCCCATCTTTAAGGGGGACCGGTACCCTAAAAGTGATGAAAAATCACATTTTGCTTTTATAAGATTTTCTGAAAGTTTGGAATTTTACTTTTACAACGATGTATTGCATAAGAAAATCCAAGCACTTAGAAGCATTTAAAAAAAATTCAAAAAAATTATGTTTTCAAAAAATTTCAACATGGTTTGTGTCCGGAAGGCATAGAAAGTTGATGTAAGTGCCGCGTCGCTGAAGCTTATGGAATAGGCTATGACCACTCACTTTCATATTTTACCCGTAGTGATGGCTAAAATTAAGCCGAATTTTAGGGATTTGGCAAATCCAGACTTTAAAAATGTACCCATGGGGAAACCTAATATCCTAATGAGTCAGTAAACCATGTTATCTGGTCTCGACTACCGAAAACCGTGTTTCTTTCGCTTAAACCACTGACATTTGGTGTACATGAAGCTGTTGCCAGCTTCAATAAAAGCAACATTGTAAAATGTTATGTTTTGAAGACTGCTGGAATTGAACCAGGAGCATATTGTGTACAGCTTAGGAAAAATCTTGACATTTTACGCGTCTCTGTAGCACAAGGAAAAATGGATGAAACTGAAAGAAAGCCAGCCAATAAAAGAAATAAAAAAAAAAAAAAATGTTAGAAAATGATTTTCTGGAATAAAGTCCAGATGAACCTTCCTACTCTGTTGGAAATTATTAAATAAATGCTTAGAGGTATGAAGTTGAAATTTTTTACGTTAAATGCTTTCATCTCAAAACTTACTTTTTTAGTGTTTAGGTACAATTTTCTCAGAATCCATCGGAAGTTTCATCCTGATATTTTTACCACATATACATACCATGTATTTGTACAAACAGACGAGGCGGATTAAAAGCATCTAATTTTTAAAAATTATTAAAAATAAAAATGTCGAATTTTAGTGTAAAATTATAAAATGCACATTTAAAAATGTGTAAATTTTCAAAAACTTAAAATATTGATAAAAGCTGTTGTTAAAATGTGTACAAGTTTTCAATAAATAACTGGTAAAGATTTTGTTAACAAATATTGGAGAGCTTTTGAAAAAAATATACCTAAAAAAGGCCTATTTAACATGGGCTCCAATGGAGCGTACCTTTCCCCCATAAATTTATTCATGCATGTCGGACGTTACTGACATCAACTGTTTAAACGCCTTACGCATTTCCTATCTTGGTAAGGATTTCGAAGACGTTGCAGCTTTCCTTTATCAGAAACTCAATGGCACCTGAAAGAAAAGAAAAGGGAAAAGAATTAAGAATATGCCATCTCATTCGCTGCGAGGTTCATGAACACATGCAAGTGTACTTAAACAAAGCACCGCCCAACTAGCATTTCTTTTGGACCCACTTCCCTTGTACATTTGCATTAATACTGTACTTTTTGGCAAATTCTATTTGCATCCGATAGATGTAGTTAAATGAGTAGAATTTCGTGCATTTCTGAACCTTTAGATAACATTCGAAAGCACGTTGGTGTGACATGGAAGCGAGTGGCTCAAGATGTTGTGGAAGAGATCGGGAGAGTCCTTCATTCAGCAGTGGATTGGAAATGGTTGATAATGAAACGATGTGTGCGTTATATATCCTCCAGGCGGTCTGAGCTAAAATTCTTACTTCAGCGATATCACCGTTTTTATCTGCTGTATAGAAAACTTTTTCACCCTGACTCAGGCCTGGCAAGAGGAGGGTAGCGGGCGATGCTGTAGCACCGGGGCCCAGAGCCCGTTTCTAAAGTAATTTTTTTCTAATTATTATTTTATGGTGTCCGAATATTTTTCAGGCTATACTGTCACCAGGGTTGGGAAGTTACGCGTAAAAAAATATCTTCTACGTGACACGTAAAATGCGCGTGAAGATGCGTGATTTATGTCATAAATGTAAAAAATGAAATAAATTCAAAACTTGCTTTAAATACAATAAAAAAAAGTGTTACAATGTTACTCGAGTTTCCAGGCTCACTGCAACATGTGCGTGGGTTACCTGCGGCAAATCGAACGAGCTCTCCATTTTACGTTTTTCATTTCTTCTTTCCTTTCCAACGACACACCGACACCACACATTGGGTTCTCTGTGTTGCTTTGCTACTCACCGACACAGACTAGGTGTATTATATACAATGTTATTGCTAATCATCAAAGGCTGCAGACAATTTTCATCATGTGGATTTTGTCACTTTGTGTTTCCCACCAGAAGCCGGCATCTTTTGTCTTTTTATTTTATGCTGAACTCATTATTTTCTATTTGCGGCAATTTTTATAAATGAATATAGTGTTATTGTGCGTAGTTCCGACTTCGTTTATTTTCCTTTATTCCGATGGAGTCGTCCTGTTCACAGCAGCAACTTAAAAGAGAAAACACAAAATTTAATGTTTACTTATGAGAACTCTTTCTGGATACATTCCCAGAGGCTGCATCTTTAGACGTATAGTACACTCTAAAAATAAAAGGTGCAAAATGTGATGATTATGAAAAAGTACTAAGAAAAATAAGAATGTCTGTCGGTAGATGGCGTTCAAGAGTGTTCTGAGAAAACTTTTCTCGAAAAGGAGGTTCGAGGGTTTGTTTACGGAGGGGAGAATATGAAAAATTATCCACCGCAAAAAAAAAAGATTGAAGAGTTGCAACCGGTCTGGTTGTCGGGAAGTAGGGGAACGGTGGGTGGGTGGGTGGTAGGTGAGGAAACGGAAATATGGATTATGTGGCTAGTGGGGGACCCGGGAATTTTATTGCACTGGGGCCCGAGCTCGCTCTCCACGGCCCTGCACTGACTAGCTTTGACTAATACACATACTGATTTTATAAAAGGATTTTTCAACTAGGATCGTCGTCGTTTATTAGCATTTGGAATTTTATCTGCTTTTCTGGAAGTCTGATTTGGAAAACTCTTGTTGCATAAGTTTATACTGCCATGATTATTTTCAACACCTTTATGAAAGAGATTTTTCCACCAGGTATCACAAATTTTGACTTCGTTTTATTATCGGGCGGGTTCCGATTTGGGTTTACCCGGCGTAATATTGGGAACCAAGGGGGTGTCAAGTGGATTGTGATTCTGCGATTTCCTGATTTAGGGCTGACGCAGCTTTAGGATCCACTGTCGGTGCGTTGTGATTCACACAGCAGATTTTCCTTTGGGAGTCAGAGGGTTTGCTGTGTGTCGCAATGTTTTCGTGAACGTCTAGAAGTTTAAAAAAGCATAAGTGAACGAATTTCTGAGTCCCTGCCGTAAAATATACAAATTCTCCAAAAAACCAGGGTTAAGCACATAATTTGCAACTAAAGAAACATTCATGATTGTACATAGGCAAATTAACAAAGAAAACAATTTATTAGTAATGTTTTGGCATAATAATAAACATACACACACAATAGCTTAGGAAAAATGATACTGACTTTCTGACAGGAACTTGTGCTCATTAACTACTCGTTTATAAAAACATTAATTCTAACGGAAGACTTTCGTATGCACTGATCGATAAACATATTATGGGGGGGGGATACCAAAAGAAAGAATAGGATGGATTTCCTACCTTAAACTACCAATCTTTCTAGATGTCGCGCTGCTACTCTCATATCACACGGAAGAAATGTAACCACATGAAAGTCCAGTTTTCTTGTCATCACTTATCGTCGGTAAAACACTACTATCGCTGTTCCTCCACCAAGCGTACTGGTCTGCGATGGATGTCCCGGTCCGTCATAATTGGTGTGGGCCCTCATCGTCCTTAGCAGGGTTCCTTTCCTTGGCACCTCGGTTGAGATCCTCCATCCATGCCGGGGAACGGTACGCAGTTACGGAAGTCCTGCCGTAATATTTGGCAGCGATTAAGTTGCTAGTCTCTGATAAATCATGGTGGTGACAAAGTTTTGGGCTACGCGCAAATAAAAACGAAATGCAGGCAAAAAGCAAAGATTTACATAGCAGTTCGTAGGTGACAGTCATGAAGCAACATTCACGGCAAAATACCAAGTGACAACTCACAAGGAATAAAAAAATGAAAGTGATGCACGCCGTGAAAAAGTAAAAGTGATGCACTCCGTGAAAAAAGTAAGTGAACAAGTTCTTCTCTTTCCTTGGAAAAGTTTCGACAACCCCCAAGAAGACCCACATTACCTCAAAATATCCCACCATCCAATCACTAGCTGGCAAACGCAAGCCTCCCTGAATTAAATTCCCAAGTCTAAATCCTACTGGTCAGAGAATTAACATTTTTTTCATCCATTTGTTAAGGGGTCAAAATTGCTATCCGTTCCCGCAAAAAATTCTGAGAACAGGCCTTCAAGTTACGTTAGCCGCGTGATATAACCACCGGGCCATAAATCCTAACCCAATAAAACTGTTAGTTTCGGTTCCAAAAAGTCTACGGTCTACCCAACACACATTGTCGATGCTAGACAAGGAGGACACTTCTATTGCCCCATAAAACACTCCATACAATGTCGGTCCGTCCATGGTGACGCCAACGCTGTCTATCTAGTCTTACGCTATGCGACGCCTTGTGCGGTCCCACTGGCGCTTAGTGGAAGGAAGAAAAAAAGAAAAATCACCCGAAAGCGGGGCTAATGGAAAAATAAAATAAAAAGTAAATAAAACGTACTTTCCTAAAAAATTACACGAATTAATAAAAGTGAATAAATAAATAAATGAATGAATGAATAAATACATAAATAAAATCGGGAATGGATTTTCCACCTAAATGTGCAGCCTCCAGTCACGAGCGCTGTCACAGTTTAACGATACTTTCGGTTATACAGATCAAGTGCAAAAAGGTTCTTTTTAATCGTGTAATCCTCATGCTTTATATTTTTCAGCTGCATTATTATTCTTTTCCTATAAGGGACCTAGCAGTATTTCCTTTGTCACTATTTGCTTTCCTAAAAGCCGTGTTTTAAAAATTCGTTTTGTATTCATTCGCAGTAACTATGACCTTGATTTTCCAAACTTCCGAATGCGAAAATTTCGCACAGGTATGAATTTTCTTTGGATATGATACTGTTTCGCCAAAAGTACTGCTTATATTACACCCGAGGTCGATTTTGAAAAGGAAATTCATTAAATGCCTTTCACATTTCGAACTCCTCAATTTATATAACACTGGAGCGAAAATAGAAGTTTATTTCGGTCCGTGTATGCTGTGCAGAGATCGTCATCCAAGGAAAATTTCATTTCGAAGAAAAATGAAATTCTGTACATGAAACTGAATTGAAAGCCAGAGTTAACCTGTAAATTTTTCCATTTAGCTGAAGAATATGCTACATCCAGTCCCGGCGGCCGACTGGTAAGAGGCGTGGGCTTCTGGATGATCAACCGCGCTGGGAGACAGGTTTTGGTCAGAGTACGAATAAGGCATGGGTGATGTGTTTGCCCTGCGGCTTTGGTTTTGATCCTTACCTTAAACTAGTGACTTTAAACTGGGGACGGTCGACTTCTTTTAACTGCACACGCTCATGAAGGGAGGGAAGGGGGGGGGGGGGGTTCCTCAAATACGAAAAATACATGTTCGATTGAAGACAATGAGGCGTCGTTGCTATAAAGTTGCAGACTAACTCACATACATCCTAAGTATCTTTCAAGTGCGTTTGTCTCCCGTTTTTCTGTTATTTCATTCATAAAGATAAATTTCAAGGACATTATGCCTTGGAATATGCAGCATTGAGAACAAAAGCTTTATTTTGTCACCCAGGAAAGAAACATACACACCACTCGCAGTTTTGTTCTTCAAGCCACTGAACACAGAGGTAACACGCTTATACAATACTTTTTATTCATGTTATTGTTTTGCGTTAATCGAAAAAAAATTATGGGTGAAATTGAAATTCACTGAATGAGGTAATTGTATTCATTTCTGTCGGCTGGAGACAAAAAGACAACAAATACATACACCCACGAATGTTGTTTGAAGAGAGAACCTTGCTGTTTTGACCTTCAGAGGCCATACTTCGGTTTGAAAAAGAAAAAAAGGAAAATAAAGTTGGAATAGCTCCCACGCTTTTATTTTGTCTTCGCCAGATTTAACGACGTCCGATGTTTATCACACACACCACACAACGAAAAAGAAGAGAAAAAAGTCTTGAATTACCGGAATGGCGGTGTCTCGAACTTTGAATGCAACCGGTCTCTTCGGACTCAGCGTCATTGTTAGGTGGAAGAAACTCAGCTTCCTTCGGTAGAAAGTTTAACCTTGTTTTTTCTTATTGTTTCTCTTGAAGATGATCAAAATTCAACGACGACTATTTGCCTGTTCCCTGGCATCGAGATAATAAGAAATCGTAGAAGAAAAGTGTAGGAATTCCATTTCAAGTTAAAACAAAAAGAATCCCGTCATATTTCTTTAAAGACACAGATGATCCAATCAGAAAAGAAACAGAATTCAGCGCATATAAATTTAATAGTTGCTTGAGCGCGTACGGATCAAGAACATCTAGAGAGAACTGTGATGACGAATCTCTTGTCTCCCCGAAAAGTTTGTTTCTCATGCAACTTCCTTTTGTTATAAAATAAGCAGTGATAAAAATATCAAAAATAAAACTATTTTAGACAGATTCTTAAAATTAAATGCGCTGTCGTTTCGTCACTAACTTAGAATAATTTGCTAGCACTTTTAAGTAAGTTATGTTATCACCAGTTTATTAAATTATAATATACATCATTCCCTAATCCATGTCATTTCGTTACTTAGATATATATATACACACACACACTCTCTATAAAGAAGATACCTAAGCAAAAAAATACATATATAATTTTGACTCACACCTAATACAACATAGAAAAGGTTATGTATCTACCTGTGTGAGCAAAAGGAGAAAAGATAAAAAAATAAAATAAAACAACTGAATGTAGAAGGTGTCGAGAATACTGAGCCTTGGCTTTATCAAGGACCAGCAAAAACTCTGCATTTTCTCACTTCCACAAAGACCTAGTTGGAAATGGGTTTCTGCAAGGCCATAGATGCAAGTAACATTCCCACCTAAAATAGTTTAAAAAATATATATATAAGTCATGTCCTCCGTAGAGTAGCATGACCTAGCACTAGTTAACAATTTCGCTTGCATCCATTAACCTTCATGGCCCGACCCATGCTCTTCATCTGTTACTATTAAACAGAGAGAAGAAGATTAAAGAGAACTCAAGCTGTGAGAGTGACATAATAAATAGAAATGATTTTCAGCTATAACGAAATTCCAAGTTCGTTTGAGAGAGAATTTAAACCTGAAAAACAATGCAAAAGAAATCCAAATTTTACATTGCAATTAAAAAAGGAAATGTTAATTTATAACGAACAGATTTTTGAAAGAAAACTTGAGTCTAAAACCCCCTACTCTACAACTTATGACAGCATACACACATACATACACACACATACACATACACACACACACATATATGCACTGTACACACACATATGGGTGGATGAAATTCGAAAGTATGCGGGAGTAACATGGAGGATACTGGCACAAGACAGACCGTTGTGGAAGAAACTTGGGGAGACCTTCGTCCAGCAGTGGATTGATAATGGTTTACAAATATGATGCTGATGATATATAATACACACATATGTATATATATATATCATCAGTCATTATGAATCTGCTGCTGGATGAAGGTCTCCCAAGTAATTTCCACAACTTTCTATCTTGACCCAGTCTCTTCCAAATCACTCCTGCATGCTTTCGAATTTCATCACTCATTTCCTACGTCAGCGGCGGATCCAGACAGGGGGAGCGCGCCCTCCCCTCAGAACCAACGAAAAGCTTCGATTCACTAGATTTTAATAACAAATTGAATAATTTTTCGTGAAAGAAAGTATTACTTAAAAGTATATTACTTTACTTAATTAATTGGAAGAACTTATAGACATAATAACAATTTTTTTCATTTTGAGGAAAAAATATCAAAGATCCCCGGTTATTCTCGACACTTCGCCCCCTCCCCCTCATGAAAATCCTGGATTCGCCCCTGTCCGACGTGGCCTTCTTCTGGGTCTTCTCTTGTCCTTTGGTATCCAGTCTAGAATTTCAGTTGTCCAACGGTGCTCAGTTCTAGCAATATGTCCAGCCCTTATTGGTAGACGAACTGAGCTCTTAAAGGTCTTCACTTTGATTAGGACGTCAAGACGTGTCATTTCCATAATCCATGTGTCCCTCTTCCTATCTTTCCTGGTTACATCAAGCATGCATATTTCTATGCTTCTTTTAGTTGTTTCCAGCCGCCCCTGAATGTCTTTTTTTAGCTAAGCTTATGACGTAGAAGTCTTTTCGTACTTCTACGTTATTTTAAACACATAACCATAAGATGAAATAGTTCCTAAATTAAACCTTAACGGCCAGACGAAACATGTAAACAACAGAAGTCAAACTTACGGAAAAGATGATTTATTCAGGACGTAGCACATCCATAAAAATCATAACATCACATAGTACTCCACACAGCTCTTAACACAACGCTCTCTTTAACAACGCTCACAAGCAACGCTCTCTTTTACAACGCTCGCAAGCAACGCTCTCTTTAACAACGTTCGCAAGCAACGCTCTCTTTAAAAACGCTCGCAAGCAACGCTCTCTTTAAAAACGCTCGCAAGCAACGCTCTCTTTAAAAACGCTCGCAAGCAACGATCTCTTTAACCACGCTCCTCAAGCAACAGTTTAGTCATCGTTTTTATCTTTCGTTCTTATCTTATCTCAGGCATACGTCACGTTCATTCAACCTCAATTATGTTGCCAACAGTATTCGTTTGAGAGAAAAGACATTACGTTAAGAGTGAAGTATAACTGAGAATAAACTCAAGATTTACATAGGGAAAGAAACTAAAAAGGAAAGTCAATTTAAAATATACGTCACAAGGTCCAGGTCTCTTTCTGATCCATAAGTAAGAACTGGAAATATGCATATTGATTAAACACTTTTCTTTCAAGTCATAATGGTAAATTGCTCCTGAAAATTGTACTGTTTTTTCCAAAAGCTCCCAAACCACGTTTCAGCATGCCTATTTATTTTTTCTTCGACGTGGCCCTTGCTTGGTATCTATTTTCCGAAGTGTAAATATAAACATCGGTTACTTCTAGATTTACCCCATCAACTTCCAAATCTTCAGCTTTTGTGAAATAAGTATTGTACACATCAGTTTGGTTATCTGCAAGTTCATTTTTAAACCCACTTTTTTGCTCTTGTTAATATATTGTTACGAATTTTCGGTGGCATCATTAATTTAATTAATTGATTTGCATGAAGGGGGCAAAACGTTAATTGTTGTTAAAAATAGCAGTTAGTTGCATTCCCTTTGCGCAAGAAAAGAGATAAAGCAAAAGAGAGAGATCGTGATTTCCCCCTTTCTTGAAAGCGAGAAATCCAAAGGGAAGCCATTGTTGTTTGGTGTTGGGAACGTATTGGCTCTACGTGTTTCGGTTGCCCACTAGTTGGGAGGTCCTGCCGGCGGATAAAGTATGAGAGGAGAAGCTCTTTGCCCGATGTTTGGAAACAGTTAAAGTGTCAACCGAGTAAAATGAAATGTGCTTTATAGCGATCTCAATTCCAGATCTTGGCAGAACAAAGAAGAGCTAGTTATGTGTTTGGGCCCCTAATGGGATGGTTAGCCGCTTTTTATCCGAGCGCAGAGCTGTGTATTCTTACCATCTTGCATCGTGCTGAATGCTTTTAAAGCCATTAGATTGACAACTGAGTGAGCACAGACAATAGAATAGGCAAAAAATGAATATCGGAGGAAAACACAGTCTTGAATAAGCCCATGAAGGAGATGGGGCTGTACTCGAGTAACCGGATCTGGATTGGTCCAGCTCGGTGTTTTGCGGCAGAAGAAAAGCTTCTGTCCGAAAAAGTTGGCCAGGTGAGCCAAGAGCTTGCTGAGCGGTTGAGGCTATCGCAAGGTAAAGGAGGTTGGAGATATCCCCTTTCCTGGTGCACGATTGCGCGTAAGACTGGAAAGATGCGTAATAATTTATCTTGGGAAAGCCGGTGTTAGGCGGCTTGTGGAATAACAGCAGTTTACAACCTAAAATGCTGCCCGTTAAGAAATCTTGCTCTTTCCCAGGATTGGATCAGAACAGCATCCCGGAGGACAGATGAAGTGATACAGCCCGAGTGGCTTGGAGGGATGACTTGTAATGTGGCGAAGCTCACCTCTACTTATGGGGTGCTAGAAAGTAGAACCACTGTGTCCTCCATCAAGTCAAGGACATTAACGCGCGTAGTTGCGCAATACAGGCGGCTACAATCAAGTACAGTAGTGTGTGTGTACAAGTGCTTAAGTGGGATGAGAATTCGACTCCCCTCTTCATCCTCCATAGTGTGTGTTAATTGGTCGTGCCTGATGAAAGTGAAAATCGAGCAAATGGGTGCTCTTTTACCGTGCGATGATTTTTGTATGTGGATTTACCTTTCCGGAAAAGCTGCATCTCTGTAAATACTTTATTTCATATGCATGACAGTTTCTGATTAAAGTGGCTCTGGTCAGCTAATTGAGAATTGCATAAGCTGAGACCTGTCGAAAGCTGGACAGTATGTGCCAGTGAAATATCACTGAACTTCTAACGATGCATTCAGTCTGAAGAGCTAACAAATAATGATGAGATTATTTGACGCCCCTTCTTCTGTATTTTAATTGAAGTCTTCATCATTTTGATTATCTGCTTATGTTAATTAAATAAACGTCTCTTGTCTCATGCCAGTCCAGAAATAGAATGAGTAATTTCTGAGTGTCAGAGAAATTTCTTGATTTTTTGATTGGCTAAGTATTTAAGCTAAATTCCCTTGACCAATTATCAAGATTTCGGCGGTAAAGAATTCGCAGGTAATTATTCTAAATTCTAATGTTTACCTCCGGGTCGTCGGCCAGTGCTTGACATTCTACCATCTAAATTAGTAAAGCAGTTTTTGTTCAATTGTCTGTCGCTCCGGGGCGTAACAATATACATATATAAATTAGCTTTTGCAGTTAAATATCGATATGGAATGTTTTGAGTTAGTAAAATTAATGTTCCGCCCATACGGCTTTAGTGAATAGATTTTATGTCAGTACGAAAGCATGTTTTTCAATCAGTGAAACTGAATTGCTTATTTAATATATGGTAAATTGTTTCTGAATAAGGACTTTTATGTTCAGTTGAAAGCCAATTTAACAAGTTTTTCATTAGATATGGCCAAAGACGATTTCTTTCATTGATAAGTCAATCGATCGATTCTCTCATATTGCACAACATCCCGGCATGAATTTCTCTTTGAAATACACCGTGCAGCAATTAAGTAACGAGACTGATTTTTTTTTTCAAAAATCCCAGTAAAGCAAACGGGTAGGGAAGACATGTTTTTTTTTTTGGTAAATCATTTATCAGCTATGCGGTGGAAACACGCATGGGAATTGCGCAGATGATTATTTGCGCCTGTGCATGGCATCATTCGGTGGAAGAACATTGTCACAACTCTGTCATGGAGCAGACAGCAAATATCCGGTTCTGTTTGAAAATCGGTAAAACTGCATCTGAGACAGTTGGATTGTTGAGTGGCTAATTGCCTAACTCGTGCATAAATATTCGTATGATATTCACGTTTCAAGGATGGGCGGGAAGATTTGGAGAATGACTAAAGGCTCGGACGCCCGATTTCAGCGCGCACGTTTGAACTCATTGAGAAAGTTTGCGAAAGATGAAACGTTATCATTGTGTGACCTTGAGGATACTGGAATGTGAGCTAGGTGTTAATAAGGAGACGATTCGTCATATTTTAGTGCAAGATTTTTTGGGGAAAAGTTTGTGCTCGTTTTGTTCCGCATGCTTTGTCAGACGACAGGAAACATTCACGAGTGTGGAGAACGCAAAAGACATCCTGGAGACTGGAGAAAATTTGGCGTTGTTCCTACAAAGCATTGTGACAGGTGATGAGACATGGTGCTTTCGTTATGATCTTTAAGCGAAGCGTCAGAGGGCTCAGTGGAAGTCGCCACAGTCATCCAAAGGAAAGATCAGGTTACAGAATTCCAAGATCAAGACAATGATTGTGTGCTTTTACGACGGCAATGAATAGTTTTACCTTTAGGAATGAACTGCATCACAAGTTCATTCCTTAAGGTACAACTGTCACTGGCAATGATAACACATCCATTTTGGAACTATTATGGAAGATGATTGTTCATGTTAGGCCTGGGTACAAAAACGGGCAATGGTTCCTTCTTCACGATAAAGCACCTGCACACACAGCAGTCACTGTACAGCGATTTCTGACACGAAACAAGTGCGTGTACTCAACCATTCCCTTATTACCCAGATTTCTCACCTGTAACTACTTTCTATTCCCTAAATTCTTTCTTTCTTTGATCTTTGGCATTTTATTGCACACATTGAAAACTTAGTCATATGAAAATGCAATATATACTAGGAGGAATCTGAACATATTTGTTGTAAGGCGATTCCCCCTATCAGATGTAAGAAAAGGGATAAAATACATAAAATGTATAATTAATACAGACATTTGACGTGGACTAGGAACATCAAACAGAAGTCATCGCTCTGTACACGTTTTATAAGTGAGTCACGGAAAAATTCTCATCGGCAGTTTCCCGGTGGCGGCCGATGAGAATTTTTCCATGACTCACTTATAAACGTGGAAAGAGCGATGTCTTCTGTTTGATGACAGAAAATGTATAAGGACAAGATGGTTAAAACAGAAATGCCACTGTTAGCAGAATAGCTTGGGACTACAATTTAATGATAGGGTTGAGATTCATGATGGAGATTAGGATGATTTACAATGTAATTTCGCAGAGACAAGGAAAGCGTTTGATATTTTCCAGAGATCTTATTTTCTCTGGCTTTAAAAGAATGTCTTATAAAAACTGCCTTTAAAAGGAAAAGTTTTTTTAAGAAATTGAAGAACATAGAAAGAACTGGGACATCAGCTCTACGCTCCATACCAAAAGATGACCTCTGCACGTCCTTCTTTTCTCCATACCAAAAGATGACCTCTGCACGTCCTTCTTTTCTCCATACCAAAAGATGACCTCTGCACGTCCTTCTTTTCTCCATACCAAAAGATGACCTCTGCACGTCCTTCTTTTCCTTGGCTTCACCACCTGGTCCATATTCTTAATCCGTATCCAGCAGCGGGGAAAACTTACTGGAACTGCACTTTTCAGCTTCCATAAATCGGGCTTTTAAGGACTCGACAGGTGCGTTTGTTTAAACTCTTATAGTTACATAAAAAAAAAAAAAGTTAGGCGCTGAATTGAATTGCATATGAAAGAATGATATGATGATGGGAGCGTGTCGTTACTACTAAATCCAGTGTGTAGCTTTTGTGATGGGGCTGTATAGTAAACATGCCTTACTTAGCCTTAAGCATTGAGTAAGGAAGTTACCATTCGCTCTGCCTCCCACACTAGACAGCTTTGTTAAAACTGCGTGATGATTTTTAAAACTTTATACAGAGTGCCCCCAAAGTCTGTTTAAAACTTTAAACATTCATTACAAATATAAGTGAACAGATACACCTGTGCAATTGCGTACATAATGACGAGTACACGTGGAAATGTGAGGTTTAGGAACTCACGAACACGTGGAAATGTGAGGTTTAGGAACTCACGAACACGTAGTCCCTAATGATGAGTTGCATTGTCATGCTGGAAGATGATGGCTGGTTGAAAGTCTTCCAGCTGTGGTATCACATATTCGGTCAAAACATCGAGGTAAGCATTTTCAGAAATTTATTTTTTCTACAAAGAAGAATGGCTCAGTGATTCGATTACACATGATCCCACACCACACATTCACCTTTGGACTATCTCGTTGAGCCTCCCAAGTCACAAGGAGGTTTCCTAATCCTCACATTGTGTTTGCTCAGTTTATCTGGGACATGAAAGGTTGAAACATCTGTAAAACAAACACGGGTGAGGAAGTCTGGATCTTCAGAAATTAGTTTCGGCCTGTGAACTTGCAAATTCTTTTTGTCTTGGTTTATCATTTGGGTCAAGTGCCTGCAAGATTTGCAGTTTGTATGCGTATAATTGCAAATGGTTGTGTAGGACTTTGTGTACTGTTGAGCGTGGTAGTTGTAACTGTCTGGCAGCAGTACGAATGCACTTTGTCGGGCTACGAGCAAATAATTCACGCACACGATCCATGTTTTCATCGGATGTTCTTGGTCGACCAGTTCTCGCTTTATGCAACACTGACCCTCCATAAATTTCTTGTCAATTGCGAATTGACAGACCTGAAGGTGGATTTTTTTCCATATTTAGTCCTGTAATTTTTCGGAATCTGTGTATCCGATTTTTTTTTCAATAAACCAAGTTATGCATTACGCCTTTTCTTTAAGGACTATCCTCTCGTTTTATTTAACAAAAATAGTCGGATCAAGGGGGTATTTGAAATTAGACAAATGTAATGTCAATAAAAACCTTGATAATCTCTTAGGATATTCCTACCAATGCGATCAAATGATCCCATCAATTGTATTTGTAATACATTTTTATACTTGTAAAAGGACTTTGTGGAACCCTGTATTTCAACACTTTCATTAGAGCGTCTTATACACTTCCTAGCAGCATTTTTTCTGTGATGCAATATTTGTATGCCATTCTGGCCTTAGATTGTAAAACAAAATGAAAGCATCTGCTATGCGGACGAGACTGCAGTAAATTTTCTTATATACATAAGAGAGCTTGCACGCTGTAAACAACTGTTCTCCATTGAAACGTAATGTTGCCGGGAATCCATGTGGAAAGTGGTAATGATGATATTTCAAACGAAAACCTGTCGTTCACACCATGTAAATACAGTGTTGTTTGGCTCCAAATGTGACATCGCACTATTACAAGCAATTTTAAGCCATGTGACGCAATTTAGTTTCGTAATTCCGTTCCCGGACTCTGATTTTGTGAAAATGCTTTTCCTTTTACCAGCGCTATTTCTTTTTCATTGGCTAAAAATTCAATTTTGGCATAGGCAGTGTTTCGCGACTTGAAAAATGCGATCATACTCTTTAAACGTTGCTTGCCTCACTTTCTTCTCAGAATACTTACTATCCAACTTGTGGTGCACGCTGCTAAAGGAAACAAACCCATTTTTATTTTTCCTTCAGCAGTATTCATTTTTCACTGTCCATATCTACCTTTGTTGGCATTACGCTGAACTGAAGTGATGTTTGTATTTCACGATGGGAGGGGGGAGAAGAATAGAGTGAAATGCAGCACGAAGTTCTAGGAAAGGAGTGCTCGTGATTTCTGAAATATCTTTTGTGATGTACCGAAAACCACTTTTCTCCCCCTTCAATCCATCGTCCTTTTCAGAGGAACAAGTTGATCTCTACTTCGCGATGTGGGCCCGGCCCTCATGAGCTGGCCTGTTTTTTTGTCTCTTTATTTCTTCTAATTTCATCATGGAGTCCCACGCTTAGTTTTCGCCACAAGATTCTCTCAATCAATCACCATTCAAATAAAACTAATCCGATCTTTGTTATTGTCATGCTCATCGGGTTTTTCCACGATTTTCTTCGAACGCTAATGTAAGTACGTATAATAACATGACGATTTTCGAACCCATTCTTGTGTACTTTTTCTCCAGTTCGAAGAAATTCTTTCCAGACAATAGTAAAAGATTTGTTCCCGACCCCGAGTCGACATTTCATATTCGGAATTATTTACTTCGTGGTATTTTTTCAAAGAAAGGCGGTTTTGATTTCTCCCTATCAAAACGACGGACTTTTTGCACGACTCATGACTTTTTAAACATGTGCATACCATAAGAATGGCCACTGAAGACTTAGATGTAATTATATTTTGTTCATAGTTCAGAAAAGAAAAAAAAATTACGTTTAACATAATGTCACTGTGATGCTACTAGCGTTCAGGGAATTCCGTGTTATTTCCGCTAAGCAATGAGGCAATACCTTTACTACCATCAATCTACTGAAGATAAAAGAAGAACTTTTCTAACCTGCTGTGAGGTCTAGACAATTTTTTGAGTTCTTCTGTAGAAACTGATACGATAAGAAGCACTAAATATGACCTTACGCAATATAAAAAGTTAACTGCGCGTTGCCGCCCAGGTGGAGCATTGGTCTAAGCGCTGGCTACTGACAATTCGGTCGAGATAGGTCCCGGTTTGAATCCTAGCGACGCATGGATATTGTTTGTCTTACGGCGCAGAATTTCTCCCTTTCCTGGAACCAGACTCCCTGAATTAGGAATGTTCGACTGCTTATAGCCCGTCGAGTTGCTCACGGTGCCCCCCCCCAATTATGCGTTAAGGAAACCGAAGCACAATATGTAAAATTTTGACGTGACTCACTTATACAAGCGAAAAGAATTTGCACTGTGTATTTAGAAATTGCAGTATTTTGATAAATGCACACGCACGTACGCCAGCTAACGTTCAAGTTGACCACCAGAAAGCGCAGAATGTTATGTGAAAATACTTACCAGGCTAGTATCTATCCTATGCAAAATAAATTTCTCTAACCTTCTTTGCTGTCTACAACATCTAATAACAAAAAAATTGCATCTGCGCGTACAGTAACAGCAAATGGAAAATTTAGTATGGTTACACCTATCCGATGCGAATTTGTTTTTTAAAGATATGCCAAAAATTAACAGAACGCCTCATGCGAAAATTTCGTGTGAAGAAAAGCAGTCAGTATGCGGAAATGTCGGCAGTCTTGCAACTGTGACATTCAAAGAGAACGTCCTGAATCCATTTTCTTAAGACAATGCTACAAATTTGCATGCGTATTGACAAAGCTGGAAAATAACTCGCTAGAAAAAGCGAACTAAGAGGATGGAAATATTTTTATCCTTAATATTGTATTGATCCTCTGAAAACAACAATATTGCGACAAGAGGAAATTCTCATCTAGGGAAAATCGCTCATCACAAAAAGCGGGAAATACTTGTAGATGGATAATCGTGATCGTACCTGTACTTTTAAAAGCTGGGATATCTGCTACACTGAAGAACACCTCACATTTGTTTTTTCTGTTACACGAACATATGCATTCTGAAAGATGTGTAATGTTATTATTTTGCCCGCTCCTCCGTTAGTCAGTCTTTGCAAAGCATATCTCCAATTCTAGAGGTCAGACTGGGATAGTGTTTTTGCGTTCGACAGGAACTAAACATGACCAAAATTATCTTTTAATAATTTTACTACTGTTTGACGTAAAAGTACCTATCTGATGAGAATTTTGTTTGAAAGATATGGCAAAAATGAACAGAACATACGTTTGTATATGCCACATCTCTGACCGACTGAAAAAAGTATTTTTAGATCGGACAGACGTAATCTCACTCCATGGTTTATATCCCAGCGCCGACATCCCAGCTTTTAAAAGTACATGTCGTCATGATGCCCGATTATTGAGCTGCTGAATAACGGTGTTAACCAAGTTGCTTCCACGTGTTGAACTTCTCTTCCATGTGATTCTAGCCTGATTTTTAATTTCATTTTTCCATTTTCTGTGTGGTCTAGGTTTCTGTTATTTCCTAATTTTTTTGTATGCCCTTTGGTAAAGTATTTTTTCTTTTCGAGTCATGCTCTGTTTAGCCATACTACTGATAACTATCTCCCCTTGACTATCTTTGTACGTATACAGAGAAATTTCGCATGCTCTTCTGATTTGTTTGAGTATGTGTTTCCTTCCTAGTCTCATTTAGTCTTTGATTCATTAGTGGAACTCGCTGCTTCAGTACTTTAGAGATTTAATGGTAATTTTCTCCTTCATATACCATACTGCCATTATTTTTTCAAAATATGGCGTATACATATAGAAACATCACTATAAACCTAGCTCACATGGGAGATGAATGTATATAAATGTACACTGAACTGCCAGAAAAACTGGTACACCAGTCTAATACTTGGTAGGTCCCCCACGGGAGCGCAGAACTGTAGAAATACGACGGGGCATGGACTCCACTAGCTTCTGGAAATATGCTGTAGGCAATGCACACCATATTTCCTGCAGAGCGTTCCACATTTCTGGTGTATTCTGAGGTCTCGGATTCTTGGGTTCGATAGCGCGTTGCATGGTATCCCCAAATGTGTTCTATCATGTTCAGATCTGGGGACATGGGTGGGATGGCAACACCCCAAACTCAGATGAATGCTCCTCTAACCATAATGTGGCGTCCCTACACTTGTGTGGAGGTGCATTGTTCTGTTGGAACAGGCCCAACCTATTAGCATGAATGCAGGACATGAACGGGTGTACCTAGTCAGAAAGGATGCGCACATAGCGTTGGTCGGTCACAGACGTTTGTAGACGTACCAGGGGTCCCAGTGAAGTCCAGCTTAAACACACTCCCATCAGCCAGCACAGTTCCCTGTTGACAGGCGGGATCCATGGCTTCATGGGGTTTGCGCCACACATGAATCCTTCCATCTGCCCGATACAGTTGGAAACGTGACTCGTCAGATCAAGCTACTTGTTTCCAGTCGTCCAGTGGCGGTGTTGCCGTGCCCAAGCGAGGCGCATAGCTCTGTGTCGTGCACCCATCAAGGGGACTCGAGTTTGGCGTCTGCTCCTCAAGCCCATATCTTGCAGGGTACGTTGCACAGTCCGGACGCTGATGCTTGTTGAGGCTCCAGCATTGAATTCCGATGATATCTGCGAGAGTGTTGCACGCCTATCGCGTGAAACGATTCTTGTCAGCCGACGATGGTCACGTTCACCCAATGTCTTTTTACGGCCACACAGGTATCGTAGGTTGGAGGTTTTGCCGGAATTCTTGTAGTCATGGTACACCTTTGCAATGATCGCCCGTGAAAATCCGAACTTCGTTTCTACCTTCGAAATACTATGGCCCATCTCACGAGCGCCAACTATGACACCGCGTTGAAAATCGCTTAATTCGTTATTACATGTACTTGTCATTCGCATGCCGAAAACAGCTTTGACAGCTAGCAAGGATGCCTATCGCTTTGTATATGCACTGGCGGACGCAACCGAGTACGCGCATAGGTGAGGTTGCTATGTATTTTGCATAAGCTCGTCTGTACCAGTTTTTCTGGCACTTCAGTGTATATACGCGTAGCTAATACAGACATTTGACGCGGACCAGGAACATCAGAGGTCATCGCTCTTTCCACGTTTATAAGTGAGTCATGGAAAAATTCTGTGTGTGAGTCTGGAGGAATTCGAGGTCGCTGTGGTGCAGTGGAAGCATATCCGGCGCGTAACTGGAAGACCCTGGGTTTTTTCCCCGGTGGCGGCCAATAAGAATTTTTCCGTGATTCACTTATAAACGTGGAAAGAGCAGAGATTACCTTTATTTGATATACGTATAGCTACGTGTTCTAGCGTCGTAGATTTTTGTTATCTTTTTTTCCAAAGCTTGTATTCTTGCGAAACCATATGAACGTCTGACACAAATTCAGAAATAAACATTACAGGAATTAGTATCTGTTGTTGTTTATCATCATAAACATTTCCAGTGAACAAAAGTATTGGATCTCATTCCGGAAGGAGAAGTTAAATGTCTTGTTTATTTATTTAAAGTTTGGTAAGAAAATACTGTTTTCACTGTCTGTTCGGCTTCATCCAACTCCAGTAGACTGCAGGGCTGAGCCTTAGACGATTAGAATCCTCCATTAAAAATAAGTAGCATTTACTAGCGCTTCGGCGAGCATCCAACTCTAACATGTATGCTGAATTCGACCAACTGGAAATCCTCCCATAAAATGAGTTTGAAGTGTTGTTCAGGTATCGTAGCATCTCTTGAGGGTTTTATGTAGATTTTGTTATGAAATAAGTGCTGTAACCAAAGCCGGATTAAGGCCTTAGTGGGCCCCTAGGCTAAGACATTTGTGTGGGCCCCAATACTAAGGCATCTGAATGGGCCCCCAAAGAACTTATGACGGTGAATCATTATGAAGTCCGTTAAAACACGAAACTGTAGCAATATACTTGTGAGAATTAATACGTAAGGCATTCTTCAAACTACTAAATTATCTGCAGAGTTTTCATAATAAGTCACTTTATTTTTCATTGTTCTCATAAGAAAACGAGTTAATAGCTTAAGATTACTAGATTTTGTCATGGATTTTCTTATGATTTATCATAGTATACCTTTCTTAGTTCATCTCTTCTGTTAAATACAATTTGAAGCCACATGGGACTTCGACCATTAACGGTTCCAGTGTAGATTGAAAAGGGTTGTGGGTGGCTGGTAGTGAAAAAGCTGAAACTGTCTCGTCACCCCGCTGTACATCACAACATGCAACTTAGAGGTCTGCACGGGCCTTAATTTGGAAAGCCCGGCCCGGCCCGGCCCGTATATTTCTCCTGTTTCCAAGGCCCGGGCCGGCTCGTAAAATTTCAACAATTACCAAAACTAGAATTTCAAACCTGGGGCACTCGGTCATTCGACCCCTGAAGAGTTTTCGTTTTCTTAATTGCTACACGTATTCTATTACAATAAACGTTAATCCAGAATATTTCTGACACTCTGTATACACTTAAGAGCAATTGAACTAGAAACAGCTGGCGTTATACAAATGTGGTGCTGTGGGCGGAAACGACATGACGTATGCAGCGATCCGACAATATAAAGAGTGATGCGACGGGAATCAGTAAGAGTCGGACGCAGTATGGGTAAGACGAAGGATGTAAGCGCATTTGACCGTGGGCAAATTGCCGGATCCAGACGAATGGGTCACTCCATCTCGGAAGTCATGCAGGCACTGGGATTTTCACGAGCCACTGTGTCACGGATGCACCGTGAGTACATCGGATCCGGTAAAACCATCCCTGCAAGGGCCAACTGCCATGGACAACAGCGTGTGGATGAGCGGGGTCACCGTCGGCTAGCTCGCATGGTAACAGCGGATAGACGGGCCACAGTGCAAGAAATCACTCAACAATTTAACGCTGGTGCACAAAAACGTGTAAGCAGCCACACCATCAAGAAACATCTCTTCGCTATGGGGGTACAGAAGCCATCGTCCCACGAGGGGTGCCGCTGCTAACCGCGCATCACAGGGTGCAAAGATTAGCATGGGCGCGGGGACATCACCACTGGACCCTAGACGTGGGAAAATGTTGCGTGGATTGATGTGTTAAGATTCACGTTGGTACATGCGGTTGGCAGGATACGAGTACGGCGCAAACCACATGAAGCGATAGATCCTTCTTGCCAGAAAGGTACTCTTCAAGCTGGTGGGGGTGGTATTCTCGTCTGGCGACTGGTTACGTGGACTGAAATGGGACCTCTGATACGTGTGACATCGTCCTTCACAGGTCAACGTTACCGGGATTTCCTGGACGACCATTTGCTCCCGTTTGTGCGTCTTCAACATCCCACTGTGGACCTCATACTGTAACAAGACAATGCACCGTGCCATCGCTCCCGAATAGTATCCGAATGGTTGGATGAACATTCCACCGACGTGACCTCACTTCCTTGGCCAGCTAGGTCTCCTGACCTCAATCCCATCGAGCACATCTGGGATGCCATCGAGAGAGATGTATGAGACTGACCCCCTCCATCAAATCTTCGTGAACTGTGGGAGCTTGTTCAGGGGTCGTGGATCCGTATGACTTCCCAACGCTTCCGGTGTCTTGCCGAGTCCATGCCGAGACGAATCGCCGCCGCAGTCATCAGGGCGAAAGGTGGTGCTACATGTTACTAGACAGGTATCTCTAATTCAGTTGCTCTTCAGTGTAAGTCACGGGACGTCCGAAGAGGGGGGGGGGGGGCTTGTTTGTATACTCAAAAATATTGCATGAAATGGACAATTTCCATGCCTTTCAAATTATCATTCCCTACCGCCGGACCCGGAAAAATATCCTTGGGGACACGGGGGGGGGGGCTTAATTCGAAAAGTACGAAATATCCAGAATTATGAGTCCGATCGTTTTACTGGGAGAAGATTTTATGGCTGTATAAACTGCACTTATCTTTACTGGCATATATCGCTGGAACCCAATATGTCTCTTGTGTGTGCGTAAGGAGCACGTTTGTACCACTTAAGATGCGATGTTCTAGACTTTGCCCTATCGTAACTCAAAAAGTTTTGGCATTTAGTGCACTGCACAACGTTTACCGGCCGACTAGTTTCAGAACGGGACAGTAATTTTAAATATTTCCAAATACACTGTTAAAATTTTGTGGTAGGTTGTACCAAAAAGAAGTGCTACACCAGCTGCACCACTTTCTGGGAAAACATACACCATTGTGTGAAGAAGGCAGAGCCCGATAACATGGTGCAACTTTGCACTACGTTATGGTGCAAGGCTGCACCACATTATGGTGCAAGGTTGCACCATGGTGTCAGGTTTTGTTTGCACCACACTAGGATGCATCTTTTCCCAGAAAGTGGTGCAGCTGGTGTAGCACCACTTTTGGTGCAACCTACCCCAAAATTTCTAACTGTCTACCGCTTTTTCCCCTTTAGATTGTCTACAAGCACATATTCTCCGGAAGCGATTTTTCACGAAAATCGTTCGCATTCTTAAACTCCATAATAAGTATGGAAGAGTATTTATCAGCAACACTGAACTGAGCATATGCTAAGGGAAAACAACGACAGACTGCCCAGCTAATCAGTGTCACAGAAGTTTTGAAAACGGCTGCCTGATAGTACAAATGGGGAAAATACGACACAGATTTATGCACAGAAGCAAGTTTCTCCCAGCCCATTTCTCCCGTGTCTTTAAGACAACTTAAAAGCTTTTCACAGATCTAGAGAACAAAGTGCCGCCGACCAGAACAATAAAAAGTTCGTCTGCGACAGCCCTGGTCTGCGAGCGGGGTGGCTCGGTTTAGAAATGCCGCAGTTAATAGCCTGCCCTGAAGCATGAGAGGAGGGTGGAAGTTAGGGAGAGAAAGAGAGAAGGGACCACACTCACGTTGAAAAACTAAGGGAACTGACCCACTCCATTTATTTTGTAGGAGGAGAATGTCTTAAAACGTCTATTTTTTTTTTCCATCAGCGAAAATTATTCAATCTTATCCTGCTGCTGTATGTTGCGAGTTTTCCAAACGAGAAAGGCCTCGTACAGCGATTGGTTTTGCTCATAAAAACAAAACAAAAAAACCCTCTACCTGTTTCTATTTTACATTAAATATTGAAGGCCCGGGCAGACCTCTAATGAAACCTTTACCCTTGGATAGTCTATTTTATCTAGCCATCCATCCATCCTATCTATCTAATCGGGATTTTGTCCACACTGCCAGAGCTGGCCTTGTGACCACTAAACATACCTAGTGCTCTATAAGAGACATCTACTGAAAACATGGCTCTTGTTCCATTGAAATTTAAACAAGCTTTTGAATTGTCGCACTACCGAAGAATACTGCAGATTTCTGACTGAGAGAGGCAATATAAGTGATCGGAGATTGAGGATATAGGGAACGCGTATTATCCTTCTTCAAAGCAGCCAGTGTAGGAAAACTGATTAATGAAATACGAGATTACACCATTGTACAATACAAAAAATAGTCGGGCGCTATCCGGGAGACGCCGGTTCGTTTCCCGCTCCAGGACGATGAAATTTTCAAGTTTTCGGATATTATCTGACTTAACATTCATGTCATATTTACACCGAAAAACGGATTCACATCTTCCAAATTTGTATTGTAGGAAAACTATTTTATAATTTTATACGTACATAAGGCAAAAGTGGAAGTTTTCATTCTGAAGATATAGCAGGAACAACTGCGGCGCCAAGGAGGGGAATCGGGACCCATAAGGAACCGGGTAATATGGATGGTACATCTGTTTACTTTACCATAAAACTTCTACATCATGTAGGGCAGTAGTTGGAGTTTTGTCATGGCCACAGCAGTAGTTGGAGTTTTGTCATGGCCACAGCAGTTCTTCATGAGGTTATGTAAAAATTCTGAGTTAGTTATCCAAGAAGCTCAGCACAGACTTCTTTTTAGGGTTTTCCATAAACGTTGGCGTGAATATGTAAATGACTTGTACTTTTTTTCTACTGAGCTGTGAAATTAACTGCTGTTAACATTTTTACTCTCAGCTATCATTTCAAGTAAAAGTAAGTCTTAGTCAGCTTTGGGCAATTTAAAAATAATCCTAATCATCTTGTTTTCATTTTGTTGAACGTTTTATAAATATATCATAATGTTGCACTCAGTAAATCGTGTGTGAAATTAAAAAAAAAAAAAATCCTGTCACTCGTGCGGAATTCAGATAAGAATCTAATTTTGTAGGATAATCCGCTGTGGGTAATGGAATTCCAGCCAAACATACTGGATCTAGGTGACCTTCCACTCTGCACAGCTTTTTCAAGGTCCACGTTTTCCAGGCAAAAAGTAAATCAGAGTTACGTAGGTTGAATGTATAAAACACTACCGATAGCAATAACAACTCTTTTTGTTGTCTCGCTGAAATTTCGGAAATACAGTCCGGTTTTTATTTTATTTCGTTTTTAAAGTTTGGTATTGCCAAAGAAATAAAATTGTTTATTAAGCCTTCGAATTAAGTATCCGTGTTTCAAGATTTATTTATTGGAAGAATTCGCTTTTAGCCGTACAGCAATTTAAGCAGTAGTAAGGTTGGCACTTCTGCTGTGGTTAGCACCCCACTGGGAAGCAGCAGACCTTATTCCCTGTCTTTTCTCCCTAGCAACTTCACCAGTGTTTCTGATATTCGCGTTAGCATCTACGGAATGTTCGCTTAGGTTCTGATATCAGTATTTCTTTCCATTTTGGGCCAAAAACCTGGAATGGCTGATACCTGTCTTTAAAAAAGTGATCTCATTTATCCGTTTTGAGTTTCATCTACGATCGGACTCCTGGAATCACTAATGTGTCCGGTCGGGGAAAAAAAAATTCCCTTATGTTTGGAGGTTCGTCATAGATTAGGAGACCAGTATGGCTGATATAAAGTCAGGATTTATTTTTTTATTTTGTCCGATTGCTTGAAACTCCGTACGGACGAAGGAACGCGCGTTATTTAAACAACTAACTGTAATAGAATTAGTGACGTTCAACAGGGAGAAAATTTAAATTTTGTTGGGTGCTTTTATTTCCGACGTGCATGAGAAGCACTGGGTCTTGTGGTAGGGTAGAGTTCAAGCAGACGTGACATATAAGCAGAAACTGAATATGTTGTCACAAACCGATCGTGCATCACCTCGTGTATCGCATTTGGTTATTCCTCTTAATAAAATTGCGCGATTTTTGCTAAACAGAGAACAACGTTAGGATTAGTTCTCGTATACAGGCTGTACTCTACAGCTTTGTTTAAGAAGAATTACCGTATCCTTATGAGGCTGTCACGTGTGCTTGAACTTGATTGTGTGGTGGTGGAAGGATTTAGAAATTTTCGCTTTTTGTTTTTCGCCTGAGTGCCGACAGTGTATTATTTTTTCTTGCGTGTGTGTTGCTTTATTCCGCATTCCATTTCATGCAGTTTTTGAAGCAGCAGAATTGAATTACACATTAATTTTTACTTTTCGATGCTCTAGCTGAATAGTAATTATAATTGCTATATAGTTTATATACAGGGTATTCCGCATAGACGTATAATAAAAGGAAATATCATAAATTCTGAACTTACCGCAATTTGTTAGCGACACGTGTTCCAGATACACAAACTGAGAAATTTTTTTACATGCCTGATAAACTTCGACATGAGATCCAGTGTTGGAGTGGCAAACGTACAACCGGTGTTCTACCTCAGCTCACGTGTTGAGAAGCATTTGTGGTATCACGTTCTTGATTGCATCACAAATTCTGTCTTTTAAGTCTTCCAGATTACGCGCCGGTGTAGTGTACACCTAGTTCTTAATAAACCTCCACAGGAAAAAGTCAGGTGAAGTTACATGTTGGTTTGGCGATCGGGGGGATGCAATGAACGTTGATCCTGTCCCAATCCATGCTGTAGTGAAGTGTCCATCCAAGAATATGCGGATATCTTTGGCAAAGAGCGGGCAACCCCATCTTGTTGGAAAATTGTTCCTTCAGGCAGCTGAGGCACAACGTACTCCTGTAACATGTCCAGGTATGTTAGTTTAGTTGCCGTGGACTCTGCAAAAATGAAGGGCCGGTGATTTTGTCCTTCATGATCCCACACCAAATATTGCATTTTGGAGAATCCCATTCGTGTTCATGAAAAACGTACGGATTTTCGGACTTCCAGATGCTCCAGTTATGTCAGTTTACTTTTCCAGACACGTGAATGTTGACTCGTCTGAAAAGCATACCCGGTTTAGGAATGTTTCTTGGGCATCACTTTTGGCCAACACTGTCTTCGCAATTGTTTTCCGTGCCGTCCTGTCATGCGGCTTAACTTGTTGATGCAGTTGAATGTTGTACGCCTATAAACGCAACCTTCTATAGAGTACCCGATGCACTGTTGTTGGTGGGATGTCTAGCTGGACACTAGCCTCTCTGATGGATTTCCTTGGGATTCTCTGAAATGTCTTTCGAATCCGTTCAACGCTTTCCTCAGACACATAACCAGTGGCGTCGGAACTCTTTTTTGACAGCGGGGGCAAGATGTCGGAGAACAAAATATTTCACCCTGGCATAAAATTTATCGTACTACTGTAAAAGAAGATGTGCTGGCTTCATTACGAAAATTTGCTGAAAAACATTTTTTCTTCGATTAAACATTAATCTATAAAAGAAAAACATTTTTCATATGCATATAGTTTCTCAATGTAAATTAACTGTAAACGTGAACTGCATTAAACTATAGATTTTGATACTTCCGGATTGGTACGAATTCCGCAAGAATTGTAGCCCTGTAGACGCTATAATTAAAAATTGAAATAACTTATATCTCATTCCTCATCCTACTCCCATTTCCCAATTTATTTTTACTCATTTTTTTAGAGAAAGACTAATTTTGCACTCCTAATGAGACAAAACATTGCTGGTCTTCAAACGGGAACCAGCCCTTTGGACTGTTTAATGGAACTAGCATTTCTTGGCGTCTCAGGAGTGAATGACATTAAAAAAAATATTCAGATTTCTAGATAGTTCATGGTAAAAAATGAAGAGCAATACTCAATTTTTATCAAAATAAACTTCAAAAAAAAAAAAAACGAAAGTTTGAGATCTCCAACCACGAACATGTGTAATTTGAAAAGCAAGAAAACTGAGGGGGCAAATGTGGTGTTTCGCCCCCACACTCATTTGCGTGCGAGGGTAACTGCCCCCTGTGCCCCCGCGGTTCCGACGCCGCTGCACATAACGCTCAGTATGTTTACCAGTTATCGGTAACAAACTTCCCGTTTCTCTGAGTTGCTTGTCCCATTTCATAATGGACACGTAAGTCGGACTTCTGCCGTCACTCCAAGGTTGTACTCGCGGCGAAAACTGTGCTGTTTGTACAGCACAGTTTTCACGTACTTCGATTCCGCATGCGACATCTCACAAAACAGCTTCTGCTGTGGAGTCGACATGGCGACTGATGCAGAAGCTAATCTATTCCTACCGCAATGCGACAGAAGTAGATAGCTCATGCGCTGAGCGCCCAAATTCGCCTGCTTTCTAAATTTCAAGCTGCTCTTCACAATGCACCCACCTTCTGTCATTCGAACTAGTACATTGTATGTTACGCATTTTTCTTTTATTACATGTCTAAGCGGAACACCCGGTACTTATATACTATTTTTCGCAACAATAAAAATTTATTGGATTCCTGGTATACATACAGTTAGTTACTTTTTGATGACCTGTAAAACAGCTTAAAAGGCCTCCCCGGTGGTAGACTGCTCCGAAGCGGTGGTTTCTGGCTAGTCGGGTTCAGTTCCTGACGAGGCATGGGTGGTGTGCTAACTTACGGTTCTGGTCCCTTTCCTTTCTCTGAAACCAGAGGCCTAAGTTAGGGTCTAGCTACTGCTTTTAGGTTTTATAATTCCTGACGGTGATCGTTAAACTCCAAAACAAAACAAAAGTTGAAGGTTTAACTGAATTTTATTTACAGAGCAGGGTCCAAAAGTTCCCGAACTGCGCCTGTACCGGAAAATATTGTTATCGCATACCCACGGTGATTGTTGGATTACGTTGCGGCATTATCCCCTCTTCACAGGGGAATTGGTTTCGTCCATCTACGTCACGCGCTCACTGCGGTGCATCCGGGTATTGTGAGTAACTTACGCAGTGTTCGGCGATTGATGGAAAAATGGCGTTTTTGAACAGCGGGTTTACATTAAGTTTTGCATTTGTTTGGGCAAAAGTCAAACAGAAACTTACGAGGTGTTGAAGCAAATTTATGGCGAAAACACCCTGTCGCGGTCACAAACATTCAGTTGGCATCGACGCTTCAGAGAAGGCAGACATGAGGTCGAAGACGAATGAACGAAGAAGACTGCCAGTGACAGCTCGCAGGAGTGAAAAAGATTTTAAAGGTAGCGGCCATCCTATGCGCCAGCGAACAACAGATGATCTGAAGATGCACCGGGTGTAGCAACTCATCTTCCCAGACATATTAACTGAAGATCAGTTTGCCATACGGATGGAAATGGCAGGCGATCTCGTAACCGCCGCCGACCAAGACCTACATTTTTTTTGAAGAATCATTACTGGGTGTGTAACACGGTGATTCTTCTGCGACCCGCAGACTAAACTGGCATCAGCTACGTGAAAATCGCCATCGTCTCCACTCAAGCGCAACTTTCGCTGAGATCGCAGCAAAGGCAAGATCATGATAGAGGTCTTCTTCGACATCCAGGGTACTGTTAATCTTGAATTTATCCCTGAAGGACTCACTGTCAACAAAAAGCTCTATCTGGACATCATGCGACGTCTACTTGCTTCGATCCACAAGAAGAGACCTCAACTGCGGGACGATCAATCATGGGGGCTGTTGCACGACAATGCACCGACACAGAGATCACTCCTCATTCGTGAGTTTCTTGCCAAAACAAGAACTTTGTCCTCCACACCCACCGTACTCACCTGACCTTGTCCCCTGCGACTTCCACCTATTCCCCGAGGTGACACGTCGGTTTTCGATCGCGCAGAAGAAGTGAAAAATGCATCGCTGGTTGCACTGAAGGATTGCAAAGAATGGGTTCCAGAAGTGCTTCGACGAACTCTACAGCCGCTAGCAGAAGTGTGGTGTTGCAAGAGGGTCTTATTTTGGAGGAGGATGTGCTTCAGCTTTGTAACTCTATGTACTTACGGACCCAGTCCGGGAACTTTTGGATCCTACCGCGTATTTTATTTTTGTGGCTGCTAGTGATTTTTTACGAGTCAAACGTCATGCATATATAGATTTCCAAATGAAAGATTTTCAACTCAGAACTCGAATTTTATAATTATCTCATTTCTGTTCCGAAGTCACATTTCAAGACTCCCATTCCACGTAATGCCTTTTTCTCTTTAATTTTTGTGTAATTCTCATGCTAAGAAATATTTCAAATATGACTTAACCAATAACTGCATAAAAGTTACGAAACAGAAGAGCAAAATTGGTCAAGGCTAAGATTTTATTTAGCGAAAGGTGACTATTCTTTCATCTAATGGAAGCAAAGTTGTGTTTAACTTTTAAAATCTCGTCTTCTTGTAATGACAGCAAATGATATTTTATAAAATTTGCATAAACTACCTAAATTTAAAATTGTTATAATTAAGGAGCTATAAATTGTGCGGTAACTTATTGAAATTATGCGGATAATATATATGCGGATAATAGGAAAAGTACTGCACTAGTATACATGCGTACTAAAAAAAAATCAACTTTGAACGTAATATCTTTTCGACAAACGCTTTATTTGCGTCCTTGTTATGGTTACAAAAACACTGTTTTAGTTATAGAATATTTTCGTAATCATAACCATAGCGATGATACAGTTTCTTAAATTAAATAGGTGTTAGTCCATCATCCGAAAATTCCTGTAAACTGTCGCCGTTTTGTAAATATTTAGACGTAATATGACACCGCTCTTTCGCAGTCTACAGAATTAGGTAACACAGAGAGGCGATTTAGGTGATTTCCGAGCAAACGCTATGAGGAAGCAACGATGCTTCGACAAGCGAAAATCTGAGGATGTTCAGATTCCTAAGCTGAGTTTGCTTAGTCTCAGTTGCTTGGAACTTCACTGTCCTGGGTGGTGTAACGGCTAGCATATACTCGAACGGAAATCGGATGATGCGGGTTCGATTCCCGCTCCAGAGAAATGAAATTTTCAGGTTTTCTGAGATGTTACATGGATGACCAGTTAGTGATACAAGCAAATTCAGAATTTATATTCTGTTTGCTTTGAATATTCTATCGATTTCCCCTGTATTATGAGGAATATTTCTTCAGAATTTTATTACACCAAGAACAGTAAATTCCTTTACATACTCCTTGTATGCTGCAAACTCAGGTCTTACTGACCTGAGTTTGCAGCATACAAGGAGTAAAATACTTTTGAACACTACGTCGCCGTCAATGCAGTGGAAGCATATCCGGCGCGTAACTGGAAGACCCTGGGTTCGATTCCCGGTGGCGGCCAATGATAATTTTTCCGTGACTCACTTATAAACGTGGAAAGAGCGATTACTTCTGTTTGATGTTCCTGGTCCACGTCCAGTGTCTGTATGTATTTATTTAATATCTAGGTTGGTGTGGATCAAACACTCGAGCAGCCTTCATGAAGTTCAAACCGCCGCCCCGGTGGCGCAGTGGTCTAAGGCGTTGGCCTCTGATCATTCGTCCGAAAGGGGTCCGGGTTCGAATCCCGGTGAGGCATGGAGGTTGTGTTTGTCTTACGGCACTGGCTCTCTCCCTTCCCTGGAACCAGTGACCCTAAATTAGGGACAAGCGACTGCTTATAGCCCATTGAGTTGCTCACGGTGGTCGTTAAACCTCCAATCAAAAAAAAAAAAAAGAAGTTCAAACCAGTTTTGCAAAACTTGGGTCCTTTCTTTTTGAAGATGGTCGCTTCTGGGCAGTAGTAAATGTTTAACTTTGCTACGGTTTTGTGAAATACTTCTTGCAGAAACGAATTACATGCAGTTTTTGGAGATTTAGGTTGCCCCCTCATTTTAGCTGTAATTTAAATCACAGACGAGTACCTTGTTGTATGCCTTTTGAATAGACACTCCACTTGTTTCGAAGAAGAGCAGCGTGTCCATCGGTATCTGGTCTTGTTCCGCGATGAAAATAAGTCTTTACGGGATGTATTTACTTTCCATCAGGAACTTGCACACGCCGCCCAGGTGGCGCAGTGGTCTAAGTGATGGCCTCTGATCATTCGTCCGAAAGGGGTCTGGATTCGAATCCCGGTGAGACATGGATGTTGTGTTTGTCTTACGGCATTGGCCGCTCTCCCTTCTCTGGAAACAATGACCCTAAATTAGGGACGGGCGACTGCTTATAGCCCATTGAGTTGCTCACGGTAGTCGTTAAACCTTAAATCAAAAAAAAAAAAAAAAAAAAAATAAAAAAAGAACTTGCACACGTTGACTGGCAGTGTCGGGAGAAAGTTTCATTTCACTGTCAAAGAAGTTTATATAAAACGTCGCAGTGCGTAGCATTTTACTGCACTTTTTTGAACGAGGAATTCTAGTTTATCAGGGTTACTAGGCATAGCTTTTCTTTCTATTAAAACTGGCCATTGCATGGTCACAGGCTAGGTTTACAATATGAGCATTGCCAAGTATTATGCACCAAATTAGGCAGTATATAATATGCAGCACTTCCTTGTAAGCTCGAGTCGTGTATTGGTCGCATTGTCAGTTAAGATTGCACTTTGTTGAATTCTGTCTCCATATTTGTAAAGCACTGCATGACAGCCTGAGAAACTGTTGTCGATTGGACAGTTTTAGTATGAACTCTGTTCAGTAAGTATGGACGCATTATTGCCGAATCTGTAAATTGTGGGGCAGCGAGAATATGTAAAACATAGTTATTTTTGTTGTCGCTGCCTTAATCGAAACCAGAGCAGAGTCATTCTGCTGCCTTGAATTTCCGTTATTTTATTTTTTCCCCTTCTTGGCCTCAAAAACGGTGGGTAGATTGTTCTGGCGTAGAGAATTGGTGAAGGGACTCTTTTCTTTCTAATATTTACTCTACAAGCAATATTAATTACCAATTTAAATAGAAATAAGTGAACTGGCCAGAAAGTGAGGCTTATTTTTAGGCACCTTTTGAAACACTGGAAAGTGTAAATTTTCCTTGATTTTCAGTAAACAAATGAAGGCTCCTTGTTTTCTCTTATACTCTGTCCACAAGGTCTTCCCCTTGGTCTAACCTGTTGCTAATTCTGTCATCCTTATTGTCATTCACCTCACAATGTAGAAATTCCTTTCATTTGCTAATATCATTGTTCTTCTGCGTTTCGTAACTGAAAGCTGCTTAATTTCACACTTAAAATTTTCAACCAACAGGAAGTCCCACGCGGACTGACGACCTTCTTTCTGTTTTTATTTTGAATTTTGTTTTTCTCTTTGAGGTATAACCAAATTTTCCTCACATTATTTAGTTTTGCTCAGCAAACCTTTTCTCTCATTTCATTTAGATTTCTTTAGTTTTGTTTTCCTTGGCATTTAATACTTGTATTCCCATGTCGTTTCAATGTCCTTATTTTTCAGCTTTTCCTGAATATGATTGGAATCTTAGTGAAGGATACACTTTGGATCATAAAGATTATTTTCAGCAGTTTTTTCGATTAACATTTATTTTCTCTCTAAATTGAAATACAAAATGATCGATCCGGAAGGAATAGAGCTGCATTTGTGAACATTTGCTTGAGAGTACGGGACAGTACAGTACATTATGTGCACACCAATGAATGGAAAATCTAGCATCTGAATACATTTAAAATGTGTCAGATATGGTGTGGATATCCTAATTGTAAGGAAGATTATCGTTTGGTGAGAAATATACAGCGTAGATTAGAGAATTGAACATGATCTAGTTGTCATTAAAGGGTTATGCCGTTTGTATATTGTAGAAGGGATGTTTAATTATCTCAGAGTTTGAGCGAAGTCGTATCATATGTTTATCTAAAGCACGGATGTCATACGTGACAAATTGTAGTGCATTTAGAACGTGATACGCGATACTTTTGTTGCTAGCAGCAGTGGACACAGAAATATGTATCACGTCGTTGATTCGGAATCTATTGTCTTAGAGTGACTACGGAACGGGAGGTTCGTTCACCAAATGGCTGTTAGTACTAAAAACTCAAATGCTTGACCTCCAATGACAGAACGACAGATGGCGCACCGTAGGTATCTGTCAGTACCATTCATCAACGCTTGCTCGAAGCTGGTATGCGAGGAGACTCCCGCATACCTCCCACTCGAAGCTGCAGGCGTGCTACATTGCAGTTGTGAAAAGAAAGAGATGAGTACCGGGGCGAATGCGAAATTTTCTTCAGCAATAAGACCCGCTTTCGTGTGGGTAAACAGAAACATGTTTCACTGTTGCGTAGCGACGTACCGGCGACAGAAGTTTCGTGTATTATGTCTTTAAACATCATACAGCGCCCTTTGCTGCGGTGTTTGTATGGGGTGTCATCTCCTACAACAGTCTGTTATCTCTGAGCCGCCGAAAGTAATTTTATCACTCTACGGTACTTGGACACCATTTTCCGCACTGTGGTCTCACCAGTCTTTCACAGCATGCCAGATGACACATTAGAGCACGATGCCGCCTGTCCAGATACCACACTCGTTTCTCAACTATGTCTTGAAGCCATTCCTATGCTACCATGGCCGGCCAGGTCACCGGATGTATCGTCGATTGAGCGCATATAGGACGTCATGAAACGACGCATGAAAACAAAAGTGACTGCAGCGTATCATGTGACTGATATTATGGCGAATTTGTAGCAAATTGGAAGAACCGTAGATCATGACTTTATTAGAAACCATTTTGATTCACTTCCTAATCTTATAAGCGTCTGTATTGCCGCAAGAAATGACAACACCTCAGACTTACGTTGCAATAATATCGCTTCTTCGAGGAGTGCATCTTTCTTGCTCAGCGGGATGCAAATGTGATTATTTGCTACTCACATTACTACCTTTTATCATGTCGCTTTGTATCACATGCAGGACATTCCTTCTGGGTGGAGGCAATAATTTAACTATGAGGAGTATACTTTTCCAATTATTTGAATGATTTGGAGGGGCATACGTATCAATTTGTTCCTATCAGGCATTTGTTTACAGCGATCGGCGGAGTCTAGCAACGGACTATACTAATTTCTCACTAGGGAAGCCTTTCAACGGTCACTCTCCAAAATTGAAGAAACGTGACCAGGAGGTAGTACTAAGGACAAAAACCAATGGGTGTATTTCCGTTTTGGCCCAAATGAACTGACAAAGGTGAAATGGCCTTAGAGCACAAGTGGGGAAAATAATCTAACATGTGTTGTGGTGCTTGATATGTAACCCCAAATATCAGTTATATCCCGATGATTCATAATAAGCTCATGTCATACAAAAAAGCAACAGAAACCTTTATTACAGGTGTAAATGAACATTTGTGGCATTGAACACAAAGTCATTCGGAACAATGAGAAGAACGCAAGGTCCCAAAGTTATCACAGTACTAACAAGTGTCATTTTGATTGTGCATGAAATGAATGCAGGAATATGATGTTATTTCGGTGATGGGGTACAAAATAATGGACATTGCAAAGTTTACATAATCAGATATTTTATGTGCATATATTTTGTACTGGCGGGAAAAATAAACATCGATAGGTTGAATAAAAGCTGTTTTCTTTGGTGGTATGAAGAGCAGAGGTGGTATGATTTTCTCCACTTGTGCTCTAAGGCCATTTTCGGACCACTCGTTCACCTTTGTCAGTTCATTTGGGCCAAAACGGAAATACACCCATTGGTGTTTGCCCTTAGTACATCTCCTGGTCACGTTTCTTCAATTTTGGAGAATGGCAGTTAAAAGGCTTTCTTTGTCAGTGGTATCACTGCCCATGTAATTCCTGCGTGATGTAATTTCGGCGTATTACCGTTGCGGTGATCTGAGTTAGGTTGATCAGCTGGTAACCAGACATCTGTCTTAGTTGGTCGACATGAATCAAAGTCGTTGATCAAATAAATTGGGTTACAATTCTAAGAGAAGAATTTTTCCTACGGGCGCCCAAGTTTCACTTTCATGCTTCACGATTTTTTGACAACAAATCGTTTGAGTGCGTTTGCAGTACTCCTGTATCACAGTCAGTGTGACATTTTCTGTTTGCCAACCGTATGTTTCACTTTTTTAATGCTTTGTTGGTGACTCAGTAGTAGAAGTCATTTACTTCACTGGATATGACGTTAGCCGACTTCCATATTTAATTATCTAATCAATTGTAAAAAAATTTAAAGTTTGAGAAAGGAAGGAAATGAATGTTACTTAAAATATGATAAGAGGAATGAGGCGGAAGAGGTAAAATAAAAACTTACTATACGTAATACTTGAATTAAAACAATATCATAGTTATTTCTAACAATGCAATTTTTCACACAACCGATAAACTTAGACATCAAACTCGGCACGCATACTAAAAAGACCTTAATGTGCTTCTAGGAACCAGAATACCTTTTTTCGGTGGTGCCATAAAGCATGGTACCATTTGTGTGAATTCTTCAATGTCAATACTTTGATTGTTATTAATAAACCACAGAACGAATATAAAGCGATTTTGTTGTACACTGCAGCAGCAGGCGGCAAACTTTTTTTTACATGCACGTGATTTACTATCATAACGAACGCATGTCAAGGGACGTGACAAATATTTGGTTAATTGGGGGAAAGCATGAATATTTAATCTAGAATGTGATTTCTACGAGATCAAATGAGGTAACAAAAGTGAAAAAAAAAAAAATTAAGTCACGAAGGCAAATTAACTACAGCCAAGTACTTGATAAGGGGCAGAGTGGTCCCTGAAGTGAATAACCTTAAAGCAGAATTAATGAAAATCTATTTCAAAGTAAGACTGTTTTTTACTCCGTGCGGCAAACTTAACAGAAGCGGAGCTTCTTCCTCTAATGACGTGTTGGAGGTTAGTGACTCGAACGTGATAAATTTTCATCAAATAAGGTGAAGTGATTTTTTTTCACTGAGTGCATGCAGTTCTCCTAGGCTACCTGCTACCAAACGGAAGCTCTAACGAGTTTTGTGCGCTTTTAATTTCAAGGTTCCAGAGGAGTGCGAAGCAAAGGCAGTAGTCGGGGGGGGGGGAGGAATGCCCTTGGCAGAATCCGAGATGAATGTTCACGGCCGAAAAATAATGTTTAGTGTAGCTCAATATTTTGAGAATAATTTATAAAAATTATATTGGGGGACCGCTTCATTTAACGTCGAAGCAGTCCCCAGATTTACGTCATTCGAGGGAGGAAAGGAAGCCATGGAAATCTTATTCTTTTCAATTAACACCACGGAAATACATCACTAGGTAGGTAATGTCAGGATATCGCCTTACTTCTTTGCCTGATATCCTGACACATCTGAAGGCCGAGCTTTACTTTTTTTTTCCATCTTGGTGCATATATGTAAACACTGCGTTGCATGTTCTACTTCTTTGCCGAACACAATGTGCGTATTAGGAAAACACCTTAAGCTGCAATTGGCAATCAAATGAAAACAGAATTTCTCCGAGTAAAAATAGGACTTGTACTAGAACCACTTCTACTTACTCTCTATTTCACAAAATTCACGAGAGCGAATCAATTATCGTACCGATTTTTTAAAAACTGTGATAAACCAGAATCTAATAATTACGGAGAAATTACACTTAATATCTCAAAGGTTTTTTACAGATTCCTCTCACGACAAAATCAAACGCTTATGTTTGAATCCTGACTGGAAAAGGAAGGACCATAAAGATTTAGACCAAGCAGCGGCGCTAGGCGATATTGACCAAATTTTTACAAACGGACAAATGCCATGAAGAAAAATCCTATATTACCAGGAATGTATTATTTGCTTCATAGGCTTTAGACTCAATTAGACGAGGAAAGCAAAAGAGAATATATGAAATACCTAATGGTAAGAATAACTAAAAATTTGCATGTTGAACAGAAAAACAAAAAAGTGCTGCAAAATGGGAAGATGATATATGGTTAAAAATATCAGCTGAACTTAGACAATGATGCAGTCGCATACCAGACTTGTTGAACTTGGTTCAACAGTAGCATAAAATAAAAATTCTGGAAAAATATATACGTACATGCATCATTACAAAACTGAAATTTGCTGTTGATAGCGAACTATTTTTGCAGAATAAAAGAACACCTAGAAAACTTGATTATTGAAATTAATTATGAGTGTCAAAGATATAGTAGATTGGCCTTAAATTTAACTAATACAAAAGTAATGTTTTTGTATCAACATGGACAAGACATAAGCCGATGTTGAAATTTTTATTTCATTTTATTTGGAGCAGTCATTGAAAGAGACTTAACTGTAAAATAAGACAATTAGCAAGATAATAAGTATAGCTGTAGCCTTTGGAATACTTAGTAAAATTTGGAAATCTAAATATCTTTATCTGAAAAACAAGTATGCGAGAGGGGGATTTTACTAGTCTTTAGATGGAAATCAATGCTAGTCCTGAAAAAGGAAGATAAAAGGAATTATTTTGTACCGGAAATGGCATGGCTAAGAAGAAATGAAAATGTAGTTACGAGACTAAACAGGTTTAAAAAGAAAAAGATGTGATGACCGAGACAAACTACACAAAATCCATGAGAGGAACGCCAAAATGGTTTCGATGCGTTTGACGGATGAAGAGAGAATTTCAAAGTAATTCACATGGCAACTGAGGGAACCAGACCGATGGGAAGACGAAGAAAAGAATGGATTGATAATTTAAAAGAAGGCTTGTCACTTGTCGTTTTAGACAGGCAACACAAATCTTTCTCCCGATATTGCATCCGGACTAGACTAATTTCTCCAGTGTAACTAAGTCAAGACCAAATTGGAAATAAATAAATCGGGCCCTATTGTCATTTAAGGAGCTGAATGGGGGTACTCGTATGCATACTTTTCCTTGCATCACCTAAGCACCGCGCTCTATCCGTTACTTCTTTCTCTTGCATCATGACTTGCATTAACCCTACGCTGATTGCGTTATTTCTTTTCTTTGTATAATGACACACTGACTGCGCTGTACGTGAATCAGCTCTTTGTCATGTGATCTTTCAAGTTAAGTTGTTTTTGTGTGACCTCCAGGGTGAATTATTTCCGTCGTTCAGCATGAGATCTCTAAGCGCAGCATATGAATAGTAGTTGTAAAAATATCATAAAATGAAATCTTTTTAAAAAGTGTTGAAATCATACATATATCGGTAGATTCGCGAAAAATGTACATAGAAGTTAGCTACGCCAGTGACGGAGGAAGACAGTGGGTAGACGAAGTGTGTGTGTGTGTGCGCGCGCGCGCGCATGCGCTAGAAGTGACGAAATACGGCACCGACGAGGAGCCTGATCTTCCTATTTTTCACTCAAAGAAAAAAAAAAAAAAAGCACGCAACAGAATGCATCTCATGTTGTTTGTCTCGCATCTTATAGAGAAACGTTCCTCCGATTACATTAATTCAGTGGTTATCATCCTAATGCTCTCTGAAAAGTATCTTCGCTCTTAACGTACCTGATATCACTAGAAGTTTGCGACTAAACACACATCTCTTGAGACACACACACATATCTCAAATTTGCAATGTTCTATAATATTCCACGATAACGTTAAACATTTTGGAAAATAACGTTAAACATTCTGAAAACTTCCGAGGCAGTGGAGCTATCATGTCTGCTAGACAGGCACTGAAAATACGGTGCCCACAGACAGAAAAAGCTTTCCATGTATTCAGATATTACGCAGTTATTTGCAACTTTTCCTAGAGCGGAATTACCTTGTTCAGCAACTATAACCGTGCTAAGTCATCACTTCTAAGCAAGGTGTAATTCTGTTCGACGAAAAGATTCGAATTTGTTGGTTCCTATATCTGGCTCAACATGAATTGCAAGAATCATACTTCTAAAAACAGATAGGAAGAAATAAATAATCATATTTAACCCTTTAAGTTGCTCATGGATCTGAACCAAATGGTGCCCAAAATTTTCTGCGCTCCATAAACAGAAATGTTCACGTTACAGCCGGGTTTTACGAAAGCTGCTACTTTTCATTGCAAAACAATAAAAAACTCTTTCACTGTCATCAGTACATACCATGAATCCGTCGTAGGTGTGATAAGCGCCCTCTTTTAGTCCTTCATCCTTTGTCACATGATCCAAGGTACGATGAGGAAGGTCTAGTCCCTTAACACCGACATCATGCCACTAGGTAAAAACAAATGATTCAAACATCTTCTCCCTTCTCTTAGGTTCGTCGTCAAAGTTATATCCCTTTCAACAGCTAATCAGTCTGAAAGGATTGGTGTCAATCATCCCCCTCCCCCAACGTCCACTTTGAATTAAAAAAAAAAGGTAAATGGGAAAAGCATTTTGCAGATAACAGCGCAAGAACTGAAGAAACTTCGGTGTAAAATTTTCCTCAATGGAGGCAAAGATAAGTATGCTGCTAGCACCATCCAGAACTGTTACTTTTGTAAGTAAAAATGGTCACCCAGATTTATACCATTTATTAGATAGATCTTGCGAAGATTGACCTTTTGTCATTTACCTACATCTGTATTTTAAGGTCCACGCACAAGCAGCATTTTGATTTGGAATACACAAATTATTGTTCGTTCGTCACCAGATCTGTGGTCTGAATTTTGAACCTGCAATTTTTAGACATGGCTAAAAATCTGAATACCTTACGCTACAGTTAATGTGTAGTCAATACCATGGGCGAGTGAGTTCATATTTCAGAATATTCAGTTAACGGATGATGACTTCTTAATGGCGCTGTACTTCCCAGTTAATTGAAATGTGCTTTGTGTTCAGAGCAGTCATCAAGAAAATGTTTTCCTTTTATTCTCTGCAGCCTATGAATAAATTATGTGCAATGCAGATGGCAACGAAATCTGGACCAACCACCGGATTTTTTTTCTTGGATATGTCCACGTCACTTAACATCATGGATGCATTCCAGAAAGCAACGTGGTACCCATAGGATATAATTTCAATAAGAGAAGAGGAGTTTCACGACGACGTTTGCGCTAACCCTGCAACAGAATTTCGAGATTTGCAGAACTGGAGATACAGTGATATAAAACGGGATAACTTCTGAGTTTCTGTTCCCATATCTCTCGTCAGTATTACTTGACGTCCATCCAAGCAATTGAGGTCTTAGGCATGATTAATTTCTTTGCCTGCTAAAAATCTCGCATTTCCCATTTTTTTAAAAAAAAAAGCTCGTACCCTCAAACGTATTTCCCGATTCATACGTACAATTTTACACGCAATTTTTAATACTTTAGTCACATGTATCGCGTTTAGGTTCAACCCCTCCCCCTTTTTTCCCTTTGCGCGAAGCTTGGAATTCGTATTGAATTCAAGAACTAGGGAAAAAAAAAAAATTGGAACTTTTTTTTTCAACTTTGCTACTAGGAGATGACAGACATCAAAAGACTCGCAAACGCGCCTTACCAAACGCGCCAATATCAAGAAAGTGGAAATGTACAGAGAAGGCACTGTTAACGTACGTCATGACGCAGGTGGAACATGACGTCACAGCATTCTGACAGCTTCTGTGAGAAGCATCTATTACCAAAACGCATCAGCATTTCTTTTTGCCCTCTTCTTTGGTGTTGAACCACGTAGCTACGAGACCATTTCGATGCCAATTGAAACCTCTGATTTACTGCTTGAAAAAAATGCGTTGTTGCGAATTAATGTACGCTCTGTTCTTTTCTGTATGAATGGAAGGAAATAAATACAGCCATATTCACGGTGGAAAGAATAAGTTACTGAGTCATCTTATTCTTTTTTCCCTATTGTAACTAAACCCTATATAGAACCGAATGAACAGGTAAAAGTTCATGTAATAGGAATGAAAGCGTGTGGTGCGGCATTAATTCATCCTTAAACAAAATGGGTGCTACGTTGATCGTGTTTCTTAAATTGAAGGAAGCGATTTAAGACTAAAGCAGCTAACGATTTCAGAATAATCGCTGAATTGCAGCAGATATGAAACAAAACGCTCGAAGGCTGCTGACGTCAGCAGAGCTATGAACTGTTTAGCCGCAATGGAAAGGTCTTGATTTACACCCTCCACATGAACCGGTTCTGCAAACAGAAACGAAATCTCATAGCTAATGATGCAAAGCGGGATCAGACCATATTCAACAGAATGCAGTCATAAAATAGCCCAAAATATGTGTGGTAGGAGAAAAGAGAAGGAATTAGTCGTATATCTAATCAGCTGGCACATTAAGAGTGCGTGTGCAGATATTTTCCCTCAATTACGATACAGTACTTTCGCAGATTAAATGAATTACACATACAAAAATGGGTTGAACAGAAATTTATCCATTTATTGAATTGAACCATTGTATTATAAAAAACGCTGCAGCTCGACCCTGTGACCAGGGAAGCCGGGGTGTTCTAAGTACAGGAGTTTGGAAAAGCAGTGAAAGAGCTAACATAAAGTCCTGTTTGATACGATGTTCATTCTGCTTCACAAAGGGATAGTTACGTATGCAACCTGCATATATTCTACTTAAACTTTAGGGTAGAGGCGCAGCGTTTTTCTCGTTTAACTCAATGTACTGTATCTATAAATCCAAACGGAACCTTTCATTTATTTCCGTTTAGTGTCCTTGCGATGTACGTTCAAACGGATTAGCAACGCGCAACATCGAGTTGGAGTCGCCAATCATTTCATCTTCAGCAAACGTGTCATGTTTATTCTGCCCCCAGGACGATGTTTTGAATATACAGCATATCTAATAATGGAACATTTGTTATAAATCGCATGTCTATGTAAGATGGTACTGTTTTAAATCGTACGTCAACGTAAGATTATCACTATCCGCTAAAGTTTCCGAAAAACCAAAATCTCGGGAAACATTTGAATTGAAGCTCTGTGTACTTTATTTCGCTTTTCGTGTCATTAATTGGCTCATGCTTTCTTTGCGATCACAGCCTTTAAATTCATGTTCAGAGCCAGTGGCGAACTGGCGATCCATAAACGGCCGTGGAAGCTGATTTTGAGCTGCCCGGATTTGGGGAAAATTAAGGTATTCCATTCATTAAAAAATAAACGGTATGTCAGGATCCCCATTTACTGTTTAAACATATTTTCAACACAAGTCTACGAATCATTGAAGTTTTTTATATTGAGGCAATAATTAGACATCTTATCATTTTCCTGGACCGCAGGTTCCCAGCAAAATTTAATATAAAAACTACCTCAGTTGCTGAAAAGCAATAGATATAAGGTACGTTCTCTAAGACTGTCAAAACTATTCCATTCTTGTGAAATTTATTGCAATAGCTGAAACCAGAATTTGTAAGATTTTCTTGGCCTTTAATGAAAACGAAATTCCAAATGCGATAAAAATTAATTGCATTTTCAAGACTTACCTGTCATTAATAAAGCAATTACGAAAAATATCTTGAAAAACTGAAAATGCACTAAAAAATTTTAAATTCTGGACAAAGTTATTGTAAGAGAAATTAAAGAATGCAGTAATAAATTTTCGTTTCGTAACTTTCATGGGAGAAAGTATTCAAACGATTGAGCTTACAGCTATATATAATTTTTCTGCAGCTTACACGAGTTCTTTAACTGTAGTTCTCAAAAGCCCCTTTCCAAAATTGCAGTTCAAGAATTCGTGTAACTGTAAGACACAAAAAAGCAGCAAGTCAGTTACAGATCTCTATTTAAAAAAGAAAAAAAAGCGTCCACATACAAAGGCCGTTCCATAAAATCTGAGAGTAATTTTTTTGAGTTGGCAACAGTGCGATGGAGAAAAATAGTCACGCAGACGACTAACTGAATTAAGGAAGTATCGGCCGCCCCGGTGGCGCAGTGGTCTAAGCGATGGCCTCTGATCATTCGTCCGAAAGGGGTCCGGGTTCGAATCCCGGTGAGGCATGAATGTTGTGTTTGTCTTACGGGACTGGCTCTCTCCGTTCCCTGGAACCAGTGACCCTAAATTAGGGACGGGCGACTGCTTATAGCCCATTGAGTTGCTCACGGTGGTCGTTAAACCTCCAATCAAAAAAAAAAAAAAAAAAAAAAAAAAAAAAAAAAAGTATCGATGGCAACAGTTATTAGCCGTGGCAGACGATTCTGGTTTTGTTATTGCGTTGCGCAGTTGTTTATGGTACGTCTGCATTTCTCCATACAGCTATGGAGGTGAAGGATTCAGAGTTAAGAAGTGAAATGTGTTGTACGATAAAATTTTTCTATCGTTCGGGTAAAACGGCTCTAGAAGCAATTCATTTAATGAAACAAACTTACAAAGATAAATATTTGGGTGAGTCAACGATTTTTAGATGGCACCATGATTTCAAACACGAGCTTTTGTCGGCAGAACTCACTCCTAGGCCTGGTCGACCTGAAAGTGTTGTTACGGAGCGTATTGTTAACACTGTTTGGGCAATCCTGCAAGAAGATCGACGAATGACGTGTGAAGACATAGCGGCGTCAACTAATATTTCAAGAACGTCGGAATTCCTCATTCTATGCTACAAATTACTGCTGCATCGTGTGTGTTTCAGATGGGTACCTCATCACCTGACGAGGGAACAATTGTTAGCCAGAGTTCAGGTATGCCACAAGTGGAAACAAATGATTGTAAAGGATCCAAACTTTCTGATCAGAGTAATAACTGCCGATGGATCCACTATTTCAACCCCCTCATGAAGTGCGCAACGAGTGTCTGGAAACACAGACTCGCCTCTTCCGAAAAAAGCCCGCAAAACCAAATCAGATAGGAAGGCGATGATGATAATTTTCTTTGATCATAAAAGTGTAGTCTACCAGCATGGTGTTCCTCCACAAATTACTGTCAATGCTGAGTATTACATTTTAGTCTTGATTGAAGTGTCTGCGACGATATATAGTATATCGATTAAGCGATCGGAACTGGTGGACAAGTGTACCTTACACCATGATAACGCCCGCCCACATGTGGCTTCTTGTGTTCAACAGTTTCTTACGAAAGGCAGTATTGAAATCATGCCACAGCCCCACAGTCCTGACCTCCCTCCCTGCGATTTCTTGTTTTCAACAATGAAGTTCCGTAGCGCAACATTTAACACAGATGCTGACGTTATTCAAGCTGTACAGGGGTCGCTAAAGCAGCATCCTCAAAATGCCTTCGCCACATGCTTTGAAAAGTGGAGTGAATGATGGGATCGTTGCATATCATCCAAAGGAAGATACGTTGAGAAAGAATAACATATTTTTTGCTGTACCTATATTTCTTCATTTTGTGTGATTTTACTCTGTTTTTATGGAACTGCCGTTCTATAAAAAGCAGTAACCCAAAACATTTATTTTAGGTGAAAGTCAATGCTTAAACGTACACAAAAAATTTAGTTTCTATTTCAGATTATTGTATTGTATTGATTATTCATTTACAACTGGAGAGAGCGAACTGAGGTAGAGGATTTCAGCCGAAAGGGATGGGGCTTAAATTCGGAAGTCTGGTCTGCCAGAAGGGGTGTATCAAAAAGTGATTGGCTCAGTTTTCTGAAGCTGTCGAAGTGCCGGTTTGGCAAAAAAAAAAAAAAAATAATAATAATAATAATTCAAGACAAATTGTGTGTGTGCGCGTGCGCGCATGCTTTTATTCTCCCGGTATCCCGGCGACTTAGTTCGCTCCTGTTCAGAGCTAATATTTTCCTACTATTTTTATTAATGTAAATGCATTTCATAAGTAAGTTTTCTGGTTCAGTCTCATTCTATAGCATGTTAATGACCTCTTCAGCATTGCAGCGAATCGAATCCCGCTTTGCTAAGAGCATTTTTATGTCTGTAGTCCCATATCGTGTTTGATGGATTAGACAGAACAAACGTGTAAGGTCGAGTAATAGAATGTGCCACTGAGCAAATGGAGTAGATCTCCACACACACACTTTGTAAAGACAGCATTGAGCTCAGTAGCTTGATTCTAAAAGTAAATGAACAGCTTCGATGAAGGAAATTACTCTTGCGATAGATGGATAACGTATTCGGCGTCGTAACGCTAATTATGTTTATTTAGCACAATAAATACTACGCATGATCAAATAACGAACGATGCACTAGTGTGAAGCTGCAAAAGAGGTGAAGGCACATTTTGTGTTTTCACATAAAAGGCAGTGTCCCTTGAAAATACAAACCTGTAAATTACACCTGATGAACATCGCTACAGAGGCTGCGGTCAACTTAAAAAAGCATGGGGGAACTGCATGCTTGATGTAACCAAGCAATATAGGAAAGGCAACTTGTGGATCATAAAAATGACACGAGTGAAGGATCACATGATCCAAAGACCCTCAAGTGGCAATGGGGTGAACATATTTCTGAAAGAACTGACCACCGTTGGACACCTGAAATACTAAACTGGATACCAAATAACAGGAATAGACCCAGATGACGACCACGTGAGAGATTAGTCGATGAAATTCGAAGGCACTCCGGAGTCACATGGAAGAGAATTGCTTAGGAGCTTAGGACAGAGTTGGGGAAGTTACATGGGGAGTCTTTCATCCAGTAGTGGATTGAGAATGGTTGATGATGAAACATTGTTAAAACATTGAGAGTTATTCTACTTTTCGACTCTTGTAATATTTTAGGCATACAAGTACATAATCTATTACGCAACAGAGGCAGAGCTAGGATTTCTTTCACCAGGGGCAAAGCACAGTTTGGCGCCCTCCACTACCCCTCACCCTTCTTTCATCAACAACATTTAACTAAAATTTATTTTAAAATTTTTGAGATTACATCTGCTTGCATTTCGTGAAATTTTACATTTTGTTTTTTCGAGGTTCAAAATTAATAAAACTCCTTTATTAATATCGTAACAATCATGGGTTTTTGTGATATTGAGCACAAACTAAAGAAATGAAAACTAAAAAATATTAAAGAAATTATCAGTTTATTCTTTTTTTTTTTTTTTTTTTTTTTTTTTTGCTTGAAGGCTTAACGTAACCAACTCAATGTGCTGTAAGCAGTCGTCCATCCTTAATTTACGACAACTGGTTCCAGAGAAGGGAGGGAGCTAGTGCCGTAAGACAAGCCCAACATCCATGCCTGACCGGGACTCGAACCCGGACCCACGACAACGAACCATCATAAACCAGCGCTTAGACCTATGCGCCAGTTTATTCTTAAACCACTAATTTCCCCTCCACTCCCCTCACCCTTGGTACTACCTGTTGTAACTTGGACTTACCTGTTTTGTTCCTAGACAATGGAGGAAAATAATTACTTCTTCCCTTCAACCTACTGAAGAAGAGGACCTTACTTAATTAATCAACTGTATTATTTGTATTACTTTCTGTTTTACTGTTTTCCTCAATTGGTATCACCTGTGTTTTGAACAAATGCATTGTGGGTCTCCTGGGGGGGGGGGACTGGTTATATATTACGGTGCTTCCGAGTGCTCTGTGGCACTGTTTGGGTGGCCTGAGGACGTGTGCTATTGTAGCCCCGCAAGATCTTGCCCTTTTAAATATTTATAAATCATATCTTTTATTGTAAATAAAGTTTTTATTGTGCAATTAGGGATGGTGGTTTGATGACATCGTACGGAGACAGCACGCCATTAATTTATCATGTTCTATACGTACGAATTTTTAACAAGTATTACACTAATCTCTTTTAATGAATCTTAACAGTTAATAAAATGAAGAGTTCTTTTACGGTAAAAACAATAATTAATATAATATTTTAGTCTTAACCAATTAATAAGTTTCCCCGTGTTCAAAAACTGGTCAACTGGTCTTTCATCACACTGTTCTATCATTTTGTTTTTAAATAAATAATTGTAGTATTAATACACTGTTCACTAAAATAACACTTAATTCAATGCACAAACTGTTTTTTATTCAATACACAAACGTTTGAGTTTTACATTTTAAACATTTGTATGACGTAAACATTTGAATACAGCTGTGCATTACAATTTAAGATGAAGCCCAGTTTCTTAAATCCAGGGACAGTCGTCTACAGCGTGACTTTTCTGTCTTTTCTGGCAGCAAAAGCCTTTATCATCATAAAGTTTTGATGCAAACTCATGTTCTGAATTTGTTAATCTCTGTTGGCCAGCTGAATTTGTTAATCTCTGTTGGCCACTTAAATTTGTTAATCTCTGTTGGCCAGCTGTGCTCCGCAGATACGTTTTGATAAGCTTCAGCTTACTAAAACTTCTTTCATTGGAACAGCTTGTTTTTCTTTCACTTCTAACAGCTTCTATCTTTGTGAAGATCTGGATTCGAGGGACATTTTAACACGTTTCTGTAATATTTCCCACCTAGCTGTTGAAGACACAAAAAATAAGTAGAAACAGTGGATAACTCGAAAGTAAGTTTCTGCTTCTGGATTTACACTAGCAGCTTGAACTCCCACTTGATTAAGAGAGTGAGCTGCACATGGCAAGAAAAATGCAAGATTATATTGTTTAAGGATGTGTGCTTTTGAACCTCTTTGCACCTTCCTGCCATGTGAGCTCCATTGTCATACGACTGTCCTCTGCAGTTTGCGAGAACTAAACCATCGTTTTCCAATTTTCTGACTATATTGCTTCAGCAAAAGTTTCTCACCTGTTTTTCCACTGACTAAAAAAATCAGTGAAACTGTCTGACCTAAGGACCTTCTTCCAGTGATGTAGTCCTAAACTGAAAAGTGCCTTGGCGCTGAACTGATTAGGATAACTCAACCCGGAAAGAACACCTCAAAAATGTTCAAAAGCCCTATGAAAAAAAAAATCTGATTAAATTTATTTATTTAGTAATTTTTATTGCTAATTACTTTTATCAATTTATATTAAAATTACACAGTTTGAGCAATTTTAAATAAAAGAAAGAATGTTATGCAGTAGTCATATGCTAAGAATACTAATTTTTTATTTACAGACCACTGTTGTTCTGCACGATTTTAAATATTTATTGTGAATAATGAATGCATAGTAATCACATTGAACAAATGCAACTGACATAGTTACATCAACTCAGTGTGACTAATGTGCAATTCTTTTTAGGTTTATGAGGTGGATGCACGATATGCCTTTTGTGTTGCCCATAATTAAGCAGGGAGTGAGCTCATTGGATAACTTTTATTAGAGGCGATATGGAGCAATTGAATAGAAATGCCCTTCACTAACGTTGTTTTCTCTCGGGGCTGTTCAATCTTCCTTCGTCTGATCCACGTAGTGCGCTTCCTTGCTGTGCAAGTACAAGAGGACATCAACAACAGCATACATGACAGTACCCATCTTCACCCATGGAGTATCCACCACCTATTACTTTCTTTTAACTGTCATCAAGAAAAAAAGATTTCACAATGACTTTGTGCTCTTTAACCCTTAGGATCCGTGAAGTCCCTACTGCGGAATCAGAGTGTATCATTTCCTTCATCCATACAATGCTTTTTTTTGTTTGTTTGTAACTTTATCACCATGAAGGCAATAAGCAGTCGCCCGTCTCTAATTTCTCGCGCTTAGTTTCGGGTAACTGACATATCCATCACCTTGGCTAAGCGCATCCACCCATACCTCTTCATGGCTAGAACCAAGAGTCAGAGGCCAGGGCATCAGACCACTCTACCGCCGGGACGGTCATCTCTGTAGTATAAACATTTAGTTAAGATAGCATTATACAATGTATTTGCATACAGAACACTGATTTACCTTTTTGTATTCACAATCATCTACAAAAAATCCTTGAACAGCTTCCCTTACAATCTAACCACGAAATGTGGCTTAGCGTCGCTAAGCCTAAAAAAATAGTGCCTTAGCCTTCTTCCCCCATTTTACATAACTTATTACCTGAGATATGTGATCTTTATGAGTATGACTAACGTCGGTTGTCGGATGTCATCTAGAATTGCTTTTCGGATATCATCTAGAATTTGTTGCCTTATCTTACCAGCAATGATTTCCAAGAACTCATCATGAATTTCACGAGAGAGTGACCAACTTGGCCTCTTTTGTAGTACTCCAAATATTCCTTAAGTGGAGGATGGTAGTGAGAAACAACTTTAGTGGTGTACAAAAACTTTCTACTTCGAGGACTTAGTAGAAATCTTCCTTCGTCTGATCCACGTAGTGCGCTTCCGTGCTGTGCAAGTACAAGAGGACATCAACAACAGCATACATGACAGTACCCATCTTCAACTACGGTGGCAGCCTGTAGGTGATAGCCACGGTGTACTGCTATCCCACCGTGGAGATAACCGAGAATTTTGAAGCAATGAGGGAGGCACGCGTGACGTCACTGACAGAACAATAGTCTTCGAGCTGTCCCGTCCACAGAGCGGAGTACGAGAATTACAGCATCATAAACTGAGCAGCCTTTACTTTACTGTGTGAATAGGCTCTGTGATCTTATTCGTACAGTTGTGAAGGCTGTATATTTTATCACAGTTTACGACTACTGCGCTTGAGCCATTACTCGCTTTTGATTCAAATTTTTTTATACATGATGCAAGTTGATGTGTAATTCAAAAGCACGTAAGGGGTTTATCAGTGTCTGCATCCAGTCTCTCCATGTCGCCCGGCTCGGCGCCTACTATCACCGGCGCCCGGGACACGTGCCCCCACTGCTCCCCCTTAGCTCCGCCTCTGTACAGAGACAGAATTTACAAATATGCACACACTGGTGTCAGACTAGGTAAAAGAACGAAGTCGAAGCATGTGCTGAGTGTGGAATGCAAACTTCCACTGGGAGAAGCCTGCTGGTTGTGTCATGTTATGATATTGTTCTCGGTAATTGCTGCTTTACCTTCTGCGAGACTGAAGTGAAATGAACAGTAAACTTGCATCGCAGTAGATTCTTTCTCTCAAGAAAATACACTGCTGGCCACCCAAAATGCAATACCAAGAAGGAAGCATCCGATTGGCCTGAAATTCGCAGCATGCGTCGTCCGCGAGAGGACATGCTGACGATTAGCATTGCAGGGCATATGCAAATCATGTGCGCCCGGCACGCCACCGAGAAACACTATAAGAAGGGTGCACAGAAGGCGGAGTGTAAGTAGTGGAAGTGTGTTGTGCTGCCGGACCTGTGCGTGGGAAGCTTCCTGATGCCTCGTCGCAGAATACGGCAATAATTCCAGCACGTTTCGGAGTTCGACAGAGGACGAATAGTAGCTTATCGCGACAGCAGTTTATCGTACTGAGACATCGGCGCCCGCGTGGGACGACATCCAGCCACAGTGAGGCGAGTATAGATTCGGTGGATGCAGAAGAGACGGACGGACCGACGTGAGGCAGCCGCGCGGCACACCACCGAACGAGAGGACCGGCATGTTGTGCGGCGGGTATTGACGGCTCGCACCGCCACATCACGAACGTTAGCGCAGGAATTAAGGTGTATTGCGTAACAACCTGTGTCAGCACGCACCGTTCGAATTCGTCTGCAGGAGCGGGGACATGTCGCACTGCGCCCTTTTCCCCGATTACCATTGACGTTACACCACCGGCGAGTGTGGCGGCTGTGGGCCGCTGAACGCCGCACCTGGACTACGGAACGGCCCGACTTTTTGTTTTCTCCGACGAATCCCGCTTCTGCCTGCAACACCACGATGGTCGGATACGCGTGTGGCGGCACCGAGGCGGGAGACTCTATGACGCCTGCATTATGCATCACCATACCAGTCCGTCGCCTGGCGTTATGGTTTGAGGCGCAATTGGATATGACACCCGCACCTCTCTGGTACGCATCGCCGGTACACTCAACAGCCACCGCTACATCTCCGAAATTTTGGAGCCTGTAGTCCTCCTTTACCTGCAGGACCTGCCGACGGCCACGTTTCAACAGGACAATGAGCGCCCGCACGTGACACGCATCGTGCAACAATTCTTCACGACCCACCAGGTGTCACTGCTGCCGTGGCCAGCCTGTTCTCCCGATATGTCGCCCATCGAACACGTGTGATCGCTGATCGGCAACCGAGTGGCCCGGCAAGCGCCACCCACGGCTACGCCTGATGAACTGTGGCAACGTGTGGAAGCAGCCTGGACCGACATACCGCAAGCCCACATCCAAAGCCTCTTTCGTTCGATGCCTCGGCGTGTAGCGGCCGTTATTGCCAGCCATGGGGGCCACATGGCTGGCGACTTGCGTGTTCCGCAAGTCGCCAGGGGCCACATGGCCGTGCGACTTGCGTGTTCCGCAAGTCGCACGGACCTGTAAGCTCAATCGTTTCATCTTTGTATCTGTTATGTGTCCAGTAAATCTGGCTGTGCTATCTCGTGTCCTTCTTGGTGTTGCATTTTGGGTGGCCAGCAGTGTATGTTGTGAAACCAATATGACAGTCTATTGCAGGTGGTTCTTCATTTAATTGCATTGTGTTTTTATTTAAAAGAGAATTTAATTGCTTGAAATGCTGTGTCCTTGTGTGCTAATAATTACTTAAACTCCAGGAAGAAATTCATTCTCAGAGGCTTTTCCAATTTTACTAGCAAAATTATATAAAAGCAGAAGTTCTTTAACAGATTGTTTGGGAGATTTTTTAAACTGTTCGCTAAAAGTGGCTTGCTTTTCAAATTTCACTTCAATTCTGAAAGGAATTACTCCTGCTTGTAAACTTTGTTTCTGTATACTGAATCTCTTCACAGCTTCTTTTTATAACAGCTTCTCTAAAGCTAACAACTTTGGTAATTGTGCATGCATATGCGATTAAATGTATTTTAAATTTAAATCTTCATTTTATCTTTATGGCACATTCTTTTTCTACGTTATTTTGTAAAAGCTAAGACAGTAAGAACTATTCAAGAAAATGCTATTGGTTGTGTACAAAAATGAAGCTTCGTTTATGAAAATGTGAGTACTCTTGCTCTCCACTAACCAAAATGTGAGTACTCTTGCTCTCCATAACTTTAGAGTGGATTATTTTGAAAATAAAAATGCATACCTAGAGTCATGAGAAACTCGTGTAAATGTCTCTTTAGAAAGTTTGAAAATCTAGTCGTCCTGAAACATGAATTCGCTGAACTTCTCTAACTTGAACATTTTGACGTAAAAAGAAAAAGGTGGCAGTGGAAAAGAAAAAAAATGAGCTCACGCTGCGTTCTTCATAAGAAATAAAATAACTGAGTCAGAATTGAAAACCATTTTGTGTACTTGTATGTAAAACGTCGAATCAGTGCGGGTATATACAGGGTGATTCAGTTAAGCGTGTACAAACTTCTGGGAGGGGTAGGTTGCACAAAGACAAATCGGAATCACATATCAATGCAGGTCGAAAACGCCATCTTCATGCGGTAGATGGCGTTGTTCGGCCGCGAGACTGCTCATACGTTCTTTCAGTATACCGTCATTTGTAAACAGCCCGTAGAGGTAGTAAGATGGCTGAGTTCACGAACGCGGAAATGGCTGATATCTATCTCGCATACGGAGCAGCGGACTGCAACAGACGAGCCGCCGTGCGACTGAACCAGGAACAGTACCCGATGAGAGGAGTGCCAAACCACCAAGTGTTTGTACGGCTTCATCAGAGGTTATGCGACACTGGTTCTTTCCAGGGCCTGCCAGGTTTCATGAACGATGGGTACGCACTCCTACCATCGAAGAAAATGTGTTAAGTCATGCAGCAGACACTCCAAGTGCCAGCACACGAACAATTGCCCATCGGCTCGGTCGGTCCCAATCCACCGTATGGAGGGTTCTGCACGAAGACCAATTGCATCCATATCACGTGCAGCGCGTCCAGACACACTAAGCCTTGAGGATTACCCTCAGCGGATTGCATTTGCGCAGTGGTACCTGCAGAAGAGTGCGGCAGAACCCCAATTTCCTGCTTCTGTGTTGTTCACAGAGGAAGCGTTCTTTACACGTGAAGGTTGCTTCAATGCGCATAACGCGCATGTATGGGCAGTGGAGAAACCGCATGCTGTACGACCACGTGCAGCACAAAACCGTTTTGCTGTTAGTGTTTGGGCGGGCATTGTCAGGGACCACTTAATTGGCCCATACCTCATGCAGATGGCCGACCAACGCCATCTACAGCATGAAGATTGCTTTTCCAACCCTGCATTGCTGTGTGAATCCGATTTGTCTTTGTGCAACATACCCCTCGCAGAAGTGTGTGCACGCTTAGCTGAATCACCCTGTCTGTATATTGCACGAATTGACTAATCTAAAACATGAAAAAGAAAGTAAAAAGAAAGTTTCTTGTAACTTTTTAATTTTTATACAAGGCTGTCTATTAAAATCTCATTATTTCTTTCAGGGTGATCTAGTGTGGTTCGATCCAGGAATCGGGTATCTACTTCCTGGTGAGGTTGTGGACTTTTCCAAGCCTGCTCAAGTGGTCACGGTACAAGCTCTTATCAGCGGAAAGGCAAGTATATTATGTTACATTCAAGTTTTTTTCTATGTCTCATATAAGTAGTGGTGTCAAAGGGAATTATAGATTTAAAGTTACCCGTCTATGTATAAAATAAAAGCTATTAAAGTTTTCATTGATTTTTCGAATAATATTTTCTTGGAAAATAAGTTGAACGCAGGTTCTCAGCTAATACTTTTAATTGCCATTTCCTACTGGTAAATTGATGCTGTATAGTAAAGGTGAATGCCCAGTAATTAAATGAGCATTCAAGTAAATCTCTGCAGCATAAAATCGGAAATAATTTATATTTCAGACTGATACAAAAACATTGATATACCAAGAGTGTTAGAAGTGCACAACTGGCCTTTTTTAGTACTGTAGCAAATACAGAGGGGCCCAGGGTATTTGATTGTGCCTGGGAATCAGTATGCCATCGCAGTTCTTGTTTTTTTTGCGAGATCATTTAATCATTTATGTTGCAATCATTACAAATATTTTCAAGATTAGTTATTTCGTGTGTATGTTAAAAATGTTTGGAGAACATAGAGGGCAGGGTAGAACTTTTCAGTAGGATGTAATACTGAAATTTACCAGAGTATTTTGGAGGACAGTGTACATGTGCAGAGTGCCAAAAAAGTAAGAAAGATGAGGAGTAGGAAAATGTATCTTCACTTACGGCTGCCACACTGCACTCACGTACTGTACGAAGCTCTCTCTAATTTTGTTCTAATATTCGCTGGTAGGTAATCATCATCATCATCATTGTCAACCATTATCAATCCACTGCTGGACGAAGGTCTCCCCAAGTTTCCTCCACAACGGTCTGTCTTGTGCCAGTCTCCTCCATGTCACTCCCGCATATTTACGAATTTCATCCACCCATCTCCCATGTGGTCTTTTTCTGGGTCTTTTCCTGTCCCTTGGAATCCAATCTAAAATCTCGGCTGTCCATCTATGGTCTGTCCTTCTGGCAGTATGTCCAGCCCATTGCCATTTCAGGGATTTAACTCTGATCATGATGTCTTCCACTCTCGTCATTTTTCGGATCCACGAGTTCCTCTTCTTATCTCTCCTGGTTATACCAAGCATGCACCTCTCCATGCTTCTTTGAGTTGTCTGCAGCCTTTGTATGTCTCTTTTAGTTAAGGTCCACGTCTCTGCACCATACGTAAGCACTGGAAGGATGCATTGATCAAACACTTTTCTTTTAAGACATAATGGCATATTGCTCTTGAAAATTATGCTGTTTCTTCCAAAAGCTCTCCAGGCAAGTTTTGTACGCCGATTAATTTCTTCATCAATGTGACCCTCACTTGATATCTGCTGTCCAAGATAAACGTACGTATCTGTTATCTCCAGTTTTTCTCCATCAATCGATAAATCTTCATTTCTTGTAAAAGCATTGAACATCACTTTTGTCTTCTGAAAGTTCATTTTTAATCCCACTTCTTTACTCTTGTCAGCAAGTTCCTGGATCATACTCTGCAGCTCTGATGGGGTAGTTGCAAAAATGACTACGTCATCAGCAAAACGAAGGTGGGTTAGATAATCTCCATTAATCTTTATCCTTTGTTTTCCCAGTTCAGTGATTGAAAGACATTTTCCAATGTGGCATTAAAGAGCTTCGGAGATATGGTGTCACCTTGTCTCACTCCCTTTCCAATTTTTATGTGTGTTGTATTTTCAAACAGCCGAATCTTTGCACTTGCATTTTCATAGATGTTATTAATAATATTAATGTATGCATCTTCAATACCGCAGGATTTCAGAGCCGTGGTAACTGCTGATGGTTTCACCGAATCAAAGGCTTTTTCATAATCGATAAAAGCCATGCACAATGGAAGTTCATATTCCCTCGCTCTTTCAATTAGTTCTCTCAGTACGTGGATATGATCTATTGTGCTGTAGCCACTCCTGAATCCAGCTTGTTCTCTCGGTTGAGCCATGTCCAGTGTTACCTTCAAGCGGTGTGAAAGAACTTTAGTGAAGATTTTATAAACCACTGATAGGAGGCTGATAGGTCTGTAGTTCCTGAGATCCTCAATGTCACCTTTTTTATGTAGCAGGATCATTGTAGCATTGTTCCAATCCTCAGGAATCTTCCCTTCATTAAGGCATCGAGTAAAAATTTGGGCGAGTACTGTTTCAATTTCTCCACTTGCTTCTTGTATGATGTCTATAGTAATTCCATCTTCTCCTGGAGCTTTCCCCCGCTTCATGTTCTTGATTGCATGAGCAACTTCTGCTGGGAGGACTGGAAGAACTCTGGTACCTTTCATGATGTCTGGAGTGCATATATCATCCCTTTCATATAGTTTGGAGTAGAAATCTTTCACTCTTGTCAAAATTTCGCCTCTATTTCTTGTTATAGAACCATCTTCTTTTCTCAGAGCCATAATCTGTTTTCTTCCCTTACTGAGATGTCCCTTTGCTATCTTTAGGCTTTGGTTGTTTTTCAATTGCTTTCCTCACTAGCTCACAGTTGAATTTCCTTACGTCTTCAGTGATACTTTTTCGTGCTGTCTTGCATAGCTCTATATATTCCACATAGCTCTATATATTCACATCTTCTTTAGTTGTCCTCATCTCTCTTCTTTTTTTGCATCAACATTTTGGTTTTCCTGATAATTTGTTTACATGCAACTTGTTCTTAGACCCAGCTAATTTTGTTGCTGTTTCCATAAGAGCTTTGGTTACTTTTCTGTTAACTTCCGAAATATCCACTTCTTCCGATGTTAGGCCTTCTAAAGCAGAGAATCTGTTCTTCAGTTCCAACTTGAAAGTATTATGGTGTTTTTTAAGGTTGGTTATGTCAATACATTTTGTTTGTCTTATGAGCTTGCCACGTTCCAGTTTAGTGTTGAGGTGCATCTTACATCTCACCAATCTATGGTCACTACCTGTGTTGAACTTGTTTAGCACACTGCAGTCTTCGATGACGAATTTTTTGTTACACATAATAAAATCAATTTCACTTGTCGTCCCAATTGGATGTCTCCATGTCCATTTCCTGTGTGGCTTTTTCTTGAAAAAGGAATTCAAGATGAAAAATCCTTCTGCCTCTGCAAACTCAACGAGAGTATTTCCACGCTGGTTTCTGTTGCCGTGACCGAATTTACCTACTGAAGTTTCATTCTGTTGCCGGTGCCCTATTTTTGCATTGAAATCTCCCATAATTATCTTCAAGTGCTGCTTACCTTTATTATTTAGATGACGAATTTCCTCATAAAATTCTTCAATTTCTTCTTCAGGATGACTTGTGGTGGGTGCATAAGTTTGAATAATCTGAGCCTGGTATCTTCTCGATAGTTGGATAACGAGTCGTGCAGCTCTGTCAGAGGAACTTTCAACTTCTACCACTTTATCCTTCAGTTTCTTGTTTATTATAAATCCAACACCACTAGTTCTGCCAGTATCTGTCCCACGATAATAGAAGAGATGTCCACTTTTCAGTTCAATGAGATCTTCTCCTTTTCTCCTTACCTCACTCAGCCCGACGATGTCCCACTTGATCCTTTGTAGTTCCTCTTCCAATTCAAGTAGCCTTGAATCAGAAGATAGGGAGCGTCCGTTGTACGTTGCCAAGGTCAGCATCAAATGGCAGCCTAGTCCGGTCCTCCGGGGATTCTTAGCACCCTCTGCCTTCATGTCGCACTGGCCGCTGCCTTGGCCAGGTACATTCCAGCTGCCGGAGACTGAGGGCCAAGATTTAAGTTGTAGAGTCATTTTGGAGGTGTTTAGCCATAACTCACCACGCTGGCCAAGCGGGTTGGTGAGTGTGGGATAGCATTTCCTCTGATCCCGGTGGTATAGTTATACCGCTATTTGCGGTCGTCAGAGCCCCTTTAGTGGGAACAGGATGCACCACGAGAAGGCGGGGTTGACATTTGTCAAGGAGAGACTGTGATGTTACGCATCACCTGACCTTACATCCCTGGTAGGTAATATGGTAGGTAATATGTTTGTTTAATTGTCTGATTGATGAAACACCTGGGTTTTGTGGCTCATGGAACAACCCAGTCCAGTAATCATAGAAAATAAAATCAAATTTGCCATGAAATTCTTTTTTATTCCATCACGATATCCTACCAGTCACACTCTTGAAGTTTCTTAGTCTTTCGATGTTGAAATAAATTTTGTCGTATGTACACTTAGGTGCTAAAAACAACTAGAAAGGGCGCTACCATTTCCATTACATGTCACCACACCCATGCGGTAAATAGTATCGTCCGCAAACGACATACCGTATTTTTCCGTGTATAAGACGCCACCATGTATATGACGACCCCTACTTTTTCGAACCGAAAATTAAGAAATCAGTATTTTTATTACAAAAAAGGACACATTTGATATTTTTTAGAAATTAAGTAACATCATTCAAGTACATTTAGAAATTAGGTAATATCGCAAAGTCTGTGGTAATATTTATATAAAAAAAAGAAGTTTAGAAATTTATATTATTTAGAAATTAGGAAATATTTTTAAGATACAAACTATAAAAATATGCATTACTTTCAGAAAGCTTAACAAAAATAGCTGCGATTCAGTGCGCCGGTCAGTAGATTTGTAAGTCGTAGTGGGGAGAGGGAATAAAAGGTACTGGCAGTTTCGCCGCAGTAACCGCAGAGTTCTCTCAACCGGTTACGCCCCCGTGTATAAGACGACCCCCAATTTTTGGTCTAAACATTTTGGAAAAAAATATCGTCTTACACACCGAAAAATACGGTATTTATAGAGGCAGATATCTCGTGAAGCTCAAGTAGTAGCACTTGCAGTTCGCATGTCAGCTTATCAAGATTTAAGCGATTTCGAATGTGGTGTGACAGTCGACACCAGGGAGATGGGTCAGCCCATCTCGGAAATTACCAAGAAATTTAGATTTACACGATCAACAATTTCGAGAGTTTACGTGGACTACACAAACTCAGGGGGGGGGGGTATACAGAGTGCCAGACGGGTGTGTCCCTAGAAAAGCCATGAACGATCGTGGACAGCAGCGTCTTGCACGCATCGTAACATCCGCCCGTCGAACAACATTGTCGCAAATCACAGAGCAGTTCAATGCTGGGGCGCGTAGTAGCATCAGCGTTCGGACACTGCAGCGTTCCCTGTGTTCTATGGGGTTCCGGAGCCGACGGCTCACCCGGGTGCCATTGCTGACCCGACGACACAAGACTGTGCACCTCACCTGGACTCGGGAACACCGCCATTGGACGCAAGATGAGTGGAAACGTGCAGCCTGGTCCGACAACACAAGGCTGTGTGCCTCGCCTGAGCTCGGGAACACCTCCATTGGACGCAAGATGACTGGAAACGTGCAGCCTGGTCGGACGACATAAGGCTTAAGGCTTTGCACCTCGCCTGGGCTCGCGAACACTGCCATTGGACGTGAGATGACTGGAAACGTGTAGCTTGGTCCGACGAATCGCGATATCATCTGTTTCGGGCAGATGGCAGACTTCCGGTGTAGCGACACCACCACGAAGCAATGAATCCCGCATGCCTACAAGAGACAGTCAGGTCAGCGGTGGCTCTATTATGGTGCAGGGTGTTTCCAGCTTGCACGCATTAGGACTTCTCACACGTCTGCAGACCGCTCTGACCTGTGGAGGCTGCGTAACTATTCTTGGCCATCGGACGGTATGGCCATACCGTCCGATTGTGTTGGAAGCAGTGGACACGTAACGGCACTGCCACAAGGCGGAGCTGATCCAGACGGACCAGGATGACCACCGGTAGAGGGGATCGACGGATCGTGCGCCAGGCACAAACGGATCCCACGGTGATCTGGTCCAATATACAGGCAGATGTAGCTGATCCTGTGTGCCCACGAGCCGTTTGCCGACGCCTCGTGGAAGCGAATCTGCGATCATAGCGCCCTTTACGCGTGCTGCCATTAACACCGGAACATCGCCGGTTCCCTGTGCAGTGGTGACAGGCCAGAGGGACTTGGAACGCCACAAACTGGCGACGGGTGGTGTTTAGCGATGAGTGCCGCTTCGTCTTGGGGACATATGATCATCGTGTCCGGTTGTGGAGATCCCCGGGTCAACGGCACAATCCCAACTTCGCTATCGAGCGCCCCACTTCTCCCCCACTACAGACATTATGGTCTTGGGAGCCATTGGTTGCGACAGCCTATCAGCTGTAGTAGCGGTACGTGGGTCATTAACGGGCCAGCGGTATGTGGATGAGATTCTACGGCCCCATGTGGTCCCTTTCCTGGCCGGGATTCCAGATGCTCTATGGGAGCAGGATAATGCCCGCCCGCACACGGCTCTGTTTGCCCAGGACTGCCTACGTCATGTCTAGACACTTCCATGGCCTGTTCGCTTCCCAGACATGTCCCTTATCGAGCATGTGTGAGACCAGTTGAAATGTCGTCTTCCGCCGTGCCGCACTATCCGGGATTTGGAGCACACCGTCCAACTCGTGTGTGCCAGTCTGCCGCACGACAACATCAGGCGTCTGTTCGCCTCCATGCCGGACAGCATCGCAGCATGTATCGCCGCACGAGGCGTAGCGACGTGGTATTGAAGATGACCGGACTGTGTGCCACAGATCCCTCTGTAATTGTCCTGCAGCTCGGTTTTTGCCATCATGTACATCATTCACCTGTATCATTACGTCCATAAAATGTCAGTTTAAGCTGATGCTTCCTTCTTGGTGCGCAAATTTCATTGTCCGTGAGTGTATTTGGACATATTGTTAATAATGCTATCCTATTCAAAGTATTGTCCATCACTTTCTGTACATTTCAGCCATCTTTGAACCCATTGGTAAAATCCAATTTTGGAAAAATTCTTGAGGCTGTCGTTTCACCCATGAGTTCACAGCCAGTTAAACGCCTGTCACATCGTCGGAATGTTCCCCACCAAGGGTGTTTTTCAAAGGGGGCAAACAGAAAGAAGTCTGGGGGAATCAAATCAGGACTGTAGGGGTGTTGGGGCTTCACCGTCCTCCCCATTCTGGCAATAGTCTGTGAAGTCTGTATTGAGGTGCGGGGACGTGCGTTTTCATAGTGTAAAACAACACTATGAAGTGGAATGTCACGTCTTTTCCTTCTGATGGCTTCCTTTAGCTTCTTCAATGTCTGCACATAGTGAGCACTGTTTATTGTTGCAACTCCTGGAGGGTGACACGACGATGAGTTGTGATGAGGTCTTTCACTCGTTGCCTGTTGACATCTGTAACTGCAGTTGCGGGTCTTCCACCCCGTTGTTTGTCCGACACTGAACTTTCTCCCTCTCGAAACCTCTTCATCCATCTTCGGGCATTACTGATATCGATTGTGGCAGCTCCACACAGCGCCAGGAGTCTTCTGTGCATTTCAAGAGCCTCGCATCCCTCTTTTTCCAGGAATTCATTTACGGCTCGCTGCTTTTCTTTGTCATTCATGATCTTTATTTCTGATTCTGAAAAAAATTTGTTCCCTCATTGGTAACATATCATAGTACATGTCAGTGCAGTTTCATTTAAATCACTTCAAAATTTCAAATGTTATTAAGGAGGAGGCATTACTTTCAGGATGACCCTTGTAAAACATAATGTTCATGCAATGCAGGCTGAGATTTTGTTTTTCTTTTTTTTTCGTTTTTGCTCCAGGAATTGTCGATTTCTGGTATCGCCAGCTTCACCGTTTGGATACGAAAGTTGGAAGAACTTATTTGCATCTTTCCTGGTTCTAGTTGTCCCTCTTCCGGGAATAGCCAACTAAAATCGCCAACGCACCTAGAAATGCTCGCGGGGATTTAGAAAATCGATAAAAACAACTCGGAGAAGCGGTGATTAATCACACTACGAGGCGGTATTTCTTTCTTTCAGTCATCCGATTTCAATCTTTCTGCGCGGTTCAAATCTCTGTTAAACATACCTTCTATTTCTCACTAAATGTTTTCCACGTAGGATCAGAAAACAGGAAACGGGGATGTTACTCATCCGACTGAAAGCCGAGCAGAATAAATTAGGTATGCGCATCTTCGGCGAAGCTTTCTAAAATGTGTTATGTTCGGTTGGTTAAGCAAGTGACATTAAGCGAATGGAAAGGAAAAGGGAATCTTTCTGACGCAGTGTCCCTTAAACTGTTTTTCAGGTGATCGGCAGAGCAGTTCTAATTTCAAAATGGTTGTCTCAGAAACAAAGATAAACTGATTAAAGATATATTTCCAGCACCAGTGTGATTTAAAGGCGCAGGCTGTGTATCGTAAATGCTTAAAAACAATGAGGTATGACAAAACTAGTGTCAATTCAAAAAATATGCGAATGGTTTAATTGATACATTGTAAGATAAAACTTCAGACTTCAGTCAGGGTGTTCAACAGAAATTTTGAAAGTTTAAAAATGGCCACTTATAAATTTTAAACATTTCTCTTCATTATAGAGAGAAATAAAAGCACAACAGTGTTTTTTATTTTCTTTGTCTGAAGTTTTTAGCAAACATTTCAAAGTTTTGTTTTTCAAGCAGTATCACCAGACCTCTGGTCTCCCGAACACGGTCCGTTGCTCCTGAGGCATAATCAAAAACCTCTCTTGCCGCGGACATGTTTTTGCCCGGTTTCCACGTCACCTTCCGGACGGTCCTGCTGTCCATCCAGTAGCGAACTGCCGATCTTTTTACCTCCGTTCCCCTAGCAGCCTAATGCGCTTATATATAAGTGCCCTTCAAAAATAATTTAACTCTTTATCGCCAGTTTCACAAATAGCCTTCCGTCAGAAGATGAAACAACCAGCCACTACATTAGGTGCCATCCACCTACATATAAATGCGTTTACGTACAGTTGTATAACGACATGTAGAATATGGCGTCGGCATGTCCATATGTTCATCAGAGATACCGCGAAGTATTGTGTGGATTTCGATGTCCAACGATATCACGTGAAACACAAATTAATTTGGCTTTTCTTCCAGTAAATGTGGAATCTCATTAGGCAAAGTGCATAACTCTCATTCTATGCAGTCGCTTATAGATGAACATCACTTGGTGTGACAATCTATCACACTAGTAAAAGAAAGTTATTGTGATTGGTGCGTTGCAGGGTTTTGATAATACCAGCATGTATCATTTAAAAAAAAAAGCTACTTTGTCGGGACAGAAAGGAGACTTCTGTTGCATTGCATGTTTTCTTTGTGCACATCCCATCAAGATATGGAACCACGATACGTAGTTTTTCAGTATTGGTATTCTGACTTAACAAATACTGGTGTTTTTCAAGATAAGTTTAATTTTCGTTCACCATTTAAAGCCCTTAACTTGTATACGTCGTCGAAGTCGTGATTTCACTGAATGGCGACTGGGCATAAACACACGTTGTTTACATGTTAGCTAACGTTAGTTTTATGGTTGGCGGCTGCCGATAGTCCTGTAAATCTGACTTTTAAAGGTGATACTGAATGTATTAGATATGGATTTATGTTTTGCAGCGTACTGTAGTGTCACCAGACAGTCAAAAATAAAAAAATCAGTGTTCATTTTATAGATTTCCGAGAAACAAACGGAAACATGGTGAGATACTGTGATGTTTCTCGCCAGAGTGAATCAATATATGCTCCTACGAAATTACAACCTGGCCGGACATTTTATCCATCTTTATTACAAACATGAAAAGGTCCAGCCTTAAAGTTGTGGGCTCTTTGGGTGGTCAGTTCAAATATGACATAAAACTGAAAGACGATAAAATATTTTAACAAACATAAGCATAAAAAGCAAACAGTACCTCGATTCTATATGGGAGAGAGAGAAGTGGCCACTGGAGAACTGGCCACAACATTTTTAAGGGGCCGTATAAAAATTGCGTTTTCGGCCGCATCGTGGCCACGTCCCCAGAGGTTGGTTATCTGGATCACATAAATGTTTCCGTAATTTCGCATTTTCTTAATTGCGATATTTATTGTAATTCTTTATAAAGAAAAATTTACAATCTACAACTTAACAAAAGAATTTCACGGTTTATAAATTGAAGCTCAACAAATTCTCTACGTGCATGTGCGAACGCAGAAAATCTGTCGTGGGAGGGGGGTTATACCCCGTCCAACAGACAGGTATCCTGCGGTAGCGAATGACCCCAGAATTTTCGTAGAGTTATAAGTTTGTAAATGCTGAAAATCTCCTAATTGCGATTTAAATTCTTTACATTGTATACTTTCGGTATTAAGCCCCCCTCCCCGCCCCGCTGACAGGATTTCGGAGTTTGCACCTGCCCGCAGTGAATTAGTTGAGTTGCAGTAGCTTATATACCTTGAAATTCTTTTGTTGAGTTGTATTGTAGATTACAAACATTTTTTATAAAGAATTACATTAAATACCGCAATTAAGAAAATACGAAATGACGGAAATTTTTTGACTCAGATAACCAACCTCTGGAAACGTGGCGACAAAGCGGTCAAAACACAATTTTTATACGGCCCCTTAAAATTTTTGTGGCTAGTTCTCAGCTTTGTCTTTGGCGAAAATCATGGAAATGTCTAAATTTCTTATTGAAAATGAAATATTAAGAAAAAATGTTTTGTGAACAAAAATAGTTGCTCAAGTAGTGGGAAATATAGCCACACGATATTTATTTATTGAGAACAGTTTTATGGCACTGAAATTGCAATGTGACCAGTACTCCGTATCGGTATGCGATGCTGTGTATCTTATCTTTCATGGAAGCATGAATTTGACCTCGCATTTCCTGGTTGTGCGGTTCATAATAAAATGACTGGATGTGAGAAGACTTCACAGCATTTTCACCACGTTGAATTAGCCTCAAATTGTCAGAAAAAAATGAAGAAATTGCGAAATTTGAGCACATTTCACAAACACATTGAAACGCCATGGGAATCGTCGAGGAACAGACATTTGTTCACGCCCAGCCCCATGTTGTGACGTCACACTTCCACGACGTATAATCTCGTCTAGCGACTCTCGCCCGTTTTCTTTAGTCAGCTATCAACTTGTTTCCTACCTACGTTTTATTTTCTGCTTGTTCGTATTATTATTATTATTATTATTATTATTATTATTATCTTAAATATTTTCGTTAATGCTTTGTCTCATTACATATGTTAAACAAGGTGTATCCCAGTATAGAAAAGGAAAATAAGCACAACAACTTATAGCCAAAGTTTATCTGCCTTTGCTAATTTAAAACGATAATGAAAATTTTGTTCAACAACAAAGTTTTCCTAACACTTCTTTTTCATGAAATAAACAGTGAATTTTAAACACCCAAAGATTGTTTAAATAACGAGACAATATTTTGTTTCTCGCTTTTTGTTTTATTTTAAATTAATTTTTCAATACCACAAATAACTTGTGGCATCGATATAAATCTCAGTTTGAAAAAGCAAACTAGATATTCAGTAGGTTTAAATAGACGTACTGTACGCATATATATCGTACGTGAAACTTCAAACTTTCTCAACTACGATAGAGCTTTGGGAATTGCTTGTTTCAGGTTTACGTTACACTGATAAAAGCAAATGCTGAAATTCAACCACGTAATGGATCGGTTTTTAATGTAATGGTTTTTATTCCTTGTAGCATCTGGTTTTTATTCACAAATTTACCGTGCAGAATCAGGTGAAGTATTTAAAAAATTATTAGGCTTGTAGTTGACCTAGTTGATGGTCTCTAGGTTGAGAACCAATATGGAAAGGTATCTAACCTAATATCAAAGAGTGGTACATGATTATGCAATACAGAAATGGAGAAAGATTGATTTCAGACAAGAATCTCGAAGGTTCATCGTGCCTAAAGAAGCATTTAACTCAGATTGTGATTTCAGACAGAAATCTTAGCAACGAAATGAAAATTATAGAATTACAGTTCAGTTCATAAGCATTTCAAAAAATATTTGTGACTTTTCAACGTATCAAATATTTTGTTTAATTTAGGATTTTGTTTTTAACTTTACTAAATACTCATATCTTTACAGCCTCAAAATTTCACGTTACATAACCTGGAGAGCGTGAGGAAGCGGCAAGACCTTGGTCAGGATGGCTTCGATGATATGATCGAACTAATGTATGTTTTTAGTTTATACTTTTCCTATTATCTTTTTCTTTCTTTTTGTTTTAATGCGTGAGACATATTTATTCATTATGAAATATGATTTTAAACTGAAATATCAATACAACCGATGAGGCATTACATTATGCATACATGAGATTCTTCCGCGGATTTGCGGAATTCCGTTTTTTTGTCATCATTTGGGTAATACTCGAGATCGATGCAAACTGAAGAGAAATTTCGGAGGATTATTTAGGAGGATGGGGGGAAGGCGTCGTTTTTTGACCTAGGGATGGTATTTTGTTTTTCAAAACTTTCGAAAACGGAAGTTGAACGGATTGAAATTTTTTCCCGTAATCGTGATTTCTTTTTCTCGCGATGTTTCTTCTGCACAGTATTATTGTTAAGTATAATTTTATTCCACAAATACACTGACCGGAAAAAAAAATCCCAACACCACGAAAAAATAGTTGTATAGGAATGAAATGGCGGCAATACATTTGTATAGGTAACATATTTAACCGATTAAGGTTTCAAGATCACAGCTTATTGTAAGCGCGAGAAGAGCCATTTTAAATGTGAAATGCTGGTACATTAATAACCGGTGTAACCGCCAGAATGTTGAATGCAAACACGCAAACGTTCATGCATTGTGTCGTACAGGTGCTGGATGTCAGTTTGTGGGATGGAGTTCCATGCCTGTTGCACTTGCTCGGTCAATAAAGGGACGGTTAATGCTGGTTGGGGGTGACGCTGGAGTTGTCGTCCAATGATGTCCCATACGTGCTCGATTGGTGAAAGATCTGGTGATCTAGCAGGCCACGGCAACATGTCGACACTCTGTAGAGCATGTTGGGTTACAACAGCGGTATGCGGGCGAGCGTTATCCTGTTGGAAAACACTCCCTGGAATGCTGTTCATGAATGGCAGCACAACAGGTTGAATCACCAGACCGACGTACAACTGTGCCGTCAGGGTGCGTGGGATAACCACGAGAGTGCTCCTGCTCTCATAGGAAATTGCTCCCCAGACCATAACTCCAGGTGTAGGTCCAGTGTGTCTTGGCCGCAGACAGGTTGGTTGCAGGCGCTCACCTGGCCTCCTTCTAACCAACACACGGCCATCACTGGCACCCAGGCAGAACCGGCTTTCATCAGAAAACACAACAGATCTCCACTCCGTCCTCCAATGAGCTCTAGCTTGACACCACTGACGTCGCAAACGGTAGTGGTTTTGAGTAAGTGGAATGCACGCTACAGGGCGTCTGGCTCGGAGCTGTCCTTCAAGTAACAGAGTTGTAACAGTTCGTTGTGTCACTGTGGTGGCAACTGCAGCTCGAATTGCTACCTCAGACGCGGTATGATGCGCCACGGCCATACGCCGTACACTGCGGACTTCCCTCTCAGTAGTGCCCCGTGGCCGGCCAGAACCCGGTCTTCTTGAGGCAGTACCTTCCCTTGACCACCGCTGCCAACAATCATGCACAGTGGCTACATTCCTGCCAAGTCGTTCTGCAATATTGCGGAAAGAAAATCCACCTTCTCGCAGCCCTATTACACGACCTCGTTCAAACTCCGTGAGCTGTTGATAATGTCTTCTTCGTCTTCTTTAAAGGCACTCTTGACTAACATCAACACCCTACGTCGAATCTCAACGATAACTAACGCTCACGAACGTTACAGCGCGTATTTACAGCAAACCTGCTTTGCATGTTCCGAGGGGCGCTACTAGTGCCACACGTATGCGCTGAGCGCGAAATTTGCATAGACGTCATCTTAAAGATGTACTCTCACCGCCTACCAACTGTCGTTTATCTAACACAATCCCTTCTTGGTGTTGGGATTTTTTTTTCCGTCAGTGTATTTGCATGTTAGCTTGAAAACGGAAGTTAGCGCGAAAATTTCCCTGTGATCTTCACGCATGAGATTCTTTAGTGGATTCGAAAAATTCCGCAATTTCCATCGTCATTTCGATGGTTTGCGAGATCGATGCAGAACTGAACAGAAATTTGGGATGGATTGGTGGTGGGGAATTCTGACTTAAAAACTTTTGGAAACTGAAGTTAGACGGAGTGACTGTTGTTTCTGTAATCGTAATGCTTTTTTCTCGCAATGTTTCTTCTACCCAGTATAGTATTGTTAAATATAATTTTATTCTGTAAATATTTGTTTTGCAGCTTCAAAATTGAGGAAAACTTTCTTAAAACGGAAGTCGGACAGAGCGTAGATTTCGGCCATAGTCGTAATTTTTTTCTCCGCGATGTTACATTTATCTTGTGTTATTGTTAAATGTAAAATATATATATATATATATATATATATTGAATACAGTGATGTGCTCCACCTTAATATTTACATAATAGATTTCAGTGAACGATTTTGTCTTGCTCACACTGCATTATTTTCAAGCTGTTTCGCAGCACGTTCTTATTTTTCACCCGTGCGTTTAAAAAGTTCAGCTTTTTTTTTACCTTCATCAGTCTCGTGTGTGATTATGACCACCTACCTACCTAATAAGCTGTATAGGGGATCCACTTTAGCCTGCAAAACAACGACCATTCGGCGAGACATCGACTCGATGAGGTGGCGATAGGTATCCTGGGGTATCTGGTCAACAGCAGATCTTTCAGTTCCCGTGCATTTCGGGGTGGTGGTGATTTAGCGCGAACCCGCTTTTCCAAGTCGAACCACAAATGTTCGATTGGGTTCATGTCAGGTGAATTTGGAGGCCAGGGCATTGACAGAAAGTAACGAGCATGTTCCTCGAACAACTCCTTGACGATTCTGGCAGTGTGGCATGGCGCATTATCCTGTTGGTAATGGCCATCACCTGCAGGAAACACAGTTGCCATGAATGGGAAAACTTGGTCCCCAACGATGTCCAGATACCAGACAGCTGTCAGGGATTGTGCTATTGGGATAATCGGGCCTAAAGTGTCCCACGAAAAACATCGTCCACAGCATAACGCCGCCGACGCCGGCCTGTTTCCGCGCAACAGTGCATCCAGGTGCCATAGCATCCGTTGGTAATTGGCGTATCCGCGCTCGGCCGTTTACGTGATGTACCAGGAACCTTGATTCATCAGACCAAGTCACTTTCTTCCAATCATCCACGATCCAATCTCGATGATCTTAGGCCTGTTTCATGCGTCGTTAGCGATGACATGTAGTGAGCATGGCGACCCAGCTGGATCTTCGGCTACGCAGGCCCATGCGCAGAAGGCTGCGATAAACTGTGTGCTGTGACACATTGCCCTGATGACCACTGTTGTAGCTGCGGGTGATTTGTCGCAGTGTGGCCCTGAGGTCGCAGTGAACAATGTGCGACAGTCTCCGCTCCCCTCTGGCATCAATGAGCCGCGGACGACACACGGCTAGACGGCGGTTCGTCGTTTGGCCATCTGTGCACCACTTTTGATACGTACTCACTACACCGGCACGTGAACAACCCACAAGCCGCGCCGTTTCCGTGATTGCAATTCCAAGGCGCGGTGCCGTCCCAATTTGTCCTTTGTCAAACTCCGATAAATCGGCAGCTTTTCCAGTTCTGACTCCGAACACTCTTCTAACCGAAAGCCGGTCCTCGGGTTTGTATATATACACTGCTGGCCACACAAAATGCAACACCAAGAAGGACACGAGATAGCAAAGCCAGATTTACTGGACACATAAGAACAGATACAAAGATGAAACGATTAAGCTTACAGGACCATGCGACTTGCGGAACACGCAGACATCAATAGTTCGTGTGGTCCCCACATGGCTGAAAATAACGGCCGCTACACGCCGCGGCATCGAACGAAAGAGGCTTTGGATGTGAGCTTGGGGTATGTCGGTCCAGGCTGCTTCCACACGTCGCCACAGTTCATCAGGCGCAGCCGTGGGTGGCGCTTGCCGGGCCACTCGGTTGCCGATCAGCGATCACACGTGTTCGATGGGCGACATATCGGGAGAACAGGCTGGCCACGGCAGCAGTGACACCTGGTGGGCCGTGAAGATTTATTACACGATGCATGCCACGTGCGGGCGCGCATTGGCCTGTTGAAACGTGGCCGCTGGCAGGTCTTGCAGGTAAGGGAGGTTTACATACTCCAAAACGTCGGAGATGTAGCGGTGGCTGTTTAGTGTACCGGCGATGCGTACTAGAGGGGTGCGGGTGTTATATCCAATTGCGCCTCAAACCATAACGCCAGGCGACGTACCGGTATGGCGATGCATAATGCAGGCGTCCTATAGTCTCACGCCGCGTTTCCGCCACATGCGGATCCGACCATCGTGGTGTTACAGGCAGAAGTGGGATTCCGTAGTCCAGGTGCGGCGTTCAACGGCCCACTGCCGCCGCACTTGCCGGTGGTGTAACGTCAATCGTAATCGGAGCAAAGGGCGCCGTGCGACAAGTCACCGCTCCTGTAAACGACGTCGAACGGTACGTGCTGACATAGGTTGTTGCGCAACACCTCCTAATTCCTGCGCTAACGTTCGTGATGTGGCGGTGCGAGCCGTCAACGCCCGCCGCACAACATGCCGGTCCTCTCGTTCGGTGGTGTGCCTCGGCTGCGGCAATCGCTCACGTCGGTCCGTCCGTCCCTACTGCACCCACCGAATCCATACTTGCCTGACTGTGTCTGGATGTCGTCCCACACGGGCGCCAATGTCTCGGTACGATAAACCAGTGTCGCGATAAGCCACTATTCGTCCTCTTTGGAACTCCGAAACGTGCTGGAATGAGTGCCGTATTCTGCGACGAGGCATCAGAAAGCTTCCCACGCACAGGTCCGGCAGCACAACACACTTCCACTACTTACATCCCGTCTTCTGTGCACCCTTCTTATAGTGCTTCTCGGTGGCGTGCCGGGCACACATGATTTGCATATGCCCTGCAATGCTAATCGTTTGTATGTCGTCTCGCGGGTGACGCATGCTGCGAATTTCAGGCCAATCGGATGCTTCCTTCTTGGTGTTGCATTTTATTTGGCCTGCAGTGCATATACCGCTCTGATCTTCACTTGCTCCAAGCGCACTCATTCCTCTAGGCTGGGGGTGGTCATAATGGAATGGTTCATCGGTGTATTTCAATAATAACTTTAAAAAGGAGTAAAAATCAAAAGCTGCGTTCAATTTCCATATTTTCTATGAACCAAAATTGGCATGATTGCCGAAAGAAAAAGTTTTGGTGATTAACGTACTGAATTTGTTACATATTAGGCGTGGTAATTTAATTTCTGCCGCCCCGGTGGCGCAGTGGTTTGAGCACTGGTTTCTGATATTTATCGTCCGAGACGGGTCCAGGTTCTAATCCCGGTGAGGCATGTATGTTGTGTTTGTGTTTCGGCACTGGCTCTCTCCCTTCCCTGGAACAAGTGGCACTAAATTAGGGACGGGCTTATTGAGTTGCTCATCGTGGTCGTTAAACCTTCAATCAAATAATAATACTAATTTAATTCCCAGAACGGTCGCGTCGCGAAGCGGGCAGAATCGCGTGACTATGCGTGTGTGGACATGTTTCAAGTAGTTTTCACACAGTATTTATTAGAAGAAAGATACAGGAGATGTGCTTGAATAAATCATCTCAAATGATGTATGACAAAAAAAATATTCACAAATGCTTGTAGCTTACGCTACTGCTTATTTACACGGTTCTGTACATTGATGATAGTAAAAAAACAGTTAATTACACTCGAGTGTCTGGTGAGGCAACAAAAGTCTCTGACAAAGCAAAGAATAGGAACAATTCAGCTTGAAGAGCGTTATACAATATTAATTTTGCACAGTATTGATGCAAGGAATAATACAGAATTCGAGCTTGCAGACATAGATTCAAAAGACAGGTGATGAGAAATTAACAGAATGTGCAGCTTGCGCTACGTTAATTACAGGATTCGGTGCAACGTTTGCATGACAACAGTTAAGTGCAGTAGAAATCTGGCGAGGCAATATGAATCTCTGGTAATACAGAGAGTAAAATCAATCCAGAATGATGAGCACTATAGAGTATAAATTTTACACAATATTGATGAAAAAAAAAAAGTTCTGACCGAAAGGTGATACATTGTGGGTGACCTGGAAAACCAGGAGGTTGCAGGTGATCAAGGGACAAACATGAAATGCATGCGTTAACCGTAGGCCAGTAGAGCTACTCCTGAGTGAACAGTTGCGAAATCAATGTAAGGCTGTGTGTAAGTTTTGAGGTAAAAATGAGTGATAGAAATTTTGAACAGCACATTAACATCAAATTCTGCGTGAAGATCGGTAAAAGTGCTACCGAAAAGTTAGAGCTATTGAAAAATGGCATATAATGAAAAAGTAAAGTGTCTTTGAGTGGCATAAGAGCCGAAAAAAGCACGCGTGTCGCGCTCGCAGTTCAAGACCTTGCGTGCTTTTTTTTTTATTTTTTTTTTTTCGATACCAAGGTTCATCATGAATTCGTTGAACAGGAAGAAACGGTCAGCCAACAATACAACACTGGTTTCCACAAATTAAGCAAGAAATGGAAAAATCCTGATAACTCGAAAAGTATGCAACCGATTCGGATGAAATTTGGTAGTAAGTTTTATCAGACCAAAGCTACAAGAAAAAAAAAAAAAACGTCAGAACATATATGAAGCATTTTGTATGAGGGATGCAAATATTAGAATACAGAAATATAGGTATCAATATTTAATAGGAAAAGGTACGTCAATACAGAGTGTGGTTACCCCAAACAGCAATACAGGCCCGACAGCTATGTCCCATGCTGTTAATTATGCTGTCGAGCAGTTCCGTGGGTATCTGCATCCATTGCTCGATCAGAGCAGTGCGGAGCCCCTACAGGGTTCGGGGTGGGGGCTCGGAGGCCAGCAACATGCTTCCCGAAAATATCCCACACATGCTTAATGGGATTCAAATCGGGAGAGCGTGCTGGCCACTCCATACGTACTATATTTTTTCTGTTCCAGGTACTGGTGCACGCCGCGAACTGTGTGTGTGTGTGGGGGGGGGGGATTATCCGCCTGCAGTACAAAAATATCGCCAATTGTGGCTGCGTACGGACGAACAAATAGGGTCCAGGATGTCGTCTCTATACCTCTGAACATTGAGGTCTCCATGTGGAAGCACATAGAGGTCGGTACGGCCGCCTAACGATATGCCTGCCCACACCAGAACACTACAACCACCATAGGTGTCACGTTCCTGGATATTAGAGGGAAGATAGCAAGTACCGGCCTCTCTCCGGATGTAAACTCTGCGAGAATCTCTCTGTAAACAGTGTAGCCACTTAGTAGTTAACAGAACGGACCCCCACTGATTTTGACTCCAGTTCACATGCATTCGTGCCCAAATGAAACGTTCCCTCCGGTGGCGGGAGATGAGGTGGCACGCATAATACCGGTCGCCGAACATATCTTACTCCTTCATGTAACATTCTGCGTACCGTCGAAGCTGATACCTTCCGTCCGGTGGCTGCCGCAAGCACAGATCTGAGATGAGTCGGTGTAGCCGTCCTGTTCCGCCGTGCGCCACAAATACCGGTCATCCGCGGAGGTCGTCGCCGTTGGCCTACCTTAGAACTGCTACCATCTTGCGACGTCCGCATGCCGTTGCCCTGCTTAGAGTCGGCCTATCGCCTTTTGCATAACTCCGCTAGTAAATGACGTCTCGAAGTCATGTAAACAAAATTGCTCTATCGAACACCGCCGCACATGAATTGGCGACTCCCTCCGAAACAACTGTTTTTTTAAGGTCTTGCGCATTTGCATAAGGCGATAGCAGCGTAACTCATTTGTTTTCCGTACATCGATGCTGTATGCCTTCGTCCATAACATATGCAAATTTCGTGCAATTTGAACTATATTTCGCCCAATTATCTCGATTTTTTTTGGTTTGTTGCTTAATTTATGGAAATCTGTGTATTTAGAGGTGTTGAGAAAGTTATGGAATTCTGGGGCGAAGGAAAAGAGCTGAACTGTGGCCTGACAAAGCCCCAAGCTGTGATGGGATCAATGTTCGCGACTTCCTGGCTAAGAAATTAATTACCAAATTGGATCATCCACCCTATTCACCTGACTTAGCTCCTTGAAATTTCCGGCTCTTCCCCCAAAATAAAACTGCCATGAAAGGACGAGACTTTTAGACATTTTTGATATGCAGAGTAACGTAACAAAAGGAAAAGTTTATTGCAGAAACAGAGTTCCAGGTACATTTCCAGCAACGGCAATAGCGTTTAATTGCATAGCTGCGAAAGGGGATTAATTACTTGGAAGGTGACAGTAGCCGCTAGCGCAGAGGTACGCACACAGTTTTTGTACAGGTACATTCAGCGAAATAAATTGTTACATCACGTATACCCGCAAAAATAATATAAGGTAGCGTCACCTTTGCCTTGAATGAACGATTGCTCGCAAAGTGGACTATGCATCCTCATGCGGTTGCATATCAGATCGGGCAAAACAGTAATCCCACAATTCGCTGCACTTCGAACATAAACTAAATTCAAAAGTTACTCGATCGCTTTGGTATATATGGTATATTAATTTACATTTGACACGTTCAGAATTTAACAACTGCACTGTAAAAGCTAAAATATTCGTGTTTCCCTCTTTTTTACGCTTTCCAACCGTAGGTTGAAGAAACGTATATGCTCCAGCTTTGTCCGTCCGTCCGTCTGTCCGTCCGCCCGCAGGATAACTCACGTAAAAATAGATCGATTTCGATGAAATTTTAGTATGTAGTAGGGGACCACCTGGGAAGGAACCCTGTTCAAAATGGGTGAAGTGGGGTTAAAGGTCACGACATAGGAGCAGGATTTATTCCATTGCCCTTATGCGTCATAACTTGCGTAAATACGGTTCGATTTCGATGAAAGTTTAGTATGTGTTAGGGGACCCCTAACGACTAACCCTATTGAAAATGGACGAAATGGGGTCAAAGGTCAGGACATAGGATCGGGATCTATTCCATCGCCCTTATCCCATACTATTAAAGGAGCAATTATTGTACACTGACGGAAAAAGAAATCCCAACACCAAAAAAGGGTTGTGTTAGATAAACGACAGTTGGTAGGCGGTGAGAGTACATCTGTAAGATGACGTCTATGCAAATTTCGCGCTCGGCGCATGCGTGTGGCGCTAGTAGCGCCCCTCGGAACACGCAAAGCAGGTTTGCTGTAAATACGCGCTGTAACGTTCGTGAGCGTTAGTTATCGTTTAGATTCGACGTAGTGTGTTGATGTTAGTCAAGAATGCCTTTAAGAAGACGAAGAAGCCTTTATCAACAGCTCACGGAGTTTGAACGAGATCGTGTAATAGGGCTACGAGAAGGTGGATTTTCTTTCCGCAATATTGCAGAACGACTTGGAAGGATTGTAGCCACTGTGCATGATTGTTGGCAGCGGTGGTCAAGGGAAGGTACTGCCTCAAGAACACCGGGATCCGGCCGGCCACGTGGCATTACTGAGAGCGAAGACCGCCGTGTATGGCGTATGGTCGTGGCGCATCGTACCGCGTCTGCGGCAGCAATTCGAGCTGCAGTTGCCACTACAGTGACACAACGAACTGTTACAACTCGGTTACTTGAAGGGCAGCTCCGAGCCAGACGCCCTGTAGCGTGCATTCCACTTTCTCCAAACCACTACCGTTTGCGACGTCAGTGGTGTCAAGCTAGAGCTCATTGGAGGACGGAGTGGAGATCTGTTGTGTTTTCTGATGAAAGCCGGTTCTGCCTGGGTGCCAGTGATGGCCGTGTGTTGGTTAGGAGGAGGCCAGGTGAGCGCCTGCAATCAACCTGTCTGCGGCCGAGACATACTGGACCTATACCTGGAGTTATGGTCTGGGGAGCAATTTCCTATGACAGCAGGAGCACTCTCGTGGTTATCCCACGTACCCTGACGGCACAGTTGTACGTCGGTCTGGTGATTCAACCTGTTGTGCTGCCATTCATGAACAGCATTCCAGGGAGTGTTTTCCAACAGGATAACGCTCGCCCGCATACCGCTGTTGTAACCCAACATGCTCTACAGAGTGTCGACATGTTGCCGTGGCCTGCTAGATCACCAGATCTTTCACCAATCGAGTACGTATGGGACATCATAGGACGACAACTCCAGCGTCACCCCCCAACCAGCATTAACCGTTCCTGTATTGACCGAGCAAGTGCAACAGGCATGGAACTCCATCCCACAAATGGACATCCATCACCTGTACGACACAATGCATGAACGTTTGCGTGCTTGCATTAAACATTCTGGCAGTTACACTGGTTATTAATGTACCAGCATTTTCACATTTAAAATGGCTCTTCTCGCGCTTAGAATAAGCTGTGATCTTGAAACCTTAATCGATTAAATATGTTACCTATACAAATGTATTGCCGCCATTTCATTCCTATACAACTATTTTTTCGTGGTGTTGGGATTTTTTTCCGTCAGTGTATGTATGCAAATTTTATTTTGAAAACGGCTCTAAGGATTTTGATGAAAGCCGTTAACCTACCGTTTTCTGGTAATAGAAACCGAGTTAGCTTGATCTCGACTTTAGGAACATTTGTTTAGTGGGTTAAATAACCACCCCGAATTACCACATTTTTAGTGTCGTGGCGTCGTTCAATTAGATTTTGGCTCGCGGTCACGCCATCTGTCTCATTACGTCACGCATTGTGTGCGTATGTCCGTCCGCACGATAACTTGCGTAAAAATCGTTCGATTTCTTTGACATTTTAGTATGTGGTAGGAGAGTACCTGGGAAGGAACCCTATTGAAAATGGGCGAAATGGGGTCAAAGGTTAGGACACAGGAACGGGATCTATTCCATAGCCCTTATGCATCATAACTTACGTAAAAAAGCTTGGATTGCGACAAAACTTTATCATGTTATTTCGGAGGTATACTGAACCGGTTGTGTTGAATATAATCGAAATGGGATCAAAGGTCAGGGCACAGGACCGAGATTTATTCCACAGCCATTATCCTCATAACTTGAGTGATAACTTGAGTAATGATTTCTGGTATGTTGGAAAGCGTATCATAATCAATGCATTGCATGAATTTACTAACTTGTTTACGCTTTCCAACCGTAGGTTGAAGAAGCGCGTATATGCTCCAGCTTTGTCAGTCTGTCTGTCGGCACGATAACTCGTGTAAAAATGGTTCGATTTCGATGAAATTTTAGATGTGGTAGGGAGACCACTTGGGGACGAACGCTGTTGGAAGTGGAGTCAGAGGTCAAGACACAGGAGCGGGATCCATTCCCTAGCCCTTATGCGTCATAACTTACGTAAAAATGCTTGGATTGCGACAAGACTTTATTATGCTGTTCCGGAGGTACGCTGAATCGTTGAATATAATCAAAATGGGGTCAAAAGTCAGGACACAGGAGCGAGATTTATTCCACAGCCATTATCTTCATAACTTCAGTAATGATTTTTGGTATTTTGGAAAGCGTATCACAATCAATGCAGTGCATGATTTTACTAACTTGTTTTAAATAATAATACTCCGGCATATATTTGCCAGTAAAGCAACTGTGGAGCGATGACACTTAACTGCAGGAAGTTCATCGTTTCTTAAAAGGTAAAGAGAGGTCTGTGTGTTTTTGTTTCTGTTAGTGGCTTGCTTTTGTGTCACCATGTCCAAGTTTTGTTAAACGGGTCACAGATGTAATATATATTCGCAGACAGATATTGATAATCCGTACATCAGAAATTTGGAATTTTTCAAATTTCAGCTTTCAGAAGAATGCAACGAAATTAAACATATACGCAATTTTAGAAGTCGTGTCGCACCAGAAGCGTCAGTGCATTGCAAAATTCCCTACATTTGCCTGCAGCGTGAATGTAATAAAAATTTAATTTGCACTGTTAAAGGGTGAACAAACCCTGCTTTCCCTGTAGTCCTAAAATTAGTTTGAGAACTAAACGCTACAAGTCAAAGGCGCTGCAATTCCAAGCCTCCCAATTAGCAGTCAGTGGTCAAGCTTATTCTCTTGTACTCTGACTTAAGCTTTGGTAAAATCTTCTGTGTGATGCTTCCTTTGAGGGGGAAAAGTATGTGTGTAGTTATACCACAAATTACTTTTTCAGCGCTTATCTTTTGTTAGAAAAACTTCTTTCGCGCTGAACTTCAAATCTCTATTGTTAATTAACGTGTGAGAACAGTTATTTATAAAGTGGCATTACCAACTGGTCAGCATGGTTTAAAATAATATTTTTGAATTGCAGGCAAGAAATTGTTCTCATTTTAATAACTGAAAAGTACATGTGACTAAGGAATGTTGGACGAATTTTAAAAGTGAAGGCTCTGCTTAAACTAAGTTCCAGACTGAAGTAATAACATTTTAATTCCACTTAAACTCTAGGATAACGTAATGAGTTAGTGAAAATACACTGAGAGCAACCGGGATTTCTGTATAATTAGGATGGGAGACACTAGTTACAGAGGAACTTCACTGGAATCCCAAAACACCAAGCAGTTACTGTCCATTCATTACAATGTACCGTACAGACGAAAGGTGCTGTCTCTATAATTTCAGGTTAAATTAATTCAATGCAAAATTGAGTTGTTTATGCTGTAAACGGCACCCGAATGACATTCGAACAATAATAATCTTCGACTAGAAATTTTATTTTCTGCCGGATATCCTAGATTATTTCAAAGAGATCGAAAAATTTTGTACATTCCCCATTTCGGAAATACATTATCAGTAAATGAATGCCGATCTATTCCTAGAAATACAGTCTTAAGATAGAAAGTGAAAATTGGAAATTTTCCTGGGCTAGCATTTAAATACGTTGCATACTTTCCACACAGTATACTGGATACTGGGATGTAAGGTCAGGTGATGCGTAACATCACAGCCTCTCCTTGACAAATGTCAACCCCGCCTTCTCGTGGTGCATCCTGTTCCCACTAAAAGGGGCTCTGACGACCGCCAATAGCGGTATAACTATACCATCGGGATCAGAGGAAATGCTATCCCACACTCACCAACCCGCTTGGCCAGCGTGGTGAGTTATGGCCAAACACCTCCAAAATGACTCTACAACTTAAATCTTGGCCCTCAGTCTCCGGCAGCTGGAATGTACCTGGCCAAGGCAGCGGCCAGTGCGACATGAAGGCAGAGGGTGCTAAGAATCCCCGGAGGACCGGACTAGGCTGCCATTTGATGCTGACCTTGGCTACCTATAACGGACGCTCCCTATCTTCTGATTCAAGGCTACTTGAATTGGAAGAGGAACTACAAAGGATCAAGTGGGACATCGTCGGGCTAAGTGAGGTAAGGAGAAAAGGAGAAGATCTCATTGAACTGAAAAGTGGACATCTCTTCTATTATCGTGGGACAGATACTGGCAGAACTAGTGGTGTTGGATTTATAATAAACAAGAAACTGAAGGATAAAGTGGTAGAAGTTGAAAGTTCCTCTGACAGAGCTGCACGACTCGTTATCCAACTATCGAGAAGATACCAGGCTCAGATTATTCAAACTTATGCACCCACCACAAGTCATCCTGAAGAAGAAATTGAAGAATTTTATGAGGAAATTTGTCATCTAAATAATAAAGGTAAGCAGCACTTGAAGATAATTATGGGAGATTTCAATGCAAAAATAGGGCAACGGCAACAGAATGAAACTTCAGTAGGTAAATTCGGTCACGGCAACAGAAACCAGCGTGGAAATACTCTCGTTGAGTTTGCAGAGGCAGAAGGATTTTTCATCTTGAACTCCTTTTTCAAGAAAAAGCCACACAGGAAATGGACATGGAGACATCCAATTGGGACGACAAGTGAAATTGATTTTATTATGTGTAACAAAAAATTCGTCATCGAAGACTGCAGTGTGCTGAACAAGTTCAACACAGGTAGTGACCATAGATTGGTGAGATGTAAGATGCACCTCAACACTAAACTTGGAACGTGGCAAGCTCATAAGACAAACAAAATCTATTGACATAACCAACCTTAAAAAACACCATAATACCTTCAAGTTGGAACTGAAGAACAGATTCTCTGCTTTAGAAGGCCTAACATCGGAAGAAGTGGATATTTCGGAAGTTAACAGAAAAGTAACCAAAGCTCTAATGGAAACAGCAACAAAATTAGCTGGGTCTAAGAACAAGTTGCATGTGAACAAATTATCAGGAAAAACCAAAATGTTGATGCAAAAAAGAAGAGAGATGAGGACAACTAAAGAAGATGTGACTTCCAAAGTGGAATATATAGAGCTATGCAAGACAACACGAAAAAGTATCACTGAAGACGTAAGGAAATTCAACTGTGAGCTAGTGAGGAAAGCAATTGAAAACAACCAAAGCCTTAAGATAGCAAAGGGACATCTCAGTAAGGGAAGAAAACAGATTATGGCTCTGAGAAAAGAAGATGGTTCTATAACAAGAAATAGAGGCGAAATTTTGACAAGAGTGAAAGATTTCTACTCCAAATTATATGAAAGGGATGATACATGTACTCCAGACATCATGAAAGGTACCAGAGTTCTTCCAGTCCTCCCAGCAGAAGTTGCTCATGCAATCAAGAACATGAAGCGGGGGAAAGCTCCAGGAGAAGATGGAATTACTATAGACATCATACAAGAAGCAAGTGGAGAAATTGAAACAGTACTCGCCCAAATTTTCACTCGATGCCTTAATGAAGGGAAGATTCCTGAGGATTGGAACAACGCTACAATGATCCTGCTACATAAAAAAGGTGACATTGAGGATCTCAGGAACTACAGACCTATCAGCCTCCTATCGGTGGTTTATAAAATCTTCACTAAAGTTCTTTCACACCGCTTGAAGGTAACACTGGACATGGCTCAACCGAGAGAACAAGCTGGATTCAGGAGTGGCTACAGCACAATAGATCATATCCACGTACTGAGAGAACTAATTGAAAGAGCGAGGGAATATGAACTTCCATTGTGCATGGCTTTTATCGATTATGAAAAAGCCTTTGATTCGGTGAAACCATCAGCAGTTACCACGGCTCTGAAATCCTGCGGTATTGAAGATGCATACATTAATATTATTAATAACATCTATGAAAATGCAAGTGAAAAGATTCGGCTGTTTGAAAATACAACACACATAAAAATTGGAAAGGGAGTGAGACAAGGTGACACCATATCTCCGAAGCTCTTTAATGCCACATTGGAAAATGTCTTTCAATCACTGAACTGGGAAAACAAAGGGATAAAGATTAATGGAGATTATCTAACCCACCTTCGTTTTGCTGATGACGTAGTCATTTTTGCAACTACCCCATCAGAGCTGCAGAGTATGATCCAGGAACTTGCTGACAAGAGTAAAGAAGTGGGATTAAAAATGAACTTTCAGAAGACAAAAGTGATGTTCAATGCTTTTACAAGAAATGAAGATTTATCGATTGATGGAGAAAAACTGGAGATAACAGATACATATGTTTATCTTGGACAGCAGATATCAAGTGAGGGACACATTGATGAAGAAATTAATCGGCGTACAAAACTTGCCTGGAGAGCTTTTGGAAGAAACAGCATAATTTTCAAGAGCAATATGCCATTATGTCTTAAAAGAAAAGTGTTTGATCAATGCATCCTTCCAGTGCTTACGTATGGTGCAGAGACGTGGACCTTAACTAAAAGAGACATACAAAGGCTGCAGACAACTCAAAGAAGCATGGAGAGGTGCATGCTTGGTATAACCAGGAGAGATAAGAAGAGGAACTCGTGGATCCGAAAAATGACGAGAGTGGAAGACATCATGATCAGAGTTAAATCCCTGAAATGGCAATGGGCTGGACATACTGCCAGAAGGACAGACCATAGATGGACAGCCGAAATTTTAGATTGGATTCCAAGGGACAGGAAAAGACCCAGAAAAAGACCACATGGGAGATGGGTGGATGAAATTCGTAAATATGCGGGAGTGACATGGAGGAGACTGGCACAAGACAGACCGTTGTGGAGGAAACTTGGGGAGACCTTCGTCCAGCAGTGGATTGATAATGGTTGACAATAATGATGATGATGATGATGATACTGGAAGCAACTTCGGAACTATTAATAAAAAACAGCATGCAGGGTGTCCAGAAAGTCTGAAAGTAACACTCCTCCTGCTTTTTGAATTGCACTGAACTACAGCAGTTTTAATTTTTTTGAATTTTTTTTTTTTGCCTGTTTCTTATTAACTTGGACATACTAATTTCAAAATTTTTGCTCAGATTTGTCAATCACGTACAGTTTTTCTACAAAAATGAAATGTTTAAATCATTGGTTTATGAAAACAAAGGTTTGTTACTGATTTTATTCGATCGCATACAAAATGACATTGCCACTCAAAATTGATGTATGGCAGGTCTGAATATGAATCTGGTAACACCCTGTACAGGGGATATCAGGGCAGCAAACCATATTGAAACATGCTTTAAATATATCTGTACTTACCCCCTTGAACGACTTTTCCACTTTTGAGAGTCTTATCTGCACTGAACAAATGCCAATTAGTCGTTTGGTTTTATTGTAGTGTATGGTTGTTTTTGTGACAATGGCTGCTTTTGGTGCTTAACTGTCCGGACAGTTTCTGTTATATTTGTGTGATTTTTGTGACAATGGCTGCACTGGGTGCTTAACTGTCCGCACAGTTTCTGTTATATTTGTGTGGTTTTTGTGACAATGGCTGCACTGGGTGCTTAACTGTCCGGACAGTTCGTTATATATGTGTGGTTTTTGTGACAATGGCTGCGCTGGGTGCTTAACTGTCCGGACAGTTTCTGTTATATATGTGTGGTTTTTGTGACAATGGCTGCACTGGGTGCTTAACTGTCCGAACAGTTTCTGTTATATTTGTGTGGTTTTTGTGATAATGGTTGCACTGGGTGCTTAACTGTCCGGACAGTTTCTGTTATATTTGTGTGATTTTTGTGACAATGGCTGCACTGGGTGCTTAACTGTCCGGACAGTTTCTGTTATATTTGTGTGATTTTTGTGACAATGGCTGCACTGGGTGCTTAACTGTCCGGACAGTTTCTGTTATATATGTGTGGTTTTTGTGACAATGGCTGCACTGGGTGCTTAACTGTCCGGACAGTTTCTGTTATATATGTGTGGTTTTTGTGACAATGGCTGCACTGGGTGCTTAACTGTCCGGACAGTTTGTTATATTTGTGTGGTTTTTGTGACAATGGTTGCACTGGGTGCTTTACTGTCCGAACAGTTTCTGCTATATTTGTGTGGTTTTTGTGACAATGGTTGCACTGGGTGCTTAACTGTCCGGACAGTTTCTATTATATATGTGTGGTTTTTGTGACAATGGCTGCACTGGGTGCTTAACTGTCCGGACAGTTTCTGTTATATTTGTGTGGAGTTAGTTATTACAAAGCGACAACATCATGTTACGCTTTGTTGTGAAAGCCTGGAAAACAATCTGTGTATACAAAGTTTCTGTTTCTTGTCTGAATGAGACAGCGGAGAAGAGTCTACTCTGGGCATAGCAATGATGGTAAGTAAGCTAGCTTCAAGCGTGTCCTCAGCTCTGGACAGCATGGTTTTTGTGAAGAAACCATCAACGCTTATCAACCTATTCCACATCACAGAGGATATTTCGTCATCTATTGACACAGGATCACAAGTTGATGTTATTTACACTGATTTTGCTAAAGCTTTTGACAAAGTTCTTCATGGCATTTTACTGAAGAAATTGAACTGTCTGTGCCTCAGTGATAACTTGATGTCCTTGTTTAAGTCCTATCTCTTCAACCGATCTGTCTGTTATTTATAACAACCATGCTTCTGATCCCTATGTTGCCACATTTGTAATACCCCAAGGCTCTAATTTGGGACCACTCCTGTTTTCCATATACATAAATGACCTTCCTTTTTACATTGATGGCCCTTATCTCTTGTTTGCTGATGATCTCAAACTTTATCGCAATGTACAGACTCCTGATGACTGTCTTACTCCTCAAACTGACGTCAGTAACCTGCTTCAGTGGTGTACATTAAACCACCTCAACATCTCCAAGTGTCATGTCCTTTCCTTTCGCGGGAAAGAAACCCCAATTCTTTTTACTGCAAAGCTGGCTACTATACTCTTAGCCGGACAAGCGAAGTCCAGGACTTGGGAGTCACGTTTGATTCAAACTCTGACTTCCAAAGTCATATCAAAAGAACTGTACGTTCAGCGTACAGAAATCTTGGATTTATCATGCGATATTCCAAGTATTTCTCGAATACTCAGACACTTATTCGCATTTTTGAGACTACGGTAAGATCTTCACTGGAATACACAGTGCGTCAAAGGTTTTTAAGACTGGCGCTAGATTTCAGCCTACGGTGGCGTTACCAGTGTAATCGCGAATGCGTTATAAACCGTGACCATCTGCTTGCTTTCTGCCAAAAGTACTGCGCAGTTGTTAAAGTAACTCAAACGAAACGGCCGTTTATTAGAGAAGTAAAATTTTTTTCATGTAGAATTATTAAGATGGAACAAAAGGCTGTTATTAAATTTATTGCAAAACTTGGTAAAAGTGCTTCGGAGACGTACGAAATGATGAAACAAGTTTACGGTGAGTTTTGTTTAAGTAGATCAAATGTTTTCCTGTGGCACAAACGTTTTTTGGACGGAAGAGATACGCTAGAAGATGATAAGCGTACCGGAAGACCAAGTTCATCTAGGACACCTGAGATTATTAAAAAAGTGCGTGATTTCGTGGCAAACAATCGATGTGCGTCACTAGGAATGATGGAAGAGTCTTTAAACATCAACAAAGAAACGATTCGAACCATCCTGCATGAAGATTTGGGCAAAACAAAAGTCTGTGCTAAATTTGTTCCACACACGTTAACCAATGAACAAAAATCAAGGAGAAGTGCACATTGCAGAGACATCATTTCAGCCGCTGAAAATGATCCAAACTTCCTAAAATCGATTGTTACAGGTGAACATGGTGTTTGCAATATGATCCTAAACCAAAGCGACAAAGTGCGGAATGGAAGTCAAAAAACTCACCACAAGCCGAAAAAACAAGAAGAGTTCCATCGAAAATCAAAACCATGCTCATTACATTCTTCGATAGTAAGGGTATCCACAAAGAATTTGTTCCAAGTGGACAAAAAATTGCTGGGGAGTTTTACTTAAATGTTTTGAGGCGTTCGATGGGCAGAATTTGTCGCATTCGTCCAGAATATCGGGATGAAAACAGTGGGTGTTTGTTGCACGATAATGCACCCCTTCACACCTCACTTCTTGTTCGTAGATTTTTGGCAAAAAATAACGTCTGTGTGTGTTGAATCATCCACCGTATTCGCCTGATTTAGTACCCTGCGACTTTTCTTTATTCCCAAAACTTAAAATTATGTTAAAAGTGTGTTATTTTGATGATATTTCGACCATACAAAGAGCTTCGACGCGTGCTTTGGAGGCAATTCTGCAAAGTGAACTGGAAGAGGCATTCGAATCATTATTAAATCGCTGTAACAAGTGTATTGAAGCCGGAGGGACTTATTTTGAATAACAAACCAAAACAAATTATAATTTCTTGTTTCTATTTCATTTTACAGACCCAGTCTTAAAAATTCTTTGCCCACACTGTGTATGCGGCAATCATTTGGAGCCCTAGCCATGTAACTCTAGTAAATGAAATCGAGAAAGTTAAAAACAACAACAACTTAAACACATTTTTTACAGATCGACGGTGTTTATATAGCGGACATCCCGACGGCTGACCTTCTGACATTTTTCAAGATAACCTCTCTGCAATCGAGAAGGAAGGCTCTCCAACCCGTACGGCATCATCAATGGAGAGATTGATGATGCTCAAATTGTAAACCAATTAAAGTTTCCGTGTCCCACGTTTATGGAAGACAAAAAATGAAATATTTGCAGTGCCATTTTGCAGAACTGATGCTAGAAAATATTATCCGTCATGTAAAATGTACAGGCTTCACAACTCCCTTGAAGAATGTCCGGATATTTTGATGTAAGTAATAATTTTTTCCATAAAGCATGCTTTTTTTTTTTGGTTGAAGGTTTAACGACCACCGTGAGCAACTTAATGGGCTATAAGCAGTCGCCCGTCCCTAATTTAGGGTCACTGGTTCCAGGGAAGGGAGAGAGCCAGTGCCGTAAGACAAACACAACATCCATGCCACACCGGGATTCGAACCCGGACCCCGTTCGGACGAATGATCAGAAGCCATCGCTTAGACCACTGCGCCACCGGGGCGGCAAAGCATGTTTTGCAGCACTGTAAATATCCCTTGGTAATTATCACTGTAAATATAACTATAGCAATTCCAGTATAACTAGATATACCAACTGTATAGATGTGCTTACAAATAAATAAATAAATAAATAAATAAATAAATAAATAAATAAATAAGCTTACAATGAGAACAAAGAATGTCTTACGGGAGAGTTGATTGATCCAGAAAAGATTATCTTGTGTCATTTGCGTATGAAACTTGGCTTAAAGAAACAGCTAGTGAAAACCTTGTACGAGATGGAGACTATTTCATATTTTTGTGAAAAAAGTTTCCAACACTGTCGGTCAGCAAGTTCAAAGAAAGCATATTTGTCAAACCAGACGTAAGAAAACTAGTTCAGGACGAGAATTTTTGAAACTCAGCTCTTTAACAAAAAAAAAAAAAAGCAAAAAAAAAAACCATGGATTTCTTTCAAAGGTGTCGTAGAGGTCTTAGGCAACGACAAAGACCAAAACTGCAAAAACTCATAAACACGATTTTGAGGAAGTTCAAAGCATTTGAATGTAACGTAAGCTTCAAAGCAAATTTCCTATATGCTTATTTGGACTACTTACGGTAAGATCCCGAAGCTTTGAGATAAGAGCAACGTGAAATATTTCTCCAGGTTATAAAAAAGATCAAGAGAAGGTACCAAGGCAAGTGGAGTGTTGACATAGTGGGTGACTACTACTAGATGTTGCACAGTTCTCACTCCACAATTGACGCATAACCAGAAACGTAAGTAGTGCAATTTTGAAGTTAAAAGAGGAGCTTTTACAAGGGTCAAACTCAATAGATGCAAGAAAGAAAAAAAGTATGTTTTAAATGTAATAAATATATTTATTCAACAATTAAATGTATTTTGCTACATATTCCCCATTTGATAGCGTACTATTTTACAGATACTCGCCTAAAGTGGTACACCATTTTCTAATAAAAACAACAACAAAAAAACCTCACGTGATAGAGAAACTAAAATTATGTTTGCAACCAGCACTTCAAACATGTGCAGCATCTGCCAAAATAACTCAAACAATTTTTAATATGTAAAAATTTTGTACTCCTGAGCTATTAGTCCCACAAGTAGCTAGGGTCGCTGTTTAGATCTTCCTTCTTAGCTTAATTCTATCCTTTGTCTTCTCTCTTTAAATTGTTTTTCTTAATATGATTGAGGAGGTAATTTTTCCATCTCAACTGAGAAATTGTTTTATAATCACGCAATTCTGTTTGATTGTAGAAGCCACCTACGGGAATATGCGGAAGCATAGTTTTACGTCGTGGGCGTATCATTATTAATGGAATCATTCATGCAAATAACTACAACATGCGAAATATAACCTTTCTCTTTATTTTAAATATATTTTTTGCTGTGTTTCTCATGTAGCAACAAAAACTTCCCAAGTTAAATTTTTAGGTTCAGTGTTTTATATAAATATTTTACTAATGTTGTAAATGGGATCTTATAATAAACGATCGCGAATTTTTAAATACTGCATGGTAATGAAAGTGTCATTCATGTGATATTCAAACCAAAGGCTTCTGTATCATTAGGCTTGCACTGTAAATTTTAGTTTCCTTTCAAATGTGACTGCAGAATTATTTTAAAAATATCTGAAACAAAATACAAATTTCCTGTTTTCTACTTTCTAGTGACCTGAATGAAGCTTCGTTGTTGTGGAATTTGAAAATTCGTTACGATAAAGAAATGATTTATGTAAGTTCATTTTGACTTTACAGCTTTTTGTTTTTGTTGTTGTAGGCTACAAAACTAATTTTCAGAAGATGCTGAAGACAAAATTTTATGTAGTTTTGAAGATTTTATACAGAGATTCATGACTTATATATGTATTACATTGTTAGAAAGTAACCCGAAAGAAGGTGCAATGAAACAATCTTATGAATGAGAATGTTACGTAAACAAACATTTATTTTACGAGTATGTTCATCTAATTTTATTACCAACTGTTTCTGTTTAATTTATCTGCTTTTTATATGGAAATCATATAGTACTGACAGTTATATGTGTTGAAGTTAGTTCGTTCTTCCTAGTCTGAAATATGATTTTTATAAATGTATGTTTTTTCAGTGTTTTATGCATATAAATATGTATTGAAAATTGTACTGATCACCCCTGTCTGTCTCACCCCGTGGTTTGGGGGTTTTATTGTGTTCACTTTTACTATTCTTCTGAAAATATTTGTTTTCCTGTCCAATGTACAGTGGATTTTTCATTTATTTTCTTGTAAATATCTCAATTTTAAGCGCCCCCCCTACCTCTGTTTATCACGGAAAATTTATGTTTAAACACATAAAAGAAATTATGTATATACACATAGTCGGAATAAAGAGATTTTACAAATATTAATGGATATACATGTTAATATGAAGACTGGTACAATTAAATTCAAGTATAACACGATCTTTTCCTGGACAAACTCTTTTGGTGATCAAGTGACGAGCTATATATTCCCAGAATCTTGGGGGGAGGAGGTTGTGGTTGAACATCCCACATGAGCATTCATAAGGAGTCGCTGATCCCTAATTTTAAAGTAGGTGGTTCCAGATCAAGGAAGGAAACAGCAAGAAGGATGAAGACAACATCCATGTCCTCTGTAGGATTTGGTCTCAGACAGAGCAGCAGTAGATGTTAGAAGCCCTCATTCTACAACCCTCCATCACTGCGTAACTGCAGAATGCTTGGTGGTGTAATTTTGGAACCCATTGATCCTTCATCGTATATAAATTGGACATAACCCGAAACTGTTTTTGGTGGAGCAGGATTTGTGCGTATGAAGATTACACCACTAGTGGATGTTTGTTCAATGGTCATTTACAGAGATTTATGAATCTTTTTTTCCTTCAGTGGTGCAAACTTGACCCATAATATAAGGAGTGCAGATTAAGTTCTTGTAAAACTCTATTGTGGATTCGCGAAGGGTTTTTTTTTTCGGGGATATGGAAATGACTTCAGTGTTTCATTTATAAGTATTAATATTTTACCTTATTGACCCTTTTGAATTCTTAAAGATGAACTAGTAGGAATGGTTATGCCAGTAACTGTATGCCCCAGTGGCGTTAAGGGTTAGATGTGGTTTTTTTTTTCACTTGTTGTTTTTTCTTTTTCGACCGCGGAAACGCAAGTTTCGTAAAAAATAATATAGAGGGTGGAAGCGGAGTGGCGTTGAAGACAAACAAGGATAATCAGTTTCCATGTTACCATGACATGTTAAGTTTCAGTTGTCAATCTTCCAAAAAGTTAACTACACAGGCATATTTACTGAAAATTGCGAAGTAACGGATTGTTAGGTAAAATTTGCACGTAGCTGTTTTCATGTGACAACAAAATGTGCTGCTTCATAGGCCAAATGGTCAGAGACTGCATTATTTCTAAATGCCCGAGATGGGACTGGGTACGAGTCCCAGATGAGGTATGGGTGATGATTGACTGTTTGGCCTACCACGCTGGTTATTCCCCTTCCTTCGCCTTAAAGTGGGCGGCTCTTTATATAATAGATTCAGCTACGCATGGTGGTTAACCCCACCCCTCTCCTCGCGAAACAAAAGTTTCTGTGCTTCGGCATTTGAAAGTACAAGTTTCATATGTTATGTAGGATCAACGTTCTAAAAGTTAAGCAACCGATCCATATCAGAGTCAAAAGCCCTGCAAACGATCCATAGCCCAGTTAAAAGCTGCGCAAAAGATTCATACCACAATTAAAAGCCTGCAAACTACCCGCATCACAATTAAAAGCCTTCCAAACGATCCATATCACAGTTACAAGCCCTGAAAACGATCCATATTACAGTTACAAGCCCTGCAAACCACCCGTACCACAATTAAAAGGCCTGTAAATGATCAATATAACAGTTAAATGCTCCGCAAATGATCCATATCAGAGTAAAAAAACCCCGCAAACGATCCAAATCAGAGTCAAAAGCCCTGCAAACGATCCATAGCCCAGTAAAAGCCCTCATAGCCCAGTTAAAAACTGCTCAAACGATTCATACCATAGTTAAAAGCCTGCAAACGAACCGTACCACAGTTAAAAGCCCGCATACGACCCGTACCACAGTTAAAAGCCTGCAAACCACCCGTATCACAATTAAAAGGCCTGTAAATGATCAATATCACAGTTAAATTCCCCGCAAACGATCCAAATCAGAGTCAAAAAGCCCTGCAAACGATCCACAGCCCAGTAAAAAGCCCTCATAGCGCAGTTAAAAGCTGTGCAAACAATTCATACCACAGTTAAAAGCCTGCAAACGATCCGTACCACAGTTAAAAGCCTGCAAACGACCCGTACCACAGTTAAAAGCCTGCAAACGACCCGCATCACCATTAAAAGCCTTCCAAACGATCCATACCACAGTTACAAGCCCTGCAACCCACCCGTTTCACAATTAAAAGGCCTGTAAATGATCGATTTCACAGTTAAATTCCCCGCAAATGATCCATATCAGAGTAAAAAAGCCCCGCAAACGATCCAAATCAGAGTCAAAAGCCCTGCAAACGTTCCATAGCCCAGTTAAAAGCTGCGCAAACGATTCATACCACAGTTAAAAGCCTGCAAAGGATCCGTACCACAGTTAAAAGCCTGCAAAGGATCCGTACCACAGTTAAAAGCCTGCAAAGGATCCGTACCACAGTTAAAAGCCTGCAAACGATCTGCATCACAATTAAAAGCCTTCCAAGCGATCCATATCACAGTTGCAACCCCTGAAAACGATCCATATTACAGTTACAAGCCCTGTAAACCACCCGCATCACAACTAAAAACCCTGTAAATGATCAATATCACAGTTAAATGCCCCGTAAACGATCCATATCACACTTAAAAGTCCTGCAAACGATCCATATAACAGTTTGCGAAACTTTCAGGCAGATTGTTATTTTAAGGACTCCTTTTCTATTCCAATCGTGCTCTTCATCTTTGGTTTTAACACTAAACGCGTTCTTTTGAGCAACCAAATTATTTTGGTTAAATCAAAATAAAAACTTCTTCGTACTAGGAGGAAACAAACTTTTTTGTAAATTATTCACAGCAATTAGAATTGTTTTCTGAATTGCTTTTAATTTACTGTTAACATCTCATCAGAAAATTTCCGGTGAGGTGTTACACGGTGACCAGTAAATTGCAAGAAATTCAATATACAGTTCTGACTGCTCTGGATAATCTTGCGAATTTCCTATGTATTTATGAGGAATACCTCTTCCTTAATTTGTATATCTGAGGTACTGGGAATTTGACTTATATCCTTTCCTGGATTTGATTGGGTCGTTGAGGCAACGAGGAAGCATACCTAGTAGGATTGCTTCGACTAGGGAAATCTGAGGTTCAAGTTCCTAAGCTGTAACTGTTTAGCTTCAGTTACGGGGAACTTCATTGTGTTGGGTGATGATGCAACTGATCAATATGTCCGAGTGGAAATCGGGAGGTGCGGGTTCGATTCCCTCTCCACAAATGTAATTTTAAAGTTTTCTCATGAGCTGTTACATGGTGAGCAGTAAACTGCAATTATACAGTCAAACCCCTATTTAACGGACTGCGATTTAACGAATTCCGCGATTTTACGTACATTTTTTGTGGTCCGGACGGAACCACATTGAGATTAATGCTTGGCGTTTCCAGATTTAAGGAACACATTTCCTCAATTTAGCGAACATTTTTTTTAAACCACCAAACTATGTTAACCAGCATTTTCACGTTAAAAGTCAGCTAAAAAGAGAGCTTCGCATAACAGGAAAATTTTATGCATGCAGTGAACCAGTGTTTCAAAGAACACCATCTGCGACACAGCTTGACGGAATCATAAATGAGTCCACCTTTCCTAAGACTATCAAGCGTAAGCTTCTTACAGTGGAAGCAAATGACCAACAAATTCCAAAGAAGCGAAACGTTTTCTTGCATGGATGGGAAGCTGGAAAATGAAAGGCGGTATGTTTTCAGCTACAGACAGGACAACAACAATACTCTATGAAGTCAGGGACACACATGGTACGTACCCCCTCCTGAACCTCTGGAATTCTTCGCCAAATCGCGCTTTTTTTTTCCCCCTTCTCAGCGTTAAATATACAGCTCGTTTACAAACTAGGTTTTGATGAACACAGGTAGCACTAGAAAAGTTAGTCACTGAAAGAAAGAGAACATAGCTGCTTAGGTATTCTCTTATGAACACTAGCTTAATTTGAATGTTTCATTCTAAAGGTTTCCTCGATTTAGCGAATTCCGCGAGTTTAGGTACAAGATTGTTGGTCCCTTGAAGTTCGTTAAATCGTGATTTGACTGTATATGTTACCGACAATGTCTGAAATTAGGCATTGTACAGAATGCCTAGGAAATCTGTAGAATGCCGAAAATGGGACGTCAAAGTATGAAAAGTTAACATTTTACACATTTCTTAGGCATTCTATGCAATACCGCCAGTGACTTTTTTTTTGTCACGTGGCGAGGCACATGACTTTTAATGCTCGCGTTATGTGCCGCCTATGACGGTCTTTTTTCACTTGGCGAAGCACGTGACGTTCAACGCTCGGTTCAAGCGCATAGTATTTTTTAGTATTATCATTATTTGCATTTCTGTTCAGTGACGAAACACACGGGTTCTAATTTGTGCAGCAGACGTTAAACCATAGTGTGTTGTATGAGAATGACGGAGCAAAGTGTAGTGTCAAGAAAAGAATCACTGCATATTGATATGCAATGACGATTTTACGAAGAATTATCTGAAGTGCGATCTAATGCCACTAAAAACGGTGTTTTTTTTAACCGAAATCACTTAACAAAAGTTAGTGAGCGATGTGAAAAAGGCTAAGACAACCACTAAGAAGGAACCACGGGACAATTGGCTGCTGAATCGCTATGATGTGATTGATGGTGGTAGAAAATAAAGTAAGCTGATTTATCCTGTTAAAGAATGCGTCAGTGCTATCCAGTTTTACGTTTCCTTCTGCATCTTTGGGGGGGGGGGGCTCTGTCCGAGTTCCTACTCCTGTTGTTGATAAGGGACGGGGTGACTCGCGCAATCTGTTGGCAATTATTATGAGTGTGACGGAAGACTGTTTTTACCGACTTTGAACTACTCGAGGAATTTTGAGCCAACTCTATGCCGGGTCACAATTCACTTTATGTTCAAAAGACTTCCTCAGGGTTGAAGACGTTCCCACCAACTGCGAAATTCTTCTCAGATCAGCTGCTATTGCACAGTCCGCAGGAAGTGGTCTAGGATTCGTGAGGTGTATGTGCAAGAACAAGTGCCAAAATATGAAGTGCTCTTGTGTGAAAAGACAATTAAATGTAATTCAAAATGCCATTCTAGCCTTCCTTTTTCCAACAAGTCAGTCAGTGCTAGTCTTTTTCTCTTGTTCTTTCAGTAAGAAAGTCGTATACTTTGTATTTCTTCCTTGATTTTCATATGTCTTTTCAATTAAGACCTTTTCATGATTCTATTTTCATACTTTGCCTAAATAGTCCTTGTCGTTTTATGTAATGCCTAGGAAAAGTATATACAATATTAAAATAGCATAAATATTTCATGCTTTGCCTAAAAAAAGTCACGCATTCTATAGATTTCTTAGGCATTCTGTACAATGCCTGTTTTTCACGCATTGCAGGTAACATATACAATTCTGATTGTTGTGAATAATCTACTGTATTTCCCATGTATTTATGAGAAATATTTCTTCCTTAATGTCTAAACCTTTTTATCTCTACTTTTCGGCAGGAAGAAACTGCACGTTTGTGAAGTTAATAAACAGTGTGTGGGTGGGCAGGGGTAAGGGGGGGGGGGACTTGAACCAATTGCGTTAGGGCAAAAGTAAGTTTATTATTCTATACTGAGCTCTCCCACTCACCCGTGGAATGCAGCGACGGCCCTGCATCTGACTATTGGTGTTCTTTTCCGTAGCTCTTCTTCTAACTACTTCTTTCCGTAGACTTATTACAATAGACGAAGGTATGTCTAATAAAGTGGTCACTGAGAGAAGAAATAATGCTATTACTTAAACGTATTGCTCGACAACTTAGTTGTGCGTTTCATGAATATAGATTAGACCTGCAAAAATAACACTGATTAAAAACAAAAATACTCTGAACGTGCATTATGGGATACCGAACAGATCTCTTGTCCTTCTCGTGCTCCCCGTCGTTTAGAGGAAAGCCATTGTTAACTTGGGTGAATGAAAATCTCTCTTCGCTGAGAGACAACGGTACTTCTAATTCCACTTGCACTTCAACAAGGAAACCACGCGCACCAAACCTTGGGTTATGCGCCTGACTGATAATAAATCAAACTTCTGCTTCCTGGCTGCGCGTTGTGTCTGTTAAACGCATAGCTTTGTCATTCCTATCACCTGTCAGAATCTATTATTATGAGTGATATTTTTCGCTGCGTGTGCAGACCGCTCGAGCAGCACAAATTCACGGCGTCATTCTAATTAAGTACTCGATTATCCTTCTCCCCGACAATGGACATTACTCGTAAAGGGGTGCTGCCAGATACTGATGTAGAGATTCTTTTGTCCTGACGTCACCATTCTCTGAGAGTAAAACCGGGATTTCCTGGCCAGGTTGCTGGCCACAGGGTCGCCCTCCCTTTCTGTTACTTCCTTCCTTTGCTATCCTACTTAATGAATAAATAAATACCCTTTGCCCTGGTCAGAATACAAGTTAAGGAAAGGGAAGAAAGAAAAAGAATGCCGCTGTCAATGCTGGAGTAGGTTATTCGGCTATTTCCTTCATTACGTGCAACAGGAAAAAGATTCCTTGAGGGAGGCGGCGTTAAAGGAAAAGGATCATTTCTTAACTTAACTGATGAGCCAGCGGAACAGAAGAGTTTAAATAAAGACTGCTTGGAAGTATCTCATAACAACAGACTTAAATAGCATTTTGTTTTGGCAACTTTTATGCTAATATCTCTCCCTTTCTTTTTTTTTTTCTTTTGGACATTTGCATATTATACCGATTTTTTTTAAAGTGACTGCATTCATACTTTTAAGGAAAAGTGAAATACGCAATGAAGGTCGTTTTATTAGAATTTACACTGCGTGGTACCAGTAGAAAGATATCTTATCGTAGCGTTGACTGCATTTACTTTCAACAAAATCCTTTCGGATTTCAATGCTAAACATGTAATGTACATACATGCTCACGGTGTCAGTAAACGGTTCTTAAAAAGAGGGGGAGCCATCATTGCGAAACAAGAGTGGTCTTAGTGAAAGCTGTTTCTTTCTAATGGGAAAAAATTTAGCCACATCTGTGAGGGCGGGAGTATACCTCATGACTTTTTTTCAGAGTTGGGCAGGAATGCATTACAAAGTAATGAAAGTACAGATTACAATTAACTTGTAATGCATTACAAGGCAATCCCAAATATGGTTTGCACAAGGTAATGGAAGTAATCCGTAATGCATTACAATGAAGAGGATATAATTCAATTATTTAATAATGCCATTCCAACGCAATGGAATTATTTGGTAATGAAATTACCCAATTTGCAAATAATAATTACATACTAATAGTTTATGGAAATGTACGTCTGCCAAAAGCTATGTCTGGAAAAGGCTGCCATATAACACAGCAAACAGACCGAAGTGTCGTGTAGAATGTTCTAGAAGCGGTAAGAATGGGTTAGATGTTATGTTCTTGTTCTTTGTTGCAGACTAAGACCACAAGCAACGGCATTGATCTTTCTGTCATTTTTATACTATTCTCTAACCGAAATAAACATCGCATTCGTACTTACTTCATATGTTTTATTTCGTTCTAATCACTTTACTTGCGGCAAAGACGGGGCAATTATTCGTGTCATACACGTACAATCTCCAATACCAACATACACGCATTTGAGATCCGAGGGGTGGAACGATTGTCAAATAACCTGCACAACGTGTAAGGGTGAACTGGTTGCTGGTTTATTCCGGTTGTATCCCGTAAGTTATTGGTTAATTATCAACATATGCACTGCTGCCCACCCAAAATGCAACACCATGAAGGACACCAGATAGCAAAGCCAGATTTACTGGACACATAACATCAGATACAAAGATGAAACGATTGAGCTTACAGGCCCGTGTGACTTGCGGAACACGCAGACATCAATAGTTCGTGTGGCCCCCATGGCTGGCAATAACGGTCGCTACACGCCGCGGCATCGAACGAACGAGGCTTTCGATGTGGGATGGGGTATGTCGGCTGCTTTCACACCTTGCCACAGTTCATTAGGTGTAGCCACGGTTGGTGCTTGCCGGGCCACTCGGTTGTTGATCAGCGACCAGACGTGTACGATGGGCGACATATCAGGAGAACAAGCGGGCCACGGCAGCAGTGGCACCTGGTGGGCCATGAAGATTTGTTGCACGATGCGTGCCACGTGCGGGTGCGCATTGTCCTGTTGAAACGTGGCCGCTGGCAGGTAAGGGAGGACTACAGGCTCCAAAACGTCGGAGATGAAGCGGTGGCTGTTGAGTGTACTGGCGATGCGTACCAGAGGGGTGCGGGTGTCATATCCAATTGCACCACAACGCCAGGCGACGGACCGGTATGGCGATGCATAATGCAAGCGTCATACAGTTTCTCGCCGCGGTGCCGCCAAACGCGGATGCGACCATCGTGGTGTTAAAGGCAGAAGCGGGATTCGTCGGAGAAGATAATGTCGCGCCATTTCGTAGTCCAGGCGTTCAACGGCCCACTGCCGCCGCACTCGCCGGTGGTGTAACGTCAATGGTAATCGGAGCAATGTGTGCCGTGAGGCAAGTCCCCGCACCTGCAGACGACGTCGAACGGTACGTGCTGACACAGGTTGTTGCGCAACCCAGTCTAATTCCTGCGCTAACGTTCGTGATGTGGCGGTGCGAGCCGTCAATGCCCGCTGCACAAAATGACGGTCCTGTCGTTCGGCGGTGTGCCGCGGCTGCGGCAATCGCTCACGTCGGTCCGTCCGTCTCTATTGCATCCACCGAATTCATACTCGCCTCACTGTGGCTGGATGTCGTCCCACACGGGCGCCGATGTCTCGGTACGATAAACCGCTGTCGCGATAAGCCACTATTCGTCCTCTGCCGAACTCCGAAACGTGCTGGAATAACTGCCGTATTCTGCGACGAGGCATCAGGAAGCTTCCCACGCACAGGTCCGGCAGCACAACACACTTACACCCCGCCTTCTGTGCAGCCTTCTCATAGAGCTTCTCGGTGGCGTGCCGGGCGCTCATGATTTGCATATGCCCTGCAATGCTAAGCGTTTGCATGTCCTCTCGCGGGCGACGCATGCTGCGAATTTCAGGCCAATCGGGTGCTTCCTTCTTGGCGTTGCATTTTGGGTGGCCAGCAGTGCAGTTAACCATTATGATTTTAATGGGTAATTGCTACATGTCATTAAAATTACCATGTAATTCTAATGACCAGTTCACCATTACCATGTAATCGGAACGCTAAGTTCTTGTTCCTATTACCATTACGCAGTAATGCATTACCGATTAATTAAATTACGATTTTGCCCAACTCTTTCTTCTCATGTTAACAAAATTCAAATACAAGATCTATATAAAATCTACGGAAAGAACCGTAGGATTTCTTTTCTAATGTAAACAATATTTAAATAAGTAGTCTGTAAGATAGGGACTTACCGATTTCATATCTTTAAGCAAGGAGTTGAACACGTTCACTACCAGAGATTGAAACGGGGCACGGATCAACAATTTCTTGCTAGTCAAACAGGTGGGGTCAAAGTCTTCCTGACCCGATTTCGACTCGGTTTTATTTGTTTTATTTTTGAAAAGAAAAAAATATTTAAAAGAAAACTGTTCACTGTGGAATTTTGTGCTCGATGCTGGTGTCTGAATGAGTTGTCATGCAAAAATATTGTAGTCTCTTTCTCAAAGAAACGAAGATTTCAGCTGACCGACGGTAATGCGCTGACGTTAGACACACCGCACCATATCGTAAAATGATACTTCCTTTGCGTTCGTTTTCAGCGCCATTGTCCGGAGCATGGTGCAGGCAAATGCCTGTCGCCTGTTTCTTGGCTGACTCACACTCCGCGTGTCATATTCATGAGTGTCCGTTCCTTTTGAGAAGCAATGATGAAATCAGCATCCACATTTTGGAAACTTTCAACTCATCACAAACTTGTGAAAATCAGTGTTGCTGTGAAACATATTCTGAAGCTTGATGTGTTATCAAGAAAACAGCAGAAACTGAAATTAAACATACAAGCTACCTACTTCAAAAATTTTGACTGCAGCTCCACCAGAGCTAGGCGAAACATCCTTAACATTACCCCGGAGGGATTTTTTGACTCGCGCAGATGTGTTTCAAAATGTGTGTAAAACAGTTAGGTTCTGCCTTGTAAATGAAGGACGACAGTTTCAACACTTCTTGTAAGTGAGTAAATTATACGTTCTCGTGATACGTCTGTTTGATTTACATATAACCTAAAATACCCACTGCGGAGAGACTTTTTGAACACACTGCGTGTGCGTATATATATATGTATATACACTACAAAGGGATGTAAGGTCAGGTGATGCGTAACATCACAGCCTCTCCTTGACAAATGTCAACCCCGCCTTCTCGTGGTGCATCCTGTTCCCACTAAAGAGGCTCTGACGACCGCTAATAGCGGTATAACTATATTATCGGGATTAGAGGAAATGCTATCCCATACTCACCAACCCGCTTGGCCAGCGTGGTGAGTTATGGCCAAACCGCTCCAAAATGACTCCACAATTTAATCTTGGCCCTCAGTCTCCGGCATTTGGAATGTACGTGGCCAAGCAGCGGCCAAGGCAGCGGCCACATGAAGGCAGAGGGTTCTAAGAATCACCGGAGTACCGGACTAGGCTGCCATTTGATGCTGACCTTGGTTACGTATAACGGACGCTCCCTATCTTCTGATTCAAGGCTTCTTGAATTGGAAGAGGAACTACAAAGGATCAAGTGGGACATCGTCGGGCTAAGTGAGGTAAGGAGAAAAGCAGAAGATCTCATTGAACTGAAAAGCGGACATCTCTTCTACTATCGTGGGACAGATACTGGCAGAACTAGTGGTGTTGGATTTATAATAAACAAGAAACTGAAGGATAAAGTTGTAGAAGTTGAAAGTTCCTCTGACAAGAGCTGCACGACTCGTTATCCAACTCTCGAGAAGATACCAGGCTCAGATTATTCAAACTCATGCACCAACCACAAGTCATCCTGAAGAAGAAATTGAAGAATTTTATGAGGAAATTCGTCATCTAAATAATAATGGTAAGCAGCACTTGAACATAATTATGGAAGATTTCAATGCAAAAATAGGGCAACGGCAACAGATTGAAACTTCAGTAGATAAGTTCGGTCACGGCAACAGAAACCAGCGTGGAAATACTCTCGTTGAGTTTGCAGAGGAAGAAGGGTTTTTCATCTTGAACCCTTTTTTTCAAGAAAAAGCCACACAGGAAATGGACATGGAGACACCCAAATGGGATGACAAGTGAAATTGATTTTATTATGTGTAACAAAAAATTCTTCATAGAAGACTGCAGTGTGCTAAACAAGTTCAACACAGGTAGTGACCATAGATTGGTGAGATGTAAAATGCACCTCAACACTAAACTTGAACGTGGCAAGCTCATAAGACAAACAAAATTTATTGACATAACCAACCTTAAAAAACACCATAATACCTTCAAGTTGGAACTGAAGAACAGAATATCTGCTTTAGAAGGCCTAATATCGGAAAAAGTGGATATTTCTGAAGTTAACAGAAAAGTAACCAAAGCTCTTATGGAAACAGCAACAAAATCAGCTGGGTCTAAGAACAAGTTGCATGTGAAAAAATCATCAGGTAAAAACCAAAATATTGGCATCTCAGTAAGGGAAGAAAACAGATTATGGCACTGAGAAAAGAAGATGGTTCTTGTAACAAGAAATAGAGGTGAAATTTTGACAAGAGTGAAAGATTTCTATTTCAAATTATATTAAAGGGATGATACATGTAGTCCAGACATCATGGAAGGTACCAGTACCAGAGTTCTTCCAGTCCTCCCAACAGAAGTTGCACATGTAATCAAGAACATGAAGCGGGGGAAAGCTCCAGGAGAAGATGGAATTACTGTAGACATCATACAAGAAGCAAGTGCAGAAATCGAAACAGTACTCGCCCAAATTTTCACTCGATGCCGTAATGAAGGGAAGATTCCTGAGGATTGGAACAACGCTACAATGATCCTGCTACATAAAAAAAGGTGACATTGAGGATATCAGGAATTACAGACCTATGAGCCTCCTATCAGGGGTTTATAAAATCTTCACTAAAGTTCTTTCACACCGTTTGAAGGTAACACTGGACATGGCTCAACCGAGAGAACAAGCTGGATTCAGGAGTGGCTACAGCACAATAGATCATATCCACGTACTGAGAGAACTAATTGAAAGAGCGAGGTAATATGAACTTCCATTGTGCATGGCTTTTATCGATTATGAAAAAGCTTTTTGATTCGGTGAAATCATCAGCAGTTACAATGGCTCTGAAATCCTGCGGTATTGAAGATGCATACATTAATATTATTAATAACATCTATGAAAATGCAAAGATTCGGCTCTTTGAAAATACAACACACATAAAAATTGGAAAGGGAGTGAGACAAGGTGACCCCATATCTCCGAAGCTCTTTAATGCCATATTGGAGGGTGTCTTTCAGTCGCTGAGCTGGGAAAACAAGGGGATAAAGACTAATGGAGATTATCTAACCCACCTTCGTTTTGCTGATGACGTAGTAATTTTTGCAACTACGCCATCAGAGCTGCAGAGTATGATCCAGGAACTTGCTGACAAGAGTAAAGAAGTGGGATTGAAAATGAACTTTCAGAAGACAAAAGTGATGTTCAATGCTTTTACAAGAAATGAAGATTTATTGATTGATGGAGAAAAGCTGTAGGTAACAGACACGTACGTTTATCTTGGACAGCAGATATCAAGTGAGGGTCACATTGATGAAGAAATTAATCGGCGTACAAAACTTGCCTGGAGAGCTTTTGGAAGAAACAGCATAATTTTCATGAGCAATATGCCATTATGTCTTAAAAGTAAAGTGTTTGATGATCAATGCATCCTTCCAGTGCTTACGTATGGTGCAGAGACGTGGACCTTAAGTAAAAGAGACATACGAAGGCTGCAGACAACTCAAACAAGCATGGAGAGGTGCATGCTTGGTGCAACCAGGAGAGATAAGAAGAGGAACTCGTGGATCCGAAAAATGACAAGAGTGGAAGACATCATGATCAGAGTTAAATCCCTGAAGTGGCAATGTGCTGGACATACTGCCAGAAGGACAGACTATCGATGGACAGCCGAAATTTTAGATTGGATTCCAAGGGACAGGAAAAGACCCAGAAGAAGACCTCATGGAAGATGGGTGGATGAAATTCGAAAGTATGCGGGAGTGACATGGAGGAGACTGGCACAAGACAGACCGTTGTGGAGGAAACTTGGAGACCTATGTCAGCAGTGGATTGATAATGGTTGACAATGATGATGATGATGATACTACAAAGCAGAAACTGGAACAAAAAATTATTTAACAAGTACAAATATAACAAAGGACTCAAAACCCAACAGGCATGAGTAAAAAATAAAATAAAATAGTAGCAAACCTGAATGTAGAAAGTGTCGAGAATGCCGAGCCTTGGCTTTTTCAAGGACTAGCGAAACTCTGCATTTTCTCATTTCCACAAAGACCTAGTTGGAAATGGATTTCTGCAAAGCCATAGATGCAAGTTGTAATCCTACTAAAATTTATAATTAACATAACCGCCTTCAAAGGCGCATGAAGAATAATTAAGTTAAAGTTTTTGCGTTCATCCAAAACTTTCCTGGCCCAACCCATACTCGTCATCTGTCACACAAAACAGAAAAACGTTTTCAAAATTCACAAGTTGTGAGAAGGTTTGAACAAATCGTCAGAATTATTCAGCTAAATTTGTTTTTTTAATTTAAAATTTTTAAATTTTTTGTTTTTTAATTTTTTATTTTTTTGTTTTTTAATTTTGTGTTTCTTGTTTTCTATTTTGCTTTTTTGGCTGTTTTATTTTTTGGGGTGTTGATTTTGCTCGAGTTTTGGTAATTTCTTGGACTGCTTATTTCCTAGGAAGTTTTCCTAGTTGGTTTGTTCGGAATTTTATTTGTTTGGCCCTAGTGACGTATTACGGACTATAATAGGATTGGAGGTCAACTCAGATAAATAAAGTCCTCCGGCTCGGATAGGCTATCACCCTTTCCCATAGTGTCTGAAATCTCTGGCAAAGTTAATCTCAAGTTATGAAATGACAAACGTTGTTTGACATGAAAATCAGCGGATCCTAACCTGTATTCTACTATTACGGATGATTGCTCCAACAAGTTTTGCAAAGCCTACAGTACCATTTGTAAACTTACCTGTACTGTTTGCAGTCTTAGCTATATTGGCCAAAGCAAAAATCCTCTTCATCTTAGGATTAATGGTCACAGGTCAATTGTTAACAAGTACTTTACCAACCGTGTGAACCTATCCACTAATGCAAGCCAGTACTCTACCTTTGAGTTAGAGCATTTCCATATTCATGGTTTTGACAAAGTGAAAATAGAGGTACTGCATATCATCCCTGACCTTTTTGCTAGGCTGGAAACTGAATCTCTTGAAATTCTGCAAAATCAGTCTCTATATCCCTATGGTCTTAATTCCACTCTTTCTGACAACAAGCACAATCCACATAAATTTTCTATACGTGAACTTTTTTCTTGTTAACAACAAGGTCTGCACTAGGGGTAAAAGAGGGCAGATGCTTTTTCGTACTGCAAGTAAGGTGGATTTTGCAAGCCTGCAAATCACTCTAAGTAGTTTTAAAAATGATTCAAGTTTTGTTAAAAATGCTTGCAGAATTCTAAAGTCCTTTGAGCACTCTGTCCCAAAAGGTTTTTCAAATTCTGGAATGAAACTGCTAATCAAGTTGATAAGCATGTATTTGATTTAGTTCTGGACATTATTAAGCATATTCTTAAAGAGAAAATTTCTCTTAAAGGTATTTCCAGAAATTACGTGACCATCAGATTTCTTAATAAAAACTTTGATCATCTCAATGTTAGGAAACTGTTCTACAATAATGCAATTTTCTCCCCATACCCAGGCACCAGTCTATAGTAAGTTATAAGTATGTTAGGATCTTGGGGTCTATAGCTAAAAACTACAAACTTGGAGCTTCGCGTTCTTTACCTGTAGTTACTGCATGTTCTTGTGAAGAACTTAAAGACACAGTTCACTATAATAGGCATTACAAGCATGTTATCACTGGTAGCTTGAGCTCTGTTGAAAATGACAAGCTCAAAAATTTGTTAGAGTATGGTACTAAATTCAGGCCTTCTTTCCATATCTCCAAAAACAAATTCTTGAGAATTTTACTCAAGATGTTAATAGATACATTATTAAAACAAGTTTAGCATACAATCAGCCTATAGTGGCCTTCGCAGAATGGAAGTATAATGTTATTAGTAGTTTCTCTGGTAAGTTGGCAAGTCTAGATTTATGTTTTGACAGAAATCTTTTTTCTCTGGAGATGCCAAAAGGTCACTCTCTAAACTACAAGATCAATATATTTTTACTACTACAGATAAAGCTAGCAATAATTTTGCAATTATCTGCAAGAAATTCTATTTTGAATTGTTAAATCCAGAACTCAATAATAGAGTAACCTACGAGCCAGTAAGTTATTGTACCAAACAGCTTGAAAATCGTTTTAAGGCCTTCTTCAAGAAACTTAAAATTCTACAATTAAGGAGATATGAACCTGAATTTCCCTTTCTTTTTGCAACTGTTAAGTTTCATAAAGATCAGGTAAAGTTTAGGTTCATAGCTAGTGGAGTTAGGAGTCATAAAAATAAAATTGATCAAGCTTTTGAGGCAATATTGAAGAGGGTCTTGAAAAACATTAGTAACTGTACTAATATGAAGTACAGAGATTTTTGGATAATAAATAATAATTCAGAAGTAATTTCCACTATATTCAGCATAAATCCCGTAGATATTAATAGTTATGATTTCGAGAGCCTATATACTAATCTACCTCTTTCAGATATAATCACCACCTTTAAAGAGCTGTATGTAGAATTTAAGCTTAACCAAATTGTTCATGTAGGTGCTTGGAACTCTTATCTCAATTGTTGCATAAACAACAACCATATTTATATAATAATACTCTCTACAAGCAAGTAAACGGAATGCCTATGGGAGTAGCTCATTCTACAAGCGTATGTAATCTATTCTTGTTCTTTAAGGAATATAAGTTCATTAAAAATTGCTCCTTGAGCTCAGATAAGTACTTATACACTTATAGATATATTGACGATTTGCTTTGTATAAATAATTCAGAAGTTATAGAAAGTGATTTTGCAAATATCTATCCCAGCTCTCTTAACTTGTGTAAAACTAACCATAGTAATGAGGAACTAGATTTCCTAGACTTAAGCATTAAACTTAACAGAGGTAACCCGTCCATCAGCCTTTTTGATAAAAGAATAAATTTTCCTTTCAAAGTTATAAAATATCTGCACTGGAACAATAACATCTCGACCAAAGTAATCGAGAATGTACTAATTTCTCAGGTACTTAGAATTTCAAGAATTTGCAGCAACAATTTGGATTTTAATAACCACATTAGAATCTTATTAAACAGTTTTCTAGAAAACAAGATTCCAGCTCCTTTCATAAAAAGAATATTAAGAAAAATTGTTCTGAATAATAGGGTTAGGTTAGCAGATCTGTTTTAATTTCTACACAGTTAATAAAATGGTTCTGGCCAATGAAAGCCTTCTGGAAATTGGTCAGGAGGATGCATATTAAGAACCAAAAGGAACCTTTAGTGCTATGGACAGGACAGTCCTATTAAAATAAAAAATAAAATAATGCAAATAAAATCACACAAAAAAAGTTTATAATTTGATTAAAAAATAAAATAAAAAAATAAATAAAATGTAAACTAGGTATTCTCTCACTAGAATAGCTAACCTAAAAATGGTAAAACTTGCGTTAAAATAAATAGGTACTGGTAGTGTCTGTGGAAGCACACAAAGGTAATTAAATACATATAAAGATTATTAAATACACCACTAGTATATTTGATAATATTTTTCGTGTATTCTGGAGAGTTATTCTACTCTATCTGGACAAGCAGGACTTCATTCTTAGTTGTGTAATTCTCTTGGAGGAAATTTAACGGGCTGCGTCTTTTTTCTGCGGAGAAGACTTGGGACCATCCTCCCCCCCCCTCCTACTAGGGAGCGGCCGAGGAGGGTGGACGGCCATCTTGGGTGACTTGTGCAGGAGAAGGGGCATAGAAGGTGAGCTCTAATCTTTGTTCCTGTACATTTTTTCTTTCTTGTTTTAATAATGTGCGTTAAAAGCGGAAATTTTCTATTTTTTCTCATTAGGCATTGGTGCAAGCACTTTTTCTAACTTTGAGTTTTCTCTTTCACTTAATTTGGAAATTATGCGCGTTTTTAAGCACTTAGTTTGAGTAGTTAGCCGTTTTATTGTACTAGTTGTCAACGATGTTTTTTCATTGTTGGTAGGAGCATAAAAACTGCATTATTATACACTTAAAGCACTCCTGGAATATTTTTGTAAATATTGCAACTAATTGTTAACTTCATGTAATTTTTCCAAAGCATCATTTAATTTTTTTGTTCTTGTGATATCCGTTTTTGTGGAAGTTGTAGGTACAAATAATCCCTCTTCCTTTCAAGTCTCTGTTGTAATTTTTATTCGTTTATTTTTTAATTTTATGGCATTTTAGGAAATGCTTTTTTACCACAAGGAATAATATTTGTAGTACTTTTAGTACTGTGATTCATGTTCAAATTCTCTCTCGGGCGGTTTGGTTGCTCAACAACGTGTTTTAGCTGAATAATTCTGATGATTTGTTCAAACCTTCTCACAACTTGTGAATTTTGAAATCGTTTTTCTGTTTTTTGTGACAGATGACTAGTATGGGTTGGGCCAGGAAAGTTATGGATGCATGCAAAAACTTTAACTTAATATTATTCTTCATGCGTCTTTGAAGGCGGTTATGTTAATTATAAATTTTAGTGGGATTAGAACTTGCAAACCCATTTCCAACTAGGTCTTTGTGGAAATGAGAAAATGCAGAGTTTTGCTGGTCCTTGATAAAGCCAAAGTTCGGCATTCTCGACACTTTCTACATTCAGGTGTGCTACTGCTTTATTTTCTTTTTTACTCATGCCCGTTGGGTTTTGAGTTTTTCTTTGTTGTATTTTTACTTGTTAAATAATTTTTTGGTCCAGTCTCTACTTTGTAGTGTGTGAATTCTGAATATTCATAACTGCTGCATTGCGTGTCGTGATATTCAGATTGTTTGTTAGGCAAATTTGGTTTTAAATTCTTTGGTGTAAAATTAAGTCTTTGTCTCTGCTCTTGGGTGTATATATAATATATTTTACCGGTCGTGCCCGGGACCAAACGTTTTGGCCTGTTTCCAATTCTTTTCACTGTGAGAGATTTGAATGCCATGCTCAGCGTACAAAAGAAAGTTTGTCATCCATCTATGTGCCTTGGAGGACTAACTATGTGATACTAATAATCGATTAGAACGCAATTTAAGAGACGTTTGTCTAGGTGCGATACTGTATTTTATATATGAAATCCTTGGTTATGGTATTTTACACGTGAGGTACCTTACGTGTGACGTACGTCAGACGTGGCAGTGAATGTGTCAGAATAAGGGTTCTGCGAGAATGGAACCCGTACCCTTTAGCTTTCAATCATATCACCATAGTGGTATGAGTGGAAACATGGTCAAAACGTTAGCAAAATTTGTTCACGTGAAAAGTGCCACACCAGAAAAAAATTCCTAGGAGATGTGTAACATAAGCAGGTTTGCGTTAGTTGCAACTCCTTTAACGGCTGTCTGATAGACATTCAAGATGGTCGCTCCGCTGGTGCAGTGGTGTTAGTTAGTCCTAGATAGGTCCGGGTTAGTCTCTGATGAGGCATGAGAGGTGTGTTGCTCTTATATCAGTAACTCTTTTCTTTCCCAGGAACCAGTGGTCTTAAATTAGGGACGGGATACTACTTATAACATATGCAGTTGCTCACGGTGGTCGTTAACCCCCGCTCCACCCCAAAAGCCCCTCAATCTGGGCGTTGAAGCACCTCCGTCACCGCGATGTTGTGTGAAACGGTTGAAATCATTCATTGCTTGTGACACACACACCTCAAAGGTGACGCACATGTTAAGACGTCAAAGTTGCAGCGACAAATTCCGTAGGTGTAGCTTAATTAGGAAAACATTCGGTTCTGGAGCAGAACGATGCGAGTTCGATTACCGCCACCGACAGATTTGTATTTCGCTATGTTGGCGCCCGAACGTAAAATTGGATTTACTGGCAGTTAGGTTCTTCGAAAAACGTGTGATGTTCCTTCTCCACATCGTCTGGAATTAATGAAAATTCCGCTTTTGTTTCAAAAAATGAGCTATACTTGTTCCACACATCGTCTGGAATTAGTGAGAATTCCTTCTACAGAGAGTAGAAGGAATTCTCACACGGTTTGCGACGGACCCGAAAGCTGCTATTTCGTGCCCCCGACTTTCTCGGGTTAGGATGTGTGGCGCACCTCCTAAGAAGTCATGCAGATCTCAAGACGGCAAAGTTGCAGAGACAAATTACGTTGGGGTGTAGCTTAATTGGAAAAGCATTCAGCTCCAGAGCAGAAGGATGCGGTTCGGTTGACGCCACCGACAAATCTGTGTTTTCACATGGTGACCCGGTAATTTTCATCTTTCCAACCCTCTGAAAGAGCACCCTTACAGATTAACACAGATTAACTACAGGAACTAGACTACAATTTCGTATACTCCGGTACAAAAACATTTTTCGCAATGCAATGGTGGAAGAAGTGCAATCATGTTTGTGGTGATTATGTGAAGAGAAATGTGGGGGTACAGTCTCCTTATGGATCCACATCAGACTGAAGGCATGTCCATAAGAGTGCTTGTTACCTTAAATTTTGAGACTCCCATGAATATCTGTGATAGAGTATATCAGCATGACGTCGGTGTAAGGTAACACTCCATTTAGTTTTAAGGGAATTAAAATTGTTGCTTTATGAACTGATAAGTGTCTGTAAAATTTAATGAAAAGAACTTCGAGTACACAGCTTATGCAAAAATTCCAGGAAATTCAACTTTTCAAAATAACCCAGCTGAAGATCACGCTATTTCAACGAAATGTGTCTGCATGTGGTATGAAATACAGCTTTCTAGAACGATACATAATTTAGAAATAATTTCTGAGAACCGTATGAAAAAGTCAAATTTTCAATTAAAATACATGATTTTAAGTATAGAATGTAGATGTTCATTTTTAAAGCCTAACTGTAACACTCGGAATTGTATTTCATAATATTGATTATGATAATACATGCTTGGAAGACAGAATACAGTGCAAAACTAAATATAATTTCTAATTAATGTCAAAAGCTACGCTCATTCTGCAGATATTTATTTCTATGACACTCTACAAAGACCTCGTTGCATGCAAGCGATGGTCGCCGAGATGTGAACTTTCAATTAATTTATGATGAAAAAATTAATGTCATATGGGCATCATTGGAATGGCCCCATATAAAAAATATTTGATGGTGCCAAGTCTAGAAAATCTAGCTAGGCACATAGGCCTAGCAAAATTAGTCTCTCTCCAAAATGTTGGAGACCATCGTGGCTCTGTATGCATTGCGAGGAAATACGTTTTTTCTTCGATCTGCGCAATTTCTATAGCGATGCAGTGGTGGGCTAAAACTGAATTTCAAGTCTTTCAGCGAGTCATCATTCGGGACAGTGCACCGGAATGTTTTTTTTCAGTGACATACAGAACCTGCCCCTCGGAACTTCCAGATAAGGCGGTAAATTGTTTTGTTCGGCACAGTCTGTTTTGGAAACAAACGAGACGCAAATGATTCATTCTATTCTCAAAAAAAAAAAAAAAAAAAATATCCACCATGAAAATTCTTTCTTTATTGGGCAGAATAATCATTCATGATAAAAAAAAAAAAAACAGCAACAACCCCGTGCTGTCTGTTACACCACTCTCTAAAGACTTCTATCTGACCCGCTGACAAATGATTGAAGTGATATATCACTGGTCAAACCAGTCAGATATCTCTACCAACGGTTAATGAAACATACCACATGCTCCTTGCGGAGATTGAGAAAGACAAGCGCACTATGTATTATACGAGTGTGTTCATTTATTAATAACAAGCACGTGGTAAACCTCGCTAAGAATATGAAGTTGTTAAAGAGTAATTTTCAGTAGCATGTATCATCATCGACCGTTTTTCACCCACTGTTGTATGAAGGTCTCATCAAGTCTATTCTACTACTCTGTCTTAAGGAATTCTCTTCCGCGTCACTCTTGCAAGCTTTGGAATTTCATTAATCTATGTGTCACGTGATTTAAAGGGTCCAGACTCTTGGTATCCTGTGTAGTATTTCAGTTGTTAAAAAAAGCGGTATCCTGTCTAGTATTTCGCTACAAAAAAGCGGAAGCACATCCGGCGCGTAACTGGAAGACCCTGGGTTCGACTCCCGGTGGCGGCCAATGATAATTTTTCCGTGACTCACTTACAAACGTGGAATGAGCGAAGATATTTGTTTGATGTTCCTGTTCCACGTTAAATGTCTGTATTAATTTATGGCTATTAATGGAGAACGCACTGGGGTTTTTTTCTTCTTTTTTTATTTCGCGAAACAAATCGCGTGAAAAAATATTTAAAAGATGTCCAACACAGATGAATACCTAACCATGTGTAACTCATAAAAATGGATATAGCAAAAAATATACGAGATTTTGATTGCGTTGTTTGGTAACACAAATAACTAATGTATGGCCTCTAGTCCTCTTAGCTCAAGTCGCAAGTGATTAGTTGATGCCTCGTGCATATTTAAGCGATTCTGATTAATAAAAATGGGAATTAGTTTACGAGTGCTAAGAAATATTTGCAATTCCTTCTCTCGTTACATTAACTTCGTCAGTTAGTGATTCAGATAAAGCTCTTCAACATTAACTGGCTTATATAAAGAATAAAGTTTTCAAGAAATTTCCTCAATAACTTCTCATAACGAATATTGCGTTTATATCGTAATATGGGGAAGTCGTATGTCCTCTTGTTTATTATGTCAATAAAAGATGTGAACCATATTCCGCATTAATGTTTTGTTTTCTTTTCAGACATATACGGGAAGCATACTGGTTGCCGTGAATCCTTACAAAATGTTTGACATATACGGACTAGAGATGGTCAAGAAGTACGAAGGGCAAATTCTTGGAACTTTACCACCGTAAGTATTAAGTCCTTGCATTTGAATTATACACATTTTATTGGTTCTGACTCAGAAATAGTATGCTGTAAGTTTCCTCCAAGGAAAGCAATTGTCGATTGGATTGCTGTTTTTTACAAAAGAGTGAATAAAGGAAAGGAAGAAAGGGACAAGTTTTCGGTAATGAAACTGTTGCTGAGAAACAGTTTGGTCGCTAATACTTCCGAAATCCAACGATAAACGCGCGGAGATAAGAGGTAATCTACGTTCAGTCACTTCCATTTTTTTTTTTTTTTTTTTTTTTTGCTTGTAGTAGTTATGACTGCAATTCGCGAAATAATTCTACAGTTTTACGGACGAAACTAATGAAAATACAAAATATCTTTTACTCTAAAGCGGGAAAGACGGGTGTGTTTTGGTATCATGAGAGCACCTTTTTTTTAGTGGAAAAAATGTTATCTCCCTCTTTTCACCTTACCCTCAAGATATTCCATCTCATAGTGATTTCATGAATTCCTGATAGGGAAAGAACGCGTTCACAGGCGATTTAAGAAACACCAAAACCATTATATTATCTCCCTGTTTAAATCATAAGCATGAAATACATGGAGATACCCATGTATCTCCATGCATTTCAGTGGGTATACATATGTATGATCAGTTTAAATATTTAACTTCATTGATGCTGTTGTTTAAGGTATTTATGTCATTTCGTAGTCGTAGCTTCGACCTTGAAGTTTCTAGAATTTGAGATTGCTGTAAATGCTTCTTTACAAACAACGTCGTTGGGCCAGGCAAGAATCGATTTTTTCTTTTCAATCAAATTCTGTTGTAGCAAATACTTCAGGTAGCTTTAAGTAATGTCGCTAAAAATATGTCATATCAATCCAGTCTGCTATACTCAGCCATCATTTACAATTGTAACAAACAGACAGACCGGAAAACTGAAAAATAATGTGGAGATCAATGTTAAAACAGTCCCAAAAATTGCTTGAATGTAAAATTGCATTAATGTCAGTGATGGACTTAAGCAAAAGACAGAGCTTGTTTTACTTGTTTTTAGGCGAATTAAGTATGTAAGCCATTGCTGGCAACTCAGAAATATTCCTCACTTTTACAGTCGTTATCAGTCGTTGAAGTTTCTAAATGTCTTCTATAATAGTTAAATAACAGAGTGAGCTACGCTATTTATCACTCCACCGCAGTTTGGACACTGGTTGCTTTGTGTTCGATTCTCGGATATTAAAAGTTAGCTGCGGTGGAGCTTGGATTCTAGTAGACGGCAGTTTGGTCACCTTTAGACCGCTAATGGGAGCAAATGAATCTATGCTGGACCATTATCGATGTAAAAGTCATGGTTCCACTGATGCAAATATACAGTATTTTGAATATGGGATGTAACGTTTCATACCAAGAATAGTTTAGCCTTATTTCTTTCCAAAATCCATTTTACGTAGATTCTGGTCCCTGCATGGAAGAATCAATCATATATTTACCGCCAGCATCTTTGTCTTCTCTTGCAGTTTCAAAAATGTTAGAAGATCCTGTAGTACTCTAACAGTAGCTGCAAATTCTTTCTTCAGATGACACTAAGGTATCAACAACTTCCAAAATGCTCTCTTAAAATAAAAATTGCTTATTACTAGCGAGAGGGAAAAATTCAGCTAATTAGAATAAGCAAAATCGCTGTTAAATATCTTTCATCAATACATCGTTTCCACTTCTCTGAGAATAGAAAAAATCTTGCGTTCACGCGTCTGAATGAAAGGGAAAACATGAGAAAAAAAGGTTATCAGAATTTGTAAATGAAAGGAAGCAGTTACTGAAATAACTTGGTAGAACAAGGGACTAAGAAGCTAAAGCATTTCGGCGTATCTCTTTTTGAAAACAGGCCAGAAAGAACAAATTGGGTGTTACGATTGGAAGATACAGGCCCAATTTTTGTGGCCGGATAAATCTCTTCTGGCGCGTTCATAAAACCCCGAGTGCTGAAAGGAAAACTGTACTTTGAAATATGTTCGAATGTTTGCATGAACATGAATATTTAAGTGGAAAACCAGTTTAACAAAACTGAGAAGAAACTGGCTCTAGCTTCTATACTTCAGTAAGTTTTGCAGTCTGTCTTTGGCGTGCAGAAGTTGTTGCCGATACGCTCATTCCGGATTGGAAGATATCTACACATCTTTAAAAAACTAAATGACAATTTCAATCTTGGCCATTTCTGGTAGGGATACAATCTTGGCCATTTCTGGTAGGGATACAATCTTGGCCTTTTCTGGTAGGCTAGGTTTCGGTTTCTTGATTTCGGTCTGAAACGAAGCGATTTTGTAAACCTTTCCTTTCATTGTAAAGGAAAGGAAAATTTTCGTAAAATTATACGCGAATGGTAAACATAAATTTTAAGTATTCAAATTGAATAGACCACACATGCGCCGTGGTTCAGAAGTCATTCTAAGAATTTTGTACCCCTTTCGTATATAGGTAGGGACTCCTCTTCATAAACAAGCATTCCCTCTTACCTTAAGTTTTTTACCCCTTAACTAAATAGGTCTGGCCGAAACCGAAGTTAAGGGAGACAGACTACTTTGTGGCGTAAATAGTGCCTGGTCTGGGGTAAACCAACTAACCAGATTGAGTAGGAATGAAAACTATTTTACTACTGCATGTACATGTCTCCAGAAGTATCTTATTTACGCAACCTTTTTTGTTATTTAAATAAATGAGTCATGCTGACTTCCAGTCAAGTGATATAACAAGCAAGTTAGCTGTCTTTTTTTCTGTGTTGAAAATATGGGCATTGCCGCACTTTAACTGCTTTCAACGGTAGTTTGATAAATCCTTAATGCACTGGTTTTGTCTGTCTCTGAGAAAATTTGAGTTCCACCCTCCATATTTGAAAGAAATATGCAAATGACTTGATGCCACCCGAAGACAAAATCTATTGTAGACTGATATTAACGGATTCACTTCACGAGGAATTACTGCATGAGGAATAACATATTTTCGCCTCCTTGGTCTAAATATTATCTTCAACTTGCCTTCTTGGACACATTTTTTCCGTAACTAGCCCTGCTTCATGATACGTTGAATTTCTCTTTCGAATTGGCCATGTAAAGCATAAGTTTTAGTTTAGGATTTTTTTTTCTTGCATCTGAAAGCTGTGAACTGGCCAAGACTATTTAGGTCCTGTTTCATTTTATGCTTAATTTTTCTTCCTAAATGGCGTAAATATCTGTTCGTATTTGATAAAGGTATCTTCTGTTCAGGTCAGATTAGAAAATTTTCTTTTATGCCTAGCACAACAGTAAAGAAGTATTACCAAAATAATCCAGATGTCTTCCGATTTCCTTTATACACTATTTTGTCGCTACGTTACGTTACTACTATACGTTTGACATTAACAACACACTTCAAAATACATTTGAGTTTTGATATTAGAAAACCAATTTCAATCAATAATTTGATGACATTTGTTTTATTTAAACTCCCTTGGATATATAGAACCCTCGGAGAAAGTAAAATGTCATAGTTTTTACATTCGTGACGACTTATTGCTTCAGTTTCCTTTTCCTCACAAATTATTAATATAATGAATGAAATGTTTAGCGAGTCTACATTTCGTGACGTTCCAAAATTGTCCAGGAAATTCCTCGCTTGTCATCGGCCCACCGTACGGCATTCTGAATATATAGATTTCTTTCCGGGTGGGAGATGGAGTAAGGGTGATCGTGACTGAATCCGCCCCCGCCGTGATCCCAAATGAATGTGCGTAGCGAATGTGGTACAGCGAATGAACCTCAACTTGTTTTTCCCCTTTCTTCATTCACATTTGGTACCTTGCCAGCTATGTGGCTGAATGGTAGGTTTTTATGGCAGAGGACTCGATTTCAGCAGACGATGATTTCAATCTGGAAGATCCAAAATATGAGATCACATGGCACCTGTCAACAGCGAAGTAGCAACCGCATTCTGGCGCGGCATACTTGAATGAATGAATGAAAACATGAAAGATTACCCCGAATTTTCGGGTGTAATAGCACGTCTTTTGAATCAGTTCTGACGCAAATTAAATGTATCAAAGCTATTCAAAATCAATGGAACCGGTACGGAAAGTAGTAGTATCCGACCGAAGAAAGAAGATTTTCAATCGGAATTTTACTCCCGCTGATATTGCTGTAAACGGAATCCTGAACTTTTACGCCATCTGGTTGCAGACTTGTGCGATAAGAAAAATTTTAAATTTTATAAGAAACATTTCGCAGCGAAAACGTTATCCAACAAAGAAATAATTTTTCAAATCGGACTCTTAGAAGCACTGATATCGACAAATATAAGATATGCATCTACTCCCCCTGGCAGAGAAACCATGCGTTCTTTTAAGAAGAAACTATTCTGAAAAGGTTTATCGATGTGAGTAGTATCGGTCCACAAAACGAATTTTTTTCAATCGAGATTTTAGAAGCTCAGACTATGCTGTGAATACATAAGAAGCGGAAATTATGACTTACGTCCCCTGGTGGCGAAACCATTTTTTACCAAAAATCAGAAATTATATGCAAAAGATTTTCGATTAGAAGCTGTATCCGGTGCAAAAACAATTTTTCAAATCGGAGTTTTAGAAGCAGAGATATCGGGGGAAAGGCAGTTTACTTTTACGCTCCCTAGCGGAAAGTTTATGAATTAATTAAAAATTTTGAAATTATATGAAAAACATGTTGCACCAGAAACGCTATCTGACAAAGATGGAATTTTTCAAATCGGACTCTTAGAAGTAGAAGAGGTATTGACAAAAATAAGATATGCATCTACGCCCCCTGGCGGAAACACCATACAAGATTTTAAGAAGAATATATTTCGAAAAGGTTTATCAACCTGAGTATAGCATCGGTTTGACGAACGAGAATTTTTTCAATAGAGATTTTAGCTCAGATTTTGTAGCAAATACATCAGAAACAGAAATTATCACTTACGTCCCCTAGTGGCCAAACCATTCTTTACCAAAAAGTACGAAATATATGAAAAAAATATCCGATCAGGAGCTGTATCCGGCGAAGAAAAACATTTTCAAATCGGAGTTTTAGAAGTAGAGATATCGGGGTCAATGCCATTTACTTTTACGCCCCCTAGCAAAAAATCTATGCGTAACTTCAAAAAGTTACTATACCTAAAATACTCTTAGACATAAATAAAATCGAATGGTAAAATAATTTTTTTCATTCGGATGTTTAGAAGCAATTATATGGAATAAAAAGTATTTTAAATTCGATATCATCTGCATTTACACCCTAGCGGCGAAAATATACATCATAAAAACAAAAAAACAAAAAACAAATAAAGGATCGTCATTCACATTTTTAGGCTTACCAGTGCCAAAAAAAAAAAAAAAATAATAAATCGGACTAATAGTTGCAGAGATATGGTCACAGACGAACGGACAAACCGTAGATGCACCTCTTATTTTTGTCAATACCTCTTCTACTTCTAAGAGACCGGTTTGAAAAATTCCTTCTTTGTCAGATGGCGTTTCTGGTGCAACATGTTTTTCATATAATTTCCAAATTTTTAATTAATTCATAAACTTTCCGCTAGGGAGCGTAAAAGTAAACTGCGTTTCCCCCGATATCTCTGCTTCTACATAAGCACGATATTTTTTGACAAAAGATGTGCAGAAAATAAATTTGCAGACGCAAATTATTAAACCGTTAATGGATTGACATATTCGCTGATCATCGGGAAATATTCGAAACTTCTTAGGGTTTTTCGATATAGCTTAAGAATTTGAACAGGTTTTAAATTCGGTACCCGTCGTTATTTAGTCATCAGAAACACTGTAGAAAGTCTTGTTATACGTAAACTGTTTCCTTAACGTAGCTGTGAACTTCCTGAAGTATTTGATCGCACTTCCTTGCAATTAAAGAACTACCGGAAAACATTATGAGAAACGCACTATGGGTAACGTTATACATCTTCAGAGAACCGTCGATTGTGACAGTATAGTAGCTGGAATACTATGTTTGCATTGGAAAGCCTGAAGTGTGAGAACGACGATACCTTTTGGTCATTTCCCGATGCATGACTTCGTCGGTAGAAGGAGTAAATGTCAATGCCATCAAATTCAAAATATATTTCATTCCATATTGCCTCTGGATATCCCACTGAAAATTTTTTTCCTTTTGATACCATTTTGAGCGAGGACCATTTTGGATGCAGTCTCTTTTTATAATAACACAGTTTTCTCGCAAGAAGGCGCAAACGCAAATTACGTTTTCTATGGCATCTCTGCTTCTAAAAGTTTGATTTGAAAAGTCCTTTTTAGAGTTCGTAGTGAGGAATGTTCAGCATATAATTTCAAATTTTTCGCAACGAACGGTTTGCTACTAAGGGACTTAAGCGTGCACTGTTTCTAATGTTTTTTCAGCAGTATCTGCGCTCCATTCAACTTGATTGAAAAAAATTCTCATTCAGATTCCACTCAATATGGGAAAACTTTAGCGCATATTTTCTGCCAGTAATGCGTTTTTCCCCCGCCAGGAGGTGTATATGTGTATCATTTTTCCCGACATCACTGATTCTAACGGTTCGATATGACAAATTATTTGACAGCGTTTCTGGTGAAGAATGTTTTGCGTACAATTTCTAATTTTTCTTAAGGAATAAGTCTGCCAATAGAGGTCGTAAGTTCACATTTCTATTTAGACGCACATTTATTGCTGCAAATATGTTGTAAGCTGCAAATATGTTGTAATTTTCCGTCACGTACCGCTAGCCACGAAAACGAAATTTGTGCGCAGTTCCTGCAAAAATAATGCACAACTTACTCGCGCTTAGGGTGCTAACACATAACTTATTTTGCTCCATATTTCTGCATCTGAAAGTCCGATTTTAAGAATTCTTTTAACTCCGGATATCATTCACGTCGTGGAACATTTTACATAAATCTGGATTTTTCTAATGCATACGTATATTTAACGCTAGATGGTGGTATTGTGTATTTCTGTTGGCAACATCTTTTCTTCTATAAATCCAATTCTCCGCCCCGGTGGTGCTGTGGTCTAAGCGCCAGCTCCCGACCATTTGTCCGAGATTGGTCCGGGTTAGGATCCTGGTGAGGCACGGATATTGTGTTTGTCTTATGGTACTGGCTCACTCTCTTTCCTGGAGCCAGTGGTCCTAATATCATACACAATTGGGAAACAAATTTCCCCGAAGTGACCTACATCCGACTCTGGATGCGAGAAAAGTTCCTGGGACGCAACAATGGAAAAGGAATAGCTTCGACTAGCGCAAAACTGAAGGTTCTCAGATATCTACGTTCAGTTGCTTGGAATTTCCTTTGTCCTTGGTAGTGTAATGACTATTGACTAGCATGCTTGACCGGAAATCGGGAGGTGCGGGTTGTATTCCCGCTCCAGGAAGATTATAAATTTCAAGTTTTCCGAAGGAAGTGAATACATGGAATGCAGTGAAAGTATGCCAATTATAGCATTACAGTGGTCCTAAATTAGAGATGGGCGACTGCTTATGGGCCATTGAGTTGCTCCTAATGGTCGTTAAACCCCAAGCAAATAAATACTATTAAAAAAACTGTTTGTACTGTATGCCATTCGCAGTCATATTGATTGGGGCGTTCTAGTCTTTAAATAACGCGAAGTTTACCGCTAAGGAGCGTATATGTAAAAACATTTCTCCGCGATCTCTGCCATCAGAATTCGTATTTAAATTTTTTTTAACCTTCGCATAGCTTCTGCTATGAAAAATATTTTGCTCATATCTTCTACTCATCTATTATTTAACAATTATGACGCCAGAGATCGTCAGCGTTTATTTCTATCTGAAAACGTTTCTTGAATTCTAAAAAGCCCTTGGAAAAATCCTTTCTTAGTAGGATACTCTTAATATGAAGAGTATTTTGCATCTATTTTCTTCAAGTGACGCGCAGATTTTTCGCTAGGCGACGTAAAGTTGTACCACGTTCTCCCCTGCCTTGTTCTAATTGTTAGATTCGAAAAATAATTTTGCTTCTGATATCTTCTCCATGAGAAACATTTTGTACACATTTTTCGATTTTTTTCCTAACACACATTTCAACCGCTATTGGACGTAAATAGATATTTCTATTTGTTTATGTTTTTACCGACTGTAGAAATTAGTTTTTTTTTTAACTGGTTCCATTCACTATGAAGAAAACATTTCACACTATTTAAAATTATCGGCAGCTTTTACCTAAGGGGCGTAAATACATTCTCTTTTTTTTTGATGACTTTTTCTAAAAATATGACTTGAAATATTTTTTCATGTGTAAAAGAATTCATTGCACCCGAATTCTCATTGTACTCGAGAATTTGGTGTCATTTTGTTTTATGAATGAACTCTTCATATATAACAGCTGAAAGTTTCATAACATGTGTGATCTCCATAAACTTTTCACAAAATCACGCTCAAAGCTGCACGCCTTGAAACGAAAACTTTTCTGCTTAACAAGAAAGCTAAGAGAGTTACCACAAGAGCGTTTTTAAAGTCGTTTTAACACAAATAAAATGTTGAAAAGCGTATTGGTTTCAGATGAATCGATCGGGTAAAGTCAAGGCTTTGAGCATAGTAGTTCACTTTGAAAATTTTGATTCTACCCCAATGGCCTACCCATAAATTTCCCAAGGGGGGGGGGGGCTTGGCACAGAGAATTTTCCAAAAAGCTCAAGGTGACCCCTTTAAATTTACTGGGGAAAATAGTGAGGTGCTATAACAATTAAGAAGGTTGACTTTTGTATATTTCTTCTTATCCAGTTACTAGTAATGTTGCAGTACTAGAAAGTTAAATGATTAGAAGAGGCAGTAAATGAAATTCTTTTCCTGGTTAAATTTTTCTAAATGTATTTAAAAGAGCTACTCCCTTATAATTATTGTATGTTATAATCATATGGTACATGAATAAGAAGTATATGTAGATCGCGTATCGTATCGTGACTTTTTGTTTCAAACTTCGATGTAATAATTTTCCGCTCTGTCAGCCCAACCGTGTATGCATCACTGTTCTACCCCTATTTCGTGAACGTTAGTGTCTTGTGAAACAAGGCAGCAGTGGAAACGAAATTTGGCTTGAAATGCTCGCTGAAAAAATGATCCTTTTTCAAAAATATATTAATCACTAAAGAACTTATTGCTGCTAGTAAAAATGAGCAACTATTTCCAAATGAGAAATCAGCTGTTATGGTTGCAAATGAAATGTCCTTGTACTGTTCGAAAAAAGAAAGTAATGCGTCAGAGTAATGTCAGTGTGACAGAATGTCTTTTAAGTAATTTACGGAAAGATATTATTCAAGAATCTGAAGAGAGTCGTGTTATTCTTTTGGCATAATTCATGCAAAGAAGGAACAAAAAAGGAACACAATGATATCTAAGTTATTCGTACTCCTTCAGTTCACAAGCAGGTCACTCCCTAAAATCCGCTTTTTGCATCCTCTCATCAGCATCATTTTTAACAGGAGTCATTTCTTACTTTCGTAGCAGTCGCTTGTTTTGATTTCTTTCGCACTTTCTGAGCTTCCATGTCATTGGGAACTTGCTGCTCATCGAATTTCTTTTTTGCATTTGCTGTGGTGAGACTGTAACATCTATGAGCTCAAGGATATCAGTTCGGCTTATTTCTTCTGTTCCAGTAAGTATAATAATTCTGCTTTGAAATTCTTAGGAAGTCGTAGAAATTTTTCTCTGTTGCCTCAGTGTGAACATATTCTAGATAGAACGTTTTCGATGTTTCTGTACTTTCATTCAGTACCCGTACGTTGTATGATAATTTACACATTTCCAGGGATAACACTTCAAGCTGCGATAGAATTAGCTGAATATTTTCGGATATTACTGTGCATAACGCTGTTTAACCGGTGGAATTTTTGAATTGAATTATATTTGTCAGAATTACATTTAAAGTAGATTTTGAGCAAGAAGCTCTGGATTCGAGCAATGATTATGATTGTTTTTAGCACGTCTCTTGTAGAAAAAAATCGTGCTTATGTTAACGGTTTGTCCCTCCGTCCGTCCGTCTGTACCCACGATATCTCTGCAACTATTAGTCCAATTTGAAAAATTCTTTTTGCATTGGGAAGCTTGAAACATGCGAATGCTGATCCTTCATTTAGTTTTTTTTTTTTTTACGATGTACAATTTCTCCGCTAGATGGCGTAAATGCAGATGATGTCGAATTCAAAGATACGTTTTATTCCATATATTTGCTTCTAAACTTCCGATTGAAAAAATTATTTTATCTTTCGATTCCATTTATGTCGAAGATTATTTTAGATATACACTGCTGGCCACCCAAAATGCAACACCAAGAAGGACACGAGATAGCAAAGCCAGATTTACTGGACACAACAACAGATACAAAAATGAAAGGATTGAGCTTACGGGCCCGTGTGACTTGCGGAACACGCAGACATCAATAGTTCGTGTGGACCCCATAGCTGGCAATAACGGCCGCTACACGCCGTGGCATCGAACGAAAGAGGATGTGGGCTTTGGGGTATGTCGGTCCAGGCTGCTTCCACACGTTGCCACAGTTCATCAGGCGTAGCCGCGGGTGGTGCTTGCCGGGCCACTCGGTTGCCGATCAGCGACCAGACGTGTTCGATTGGCGACATATCGGGAGAACAGGCGGGCCACGGCAACAATGACACCTGGTGGGCCGCGAAGAATTGTTGAACGATGCGTGCCACGTGTGGGCGCGCATTGTCCTGTTGAAACGTGGCCGCTGGAAGGTCCTACAGGTAAGGGAGGACTACAGGCTCCAAAACGTCGGAAATGTAGCGGTGGCTGTTGAGTGTACCGGCGATGCGTACCAGAGGGGTGCGGGTGTCATATCCAATTGCGCCCCAAACCATAACGTTAGGCGCGGACCGGTATGGCGATGCATAATGCAGGCGGCATACAGTCTCTCGCCGCGGTGCCGCCACACGCGGATCCGACCATCGTGGTGTTGCAGATAGAAGCGGAATTCGTCGGAGAAGACAAAGTCGTGCCATTCCGTAGTCCAGGTGCGGCGTTCAACGGTCCACTGCCGCCGCATTCGCCGGTGGTGTAACGTCAATGGTAATCGAACGGTGCGTACTGACATAGGTTGTTGCGCAATACACCCTAATTCTTGCGCTAACGGTCGTGATGTGGCGGTGCGAGCCGTCAATGCCCGCCGCACAACATGCCGGTCCCCTCGTTCGGTGGTGTGCCGCGGCTGCGGCAATCGCTCACGTTGGTCCGTCCGTCCCTCCTGTACCCACCGAATTCATACTCGCCTCACTGTGGCTGGATGTCGTTCCACACGGACGCCGATTTCTCTGTACGATAAACCGCCGTCGCGATAAGCCACTATTCATCCTATGTCGAACTCCGAAACGTGCTGGAATGACTGCCGTATTCTGCGACGAGGCATCAGGAAGCTTCCCACGCACAGGCCCGGCAGTACAACACACTTCCACTACTTGCACCCAGTCTTCTGTTCACCCTTCTTATAGTGCTTCTCATTGGCGTGCCGGGCACACATGATTTGCATATGCCCTGCAATGCTAATCGTTAGCATGTCCTCTCGTGGGCGACGCATGCTGCGAATTTCAGGCCAATCGGATGCTTCCTTCTTGGTGTTGCATTTTGGGTGGCCAGCAGTGTAGTTACTTTTTCAAATTACGCATAGATTTTCCGCTAGGGGGCGTAAAAGTAAATTACATTTCCCCCGATTAATCTTCTAAAACTCCGATCTGAAAATTTTTTTCTTCAGCGGATGCAACTCCGGATGGAAAATCTTTTGCATATAATTTCAAAATTTTTGGTTAAGAATACTTTGGCCACCAGGGGTCGTAAGTGTTAATTTCTGCTTCTGATATATTTGCCATAAAATCTGAGCTTCTAAAATATCGATTGAAAAAATTCTTTCGTTTACTGATACCACTCACATCGATAAACCTTTTCGGAATATTTTCTTGTTAAAATATTCCACAGTTTCTCTGCCAGGGGGCGTAGATGTATATCTTATATTTGTCAATATGTCTACTTCTAGGAGTCCGATTTGAAAAATTCTTCGTCGTCACAGTACTGCAGTTATGTTTTGTTTTGCAGTTTTTTGTGTCTTTTTTTCTGTTAAGTGTACTATGACGAAAGAAATGCATGCGATGTTGCTCATCAGTAGACATATTACCGTTGCCTTGGAATTTCCTTGGTGGATCGATGTGTTTTGAAACTTTGGGGGAACTTAAGCAGAGACTAATCCAGAAACATAAGCACACCGGGCAAAAAACTTAGTCACCCCTGTCAGAACTTACCTAATAACGGGTGATACCTTGATAAACAGCATGCATCCGATGTGGTAGAGACTGCACGAGATTGTGGATGTATTGAACGTCGATTTGCAGCCACTCGTGAGTCGATTGGTCCCAAAGTTCCGCCAGAGTACGTGGGTGTCTATTCTGGCACTTCACCTTCTGTTCCAAATGATTTCACAGATTTTCAATAGGATTTAAATTTGGAGGGCCAGTCGAGTTGAGACAGTGTTACAGATATTTCGTTGTGCCACTCAGACACAATTTTAGCCCTGTGCACACGGCAATTTTAGTCTTGGAAGACAGGTGTGGCAATGTGATGCTGTTCCTTGAGATGCAGGGCAAAGGGCAACAGTTCGTCATTCAGAATACGGAGGTGCGCATGGTGGTTCAAATTCGTCGTCACTGCAACGAGAGGGCTCATTTTGTGGTAAGAAAAACATCCCCAACACATCACAGAACCCCATCCAGCTTGAACAACACCTTCGACACAATCAGGATTAAAGGTTTCATTGGGCATGCGATGCACTGATCGCCTCCCATCATTTGAGTACAAACAAAAACTCGACTCGTTAAACCAAATTACTCGTTTTCAATCCTCTACAGTCAAGTTTTGGTGCCTCTGAGCCCATTGATAAGGTGAGATTTTGTGACTTACTGTTAAAAAAGGCCTCTTCCGTGGGACTCTGCTCCAGATGTCATCGCAGTGTCCTTTAGGAAATTGGTTGGAGTGGACTTTCCTTGACTGTTTGAAGCAATTCTTGCCTGGTTTGAAACCGATTTGCAGTTACTAGGCGTGAAACGTGTCGGCGGTCCCTGCTGGTGAGAATCGTTTTCCGGCCGCAGTTACGTCGCCGAGCTTCAGTTGACTGCGAACTACGCCACTGTTTGTAGACCCGCTAAACAGTTTGCTTCGACACGCGAGCAAATTGGGCGACTTTTTTCACTTTGTGTTTGTGGGCACGGCCAAACACGATGACTCCTTTTACAACTCTGTATAACGTCTGCTTACGATCCATATTGGAGACTAAATTCAACACACACGTTGCTCTTCACCACTACATGAGACAGAAATGATCCTGTAGACCACGGCAATGCTACTTATCTCCCAACAATGCTATCACGGCGGCCTCTGTGCAACCGGTAACTTCCTACTGTCATTTTTGTCCGGGGTGCTTACTTCTGACTCCCGCGGTAGCGCTATGTTCTAAGCCCTGGCTTCTGACATTTCGTCCATAACGGAACCGGGTTCGAATCGCGGTGTTGCATGGATGTTGTGTTTGTCTTACGGCACCGGCTCACTCCTTTCCCTGGAAGCAGTGGCGCTAAATTAGGGACAGACTACTGCTTTTAGCTCATCAAATTGCTCACGGTGGTCATTAACCTTCTCCCTCCTATCCCCCCAAAAATGCCTCAAAGAAGGAGAGGAAACGATTGCTCCGGTCAAAATGAAAAGAAAAAAATTCCAAGGTGGTATTCACAATTTTTTTTTCAAGTAAGGTTTATAATATTTTATTTCCAAATTCCCAGTAAGGTTCAATCGTTATAAGTGTTTCTAGGAATATTTGAAGCAAAAAGTAATTCAAGGCGAAGTTAATTGTTTACTATCTTGGCTATTTTAAAGGCAAAACTCAGCATGGCGGGCACATTGGTTTCAGTTACCAACTTAGCGTTTTCCAAGAGATGTGATTCTTAAATTTTAGGCTTCAATGTTTAAAGATGTGAAATAAACGATTCAATTATTAACTAATTCTTTTTGTGGCGTTTGATGTAAAACATCAGTGTTCGCTTTAGTGTGAAATTAAAATATGGCGAGTGGAAATGCTTCAGAATAAATGCTATTTTTGGAAATTCTGCTCAAAACAAAATTAGGGAAGGAAAAGAAAAAAAAAAGAAAGGAAAAAAGTCTTGCAAACTTGTTTTCGAGAATGCAAGTTCAGAATTTTTATGAGCAGTACGGTAGAACTCGTTTCAGTGGAAAGGATTTCACGTACGAACTGAATATGTAAATGAGGCTTAAGCTCCTGCCTGCCACACCGAGTTCTCGCTTGAAGAGTCTCTGAGCTGGAGAGGAATTTGCTTTGGGATTCATGATTTCTGAGATACCAGTCAAGTTTTCGTGTTTGTGTGACCTATTCATTTATCCTTTGGATCTGTGTATCTTGCAATATTATCAGCGGAAGGGAAAGAATTCATCCGCACCTTGTCTGTGTAGATACGCTTTAATGAGACTTTTGTATTAATGAGGTTTCCGCGATTCTAAAATGAATGTCACAGAAATTTTTATTCCCTACATATATACATCGTTTTTGTCTGTAATTCCCTCCTTACTTTGTATTGCGTAACGTACCTATATATATTTTAATTATTACTCACACAAGCATGGCAGCTTTGTCAGAAGTAAAAGAACGATTTGTGAAAAAAAATTTGTTTTCCCCGTATTACATTTTTATGCAACTGCTAATACTTAACTATTTTTTTTTGTCAAAGAGTAAGAACTTTTTTTCACCAAGTGAGCTTGATTTTTTTAATGGAAACATAGGACTATGTTATGGGCAACAAAACTGTTGTTTAGGGTAACATGTCAAGTCCAACGAATATTGCCCGTTCCGGTGGCTAAGTTGTGTAAAGCGGCGGGTGACGAATCATTTGTCTGAGAAGGGGGATGGGTTCGAATCCCGAGTAAGGCCTGAGTGGTGTGCTTGTCTCCCTCGAGCCCTTAACCCCAAATTAGGGACTACCGACAACCCATTGAGTTGCTCACCATGGTCGTTAAACACCATACAAAGAAAACAAACAAATTAAAACGGAGTTGTTACATTCAGTCTCATTCATTTTATTTAAATACATGTTTCAAATTTAGTATACCGTGATTTTTTAAGAAGCTCTTCTTGGTTACTCAGTCCAAGGACTTGTTGTTCAGTAGATGTATTCTGTCTCTCCATTTCTCTCTATTCTCCGCCGTTCTCTTCAAGTCATAGTATGTCTTAGTATTAGTGTCTTGGAGAAACTGTGCCACAAAACTATTTCTTGGCCGTCCTCTACCTCTCTTGCCTTGAATTTTCCCTTCAAAAACTTTCAGAATTGGGCCTCCATGGCGCAATGTGTGTCCTAATCCATAACATTCTTCTCTTTAACGAGTTAAAGAGAAGCAGTTATTAAAAGTCCACTAAGTTATTAAAAGCACTTTGGCGGTTAGTGTTTCTTTTCTATATTCTGAACTGTTCCTACGGCATACTGCATCAATTAAAAAAATCAAAATTTCCCTTGTATCTTTATGAGGCTTAGTAAAGCGTAGAATTCGTATTTTAAGATAGCTTCTCTATTTTGATGTGTACATAAATCATCATCCATTCTCAATCCACTGCTGGACGAAAGCCTCCCCAAGTCTCTTCCACAACCCTGCCTTGAGCATTCCCTTCCATGTCATTCTCGTATACTTTCGAATTTCATCCATCCATGTCTCATATGGTAGTCTTCAGGATCTTTTTCTGTCTATTCTACCATTTCAGTTTTTCAACGGTTGTCACTTCTTCTAGCGATATGTTCAGCCAATTGCCGCTAGAGGGTTTTTACATTGATCGCGATGTCATTAACACTGGAAAGGGCTGCGGGTGGCCCAGTGGTTGGTGTCGTAGCAGATCCGGATATGGAACTTCCGTACAATGAAAATTTTGTGTCAGATCCGTACAAGCAAGCATTCCTCTACTGTGTCCCCCAAATGGAAGAGCGAGGTAAACTGATAGTGTATCACTTCCGTACAAAGTATTCCCCTAATCCTTTGGCAAAGGGAAAGGGAGGCAAACTGTTCGTGTGTTACTTCCATACAAAGGGCGAGATTCATTACTTTGTTTGTTCGTTCTTTTAAAATTAAGCAGCACAGTGCTCTTGTTGCATCTGGAGATTTTATTTAAACAAAATGGATCTTGTAGTGTTGTCTGAAACATCGAAAGGCAAGCCTTGTGCTGTCTTCAATGATTTATCGATACCGCCAACATCGTAAAAATTTATTTTTCACATATTTCATCATATTAAAAACAATTCAGCACCTCTCAATATGAATCGTGGGCAAACTTCAGAATCCATTCCTCTAGAGTGCCGTTGGTATTAACAGGGAAAACGTGAAGAGCCACACACCCGGTCCATGGTGCTTCCTTATATTTTTAGCAACTGGCCAAAAGTCCACTGCGCAAAAGGAAGGCATTTTTTAAATTAAAATAAATGTAAACAACAGACGTTGTTCACAAAGAAATAGGAGCAAAAATATTACTGCGTTCTCAGGTTTACTGCCAAAAAATTAGTAACCGAGGCTTAAAATACTGTTCATACAACAAAAGAATGACCCAGCAAAAGAATGACCCTCTTTCTAAAGCCCTGGTTCACACAAAGGGACCAAGGTCAAAGATGATCCACAGGCATCATCTGCGTATGAGAGAGTTAAATTCCTTTTTGTACGGAACTGACACAAAAACAAATACGATGGGTAATTAGCACTGCATTTGTACGGAAGTGACACGAAAATTTCGATGTACGCAAGTGCAGCGTCCAGTAAACCCTAGTGGTCAGTCAGCCTTCGTGACTGGTACGGAAAAATCTCAGGATTGATCCCAGGCAAGTACGAATGCTCGAACCAACAAATATCCGCCGTGTGTTGGATGGGCACGTTAAGCCGTCGGACCCCGGGTACTGGCCCTCGATTATAAATAAGTGCGCCTTCTTTCTCCTTTCTACCTTGCTTCCGTGACTTTCCTGTCGGGCACTCTAACCTAAATCTCCTAGCTTCCTACTTCTAAGGGTTGTTTAAGTCCTGGGATCAAACAACTCCCTCTTCCTATAAAATCCTCTTCATAAATCTCTCTCAAATCAACTCTTGCAATTTTCCTGATCCATGAGTTCCTCTTCCCATCCTTCCTAATTACTCAAAGAATGCATATCTCCATGCTACTTTAAGTTGCCCACAGCTTGTCATTTTTTTAGTTAAGGATGATGTCTGTAAACCGTAAGTAAGAACTGAAAGAATGAATTTAATAAATATTTTCCTTTTGAGACTTAACGATAAATTTCTGTTGAATATTGTACTGCTGCTTCCAAATGCACTCCAACCAAGTTTTATACGCCTATTAATTTCTTCTTCGATGTGACTCTCGCTTAATATCTGTTGTTCAAGATAGATGCAGGCATCAATTACTTCTAAATTTGTTCTTCCAATCAATTAACCTCTAATTCTTCAGTTCTTGCAAAAGCATTGTACATCAGGTTTGTTCTGTGTGAGTTCATCTGTAATCCCACTTCTTTATTTATGCCAGCAATTTCCTGGATCATATCTCTGCAGCTGCAAAACTATCTTTAAATTCTCTATGAATTTTTATCTCCTCGTCTTCCTTCTCCTAGTTCGGCGATTGAAAGATTCTTCACAGTGGCCTTGAAGAACTTTGAAGGCATGATGATGTCACCTTGCCTCACTCTTTCAAATTTTTATTTGTTCTGTGTCCTTGAACAATCGAAAGTTTGCATTTTCGTGTGTATATGTTTCTCATCATAAAAGTGTTGAAACGGTCTTTCTTTGTAATCAGTGAGTAAAACAGAGCTTTGCATTTTTATTGAATTTAAGTGAGCAAACATGCGTATTTTCCTTTACTAAAAATATTAAATTTTCCTTTTGCAGTCATCTGTTTGCTATTGGAAGCTCAGCTTACGGTAAAATGAGCAAAGACAACGAAAACCAGGTAGTCGTCATAAGGTAAGTGTTGTTTTGCTATTTTTGAGACAAAACGTTTCATATACACATACAAAATTTGAATTTGCTATTACTTTCGTTTCGTATGAAGTGAGAAAATGAACTCTAAAAGAAAAGCTTTAGTTAACTGTTTCTTGCTTAAATTTTATATCCAATTTTTAAGGGAAATTTCATGGAATCGCAGTGAATAATATAAAAGCACAGTTATCTCGTATGAATAAACACACTAAGAATGGCATTTTCCTCGTAGTTTTATATTTTCGGCAAATTACACTTCTACCTCATATTTCTTCGTCTTGCAAACTTGCCTCGCTGCTAGAAAAAGAAAGAACTAGTTTTTAATTTTTTTTTTAATTTTGATCATATATTATTTCACAATTTCAGAAAGATTGTGCGTTACACACAGCAAGACACATAATTGTTCCAATACGACATTTAGTCTTAAGATGCTTTTAATTATGCTGAATCCCTTAAAACAAGTGGACATGCCAACGCTTGAGAAGCAAGAGAAATCTCGTATATAGTTCGACTGTTTACTAATTTTCTTTTGCAAAGGAAGTGAATGAGTTCTTGATCACCACTTGTGTGGTAAGATCTGCACCACAACGTGATCGCCAATGCTAGGAAGATCTGCACTAGGCCCATAGAGCCCACATCTTCCTCCTGTTTTGTCGAAACGCGGAGCTTGCCATCTGCGTTGTGTTGTAGGTGAATATCTACTTTGTGGAACTCTTGCCAGTAATGAATGCCCCAAGTCTGTGAGTTTTATAGCAAACCAGTAGCAGTTGTTTGTTCACTGAAGTGCCAAAAGTATGCAAATTTTTAACTGGCGCTGCTATCGTATAAAGGCTTCGACGCTCGCCACGATTTTTAACAGTTGCTAGGTGTAAACTCGTGAGTCAGGTTGAACAACCGCCAGTAGGATTCTGGCAAGCCAACGTGAACTATCGGAGTTTGAATGAGGCATGGTAGTGGGAGCCGGACGGATGGGACATTCAATTTCCGAAGTTGTGCGAACATTCAGAATTTCTCTATCCATGGTGTCACGTGTGTATCGAGAATACTTCATGGAAGGCATTACCACCCACCGTGGACAGCGCAGTGGCCGACCACAGGTGCTGAATGGCCGTGACCAGAGGCGTCTCACCAGGATTGCCCATGCTAACAGACAAGCAACACTGGCTCAAATAACATCCACATTCAATACAGGAGGTACCAGAGACATATCCATCAGGTCAATGCAGCGTTGTTTAGCGTCCATGGGGTATGGGAGCAGAAGACCCACCAGAGTGCCTTTCTTTGTAAACAACACGACATAGGACACAGCGCCTCACTTGGGCTCGTGAGTATGGTAATTAGACCCTGGAAGACTGTCAACATGTGGCGTGGTATGTTCATGGAAAAAGAAGAGAGAGAAATCGGAAGAAAAGACAAAAAAAATTAGTTCCTGTAAATTTGATATTTCAATAAAGAATCTTAAAAGCTGTCATAGACACTTACATTTACAAATATGCGACTAAAATTTTTTTCCGTATCTCATTTTGTTCCGTGCACGCGTATTTGACAGCAGAACATAACCTGGAAAGTTGTTTCCTTTTTGTACCGGAGCCTGAAAAAGGACAAGCGCGTCTCATACAATAATGCTTCAGATTTCAAAATGCAATAGCTTTCCCTGTTTTATTCATTTTTCAGTAGTCATACAATCGCGTTTTCTTTGGTTTCGCTCTCATTTGTGTCACCACGCCCTAAACTGTTAGTCTTTTGTCTGTAGTGTAACGATAAGTGAACAGTGCTTCTTTTCATGCTTGAAAGCATTCAGAACAAACATCTCGCATGAGACGCCGCTTTGGGTTTAAAGTCCACGCCTATTTTCAAGTCATGCTTTTTGAAGACAGATCTCTCAGCTACCGTGAAATTCCATGCGGTAGGAAATAGTATACTGTAAAATGTAAAACAAATATTCATTGCATTGTTTCATGAAGGTAAAATTGATGTAGTTGCACTGTTTACAACAAAGTTGCCTACCTAGCAGTGCCTGTCATAAGAGTTATCAAATTTAAGTGTTCTAGAAACTTTAGGGCATTATTTTTGAATCAAAAATTTATTTGATTAAAACAGAAAATAAATGACTCCCTAAGATAAACTGTAAAAAGGAAAGCCTTTTCCTCTGTTAAAAATATTTCAGTGATTCTTTGCAGTTAAGGTTCCGATTTATTTTATTTTTCCTTTCTCTTCAAATTGGCTATTTCTTTTTGTTCCCCCTTACCACGTTTTTCTCTGTGTGTATGTTCTGGTTACAGGAGATAATGACTAATATTCGATCGTATTCCAGATCAGTATGCTAATAACCTTGAAGATGGTAAAGCTGTCTATTGCGCGCAGTTTCTGTTTGTAAAAAATCTGGAAAAGAAAAAGATTAGAATGGTGAAGAAAAAATAATGAAATCTTAAAGCTCAGGCCAGGTTTTGTTTTGTTTTTTAATTTTTCCTCAAAACATGCGTGCGTGGAGTGAGAGAGACAATCAGTAGAGCAGTGTCATTGGATGGTGTTTGATATAAATCTATATATTGATTCTATAAGGGTTTTTACTGTGAGTCCTATTTTGAGAGAACGACTGAACGTAAAGATATGTTTGAGGTATCAAAATAAAGGCCTTACCATGTCGATGTGCCAGTCGAAAAGAAAAATGAGATTGGGGCAACGGTTCGGGCGTTGTGTGGCGGCAAAGTTCCCATAGAAAGTCTATGGGAGAAGCGTGCGGTTGACTCACGCAGTGTTGAAGGCGGAAACACAGAGGGACTGAAATAGTCCAAAGTCCGAAGTCTTATCTTTTCTGAGCGAACCGTTGCGCAAAACAACGCTAGCAGGCATTCCTATCAAAGTTCTTCTCATCGGAACAGCGAACACTCTCGAAGACCTGATTGCGTTATGCCGATGGATTGTGTGATGTATATATACAATTTAATATTCATTCGATCAAGCTCATTCACGTAGGTAAGACGTTTACCATTATGTAAAGATGTAAATAAACATTACGTTGACCATTGTTAGTGAAAATATTACGGGCGACTGCTTATGGCCGATTGAGTTGCTCACGGTGGTCGGTTAAACCTTCAGTCAAAAAAATCACGAACCTGGACTGTCTTTACTGAAGTGGTTGAATGAATTTGCCAATCAAATAAAGTTTACATTTGTTGTTTCATACGAGTTTATTCTTTTCAAAAAAAATGATAATAATAATAACCGTCGATTACGACGGGTGAAGTGTATTCGCAACGCGAATCTCATTCCAACAACATTTACAAACACTGTTGTTGACTGAAAATGAGAGTGAAAGAGTGTGCTATTAAGTTGAATTTTTGCACACGATCGAGATGAGTGGACTTCTGCCTCACATTTTACGGCTGAAAAAGGGTGCAGTCGTGATGCTCATCCCGAACCTGGCTGCCCTGGTGGCGCAGTGGTCTAAGCGCTGGCTTATGATGATTCGTTCGTGAAGGGTTCGTGTTCGAATCTCGGTGAGGCAAGGATGTTGTGTTTGTTTTACGGAACTGGCTTTCTCCCTTTTATGGAACCACTTACCCTAAATTAGGGACGAGCGACTGCTTATAGCCCATTTAGTTGCTCACGGTGGTCGTTAAACCTTCAGTCAAAAAAAATAAATAAAAATATTCACGAACCTGGGTCTTTACTGAAGTGGTTGAATGAATTTGTCAATCAAATAAAGTTCACATTTGTTGTTTCATATGAGTTTATTCTTTAAAAAAAGAAAAGAAAAAGAAACTAACCGGCGATTCTGACAGGTTCCGTCTAGTTGTTTATTAATTTCGTTAATTATATCAGTTTATTTCCAATTTGCTGAAAACCTTTGTCGAAGTTAGTGACTGTCGTTGATTTGTTTTATGTGTTCATTGTCAAAATGTACGTACGTATAGCGTTTAGTCGTGCCATTATTTAGATAGTTACTTGATCGGTAAAGACATTCCGTTTAAGCATAACATGCGAACAAAAACATGAATTTTATTATGTATCAGCTCATGGAAATGTCAGGAAATTCTATATTCCAAATTGAGGAAGCATTTTCTCCAAATATAGAAGTAATGATGCGATTGGGAAAGCTATATCACCCATAAAAGCTATATCTTTATATAAAAACTGTTCTTGAAAACTCCTAGGGTCTTTTAAGAGCAAAAGCTTTTAAATCTGAAAACACACTTTCTTTTAATTCCTTTATACTACTAAAATAATAGTAGGATGATAAATTAGGTGAACTGGAGAGCATAGTTTGTGAACTTTCTCATTTTCTAATGCATTACACTTCAGATTTATCGTAGACACTTCCTTATTTTGTTAGCACGCCTTCTGAAGAAAAGTAGGTACTGCAGCATCACTTATTCGCTTGACCGTAGATGCGATGTTTCTGCGTTTATATAATTGAATTCAGCAAATTGTTTTTACCGGGTAGCGTTAAACATCAATATCACAGATCACACATTTTGACAATACCTTGAAGCACAATTTATTTCGTTCGGAGCAGTTGTTCTTCAGCTCCACATACGTGTCCGTATATCATCTCTGATTTAGTGCGCTGAATGGTTGCGCATAAGCGACCGAGGTTTATTTGAGTCTGGCATTCTCCTATTACGGTTAGTGAGAGTAGGTTGAAAGCTCTTGTTGAACTGATGGATGGACATAGCACTATTATGTATGCAACACAGAATAAGATGGGAATGACTTTGACCTTACATGGATATAGAACATTCTTTGGCCAGCTGATGGCCACCGCCTGAAGTAGTAAATTCTTCCCTTGCGATGGCGCCTTGAAGACTGTTAATGCTCTGACTGTAAAAGTGGATAAATTTGTGATATGCAGTCTTTTAGTATTCTATGGAGATATTCTAGGAATGATAGTACAGACTTCAGAAGTGAGAACACCCTGTCCCGGAGTTCTCACTTCTGAAGTCTGGCATTTTTGTTGTGAAGCTCCGTATGAAGGAAAGTGTCCAACTTCTTGCGGATGAGTGGCTATCAACGAGGATTACATACATCGGCATTGCGAAGGTCTGTCGAAACTGTACAGAACCAAGACTTAATTCTGCAACTTGTTCTTCAGGTCCACATCAGGGTGGCTGACCTTCTGATTGCCACAAAAGGTTGTGCACATCAGAGGTCAAGAAGTCTGCTTCTGTGCCTGACCATCGTGATGTCAAACGTACCCCGGAGGACGCTGTGCCCACCACTAAGAAGAGTGTGCACTTTTAAGTTTGGAGTAAGTCTACAGAAATAAGAAAAGAGGAATGAAAAGAAACTTCAGGTGCATTAAAGCCATGAAGGGTTTGAAGAAAAAACCTATTGACTTCCTGTGGATATGTGACATCGTGCTCTTTAATTGGCTACTGGTGGAAACTGGTATCGCAAAAAAATCTGTACTGAACTGAGGTTGATGGTAAAAATTGTGTTATCAGCTAGGGCGGTTCATTTAGTCCCGAAATCAGACTTTCTGTACTTGAAGGTGCACTTTGAGGTTTTTCTGACAGGACTTGTTATCTCCCTATAAAGCTGTTTCGAGCTATCGGTACTGAACAGAACAACGTTCGACTTCGAGCTTTACTGTAATGCAGTACATGTTGTACGAGTGGTCTTTGTTGTAACGAAGTGTAAACGCTGGAGTCAATTTTCCCGATTGATTAGAGGTTGGCGTCCCAGTGCCGGAGCCTATATTTTTGTGCGTATGCTCTACTTTGACGTTCTTTAGCTAAATATAGCCTTTGGGTCCGACTTTTCCAATAAACAGCGTTCCCGCCAGGATGCGTAGAGTATTTTTAGGTGGGAGGGCCGTCACTGTATTCGCATTTGTAGCAGCAAAGTTTAGAATTGTAGATATCCAGTTTTTTAAATTAAAAGCTGTAAAGGATAATTTCATTATTCTTTGTAGAGCTTACTGTTTACCGAGACATACTTTATTTTCTTTATTTCTGTATGATGAAAATTTTTGAAACATTTTTTTCAGCAAATTAAAAAGAGAAGAAACTTTGTTACATAATAATAACCACGGACGTGTTTAACAGTTGAGAAATTAGTTTCAGAACCTTTGTGCAATGATCATACAGGAAGAAAAGCGACTACTAGTTTTTATTTATTTTTTACTTTTCACGGATTTTCGATTCTGCTTTTGAGATTTTGTAGGGCATTGAAAAAAAAGTCTCTTACCACATTCAAACAAACATGATATCAGTTTGAGAAACCTAACCAGACGAGTTAGACTGTCTTCCTTTATTCCTGCACTCGTAGAAATATTCTGCCCGTACTTCACGCCATTCATCCAGTGGGAGCCAAGTGCAATTACCAAAAAACATGTTACTAAGATTATTTTCGTTATGTATTCGTGCATGAATGCGAAGACAGTTATTTCGCTTGTTTGGAAAAGTGACCTGTCACTGAAACTCAGTTTGTTAATGTTACAGCATTTTTGTTCTGTCATGTCCTATGTAAGGTGCACTTTCTTAGTGCTGTGTAATAGTGTCCTAAACTTCCTATTTTACTAAGCGACGAGCGTAGGAAAGGAGTTGTTTTCCTTTTTACTATTTTTTTAAAGCTATATTGGAGACCAGTGATCTTTAAAATCAGGAGTTTCTCAATATTAGAATTCCTTACTACGAAACGAATTTATGGTATGTTTTTTTTCATTCCTTGGATGTTACTACTATTCTCGATGAGACATAATTTTTCAATTTTAAATTCGGTGACACGTAATAAACTGCAATGTATTTGCCACTAGATGAGGAAACAAATTTACTGTTTCATACTGTGTTTCATGAAAAATAATGTGTTTTTTCATCATCGTCCACCAAGTGTTCGATGCAACAAAAGTGTTCTTGCGTTGCCTGCAGCTAACACCGATTTTGTTCTTTCAGCGGTGAGAGTGGTGCTGGGAAAACAGAAAGTACCAAGCTCATAATGCAATACCTAGCAGCAGTGAATAAATCACCTAGCAACTTAATAACAGAGCAGATTCTAGAAGCTAATCCTTTACTGGAGTCCTTTGGTAATGCAAAGACTGTTCGAAACGACAATTCTAGTAGGTTCGGAAAATACATGGAAGTCCACTTCAAAGAGTAAGTACAATTGATATTCTAATTTCTGTTTTACTGTTTGATATTAAACTGTATTCAGGAGCATTCAAACATATTTGAATAAAAGAAATTAAAATTATATAAAAGTCGAGGTGGATAGAAAATATATTTAGGGAGGATATCTTTTTATCGATGGGTGAATTTGTTAACTAAGCAAACAAAACAAAATGAACTTTGACAAAGGGAGGAGAAAGAATAGTGAAATTGTTTCAAAGTAAAATTCCAGCTCTAGGGACAGAGAAGGTCTTGAAATTTTTCTAAAACTGTAAATGGCAACTGAGAATGAACACAACGATATCTCGCTGCAAAACAATTTAGCAGCTTGGTATTGTATCCGTTAAAACCATATCAAAAATTAAAAGCTAAGTTAAATCTGCTAACACTTTATTTAGATTAAAAGCTAGTTTTACCTGCTATTTGTTACTTGAGCAAGAAACTACAACCAGACGAATGGAGAAGTATGAATGAAGAAGTAGTAAAGATGTACTAAATTAATGAACTTGGACAATTTAAGGAAGTATAAATGATCAAACTTAATCTAAATAAATGAACTCAGAGAGGAAGCATACAATTCAGTGTATTATGATAAAAACAAATATGCGATGTAAAACTACGGAACGTCGAGTGAAAAGCTATTAGTACCTTAAACCATATTTTATAAAGGAAACTCTTACTAGTGAAAGATTGCTGCTGTGATTACTGAATGATTTTAACGCTGTTAATTTTTATAAGGTAGCTATGAAATTCTTCAGCAGTATTTTGTTTTGTCGTTCTCTAAGAATCGTAATAATAAACTAATTTAGACATGTATAAGTTTCAGACAATGCAATTCATTTTATCTGAGTGACGAATATGTAGAGATCGCTAATTTCAATCAATACAATTAATTTTAGCATATAAAATTAATTGCTTTCATTGAAATTTATTGTATGATAAAATTAATAGAGCCGTGTCTTCAACAGACGGTGGTGACCATAGTTTTCCGCCATTCCTTTTTACTGAAGCACAAAGATTGCCAGTTATAAATATATTTAGATATTTTGGTATACTTTTCTAAGGAGTATAATGAATATATCGCTTCTGCTACTGAATTATAATGAATTCAGCTTCTTCTAAGCTAATGCTTCTTCTAATGCTTGTTGTTTGTTAATTATATCATGAATAAACTTTCCTGCTAGTAGTGTAGTAATAATAATGAACAAGCTTTTAACTGCTAGTAATGTTGTAGTAGTAATTAAGATGAATGAAGTCTTATGCTGGTTGTTAATAATAATCAACTAATGAAATTAACCTAACAGCCAGACAGAGATCTGACAAAACTATGAACTGAGAAAGACGTACTTATTAAGACAATCTTTTATTTGGTAAACTTCTGGCTCTCACATAAACGAAGATTTCTTTACACACGAAACAAAGCTCTCACGCACATAAACAACCGCTCTCTCTATACAACAACAGCTCTCTGACACATAAACAACAGCTCACTTCGTACAACAACAGCTCTCTCTACGTATCGTTGAACGCGCCTATTTATACTGGCTACCATCACGTCAAGACTTACACTCATTGCTAGATCTCATTCAGCGGGAGAAATAACATCTCGTTCAGTAAGAAGATAATTTACATAGTAAAATAAAATAACCAGAGATAGTAAAAATCAAAAGGAAAGTGAATCTAGAGTATACGTTACATCATCTCCCCCTTAATTTTTTTTTTTTGTTCGAAAAACCTATCAATTTTGGAGTGTAAGTCTTACACTTCGTTGATTGACGTTTATCGACCTCTTTTTTGTTTTGTTGTTTGGTGGCAGCAGTACGTACAATCTCAAACTTGGCATGACAAAATCAAGAAATCTGCATTGGCAGCAGTACGTACAATCTCAAACTTGGCATGACAAAATCAAGAAATCTGCATTCGTCTGTGAAACACTTTATATACTTGAATAAAACAAACCTGCATCGGCATACCTTCCTTTTATTCTGCCTAGCAGGAATCACTTTTTTAATTTCAAATTACGTTCTCATTATTCGTTGAATACACACCAACTGTATCAGCAGCGAAAATTGCCTGGAGCTGCCTAACAGTAACAATTTTTATTATTTTACCCCTAAGCACATATATATATATAAAAATTTTGGATTAGTAGATGGACATAGAAGAAATATAAAAAAACACCACATATATACACAAAAAAGAATGCATAGGCCCACACGAAAAAAGAAATTGTGACACGCCAACTGGTCGTGCAGGAAAAACAACAAACGGAGAAAAGAACCTGTCCACGAGAACTTACTTATCTCGAGGACGCATAAAAAACTCTAGTACGATAACGTTTTCCAGGCCTAATCGGACTGGTAAATTCAGGTGGCGTAGATCTCTTTAAGGACGTGACTGGATCATCGGTAGTCTGTCGGTCAAGAAATCCAGGCGGCTGACAGGAACGGTCAGGAGCGGCTGAAGTCTGTCGGTCAGGAACGGCTGATAGGAGTGGTCAGGAACGGGTGAAGTCTGTCGGTCCGGAAATCCCTGCGGCTGACAGGAACGGTCAGGAACGGCTGAAGTCCGTCGGTCCGGAAATCCCTGCGGCTGACAGGAACGGTCAGGAACGGCTGAAGTCCGTCGGTCCGGAAATCCCTGCGGCTGACAGGAACGGTCAGGAACGGCTGAAGTCCGTCGGTCCGGAAATCCCTGCGGCTGACAGGAACGGGCTTCCCCAGGCTTTTGATATGTAGTCCCTTTGTGCTGGGGCCCGTGTTGTCCTTCCAGCATTCTTTTGGACAGACGTGGCTCCGGCCACATCGTTTGTTTTCGCTTTCTCCCTCATGGCATGAGAGTAGAAGCAGGCATCGGCCCTGTTTGCCCTGAGCGTAGGTTCCAGGGGCGAAACCCGGGCAGATGCAAGGATCTCTGCCATCGTCGCTGTTGCGGCGAAGCAGATTGGGGAGACAAGTTACGTTTTCGCCCAGCTTTTGGTGTTACTGGACGGTTTGTAATTGGTGTTTGACGTTTAGGAATAGTCAAATTATTGTTCATAACTGATAAATCAGAAATATCCGAAGACTCTGAGTCGCTGCTGTAATTTAGTGGTCGTGCAGGGCGATGTTTATTTCTGCCTATAGGAATACTCTCTGACGAGGTATTCAAGGAAGTAGGAGCTTGTGTTGGTGCAGAGTTATCAGGAAATGGTGCAGCAATAGTCTTGGCAATGGTTGGAGGGAAAGGAACGATACTTGTATTTGAAGAACTTGATTAGAGCCTTCGTCTCATGGGAGAATCAGGTTGCGTGTTTGGAAACCCGTCTTGAGGAGGGGAGGGTGAAGAAAAAATCACTGGAGATTCTTCAAAAATGTTTGTTGGTTCGTCCAAAATCTCTGGAGGTTGATCGTGAGATATAGACTCTTGAGTCTGTGGAACAGAAGGTTGAGTAGGGTTGATTATAAAATCGATATTTCGTTCATGATACTTGCGACACTGAGCAACGTGTACGTATTGAAATTGATTGTCAGGTTTTTCAAGAATGTTATTTTCAAACACATTTGCCACCCGATATGGACCTTCGTAGCTGGGTGCAAATTTCTTCATTAAAGTATGAGAAACAGAAGACTGGAAGTGCGTTTCCACGAGAGTGAGATCTCCAACGACAAGATCTGGTTCCCTACGCCTAGTATTATAATATCTTGCTTGAGCCGCTTGTGCTCCTAGCATTGCAACACGAGCTTTTTCTGCCATGACTCGTACTGATTGCGGAGTTGGTCGCTGGTTTAGTTCGTCGATAATCCCCGTTAAATTTTCAAAAGGGGTTTTAATTTTGCGACCCAGAAAAAGTTCTGCAGGAGTAATTTTAGTAGATTCGTAAACAGACGAGCGGAGGGCGAACGAAAAAAGCTCAAGATGGTCATCCCAGAGCGGAGGGCGAATGAAAAAGCTCAAGATGGTCATCCCATCGCTCGTGATGATCCATGACAAATGTAGCAATCATTTTCACTAGCGTGCGGTTTACTCGTTCCGCAGGATTACTCTGGGGATGATATGGGGAAATGAATTTATGCTTAATATTTAGTCTCGCACACATTCTTTCAAAAATGTCAGAAATAAATTGGGGACCATTATCCGAAACTACTTTATTAGGTGCACCATATCTAGAGAATACTTCATTAATTAATACATTACAAATAACTTCTGCCGTAGCGGCTTTAATGGGAAAAACTTCAACCCATTTAGAAAAATTATCAGTTAATACTAACACGTAAACGTAATGAGCTTTGTTTTTAACAGATAAAGGATAAGGTCCCAATAAATCTATTGAAATAATATCAAAAACATGAGAACTTGAACTAGATTTCAAGTGACCGGCCGGTCTTACATTACGGTAATTATTAATCTGACACAAGTGACATGATTGAACGTATGCGAGCACACTTTGGTACATGCCAGGCCAATAGGCAACATCCCGCAATTTACAACGGGTCTTGCGAATACCTAAATGGCCTGCAAGAGGTTTGTCATGAAATTCGTTTAAAAGAGCCATTCTAAGGGTTCGCGGAATACATGGGCGAAACTCTGCCCTAGTAGTCCTAGATTTCGTATAGTAAAGCAGACCTTCTATGACTTCAAAATGATGTGACCTTCCAGCCAGAGAAGGATCACTTTGTAGGGGCGAACCCGCAAGCAAAAAATTATAGATATCCCCAAAACCTGGATCATTTATTAATTCTGCCATTATCTGCTCTCTGGATGTTATATCAGCTATTAGAAGTAAAGGCTGACATCCAGGAGTAGTTTCTGTGGGGACCCCACTAATCGGAACGCGAGACAATGCGTCCGGTAATTGATTCTTATGACCTGGCTGATACGAAATTTTGATATTGCTCTCCTGTAACTTAAGAGCCCAATTCATAAGTCTTTGAGAGAGATGCTTAGCAGAATTCAAATACTGAAGGGCAGAATGATCCGTAATTATGTTAACTGTCAATTCGTTAAGATAACATTGAAATTTGTCAAGAGCATACACAACAGCAAGACATTCACGTTCCGTAGCTGAATAATTGCGTTCAGCTTTGGCTAAAGTACGGGACGCAAAAGCTATTGGATGCCCAGCTTGTGACAAAACGCAACCAAGACCAACTCCGGATGCGTCAGTATAAATATCAAATTCCTTAGTATTATCCGGGAAAGCCAACACAGGAGGCTGAGTCAACGCAGACTTCAGTGTTTCAAACGCAGCGTTAGCCTCAGGTGTCCAAACAAACTTCTTGTATTTACGTTTCAAAGCATACAATGGCTCACAGATTGTAGCATAAGCGGGGACGAACTGCTGATACCATCCGGTCATTCCCAGAAAGCGTGATAGTTCTTTTGCTGTTTTAGGCCGAGGAAAGTCAACAATAGGCCTAATTTTTTCATTATCCGTAAATAAGCCGTGGGGAGTGATTTTCAACCCCAGATATACAATCTCGTCCCTCGCTATCTGGCATTTACTAGGTTTTAACGTCAAGCCAGCATTGTATATGAGTTGGAACACCTGTTTGAGCAGAGAAAGGTGCTCGTCAAAAGTCTCGGATGTAATAATAATGTCATCCAAATATACATGCACATGGGGACCCAGAACAGGTCTGAGAACCGTATCCATAAGCTTTTGGAAAGTAGCAGGTGCAGAAGCTAATCCAAAGGGCATACGTAGGTATTCATAAGCCCCAAAAGGAGTCACAAAGCCTGTTTTATCGACAGAGTCCGGATGTACCGCCACCTGCCAATATCCACTCGCCAAATCCAAGGTTGACATCCATTTAGTTGATGACTGGTCATGCAAAATATGCGACATGACAGGTAGTGGATAATTGATCGTTTTTGTGACTTGGTTGAGCTTGCGGAAATCTGTCACGAAACGAAATTCATTGGGTTGTTTCTTTGGAACCAAAAAGGCAGGAGCAGACCAGGCGCTTGTTGATTCCCTTATTATGATATGCCATGTTTAATCATTTCAGAAATTTGACGTTGCATTTCCTGTTTCTTTATGGGGAGCACAAAGGTAAGGTTTCGTCGCTATCGGTTTCGAACCCTCAGTGTCAATGACATGATAAACCACCTGTGTGAAACCAGGTTGATCAGAAAATAAACCAGGGCTTTCCTGCAAAAGTAGAGAAAGCTGGTTTCGTTGCCTCTCATTCAATTGGTTACTCAATAACAAACTCGTTATATCTATAGGAACCGTAGGAATCACTTCGATAGGTTCCGGAAAGGAAATCACATGTTGTACGAAATTCAAAGTAACTTGAAAAGTATTAATAGAGTCCATTCCCGTTAGACATTTAACAGGTAGTTCGTCTATAAGCAGGAAAGAATGCGTAAAACGAGCCTTTCCCAGCCCTAGAGATAATGTGACAGTTCCTGTGATACTGAAGATTTCGTTATTTGCACCTCGCAAATACTGCGTCGCAGGCTGAACGAATATTGCAGGAAAATTGTCAGTGCAAAACTTCGTATTTAGGGCTGATATTTCAGAAAAAGTGTCGAACTTTGTCTCGACAATAATATCTTCAATTGTCAAGAAGACATCAGGCAACTGAGGAGTTTGAACAGTCACTAATACTGTTTTAGGGTCAGAATGCTTGGTATCAGGAAGCAGGACCGACCCTTGGTCTACTTCCTTTGGAAGTTTAAAGGATTCCTGGTTGGATTATCATGCGGTCTGAAACCTCGACCCTGCCGGGTATCGGGAAAATTTTCACGATGAGGAAAACTGCGTGAAAACTACTGCGGGAACTCCGCATATTTGTTGAAATTTTCATTTCTATTACTTCCCTCAGCACGGGCAGGAAAGTCATTATTGCCCTGAGCATGAAAACGTTCCGAATGCTGCGGATTGGAACGGGGTCGAGCATACTGTGCATTTGTACGGTATCCCGAAGATTGTTCAGAAACTCGCGGTTGGTTTGCCACTCTTCTATGTGGTGGAACGTATGAAGCTTGGGCGTGCACTTGTGTATGCTCGTGTTGAAAGTTATTAGGCCTATTATGTCGTTGAGGTTTTTCGTAATAAGCCTCGCTGGGTGCCCGAGCATGGTGAGTTGAACCATGTTTGCCGTGTCGCTCTTCATACGTTCGTATGAGGCGAAGGCATTCATGAATTGCAGCAGGGTGTCGAACCTCAAGAAAATCTTGTAAAAATGGGTCGAGCTGTTGCAATAGGGTGTCCAACATGTCGACATGACTGGCATGTGGATCCCATAAGTTATATAAGCGTGTTGTTTCCAATGAAAATGCAACAGGGCTATCGTTGGGTCCTTGCTGACGAGAAAAAAGTTGTTGTGCAAGGCTAGCTCGACTGAGGCCGAAAGGAAAGACTTCCAAAAATTCTGCACGGAAATTCTCATAATGAGAATCCGGGTTCGACACTCTCCACTGCCGATACCAGGTCTTAGCGGTATCCTTCAAGCAAGTGCCTGCTATTTGTACTTTGCAGTCTTGAGGAATATTATAGAGATCAAAATGATCTTCCAAATCTTCGAGGAATTTTAAGGATCCCTCCAACCCATTGAAATGAATTGTTCCTGCATGCGGCACGAAATGGGCAAGCATTCTGCTTCGCTGAGAGGATTGAACTCCCTCAGGTACGACCCGCGACTCAGAGTAACAGGAAGCTGGTGAATTACGAAATTGTGAAGAATGCCTGGGGACTTGTAAATCATTCATATCAAAGTGAGACCCACGGGCTTCTTGCAAATTGTCAAAAAAAACACCATCACAGACTGATTTAGGGTGAAAAATTGAAGTTGTCTCAGGTAAGGAAGACATGGGTAATAATTGTCAAGATCTCGTGTTCGAGAAAAGTTCGGGCGCCAATTATAATGAATATATCGCTTCTGCTACTGAAATATAATGAATTCAGCTTCTTCTAAGCTAATGCTTCTTCTAATGCTTGTTGTTTGTTAATTATATCATGAATAAACTTTCCTGTTAGTAGTGTAGTAATAATAATGAACAAGCTTTTAAGTGCTAGTAATGTTGTAGTAGTAATTAAGACGAATAAAGTCTTATGCTGGTTGTTAATAATAATCAACTAATGAAATTAACCTAACAGCCAGACAGAGATCTGACAAAACTATGAACTGAGAAAGACGTACTTACTAAGGCAATCTTTTATTTGGTAAACTTCTGGCTCTCACATAAATGAAGATCTCTTTACACACGAAACAAAGCTCTCACGCACATAAACAACCGCTCTCTCTATACAACAACAGCTCTCTGACACATAAACAACAGCTCACTTCGTACAACAACAGCTCTCTCTACGTATCGTTGAACGCGCCTATTTATACTGGCTACCAGCACGTCATGACTTACACTCATTGCCAGATCTCATTCAGCGGGAGAAATAACATCTCGTTCAGTAAGAAGATAATTTACATAGTAAAATAAAATAACCAGAGATAGTAAAAATCAAAAGGAAAGTGAATCTAGAGTATACGTTACAGGAGTTATTCTCAACAACAACAACAAAATTCTGTGCTTCTGATGTTTAGGTGATTTCCGTGCTTGCATGCTAGTTACGACACGTGAGAACGTTGGAAAGATATCTAGTGAATCAGGTGATTCGAAGCAAAGGCCAGAATAGTGATTGGCGTTTACTTGCAACTGATATAGACTGTATATCTCAGAAAATATTACTGATCTGGCAAATCATTACTCAGTAACAGATAAGATAGAATGTAAAAATATGCATAGAAGTTAGCACGAGTTTCAACTAAGAATGGTTCTGTTTTAAAAATAATTTAATCCATATTCAAGTAATCAATACGTAAAGATTCATTTTTATGTATAAAAGCATCGCTCAGTTAAAAAGTTGGTGTTAAATTACAACTTCAGTTGTCTGAGGCTTCGAAAAGGTTCCAGAGCCCCAGTTCAAATACTTGGAAATCACAGTTTATTTTAAACACCAGCCCCGTAACGTGTGTTTCGCCCTCACAACAGCAGTAATACGTTGTGTCATGTATTATATCAGGTGTGTAAATGTTTACGGTCTATTGCTGCCCATAATTCCAGGACAGCCATTCGTAAAGCGCTGAGGGTTAGCATTGGTGGGTTTCTGACTCAAATTAATCAACCCATTTGGGCCTTGAAATGCTCATTTCAGATTATATTGAGAGAAAGAACCGGGCTGTGAATTCACTGGATTGCTCATTCAACCTGACGGGGTATCGTCTCGTTGAAAGAAGACGTCTATTTCATTTTTATCTAAGTAACGAATATGTAGGGAAGGAAAATTTGAATGGATGCAATTAATTTTATCTATAATAAAATGAGTCAAGTTACTGGATGCGGGCATCTGCTACTATAACTCAGTCGTGCCGTCACATGTTGAACCGTCTTTGTACGAACCTTCACAGGTGCTCCGTTCTTTAATGGCAAGTTTAACTTCTCGACTGTGGCCCTCTGTTCTAACGTTACGATGCAGGAGAAACACCTTAAGCATGAACTGTCATATTGTCCTCCGCGACTGCCGGTTTTATTGGTGTTGATGTAGTTTTGGTAATACGTGTGTCGGTCGCATCCGAAAATCTCAGATGTCCTGCAACTGCGGAGATGCAGCGCCCCACTTTCCTCGCACAACTATCTGCTCTCGATCGAACTTGCTTAGGTCATCGTGTTTATCCATCATGACAGTTTCAGGTATGCTACTCAGAAGGTGCTCACAACAGATTTCGGCCTGCCACATTATTGTTGCGGGTAGGGCAGCTTCGTGGTTGTGTAGAATAAATTATACTTTAAGCGTATGAATCTGCCACCTGATTCGTTGGTTAGTTGGAGTTTATTGTCGCAAGGGCCTCAGTGGGACAAAGAGTGTCATATTTCCCACCTGGTGAGGAATCTTAGGAAAATCTCTACATTAGCACAGTGATAGTTCCCTGTAGTGTTTCTTCAAATAGGGAACCTTAAGTTTCAAGTGCAAAATCGTAGCTACTTCTGTCCCATGCACTTGTAAATGTTTTAGTTCAGGCAGTGTAGAATTTAGCACATTTCTTCCATGAACATTATCAAGCAGTACTTTGTGATTCTCATTTTCATTTAAATACCTGCATACTGTAGCAGTGCTGATACTGGTTATGTTCAGAGCTGGAGCATGCTTTTAATGTTATGCATCCTTCCCGGCAGTAGTGAAGCAAATCCCAAGTAAACAAATTTCGATGGAACGAAAAAATGGATAGCGGGAGTAATCGGTGAACCACCTAGGTTGGTTTCTGCAACTATATAGAAAATGCTGCGTCGTGGGGTTGGCTTCCTCTCGACTTCACCCTTTGAAGGGTTACTTGCTATTGACGAGAGCTTTACAATGATGTATAACCAGGGACGTACCCAGAAATTTGGAGGGGGGTCCGGCTCTGCAAGTAAAAATGCTCATGTATGTATACTTACGCGACGTGACTGTTATAATAAATGTTTTGCTATATTATAGTTTGAGAGAATGTATTTTAGAACAAATTCCATAATGCGTGGTTTTAGCAATTATGAAAATTGAAATTCACCAATTAAGAAAATTGGAGAACAGTTAGAGGGTTAGGAATATCTCGTGTCAGACATCGATGGTGTCGGAATCATATTACAAAACACTTGGCCTCACCTCATGGTGGGGGGGCCTCACCTCATGGTCCGGCCCCTTGGGTGCGCCCCTGTGTAAAACACAATGGGGTGTAACCTGTAGATATCCTAGATTAGCAATCCACCTCGCTAACACACTTGCGATTCAGCCTTCCCTTCTGTCTTGAGGTTAGAGTTTAACTTGTGTATGCGCTGATGTACTTTCGCAGCTGCATCACACGATGTTAGGTTCGTTTCTTAGGGTTGTTTTCTTACGTTCGTATAAATCTGAATAATATAATAATAATTTTTTTTTTGAGAGACTGAACAGTCGAAATATTTTTGTCGCCTCCATAGTTTAGTAAATATTTACTTTTATGATTCACATGTCTTATGCTTTCATTGGTTTTACGACAATAACATTGATTAATGCACCTACCGAAGTACCGCTCAATGTTAGGAATTAGTTAACCATATTTTTGGCTGTCATGATTTAATTACAATTAGTATGTACCGGTTTGTGGCTCTGTGTGTTAGTGAGTGACGCGAAGAAATGCAACATGTACGTAAATAAATGTATACTCTCGAATCACTCGTTTTATTTCACACCCACAAAGATCTTGGCATGCAAAAGATGTGTAGCATAAAGATATATCTACAAAGAGTACCAGGATACTCTCTCGATTTTTTTCCTGAGAGGGTGAAACTTGAAAATTCGCCACTCCAGTTTAAAACTCTGCTTCGTACTTTCTTTCACTCAAACAATACGAAGTTTTTACTTTTTCATACCTTTATTATCGGAAAGTACTACGATCACTCAAAAATCGTACTTCCGGTTTTTGGAATACTTTCACTAATAATATGAAAACTGGGTAAATACCAAAGAGTCAAGGAGAAACTTAAAAGTTACGTGAATGCCGGCAACACAGCACTCAGCAGAAATGCAGAATGAAAAACAAACCAGCTGTGACGCGCCTGCCCAGAAGGACGCACAAGAGATAAAGGCAGATAGCAGTGAGAGCACATGCCAGTGTAGTATAGTGGATAGCACTCGGAGCTCCGAGAGTTGTGGGTTCGAATCCCGCCACTCGCATTAAAATGATGGAGAAATTTACTTCGTCATACAACACATAAAGAATGAGTATCAGATAGTGATCCTAACAATAGGAAGACTCTTTTGGGGTAGAGCTTGAAAAAATTCGATTCAAGGTTAAGCGCTCCGAGAGGCTTTGTGCGACGGAGCACAGATGACTGATTAGCATTTCATCTCTATGATGTGTTTACGGGTTTGGAAAGGCCTCGAAGGTCAGGTATATCCGCATATTATTTCTACATGCCTCTCCCCGCCGTTTCGGACAATTTCTTTTGTACATATGAAGAGTACACACATACATCGAAGAGCCAAAACATTATGACCACCTGCCTTGTATGATGTTGGTTCTCCACGTGCCTCTAAAACAGCTTTTACTCGACGAGGCATGGAAAGTTGTCGTGTGGTATCTGGTACCAACGCGTTACCAGCGGATCCTTTAACTTTTGTAATAAGTTACGTAGATGAGCCGCCGCAGATCGGATTCGATGTTATAGCAAACTACGATATCTGCGGAATTTGGAAGCTAGGGCCAACACCTGCAGGTCTTCATGTTCCACGAATCATTCTCGAACAATCAGCGCAGTGTAACATGGCGCATTATGTGAGCTGCTGAAAAAAATACATTATTATAGGGCAATACCGTTGCCACGAAAGGATTTCCCTGGTGTGCAATGATGTTTAGGTAGCTGGTAGACGTCATAGTTTTCTGCACATGAATGACTTAACCCAGGGTTTTCCAGCAGAGCATTGCCCAATGCGATACACTTCCTCCACCTGCTTGTTTTCGTTCCACGGTGCATCCTGGTGCCAACACTTCCCCTGGTAAACGACGCACTCGTACCAGGTCCTCCACATGGTGCAACAGGAAACGAGCTTCATCGGACTAGAAGACCTTCTTCCAATCATTCAGAGCCCAGTTTTGGTGCTTGTGTGCCCATTGTAGGCGCTTTCGACGGTGAACTAATATTAGCATGGACACTCAGAGCGGCTTGCGGCTACGCATCCCCATTTTGATCAGGGTTCGATGTACCGTGAGGTGTGACACATTAGTTTCGTTGCCAGCATTCAAATTACCAGCGAGTTGCTCTACAGTATCCCTTTTGTTGACTTGTACCATGCGGAATAGCCTTTGCTCACTTCTAACATCGATGAGCCATTATCGGCCCACACCGATAACGGTTAATCGATGCGGATTGTAGTTTTCTCTCTCGTCGGACCAAATTATGAAAGCACTTAACCACGGCTGACTGTGAGCTGTCCAGAAGCCTTGGCATCCTGGAAATGCTCTGATCCAGTCGTCTGACCATTACAATTTGGCCTTTGTCAGCCTTTCCTATCTTCTTCTCTTCTTCTTCTTGGTTACTCAGTCCAAGGACTGGTTGTTCAGTAGATGCACTCTCTCCATTTCTCTCTGTTCTCCACCGTTTTCCTTAAGTCATAGTATGTCCTAGTATTAATGTCTTGGAGTAACTGTGCCACAAAACTATTCCTTGGTCGTCTTCTTCCTCCCTTGCCTTGAATTTTCCCTTCTAAAACTTTCAGAATTGGACCTTCATGGCGCAATGTGTGTCCTATCCATGACATTCTTCTTCTCTTTAACGTGATCAGTTTCCTGGGTTCTCCCATTCTCTCTAGGACCTCCTCATTAGTCTTTCTATCGAGCCAACTTATTCTCTCCATTCTTCTATAGCTCCACATCTCAAATGCCTCCAGCCTTTTCACTTTTCTCTTGGTCAGTGTCCATGTCTCAGAATCGTAGAGAGCTACTGGCCAAACATATGCCTTTAAAAATATCTTCCTCAGTTTTAGATCTGTATTTTTAGCTGTCAGTAGTCTTTGATTCTCTCTAAAAGCCGTTTTTACCATCCCCTGTCTCATTCTTTTTCACATCTCGCATCTTCAGTAATAATTAATAATTTGACCCAAATAGCTAAATGATTTAACGTTTCTATCTGAAGAACAAGAATAACATTAACAGAGCTCAGTATCAGGTGTTAGTTATAACTTTTCGTGACCTTCACACGCTCCATCGTGGGCCAGTAGGCTGGGACCGCTAAGGAGAGGCTGACAAGTTTTGAGGCTCCCCTGCAAAAGACCCGACGATTTTAATAATATTTAGTATATGACATATTTCGAAAAAAAATTAGCGAAGAAAAAATTCTACATCACACTCAAAGCGCTGTATATCAATCTGACTGAAAGGATAGAGCCTGTAAACCAGGTGATTCAAGATAATACCCATGAAACAATAAACATAGAAACTGTACCTGTTATGATTACTCATTTTTGAAATGCTTTGCGTTCAGTGAGGTCCATCGCAGAAGTGTAGGCACAAGTAAAGATCGACGCTAAAACGTAAAAATACGAAGCAAAATACGAAACAAACATTGAAAAGCACGCGAAACACTGCAAACTGTGTTACACTACGCGATTTGAAATCAAGATATGCAATGAGCATAATTGTTTTTTCTATATGCCTCTTCCCAAAATACGAAACAAACATTGAAAAGCACGTGAAACACTGCAAACACTTTTCTCCGTGGAATAAATTAAATTCCGTGGAGAGAGTTTCCAGTTAAATTTTTAATTGATAGTTAATTAACTGTATATCGTATAAAAATTAATCAGTATGCTGTTTTCGGTCTTCCTTGAATGATTTTCCTTTGGAGTTCTAAAAACATCTTGTTCATTTTTTTTTAAAAATCTCCCAGCCTGAAAGAAACAAGCAATGGTGTCACATGACATAAAGCATACTTGCGTCCAATTTCAAACATATCGATTATAATTCCTTTTTTTTTTAAAACAAGGCTCGGCAATACCAAATAGTTTTTCAGTCATTTCATTCTAAAAAGAAAAAAAAAACGTCCCGAAGGTACCTTCTATTTTGATGCCTTTATATACCAAAAGTGGGTGCTTTTAGGACGTATATTAATATAATTTTTTCAAGCCTCCCTCATATTATTATTGGCCTTTCCTAGAATTTACCACTAGCTACGGTCCTGGCCGTAGTTTACCGGCAGTTGCTTCGATTTGCATGAAGATGCACTGGCCATAACGTTTTGTCTCTTTGGTGTACTAGGTTACTCTGTTTCCTGGTTAGCTGTGCGGAAGTCTGTATCATCATCATCATTGTCAACCATTATCAACCATTATCAATCCACTGCTGGACGAAGGTCTCCCCAAGTTTCCTCCACAACGGTCTGTCTTGTGCCAGTCTCCTCCATGTCACCCCTGCATACTTTCGAATTTCATCCACCCATCTCCCATGTGGTCTTCTTCTGGGTCTTTTCCTGTCCCTTGGAATCCAATCTAAAATTTCGGCTGTCCATCGATGATCTGTCCTTCTGGCAGTATGTCCAGCCCATTGCCATTTCAGGGATTTAACTCTGATCATGATGTCTTCCACTCTTGTCATTTTTCGGATCCACGAGTTCCTCTTCTTATCTCTCCTGGTTACACCAAGTATGCACCTCTCCATGCTTCTTTGAGTTGTCTGCAGCCTTTGTATGTCTCTTTTAGTTAAGGTCCACGTCTCTGCACCATACGTAAGCACTGGAAGGATGCATTGATCAAACACTTTTCTTTTAAGACATAATGGCATATTGCTCTTGAAAATTATGCTGTTTCTTCCAAAAGCTCTCCAGGCAAGTTTTGTACGCCGATTAATTTCTTCATCAATGTGACCCTCACTTGATATCTGCTGTCCAAGATAAACGTACGTGTCTGTTATCTCCAGCTTTTCTCCATCAATCGATAAATCTTCATTTCTTGTAAAAGCATTGAACATCACTTTTGTCTTCTGAAAGTTCATTTTTAATCCCACTTCTTTACTCTTGTCAGCAAGTTCCTGGATCATACTCTGCAGCTCTGATGGGCTAGTTGCAAAAATGACTACGTCATCAGCAAAATGAAGGTGGGTTAGATAATCTCCATTAATCTTTATCCCTTTGTTTTCCCAGCTCAGCGACTGAAAAACACCCTCCAATGTGGCATTAAAGAGCTTCGGAGATATGGTGTCACCTTGTCTCACTCCCCTTTCCACTTTTTACGTGTGTTGTATTTTCAAACAGCCTAATCTTTGCACTTGCATTTTCATAGATGTTATAAATAATATTAATGTATGCATCTTCAATACCGCAGGTTTTCAGAGCCATTGTAACTCCTGATGGTTTCACCGAATCAAAGGCTTTTTCATAATCGATAAAAGCCATGCACAATGGAAGTTCATATTCTTTTGCTCTTTCAATTAGTTCTCTCAGCACATGGATATCATCTATTGTGCTGTAGCCACTCCTGAATCCAGCTTGTTCTCTCGGTTGAGCCATGTCCAGTGTTACCTTCAAGCGGTGTGAAAGAACTTTAGTGAAGATTTTATAAACTACTGATAGGAGGCTGATAGGTCTGTAGTTTCCGAGATCCTCAATGTCACCTTTCTTATGTAGCAGGATCATTGTAGCGGTGTTCCAATCTTCAGGAATCTTTTCTTCATTAAGGCATCGAGTGAAAATTTGGGCGAGTACTGTTTCGATTTCTCCACTTGCTTCTTGTATGATGTCTACAGTAATTCCATCTTCTCCTGGAGCTTTTCCCCGCTTCATGTTCTTGATTGCATGTGCAACTTCTGCTGGAAGGATTGGAGGAACTCTGGTACTGGTATCTTTCATGATGTCTGGAGTGCATGTATCATCCCTTTCATATAATTTGGAGTAGAAATCTTTCACTCTTGTCAAAATTTCGCCTCTATTTCTTGTTACAGAACCATCTTCTTTTCTCAGTGCCATAATCTGTTTTCTTCCTTACTGAGATATCCCTTTGCTATCTTTAGGCTTTGGTTGTTTTCAATTGCTTTCCTCACTAGTTCACAGTTGAATTTTCTTACGTCTTCAGTGATACTTTTTCGTACTGTCTTGCATAGCTCTATATATTCCACTTTGGAAGTCACATCTTCTTTAGTTGTCCTCATCTCTCTTCTTTTTTGCATCAACATTTTCGTTTTTCCTGATAATTTATTTACATGCAACTTGTTCTTAGACCCAGCTAATTTTGTTGCTGTTTCCATAAGAGCTTTGGTTACTTTTCTGTTAACTTCAGAGATGTCCACTTCTTCCGATGTTAGGCCTTCTAAAGCAGAGAACCTGTTCTTCAGTTCCAACTTGAAGGTATTATGGTGTTTTTTAAGGTTGGTTATGTCAATAGATTTTGTTTGTCTTATGAGCTTGCCACGTTCAAGTTTAGTGTTGAGGTGCATCTTACATCTCACCAATCTATGGTCACTACCTGTGTTGAACTTGTTTAGCACACTGCAGTCTTCTATGACGAATTTTTTGTTACACATAATAAAATCAATTTCACTTGTCATCCCATTTGGATGTCTCCATGTCCATTTCCTGTGTGGCTTTTTCTTGAAGAAGGAGTTCAAGATGAAAAACCCTTCTGCCTCTGCAAACTCAACGAGAGTATTTCCACGCTGGTTTCTGTTGCCGTGACCGAATTTACCTACTGAAGTTTCATTCTGTTGCCGTTGCCCTATTTTTGCATTGAAATCTCCCATAATTATTTTCAAGTGCTGCTTACCTTTATTATTTAGATGACAAATTTCCTCATAAAATTCTTCAATTTCTTCTTCAGGATGACTTGTGGTGGGTGCATAAGTTTGAATAATCTGAGCCTGGTATCTTCTCGATAGTTGGATAACGAGTCGTGCATCTCTGTCAGAGGAACTTTCAACTTCTACCACTTTATCCTTCAGTTTCTTGTTTATTATAAATCCAACACCACTAGTTCTGCCAGTATCTGTCCCACGATAGTAGAAGAGATGTCCACTTTTCAGTTCGATGAGATCTTCTCCTTTTCTCCTTACCTCACTTAGCCCCACAATGTCCCACTTGATCCTTTGTAGTTCCTCTTCCAATTCAAGAAGCCTTGAATCAGAAGATAGGGAGCGTCCATTGTACGTTGCCAAGGTCAGCATCAGATGGCAGCCTAGTATACAGCTAACTAAAGTCTTTGAAAAAGAAAATCTAAAGCGTATAACTTTCTTTTTAGCTAAAAATTTCCATAAATGTATTAATATGTACTGGGTGCCTACTTCTTACGTCCCTCAAAGCCTGAATTTAGGCAGGCATGTATATGACCATTCTGTGAAGGCGAGCTCCCTTCCCTTCCTTGCCCTCCCGGTAGGTACAGCTCTGGTTATGTTTGAGATTAAACTTCTTCAGAAAATTACAAGTTAGGAAAACGTTGTCTTTCTGTGATCGTTAACATCTTGAGCTTGAATTTTGTTTCGTAGTGCAGCCATATTTTGAAACAAAATTCTCAAATGTGTGTGTCTGATATTAGTCCATAAAAACCATAGGTGAAACGTACGCAACGCACCATCTGTAATATTGAATACTGTCAGAAAATAGTTTACCACATATTACTTGATAGAAAAAATACAATCGGCAAAATCTTCTTGTACTAAGTATAGATTTTGTCTGAGTTTTGAAATTGATATCGGACATTTCTTTAAACTAAAAATGCCGAGATTAACTGCCAGAAAATTAAGTTTTACTGGTTTAAAATACCATACGATATAGTAATTAAACAGTGACCAAAAGTTTCCTGACAGAGCCCAGGTATATTTGAGATTCAGAGACTTAAACACCCTGAGTGGATGGATAATAATAATACGTCATTGAAAATTTGTGAAATTCATGTTGGTGTACCATGTTTTATTAGCCTAAACAAGTGACGGAACTAGAAATTTTACAAGGAGGAGGCCATAAATGCGTAACTAGTTGAAGAAACGAAATTATCTTGTGGCGAAATAACGAAGGCACGTAGCTTTGAACAAAATTAAATTTCCCACAGAAAAAGCCTGTTTATAGTCTGCAACAGAAAACTGAAGACTATAAAAATTAAAGTAATAATCTGCACAAAGCAAGGTATATTAAAATTTATTTCAGTAAATTCTTAAAAGGGAAGAGCTTAAAGGGAAGGCCTTTTGCAAACGTAGATCATTTTCTTCATGTACATTGTGTGGCATTGCAAACGTGGGTCATTTTTTCCATGCACTGTGGCATAGCGAACGTGAATCATTTTTTCATGCACTGTGGCATTGCAAACGAGGATAATTTTTTTATGCACTGTGGCATGAGATTATAGGAATATCGTAGTGGATTTGTGTTAATTGCAGACATTTTGTGTGTCGTGGCGAGAAATGTACTACAGTAGTTTCACCATTTTTTTTTGCAGTGCATACACTCAGTTGCTAATGTTCTTTCTTTTTTTCTTTTTCTAGTGGTGTCATAACTGGTGCCAGAACAACAGAATACCTCCTCGAAAAATCAAGAATTGTCACTCAGGTAAGCAGCAAAGCCATGTCCAAAGTGTATTGAAGGAATTAGCAAATTATTTCTTTCTAAAAAGTCTATGTACATGTGATGGATTCTTAACTGGTATCAGGATAAAATATTTTGGTACCAAGGACTTTAATTGAGATGTATCCTGTGCTACCCATCCACCGCTCTCATAACGTGAATCCCTTCTGAGAATATGTATTTTTGCTTGTCCCATAGGTAATAGACACGTGATTTGCGCATTAAACCTTCTATGCACATTTGCGTCTTTAAACATTTTTTAACTTTCAATAATACAAATATGTAAACAAAGAGGAATAAGTGCTCACTGAAGTCTTTCTATTATTTCCTGCAAAGCTTATAATAAATTAGTTTTGTTTTGGAAGTGATATGCCCCCTCCCCCCTTTTTTTTTGTCTATACTGGCCATCCTTCGTCACTGTACTTTGGTCGAGAGCCGTTAGCCCCTTTCTTGGCCACTGCTCTTATTGATAAAAAGACTGGTAGAATGTTGCGCAATATTTCGTCGGGTGAAAGAAAGACAATCATTGTCATTTACATAACTGTTCTCTTCCGTCTGTGAACACTAGGGGTGATTGGCTTTTTTTCTCGAAACTTGTATCTATGCGCGAGTTGTGTTACGTGATCTTTATAACCAGGGCCCGAGCAAGGTTTGGTTATCTAAGGGGGCGGGACTTGAAATTACGTCCCTTCTAGTTAAAAGTTCCCCCACTTCCACTCAAACAGTACACAGCGTTTCAACCTCCGTTATAAACAAGTTAGTAAAATCATGCAATGCATTCATTATGATACGCTTTCCTACATACCAGAAATCAATACTCAAGTTATGAGGAAAATGGCTGTGGAACAAATCTCGTTTCTGTGCCCTGACCTTTGATTCCATTTCGATGATATTCAACACAACCGGTTCAGTATACCTCCGAAATGACATGATAAAGTTTTGTAGCAATCTAAGCAATTTTACGTAAGTTATGGTGCATAAGGGCTATGGAATAGATCCCACTCCTGTGTCCTAACCTTTGACCACATTTCCAACAGGATTCGTCCCCAGGCAGGCCCCTACAACATACTAACATTTCATCCAAATTAAAGCATTTTTACGTAAGTTATGACGCATAATGGCGATGGAAGTGATTCCGCTCCTATTTCCTGACATTTGACCACATTTCGCCCATTTTCAATAAGGTTTGTCCCCAGGTGGTACCCTCGTACATACTAAATTTTCATCGAAATCGGAGGTTTTTACGTTAGTTATGACGCATAAGAGCAGTGGAATGGATTCCACTCCTATGTCCTGACCTTTGACCCCATTTCGTTCACTTTCTATGGGGTTCCTTCCCAGGTATTCCCCTACCACATACTAAAATTTCATCGAAATCGAACTCTTTTTACGCGAGTTGTTCTGCGGACGAACATACGCACACAACGCGTGACTTAATGAGGCCGATGGGAATCGCGACCATTTGCTCGCAAGAGTGTGACGTCATAAAACTTTAATAGGATCCACACACAACACGTGACGTAATGAGACAGATGGTGTGACCGCGCGCCAACATCTGAATTGCGAGAGTGTGACGTCATAAGATTTCTAAGCATTTTTAACATTAATGTGACTACGCCATGACACTAAAAACGTTGTAATTCGGGATGGTTATTTAACCTACTGAACGAATTTTCTTAAAGTCGAGATCAAGCTAAATCGATTTCTAGCACCAGAAAACGGTAGGTTAACAACTTTCATCAAAATCCTTAGAGCCGTTTTCAAAATAAAATTTACATACATACAAGAATTGCTGCTTTTAAGGTGAACGTCAAGTAATTTTGCTTCCTGTACTTCGAATGGAAAAAATTCTGTATACCTTTTCTTCCCAATTAATGCGTTCTCAAGGATGAAAATTTTAACGATTAAAATAGCTTCATTTTATAACTTGGAATACTTAATATTTTCTAAAACATAACCATAATTATACAATCCAACGTTTGTTTGTCTACTGACATCATCAAAGTACAGGTCGCGCATCCTTTTTTACGCTTTCCAACCGTAGGTTGAAGAAGCGTATATGCTCCAGCTTTGTCCGTCCGTCCGTTCGTCTGTCTGTCTGTCCGTCCGCCTGTCTGCTCGATAACTGGCGTAAAAATGGTTCGATTTCGATGAAATTTTAGTATGTGGTAGGGGACCACCTGAGGACGAACCATATTGAAAATGGGACAAATGGGGTCAGAGGACACGACGTAGGAGCGGGATCCCTTCCATTGCACTTATGCGCCATAACTTGCGTAAATATGGTTCGATTTCAATGAAATTTTACTATGTGATAGGGGACCACCTGGGGACGAACCCTACTCAAAATGGGTGAATTGGGGTCAAAGGTCAGGACGTAAGAGCGGGATGCATTGCCTTTATGCTTCATAACGTGCGTAAAAATGGTTCGATTTCGACGAAATTTCAGTATGTGGTAGGGGACAGCCTGGGGGCGAACCCTATTTAAAATGGACGAAATGGGCTCAAAGGTCAGGACATAGAATTGCGATCCATTCCATCGCCCTTATCCCATATTATTAACGTGGACAAGAAGTAATTTTGCTTCCTATACTTCCAATGGAAAAACTTTGGACACATTTCCTTCACAATTAATGTGTTCCCAAGGATGAAAATTTCAACATCGATTAAAATAATTTCATATTATAATTTGGAATACTTAATATTTTCTAAAACAACCATAATTATATTACAAATCAATAACCTTTCCTTTGGTGTTGAAACCAGAAAAAGGATGGCGCGACCTGTACTTTGATGACGTGAGTAGACAAACAAATGTTGGATTGCATAATTATGGTTATATTTTAGAAAATATTAGGTATTCCAAGTTATAAAATGAAGCTATTTTAATCGATGTTCAAATTTTCATCCTTGTGAACGCATTAATTGTCCAGAAAAAAGATGGCGCGACCTGTATATTCATGACGTCAGTAGACAAACAAATGTTCGATTGCATAATTATGGTTATATTTTAGAAAATATTAAGTATTGCAAGTTATAAAATGAAGATATTTTAATCGATGTTCAAATTTTCATCCTTGGGAACGCATTAAGTGGGAAGAAAATGTGTACAGAAATTTTTCCATTCGAAGTGCAGGAAACAAAATTACTTGACGTTCACCTTAAAGGAGCAATTCTTGTATGTATGTAAATTTTATTGTGAAAACGGCTCTAAGGATTTTGAAGAAAGTCGTTAAGCTACCGTTTTCTGGTACTAGAAATCGATTTAGCTTGATCTCGACTTTAGGAAAATTTGTTTAATGGGTTAAATAACCACCCCGAATTACCAAGTCTTTAGTGTAGTGTCATGGCGTCTTTCTTCACATTAGATGTTGGCACGCGGTCACTCCATCTGTCTCATCACGTCACGCGTTGTGTGTGGATCCTTTTAAAGTTTTATGACGTCACATTCTTGCGAGCAGATGGTCGCGATTCCCATCTGCCTCATTACGTCACGCGTTTTGTGCGAATGTTCGTCCGCACGATAACTCGCGTAAAAATCGTTCGATTTAGATGAAATTTTAGTATGTGGTAGGGGAACATCTGGGAAGGAACCCTATTGAAAGTGAACGAAATGGGGTCAAAGGCCAGGGCATAGGAGCGGAATCACTTCCATCGCCATTGTGCGTCATAACTTACGTAAAAATGTATCGATTTGGATGAAATGTTAGTATGTTGTAGGGACCTGCCTGAAGACGAATTCTGTTTAAAATGGGCGAAATGGGTCAAAGGTTAGGACACAGAAGCGGGATCTATTCCATAGCCCTCATGCATCATAACTTACGTAAAATCGCTTCGATTGCGACAAAACTTTATCATGCTATTTCGGAGGTGTACTGAACCAGTTCTGTTGAATATCATTGAAATGGGATCAAAGGTCAGAGCACAGGAGTGAGATTTATTCCACAGCTATTTTCCTCATAACTTGAGTAATTATTTCTAGTATGTTGGAAAGCGTATAATAATCAATGCATTGCATGATTTTACTAACTTCTTCTGGTTTGAACACCACCAAAGGAAAAGTTATTGATTTTTGATATAATTATGGTTATGTTTTAGAAAATATTAAGTATTCCAAGTTATAATATGTAGTTATTTTAATCGATGTTCAAATTTTTATCCTTGGGAACACTAATTGTGAAGGAAATGTGCACAAAAGGTTTTCCATTGGAAGTATAGGAAGCAAAATTACTTAACCTCCACCTTAATAATATGGGGTAAAGGTGATGGAATGGATCCCAATCCTATGTCCTGACATTTGACCCCATTTCGTCCATTTTCAATAAGGTTCGTCCTCAGGTGGTCCCCTACCACATACTAAACTTTCATCGAAATCAAACCGTTTCTAAGCACGTTATGACTTATAAGGGCAATGGAATGGATCCCGCTTCTACGCCGTGACCTTTGACCCCATTTGTCCCATTTTCAATAGGGTTCGTCCCCAGGTGATCCCCCACCACATACTAAACTTTCATTGAAATCGAACCATTTTTACGCCAGTTATCGTGCGGACAGGCTGAAAAAGCTGGAGCATATACGCTTCTTCAACCTACGGTTGGAAAGCGTAAAAATTGCCGCCCCGATGGCGCAGTGGTCTAAGGCGCTGGCCTCTGATCATTCGTCCGCAAGGTGTCCGGGTTCGAATCCCGGTCAGGCATGGATGTTGTGTTTTGTCTTACGGCACTGGCTCTCTCCCTTCCCTGGAACCAGTGACCCTAAATTAGGGACGGGCGACTGCTCATAGCCCATTGAGTTGCTCACGGTGGTCGTTAAACCTCCAACCAAAAAAAAAAAAAAAGAAAGCGTAAAAATTGCCGCCCCGGTGGCGCAGTGGTCTAAGGCGCTGGCCTCTGATCATTCGTCCGTAAGGTGTCCGGGTTCGAATCCCGGTGAGGCATTGATGTTGTGTTTGTCTTACGGCACTGGCTCTCTCCCTTCCCTGGAACCAGTGACCCTAAATTACGGACGGACGACTGCTTATAGCCCATTGAGTTGCTCACGGTGGTCGGTTAAACCTCCAATCAAAAAAAAGCGTAAAAAAACACCATGAACGTTCAGAATTCTCACTTCAGGTTTTTGCCATAATTTGACTAAAATGTGAAAACTACGTAAATATATCCACAGATATGCATATGAATACTACTATGGAACAAAGTTGCTTACAAGGTAAAGACAAAAAAGATTTTCTTTTCATCAATCAGAACAGCACCTCCGAACCTTTATGGAAAGCAATTTATTCCTTGAATGAAACAAATGAACAAACGCTATTCCCCACTAGAATTGACAATATTTAAAACAATATTCAAGGAATTGCCTGTAGTTTTTAATCTCGGCACATCAATAAAAAAAAAAAAAGGTTCGATCTCGGAACAACAAACCAAAGAACATACACGTAAATAAAATTCCCACACTTCACTCAACATACACACACATAACAAAAATATTCTAGCACTTTAAAAAGAAGTTGAGGAAAGGATAGGGAAGAAAAAAAGAATTCGTAGTTAGAATGGAAACTAAAGAATTTCATAACTTTTTTTTCTTGACTTCCTGGGGAAATGAACTGAAAGCTTCTGAAGATATAGAAAATTGATACAAGTTCCTTACTAAAACTTTCGGGGGCCGATGGTAAAAAAAAAAATAAAGAACTGCGCATCATTCTTTTCTTTTTTTTTTTTCATCTTTTCCCGAAAGGAATCAAGATGCGTGATGGGAGCCTATTTTCCTTTCTGAAAATGAGATGGCCAGTCTCCTTTTCAGAAGCTGGAAAATGGCGACACATCACAAGAGTCCAGTAAAGCATAAATGTTATTATGTAAACGCCACGCCGACACTCCGCTGAATGAGAAACGAACCAGCGCAGAATGAATGAGTATCATATAATGAAGTGAACGCAACTGTGGGAAGACGCTTTCGGAAAAGGACTTGAAAAAAATTCCGTTGAAGTTTAAATGATCAGAGGGGTTTTCTGCGACATAAAACCGATGACTGGCTAGCTCCTCATCCTTTCTGTCTATTTGGTCACGGAGGTTTGTATTTTATAAGTTTGACGATTTAACGACCATGTGCAACTCAATGTGCTATGAGCAGTCTCGTTCCTCATTTAAGATAACTGGTTACAGGGAAGAGAGGCAGCTAGTGCCGTAAAATAAACACAACATCAATGCCTCACCAGGATTTGTATATGGTCCCATTGTGAACTAATATCCACAAGCCAGCGCTTTGACAACTAGGCCGCCGGTGCTACGTCACGAATGTTAGTCCTGTCTGCATCATTGCTAGATATGCCTCTCTCGCTCTCTCCTGTTTCGAACAATTTCTTTTGTGCATATAAGGAGTCTTATACTTCAGAGAAAGTCATTCTATACCCTTGTTTGCTGCACAGAATACTGCACTTGGCTAACTAGTTTTTAAAAGAGAATACTGTGAAATTTATAATTTTCTTTTTCAGTTAAAATTTTCAGTTAATTATTCACACTTTGGGAATTTCTATTTTTACTCCTGTCAAAGCATGAATTTACTCCCCCTTGGTACGACCATTCTGAGAGAGCAACCGCCCTGCTTACAAAGTGTAAAAAAACTAGGTCATGTGGGTGAACATCCTATTGCTCTCTTAGAGGCCTAAGTGTCACGACTTCCGGTGTTTCACTTTGGGGTGTGTGAGACCACTTGAGCTGCCTAAAAGTTAAAAAGTGCGACCCTCTGGGCAATATACTTTCACCACAAACTCAAAGAATCTTAAGGCCTTTAGAGAGCTTATCTGTAGATACGTAGAAACAAGAATTTTGCTAACAATTGTGTCTCACCTCGAATGAGGGAGTGTTCCTAGTACAGATAGTAGGCTGAGCGGAACTTCTTCGGTGGAGACAGCGGCACTTATGCCGAACAGTTCTGTTGGTCGGCAATCGTATTTTTTCTGTCAATACCTGGAACAGTCACCTAGATTTTCTGCAATTTCGCCATGGGAAGGCTTTCACAATTTGCCAACGGTGCTAGGGTACCCTTTTGGGCTGCTGGTTGATCTGTCAGTATGTTGAAACAAGTAAAGGAGGGGCAGGTCGTTGTCAAGTAGCATGCACACGAATTAGTGCAATGGTCTTTGGTCTAGCTTCTTCAATGCATTTCTTCGGTTCCTAGTTTCCAGTTGTAACATCACATCCAGATGCAGCCAAAGTTTCGGTGCTCTTCTTCTTTTGTCTCAAAAACTGTAGGAATGGTTTGAGATATATTTTCTGCTGTTGAACCCTCAGGTCTTACATGTATTAAATATATGGATCCTGGGTTCCTTTTCAGATATTTCTTTTCATACACCAAGAAGTCTTCTTACGGCCATTAAAATACAATGTGCGAATCGGATCTACCTTTTCACGTACCTTCGCTATGAGCTCATCATCAATCCTCCTGTTTACTCTTCGAATTTAATTCTTATCGAATTTCTTGGACGTATCCGCTTCATTCAGCAGGCCCAAGTCTTTCACAGTAGCAATCATATTCCTTGCATTTTATGACAAACCTGTGCGTACGCAGGCCTTCACGAAAGCTGTGAATTGAAGGTGATTGGCCGAAGTACCTTTCAAGCTATGCTTTACTTGATCACTGTCCGTTGTTCCATTTGAGAAATTAGTCACCGATGAACTTCATAATTCTATTTAACTGAAGTATTCACTCCTCTAGTGTACTGAATCGCTCTTTGAGTCTCAGCGTGTTTTCTCCTTTTTTTCTGCAGCCTCGTCGTAGTTTGGATATACCAGCACCTCCGATTACCATCTCCCGATCTGTCCACTGATCATATAAGAATGGCATCTCGATTTCAGGCACTTTCCGGGATGCCTCCCACTCGCAGTTTTTTCTGGTCGTGCACTTACAACTGCAGAAGTCAGAGTTTCACTTACAACTGCAAAAGTCAAGAAGTCAGTGATCTGTGAATTTAAGTTTCTCTGGTCCAGTGTCTTTCTGCATTGCTTTTTCTCATATCAGAAAATATATCCTTGTATACTTTGATCATCTTCACAATGAACTCTCTTGTGTCCTTTCTCCACATTAGCAGCTGCAACACTAGTAACGCAAGGTCAATGTCATTGTTATTAGACATTTTAGGTCTCGCAGCACAAATACTTTGTGCCGTCACTTCAGGGTAAGTAGGAAACTGCCATTTTGGTAGGTCACTCTCGGCACCGTAATAGCCGAACACGGTACACCTTAAACGCCCTTGTCTTCCTATCCCGGTTTGGGGGGCATCCTTACACTGTTCACACACACCACTCACTACACTATACATAAAAACACTTTAATATCTGCTAGAAATCATGATGAATTCATTTGACATTTTGATGGGATCGTACTGCAGATCCGTACGCTCGTGCTTATTAGAGACTGACTGCTCTCAACATAGGAACAAGCAGGAGGGGTTGTGACGTGCCTGCCCCGCAGGACGCACATGAGATAAAGGCAGATAGCAGCGATAACATACGTCTGCGTAGCTCAGTTGGTAGAGAGACTTATTCCGGAATAAGGGGACTCGGGTTCGATGCCCGGCGTGGACAAAAATGACTGAGAAATTTACTTCGTTATAGGGTATTTTATGAGTCATGTCAGCACCCTATGGCTCCTTACGGGAGGCAGCGATAGCTCGTTATCACTCTTTTACGTCGGCCGAAATATAAACAACCACACGACCCATTTCATACTAACTCGCCCCTGAGCTCGTAGCTGCAGTAAGTCGACATTTAGGGCAACCATGGCAGCACATGTTACACTGCCCATGGGCAGTTTCTCAGACAATCTGTTTGATTTTATATCGTAAATGGAACAAGATGCGGCGAAAATAGCGAAACCAAAATCACTCAAAGGGTCACACTTCATCAATTTTAGATCGACTGAGTGGTCTTGCGTACCCCGAGCATAATACTGGATATCCTGTCAGTTTGTCCCTGGGGAGAGTTGCAAGATGTTGATTCATATGTTCTAGGTTTTTTTACGTTATACGGAACATCTAACACAACTTTTTCTTATTCGCTAAAAATAACTTTCAAAAAAAAAAAAAAATATCCCCTACTGTATTCAATTGCTCTGCACCCAGAAGCCTGATCTAAAAATTTCCCATTTGCATTGGGAATCCTGATCTGTGAGAAAAAAGATCTTTACCTTTTACCCGGGTTTTTATCAACGCATAACCTTGCCGCAAAAGTGAGTAAATGCAGATGCTATTGACTTCGAAATATTTCTTTCTATATTATTGTTTGAAAAAGTACGACTGTGTGTGTGAATTTTTTTCTTTTCTTGTTTGAGGCAGCTATAATAGGATTTTTTTACAGTTTTTCTCTCCTAAAGTACAAAGCTCCGACCTTCGACGGTAACTAATTTTTTTCCTTTTTTTTTTTTTTTTTTTTTGTTCAAAACATATTTATCATTTTTGTCCACAGATAAAGAAAATAAAAACAAGAAAGATGACACCGAATTTTCGGGTGTAATAAGCACGTCTTTTGAATCCGTTCTGACACAAATTAAATTTATCAAAGCTATTCAAAGTCAATGGAAGCGGTATGGAAAACAATAGATCTAACGAAAGAAAGAAGATTTTCAGTCTGGTTTTTAATCCCTCAGATACTGCTGTAAACGGAATCGTAAGCTTACGAACTCTTAGAAACAGAGATATCGACAAAAATAAGATGTGATTTTACGTACCCTGGTGGGAAAACCATGCATTATTTTAGGAAGAAAGTATTCTCAAAAGGTTTATCCATATAAGCGGTATCGGTCTAAGAAAAAAAAATTAGTCGAGTTTTCAGGAGCCCAGATTTTTCAAAAAATACTTCAGAAGCAGAAATTAACACTTATGACCCCTGGTGGCTAAACCATTATTTACCAAACATTAGAAATTATGTAAAAAATATTTTCCATCAGGTCTTGCATGCGATACAGGAAGAATTTTTTTCAAATCAGAGCTTTAGGAGCAGAAATAACGCAGAAAACGCAATTTACCTTTGTGCCCCCTAGCGGAAAGTCAATGATTTACTTGAAAATTTTGAATTTATAGGAAAAACATTTCGCATCGGAAACACTATCCAACAAAAAAGGAATTTTTCAAATCCTACTCTTGCAAGTAGAGATATTGACAAAAATAAGATATATATCAACGCCCCTGGCGTAGAAACCATGCATTTTTTCAAGAAGAAAATTTCCTAAAAGGTTTGTCGACATGTGTAATATTGGTAAACAAACTTTTTTTTCAATCCAGATTTTAGAAGCTCATATTTTGCTGCAAATACAACAGAAGCGGAAAGCAAGACTTACGCCACCTGGTGGCCAAACCATTTCTTACAAAAATTAGAAATTATGTGCAAACGATTTCGCATCAGGAGCTGTATGCGGTGCAGAAAGAATTATTCAAATCGTAGATTTAGAAGCAGAGATATAGGGGGGGGCACAATTTACTTTTACGTCCCTAGCGGAAAGTCTATGAATTACTTGAAAATTTTGGAAATTACATGAACCACATGTCACACTAGAAACACTATCCAACAAAGAAGGAATTTTCCAAATCGGACTCTTTGAAGTAGAGATACTGACAAAAAAAAGGTATACATCTACGCCCCCTGGTGTAGAACCATGCACTATTTTAAGAAGAAAGTGTTTCTAAAAGGTTTGTCGACATGACTAGAATCGGTCAACAAACGTTTTTTTCAATCGAGAATTTAGAAGCTTATATTTTGCTGCAAATACATCAGAAGCGGAAATTAAGATTTACACTCCCTGGTGGCCAAACTATTTTTTAACAAAAATTAGAAATTATGTGCAAACGGTTTCCCATCAGGAACTGTATCCGGTGCAGAAAGAATTTTTCAAATCTGAGATTCAGAAGCAGAGATATTGGGGGAAACGCAATTTACCGCTACACCCCCTAGCGGAAAGTCTATGAATTACTTGAAAATTTTGAAATTATATGAAAAACATGTCACACGGGAAACACTATCCAACAAAGAAGGAAGTTTTCAAATCGGACTCCTAGAAGTAGAGATATTGACAAAAATAAAATGTACATCTACGCCCCCTGGCGGAGAAACTGCGACATATTTTAAGAAGAAAATATTACGAAAACGTTTATCGATGTGAGTGGCATCAGTCCACGAAAGAATTTTTTCAATCGATATTGTAGAAGCTCCAATCTTATGGCAAATACATCAGAAGCAAAAATCAACACTTACGCCCCCTGGTGGCCAAAGTATTCTTTACCAAAAATTTGAAATTATATGCAAAAGATTTTGCATCAGGAGATGTATCCGCTGAAGAAAAAATTTTCAAATCTGAGTTTTAGAAGAAGAGTTGTGGGGGAAAATGTAATTTACTTTTACGCCCCCTAGCGGAAAATCTATACGTAATTTGAAGAAGTAACTATATCTAAAATACTCTTCGACATAAATGGAATCGAAAAATAGAAAAAAAATTTCAATCGGATGTTTAGAAGCAAACATGTGGAATAAAACGTATTTTTGAATTCGACATCTGCATTTACGCCCTCTATCGGCGAAATTGTTCTTCCTAAAAAAAAACGAAATGAAGGATCATCATTTGCATATTTCAAGCTTCCCGATGCAAAAAGAATTTTTCAAATCGGACTAATAGTTGCAGAGATATCGTGGGTACAGACGGACGGACGGACGGACAAACCGATACCAGAAACACGATCTTTTTTTACAAAAGACGTGCTAAAAATAATTGAACTGCAACATTGCCTTCTTTTTATTTATAGAAATTGACCAAATATCAGTAACTTCGTATTTTAAATTCTGAACTTTCGAATGGGGAATTTTCAAATTCAGGACATATATTGTGAGATGGCGAGTAATTGAGACGACGAAAAACTTTTAGATATTCAAACATAACCGGAAACGATACATTTTGAATTTCTCTCATTGGTCACGTGCGTATGAGTTTTCTTTGACTATTGTACCGGATGTTTTACGAGATTCTGGTCTTCGTAATTGGTTGATGGCTATCTCATCCAGAACGCGTTGGCCAGCATGATTTTTGCTGGATGGCCCACCTACGAAGATTTTCCGCATTGCCCTCCGCAACAAACAGTTGAAGCCAACAATGACTGTATCATATCCAAATCTCCCTAATCCGAAGGCCTTTTCGTATTAGAGCCGTCATTTTACCGACAGTCTTGGTATTATGCTCATTTTTTGCTTTAATTTGTCTACAAATTTTAAGTGCGCTGTAAGGTACATGTGTTTTGTAGTATACGCAAAGCATGGGAAGTTTGATTCACAACGAATGAACAAAGTAATCCTAAAGGATATTCATGTGAATAAGATTTTAAAGTTAGCCGTATCACATTTAACAAAATTTTAGGAATAATGATCTATCTGTCTAAGTGAATGCTGATCAATCGGACTAATTTGGACCAAGACTGATATGGATATTCAAACTGTTTTGTGTAATATATCTGTGTATTTATACGATAAATACACGACCTTATACAGTTTTCATTAGTTTTCCTAGAAAACATGATTATCCGATAGTGTTTCTGTAAACAACACATGTACAATGTTCCCAATATATGTTTGATAAACCTCCGGCTTCATCACAAGAGAATGCTCAGAGAGACTTAACTAATTAGAGTCGATTCCTTTGTAATAGAGTAATGGAATATTGACGTCATGAAATTCAGAAATCTTGACATTTCTGTAAAATTTTGAAACTGATGTCTAGGGAGAGAAGTTCCTTACAATTAGGAACTTCTAAAATTAAATGGCAAAATCCATGCTTCAGTAGCACTCAGTGCTATTGAAGCATGGGTTTTACGTGGATGCATTTCTTAGAAGTATGTCCTTCGTGGGCTTATATGTTACGAAATTTAGAAAATTTAAGATGAAAGGTATTTCTTGAAAATTAAAATTAGCAGATTCAAGGCATGCTTCATGCAGTAAGGAAAATAATCCTGATGATGTACACTACTATGCTGTTCTTTAAAATTTGGTCCGCTGTATTTTTCACGAAGGTGAAAAATTTTCAACAGTTGTGTCCCTACATATTCGTATACATATATTGCTAAAACAAATGCAGTATTTCCAAAAATATTCGTACTTTATGTTAATCGAAAGTAAAGTATGTACCTCTGCAATGCCACAAAGTTACTTTCTGCAGGTACGAGTTTTCGTCAGGTTGATTGAAACGTGCTGTAGGGAATTTTGAGGTCTGCAACTTCTTTAGATGCACTAGTTGAAGAATTTTGGGTTAATTTGTGCGAAGTAAAACATTTTCTGGTTTGAAAACTGTTACTGGGTTTTCCTTAATAAGTTTGCTAGTTTGAACGTTGTTAACGGCTTCTTCGTCCACAAATCTGTTTTGAGAATAGTTCTAGGTTCTTTGTCTCTGCTGAGTTTTCGACCTGTAGAATAAATATCCTGGAAAAAACCCCACTCAAAAATAAAAAGCAACAGCCCAGGAATGTACTGTTGTCGTTACAACACGAAGGATACTAAATCAAAAAAGTACATGCTAGTATATGAAAATCAGTCATTTTCCTTGTACTTCTTTGCTTGAAATATTTGGGACAAATCTATTATGTAACCGTACTTCATGAAGATTAATATTAAAAATTATTTTTAAGTTAAACACAGAATATAATTCAGGTTATTTTTATGTTGAAGTCATTTAATGAATTTAAGATGCCATTGCGAAATTTCGGTCTTTTCGCTTGGACTGGTGCAGGTACTACGCGGGCCTTATACCAGATCATCATTAAACACAAAACTACAATATATAGTTAAGCTAGATACTGATGCCGCTGAAATCTAATTTGTAATCAGCATAGTTTGGCAAAATATGAATGGAATTTAAAACTTCTAGGCAATGTTCAGGATAAGCTAATCCATTCTAGGAAAAATGTAAGGCAAAGCAGGGATACTGTATCCACAGACACGCAATATTATATTATTTTTCATCCTTACTAGGAAATTGTAATCAGGAAAAGCAAAGAACAGTGGTCTGCTCATGCTTTGAATACATTGTTTCTGAAAGTGGTTTACCTGCATCCAAGAATTTTTCGGTGGTGCGGAAGTATGACGCAAATGATCCTTGCCGTGCTATGTGTTTTAGGAATGTTGCAAGTACAATCGAGTTTATTTCAAGATGTGATTTTAATGTCTCACTAATATATTCCATTTATGTTTCCCTAACGTGGGTTTTGGAAACCACATTAATGTGTGAACTTGGCAGCTAAATTGTTTCCACTGTGTTCCCGAAGCACAGTCAATTCAGTTTGCCTTTGAAATGTCGTATGTGCACATCTGGTATAAATCGTAGTAAAATTTTAAATTTCACCTGTGACATATCTAGAGTTCAGCTAAAACGCGATCATAGTGTTTCAGAATAAGTTGAGTTGAATGTTGACAGAATACTTTTCAGAACAATTTCAAAACGCGAAGTATACCAAGTTATGTCCCTTTTTAAAGTGTTCGAACGTGTACAATGTAAAAAAAGAAGTCAACACTAATGATCTTGAGCCACGTTACAAGCTTCAGGTTTTTTCCTCTTAAAAGAATGTTTGATGTATGTATGAACATTTCGTCTGTTCAATTGCGAGAGTTGCCTGTTCGCGGTTAAGTATTTGCAAACGTGCGTTGTGGTCACTGGTCAAAAATATCCATATTCGCGGTTTGTGAACGCATCCTTTAATCAGATTAGCCGTATGCAAACTCATAATGTCATTCACTCATTGGACTTAGGTTTTTGAGAATAAGAGATAAAATTCGATGTAGTAAATTCAATTTCGGATTCCTTATGCAAACATTCAACTTGAAAGCGATCTTTCTGAGACTGCGCTTACGCTGAATTTTTCAATCCTGTTTGTCGGAAGAAATCCCATTGACGAAAGAATACAACATTGAGCCTGGATCTGTATCAATAACTATCAACGAATTCAGCAAAAAAAAAAAAAAAAAAAATGTGTGGGTGTGCGCGCGTGCATACGAAATCTGTTTAATATTTGTGTTCCTTGAATTGATGTTGCATTTTTTGTTATCTCCATTACGTATATTAAATAACAATTGCAGTTCCCGAGCTTATACTATGCCAACTTGTTAATCTGATGTTTAACTTCTTTATCTCTTACGTAATGAATCTGTGGAAAATATCTTAGATTACATATTTTATGCCGAATGGCCTTATTTGCATTTAACTCTGAACTTTACTTAACTAGGCTCCCGATGAAAGAAATTACCATGTTTTCTATGAGATGTTGAACGGTTTGAGCGAAAGCGAAAAGGAGAAGTACGGTTTGCAGACAGCTGATAACTATTTCTACTTAAATCAGGTGAGTTTCTTTAGCGAACGTTCAAAGAAAAAATTCAGTTTTAGGAATATTAACACAGAGCCGGATATAATCATCGCTGGTTCGTATGGTTGCATGAAGGCCAAAAGTCCTATTCTCCCTCTCACTCCTCCATCCTTTTTTATTCTTCTATCTACTTGAAAAACAATAGATAAAATAATTTTCCTCTAAGGAAGCATAAGGAGACACTTCCTTTTAGGTAATAAAAACGTGAGTAAGAAGCAAAAGAGCTGCATTTCTAAAAATAATTTATCGTCACCTGCAGTGTTGAATTAGAATTAGAAACAGAACCTTGAATCGTGACCTAAACTGATAAATTTCATACCAGAAGCTGCCTAGAGGAACAGTCAGTACTGCATTATCAGACTGAAATAGGGTTGAGAGAAATTTGCAATGTTGCAGGGGGCGAGTAGGAATTCATTATAATAAAAACTGAAAATATGCTAATTGGTAGAGTTCTATTAATAAACAAAGACATCGCTCTTTCCACGTTTAGCAACGCACAGCGACCAAAAATTGTTTTTTCAGCCGCCGCCGCCGCCGCCGGGGAATCGAATCCCGGATTTCTCGATATCTAGCCGAGCGCGTTAGCCTTACATCACGGTGGCCAACAATCCACGGCGCTATGCGAGTTTCTGTCAGCATCTGACATTATAAATCCACAAGATGGGCTCAGCTACTGAGACGTCTCCATCTGGTGGGCATTAATGGCACTGGCTATATATTAATTATAGCAGGTAAATCCAAAGGGCGAGATTTCGCTTGCTGTGCGTTGCTAAACGTGGAAAAAGCTATGTCTTTGTTTATTCACTGACGCCACGTATTTGAAGGATTTTCACTTTGGATCTCGCCCTTTGGATTTAACTGCTATAATTAATATATAGCCAGTGCCGTTAATGCCCACCAGATGGAGACGTCTCAGTAGCTGAGCCCGTCTTACGGATTTATAATGCCAGATGCTGACAGAAAAACGCACATAGCGCCGTGGATTGTTGGCCACCGTGGTGTAAGGTTAACGCGCTCGGCTAGATGTAGAGAGATTCGGCGCTCGATTCCCCGGCGGCGGCTGAAAAACAATTTTTCGGTTGCTGTGCGTTGCTAAACGTGGAAAGAGCGATGTCTTTGTTTATTCACTGACGTGTTTGGAGGATTTTCACTATAGATCTCGCCCTTTAAAGTTCTATTATTCTTTTTCATTCTAATAAGGTGATTAAAATTTTTCATTGACAACCAACAACTTATCACTTGTTAATTGCAACTCATTTCTATTCTGTAAAATCGAAAATTTTAATGAGAGATATATGGTCAGAAGTTAGTGTTGATCGTTTCTTCCATTAGCACGGGATTCAAACGGGAACCTACGAATGTTTTTTCTGAGGAAAAATATATGGTAGAATGTAACAGACTCGATAATAACGCACAAACATAAACCAACGACGAATTTCCAATAATGTACAAATAAAGATACTCGAAAATGGAACTAAAGACATCAAACGGTGTTTACATTAGAATGTTAACATAACTTTCTCGAATTTACATCTGAAGAAATACACACATGCACACACAAACGTAGGTGGAAAAGGCCGGTGCCTGTGCCGAAGAGGATTTGTGGATATGTAACGTATACTCTCGATTCACTTTCCTTTTGATTTTTACTATCTCTGGTTATTTTATTTTACTATGTAAATTATCTTCTTACTGAACGAGATGTTATTTCTCCCGCTGAATGAGATCTGGCAATGAGTGTACGTCATGACGTGGTGGTAGCCAGTATAAATAGGCGCGTTCAACGATACGTAGAGAGAGCTTTTTGTTGATGTGCGTAGGGAGAGCTTTTTGTTGATGTGCGTAGGGAGAGCTTTTTGTTGATGTGCGTAGGGTGAGCTGTTGTTGTACGAAGTGAGCTGTGGTTTATGTGTCAGAAAGCTGTTGTTGTATAAAGAGATCTTCGTTTATGTGAGAGCCAGAAGTTTATCAAATAAAAGATTGTCATCGTAAGTACGTCTTTCTCAGTTCATAGTTTTGTCAGATCTCTGTCTGGCTGTTAGGTTTATTTCGTTAGTTGATTATTATTAACAACCAGCATAAGACTTTATTCATCTTAATTACTACTACAACATTACTAGCAGTTAAAAGCTTGTTCATTATTATTACTACACTACTAGCAGGAAAGTTTATTCATGATATAATTAATAACACAACAACCATTAGTAGTAGAAGAAGCTGACTTCATTATAATTCAGTAGCAGAAGCGTTATATTCATTATAATTAGCTTAGTAAAAGCTATATTCATTATAATTGGCGCCCGAAATTTTCCCGAACACGAGATCTTGACAATTATTACCCATGTCTTCCTTACCTGAGACAACTTCAATTTTTCACCCTAAGGCAAGTTTCGATGGTGATGGTGTTTTTTTTTTTTTGACAATTTGCAAGAAGCCTGTGGGTCTCACTTTGATATGAATGATCTACACGTACCCAGGCATTCTTCACAATTTCGTAATGCACCAGCTTCCTATTACTCTGAATCGCGGGTCGTACCTGATTGAGTTCAATCCTCTCAGCGAAGCAGAATGCTTGCCCATTTCGTGCCGCATGCAGGAACAATTCATTTCAATGGGTTTGAGGGATTCTTAAAGTTCCTCGAAGATTTGGAAGATCATTTTGATCTATACAATATTCCTGAAGACTGCAAAGTACAAATCGCAGGCACTTGCTTGAATTATACCGCTAAGACCTGGTATCGGCAGTGGAGAGTGTCGAACCCGGATTCTCATTATGAGAATTTCCGAGCAGAATTTTTGGAAGTCTTTCCTTTCGGCCTCAGTCGAGCTAGCCTTGCACAACAACTTTTTTCTCGTCAGCAAGGACCCAACGATAGCCCTGTTGCATTTGCGTTGGAAACAACACGCTTATATAACTTATGGGATCCACATGCCAGTCATGTCGACATGTTGGATACCCTATTGCAACAGCTCGACCCATTTTTACAAGATTTTCTTGAGGTTCGACACCCTGCTACAATTCATGAATGCCTTCGCCTCATACGAACGTATGAAGAGCGACACGGCAAACATGGTTCAACTCACCATGCTCGGGCACCCCGCGAGGCTTATTACGAAATCCCTCAGCGGCATAATAGGCATAATAACTTTCAGCGCGAGCATACACAAGTGCACGCCCAAGCTTCATACGTTCCACCACACAGAAGAGTGGCAAACCAACCGCGAGTTTCTGAACAATCTTCGGGATATCGTACAAATGCACAGTATGCTCCACCCCGTTCCAATCCGCAGCATTCGGAACGTTTTCATGCTCAGGGCAATGATGATTTTTCTGCCCGTGCTGAGGGAAGAACTAATAGATATGAAAATGTCAACAGACATGCGCAGTTCCCGACGCAGGTTTTACGCAGTTTTCCTCATCGTGAAAATTTTCCCGATATCCGGCAGGGTCGAGGTTTCAGACCGCATGATAATCCAACCAGGAATCCTTTAAACTTCCAAAGGAAGTAGACCAAGGGTCGGTCCTGCTTCCTGATACCAAGAATTCTGACCCTAAAACCGTATTAGTGACTGTCCAAACTCCTCAGTTGCCTGATGTCTTCTTGACAATTGAAGATATTATTGTCGAGACAAAGTTCGACACTGGTTCTGAAATATCAGCCCTAAATACGAAGTTTTGCACTGACAATTTCCCTGCAATACTCGTTCAGCCTGCGACGCAGTATTTGCGAGGTGCAAATAACGAAATCTTCAGTATCACAGGAACTGTCACATTATCTCTAGGGCTGGGAAAGGCTCGTTTTACGCATTCTTTCCTGCTTATGGACGAACTACCTGTTAAATGTCTAATGGGAATGGACTTTATTAATACGTTTCAAATAACTCTGAATTTCGTACAACATGCGATTTCCTTTCCGGAACCTGTCGAAGTGATTCCTACTGTTCCTATGGATATAACGAGTTTCTTATTGAGTAACCAATTGAATGAGAGGCAACGAAACCAGCTTTCTCTACTTTTGCAGGAAAGCCCTGGTTTATTTTCTGATCAACCTGGTTTCACACAGGTGGTTTATCATGTCATTGACACTGATGGTTCGAAACCGATAGCGACGAAACCATACCCTTGTGCTCCCCATAAGCAACAGGAAATGCAACGTCAAATTTTTGAAATGATTAAACAGGGCATAATAAGGGAATCAACAAGCGCCTGGGCTGCTCCTGCCTTTTTGGTTCCAAAGAAACAACCCAATGAATTTCGTTTCGTGACAGATTTCCGCAAGCTCAACCAAGTCACAAAAACTATCAATTATCCACTACCTGTCATGTCGCATATTTTGCATGACCTGTCATCAACTAAATGGATGTCAACCTACCTTGGATTTGGCGAGTGGATATTGGCAGGTGGCGGTACATCCGGACTCTGTCGATAAAACAGGCTTTGTGACTCCTTTTGGGACTTATGAATACCTACGTATGCCCTTTGGACTAGCTTCTGCACCTGCTGCTTTCCAAAAGCTTATGGATACGGTTCTCAGACCTGTTCTGGGTCCCCATGTGCATGTATATTTGGATGACATTATTATTACATCAGAGACTTTTGACGAGCACCTTTCTCTGCTCAAACAGGTGTTCCAACTCATATACAATGCTGGCTTGACGTTAAAACCTAGTAAATGCCAGATAGCGAGGGACGAGATTGTATATCTGGGGTTGAATATCACTCCCCACGGCTTATTTACGGATAATGAAAAAATTAGGCCTATTGTTGACTTTCCTCTGCCTAAAACAGCAAAAGAACTATCACGCTTTCTGGGAATGACCGGATGGTATCAGCAGTTCGTCCCCGCTTATGCTACAATCTGTGAGCCATTGTATGCCTTGAAACGTAAATACAAGAAGTTTGTTTGGACACCTGAGGCTAACGCTGCATTTGAAACACTGAAGTCTGCGTTGACTCAGCCTCCTGTGTTGGCTTTCGCGGATCATACTAAGGAATTTTATATTTATACTGACTCATCCGGAGTTGGTCTTGGTTGCGTTTTGTCACAAGCTGGGCATCCAATAGCTTTTGCGTCTCGTACTTTAGCCAAAGCTGAACGCAATTATTCAGCTACGGAACGGGAATGTCTTGCTGTTGTGTATGCTCTTGACAAATTTCAATGTTATCTTAACGAATTGACAGTTAACATAATTACGGATCATTCTGCCCTTCAGTATTTGAATTCTGCTAAGCATCTCTCTCAAAGACTTATGAAGTGGGCTCTTAAGTTACAAGAGAGCAATATCAAAATTTCGTATCAGCCAGGTCATAAGAATCAATTACCGGACGCATTGTCTCGCGTTCCGATTAGTGGGGTCCCCACAGAAACTACTCCTGGATGTCAGCCTTTACTTCTAATAGCTGATATAACATCCAGAGAGCAGATAATGGCAGAATTAATAAATGATCCAGATTTTGGGAATATCTATAATTTTTTGCTTGCGGGTTCGCCCCTACAAAGTGATCCTTCTCTGGCTGGAAGGTCACAACATTTTGAAGTCATAGAGGGTCTTCTTTACTATACGAAATCTAGGACTACTAGGGCAGAGTTTCGCCCATGTATTCCGCGAACCCTTAGAGTGGCCCTTTTAAACGAATTTCATGATAAACCTCTTGCAGGCCATTTAGGTATTCGCAAGACCCGTTGTAAATTGCGGAATGTTGCCTATTGGCCTGGCATGTACCAAAGTGTGCTCGCATACGTTCAATCATGTCACTTGTGTCAGATTAATAATTACCGTAATGTAAGACCGGCCGGTCACTTGAAATCTAGTTCAAGTTCTCATGTTTTTGACATTATTTCAATAGATTTATTGGGACCTTATCCTTTATCTGTTAAAAACAAAGTACGTTACGTTTTAGTATTAACTGATAATTTTTCTAAATGGGTTGAAGTTTTTCCCATTAAAGCCGCTACGGCAGAATTTATTTGTAATGTATTAGTTAATGAAGTATTCTCTAGATATGGTGCACCTAATTAAGTAGTTTCGGATAATGGTCCTCAATTTATTTCTGACATTTTTGAAAGAATGTGTGCGAGACTACACATTAAGCATAAATTCATTTCCCCATATCATCCCCAGAGTACTCCTGCGGAACGAGTAAGCCGCACGCTAGTGAAAATGATTGCTACATTTGTCGTGGATCATCACGAGCGATGGGATGACCATCTTGAGCTTTTTTCGTTCGCCCTCCGCTCGTCTGTTCACGAATCTACTAAAACTACTCCTGCAGAACTTTTTCTGGGTAGCAAAATTAAAACCCCATTTAATAATTTAACGGGGATTATCGACGAACTAAACCAGCGACCAACTCCGCAATCAGTACGAATCATGGCTGAAAAAGCTCGTGTTGCAATGCTAGGAGCACAAGCGGCTCAAGCAAGATATTATAATACTAGGCGTAGGGAACCAGATCTTGTCGTTGGAGATCTCACTCTCGTGGAAACGCACTTCCAGTCTTCTGTTTCTCATACTTTAGTGAGGAAATTTGCACCCAGCTACGAAGGTCCATATCGGGTGGCAAATGTGTTTGAAAATAACATTGTTCTGGAAAAATCTGACAATCAATTTCAATACGTACACGTTGCTCAGTGTTGCAAGTATCATGAACGAAATATCGATTTTATAATCAACCCTACTCAACCTTCTGTTCCACAGACTCAAGAGTCTATATCTCACGATCAACCTCCAGAAATTTTGGACGAACCGACAAACATTTTTGAAGAATCTCCAGTGATTTTTTCTTCACCCTCCCCTCCTCAAGACGGGTTTCCAAACACGCAACCTGATTCTCCCATGAGACGAAGGCTCGAATCAAGTTCTTCAAACACTAGTATCGTTCCTTTCCCTCCAACCATTGCCAAGACTATTGCTGCACCATTTCCTGATAACTCTGCACCAACACAAGCTCCTACTTCCTTGAATACCTCGTCAGAGAGTATTCCTATAGGCAGAAATAAACATCGCCCTGCACGACCACTAAATTACAGCAGCGACTCAGAGGCTTCAGATATTTCGGATTTATCAGTTATGGACAATAATTTAATAATTTGACTATTCCTAAGCGTCAGACACCAATTACAAACCGTCCAGTAACACCAAAAGCTGGTCAAAAACGTAACTTGTCTCCCCAATATGCTTCGCCGCAACAGCGACGAAGGCAGAGATCCTTGCATCCGCCCGGGTTTCCCCCTGGAACCTACGTTCAGGGCAAACTGGGCCGATGCCTGCTTCTCCTCTCATGCCACGAGGGAGAAAACGAAAGCAAACGATGTGGCCGGAGCCACGTCCGTCCAAAAGAATGCTGGAACGATAACACGGGCCCCAGCACAAAGGGACTACATATCAAAAGCCTGGGGGAGCCCGTTCCTGTCAGCCGCAGGGATTTCCGGACCGCCAGACCTCGGCCGTTCCTGATCGACGGACTTCAGCCGTTCCTGACCGTTCCTGTCAGCCGCAGGGATTTCCGGACCGACAGACTTCAGCCGTTCCTGACCGACGGATTTCAGCCGTTCCTGTCAGCCGCCAGGATTTCTTGACCGACAGAATACAGATGTTCCAGATCCATTCAAATCCTTGAAACGCTCAACGCCACCTGAATTTGCCAGTCCGATTAGGCCTGGAAAACGTTATCGTACTAGAGTTTTTTATGCGTCCTCGAGATAAGTAAGTTCTCGTGGACAGGTTCTTTTCTCCGTTTGTTGTTTTTCCTGCACGACCAGTTGGCGTGTCAGAATTTCTTTTTTTCGTGTGGGCCTATGCATTCTTTTTTGTGTATATATGTGGTTTTTTTTTTATATTTCTTCTATGTCCATCTACTAATCCAAATTTTTTTATATATATCTATGTGCTTAGGGGTAAAATAATAAAATTGTTACTGTTAGGCAGCTCCAAGCAATCTTCGCTGCTGATACAGTTGGTGTGTATTCAACGAATAATGAGAACGTAATTTGAAATTAAAAAAGTGATTCCTGCTAGGCAGAATAAAAGGAAGGTATGCCGATGCAGGTTTGTTTTGTTCAAGTATATAAAGTGTTTCACAGACGAATACAGATTTCTTGATTTTGTCATGCCAAGTTTGAGATTGTACATACTGCTGCCACCAAACAACAAAACAAAAAAGAGGTCGATAAACGTCAATCAACGAAGTGTAAGACTTACACTCCAAAATTGATAGGTTTTTCGGGAAAAAAAAAATTAAGGGGGAGATGATGTAACGTATACTCTCGATTTACTTTCCTCTTTGATTTTTACTATTTCTGGTTATTTTATTTTACTATGTAAATTATCTTCTTACTGAACGAGATGTTATTTCTCCCGCTGAATGAGATCTGGCAATGAGTGTAAGTCATGACGTGGTGGTAGCCAGTATAAATAGGCGCGTTCAACGATACGTAGAGAGAGCTTTTTGTTGATGTACGTAGGGTGAGCTGTTGTTGTACGAAGTGAGCTGTGGTTTATGTGTCAGAAAGCTGTTGTTGTATAAAGAGATCTTCGTTTATGTGAGAGCCAGAAGTTTATCAAATAAAAGATTGTCATCGTAAGTACGTCTTTCTCAGTTCATAGTTTTGTCAGATCTCTGTCTGGCTGTTAGGTTTATTTCATTAGTTGATTATTATTAACAACCAGCATAAGACTTTATTCATCTTAATTACTACTACAACATTACTAGCAGTTAAAAGCTTGTTCATTATTATTACTACACTACTAGCAGGAAAGTTTATTCATGATATAATTAATAACACAACAACCATTAGTAGTAGAAGAAGCTGACTTCATTATAATTCAGTAGCAGAAGCGTTATATTCATTATAATTAGCTTAGTAAAAGCTATATTCATTATAGATATGCTTCGTGGTCAACTCAAAGTCTACACGTGTTGACGTCACCTTTCTCTTGTGGCTTAGGATATAAAAGCAGTGTAATTTGAGGGAAAAGGGGAGTCAAAAACACAACATTTTGTCATGAGAGCTCACCCAACTGTGAATCAGACACTTGTTACAGGGTGCCATATTAGTGTTCATTTTACTGAAATTCGATAAGTCCTTGTAAAAGACAAAATTGTAAACTGTTCTTACACATTACTGAAAATACGAAGATGGTGGAAGTAGCTGTCTCAATACAGATGCGGAAGTAGTGCTGCTCGGACTTTTTTTCTAAAAACAATAAAAAGGTCTTTAAACAGTAGAAGTAGCAAATCTCTTATCTGTGCAGTTTTTATAACTCTAACTTCCCGGTGAATGAAATGAAATCCGAAGGAAACGAACTATATGCTCTTATACAATTGAATGTATGACTTTACTTCAAAAACTGAGTTCCATAGCTTTTGGATACTATCTTGCGAATTTCGACTGTTTTCAATAGTACCATCCAATTAATTTCAGCCATTTTCAGAAAGGCTGTGCAGTACATTTTTGGCATTGACTATTTCAGGGTTTTTTAACGAAATTGATAGCCCAATTTCTCTCATTTTCCTGTGTCTATGGAAGAGATCTGAATCATTAAGACTGTCGAGCCAATTTCTTGGTTTCAATAAAACTGTGAACCACACGAACAGGACCTTAGCAAGCTTTTCTTATCTGGGAGGGGATTCTTGAAATTACGCCCCTTCGAGTTCCACTCAAATAATACGTGGTTTTTATTTTCTCAAACACCACCGTTATAGGAGAGTATTATGATCGTTCAAAAATCTCACTTCAGGTTTTTGACGTAACTTTATTAAAAATGTAAAAACTAGGTAAATACTCAAGAACCACAGGTTGTAAATACCAAGTAAAGCGTAAACGTTATGCGAACACCAACAACACAACATTCCACAAATGCAGAGCGAAACACCAAATCAGCGCAAAACGAATGTACATCGGATAGTGAACGTAACAATGGGAAAACAGCATTAGGGACAGGGCTTGGAAAAATTCCGTTCAAGGTTAAACGCTTAGAAAACGTTCTGCGTAAAACAGAAAATCAGCTATTCACCCCAACGACATGTTCGGAAAGGTCAGAGAGGTTAGGAATATCAGCATATTGTTTTCTATACCTCCATTCACTATTCTGGAAAATTCTCTTCACGGATATGAGATGTTCACACCTCATAGTGTGTGTTACTCTGCACCCTGTATGTTACTCTGTTATTCCCTTCATGGATATGAAATGTTCACACATCAAAGTGTATGTTACTCTGTACCCTGGTTAGCTGCATGGAATACTGTATGAGCCTAACTGAAGCCTTTAACCATTTAAGTGGCTGATTTACTGTGCTTTTACTAAACGGTGCCCAAAACGTTTATTCCCTCCAAACAGAAATGTTCACATAGCGACAGTATCTTACGAAAGCTACGGTAAAATAATTTATCTTTATCCCTTCTCATCTCAGCAGCCTCGAAAATAAACATGTCATAGGTGATAAGCCCTCCTTTCTAGTCCTATATTCCCTGTTTCATGACCTAAAACGGGATAGGGAAGGAGTAGTCTCCCTGAAACGAACATCATGCAACTGGGTAAAAGAAGTTGCTCAAATGTTTTCTCTCTCCTTCTTTAAATCAGTCTTCATTGCCATAGTGCTTTATTAGTTAATTTATCAGAAGGATTGGTGTCAATCATAAGCCTGAATGACCATTCTGAATAATAAATAACTCGTACGAGCACATTTAGGACCACTAAACATACCGTGAATGAATTCGTTCCAGTAGCGTTTGGCCCACTTCTTAGACAGCGAATACATTAGTTGGGAGTTTAGTTCAGCCCATTTTGTCAAACCCAAGTTAACTCGTTCCAGCCTGTTAAAGGGTTAAAAAGAAAATATTGAAGGGTGTAACTTTTTTTTTTTTTTAGTATTTCTATTTTTAACATTCCTCAGAGCATGATTCACGCCCCTTGAATGACCATTAGCTACTACCCTGCATATGAATAATTTTCCATAAGACCACTCGAGAAATTTCGACAGTTTTTTAATTGGCTACTCAGCAGTGTGTAAATAAATCCAAAGCATGAGCAGATTTTTAAACGGTTCTCGCCTTTAGATAGCGTAAAAAGTTTGTCAATCCAAATAGTTGTTTTCACCAACCACTCTTTTACTGTTAGTTTTAGTCTTTATTTTTCTTTGACAATTTGTAGTTATTTAAAAATTTAATTTTCCTGCATTTCTAAAAATTGTTGCTTTTTGTCCACAGGGAGGGTGTTTTAAAATCAAGCCCAAAGACGATGGAGAGGATTTTCGTGCCTTACTATCGGCAATGCAGATACTTAGCTTTACCTCTGAAGAACAAGATACCATTCTACGCATATTAGCTTCGGTTCTTCATCTGGGGAACATATACTTCCACAGAAAGCAGGTAAGTAAATTTCGTAAGTAATAACTCGACTTCTGCAAAATTGCATAGCTCATAAAAAAAAACTGGAATTTGCAAGAACTTTTCTTTGAATGTAAAAATCTGGTGTAGACGAAGTGTTGCAATTTTTCTGTCTTAATTTATTAAAAAGGCTTTTTGTTTCAAGACGTGATGAAATATGCAATTGGGGACTGGCAAGATGAAGGAAGAGATTTGCAATTGAAACCGTGATAGATTAAGGAAACATGATGCATATTTCTGCAAAGTTGGTAAATATCTTCACTAAAAACGCTGTTTAAATAACTCAAAAACATGTCTCTGGCAGGAATCATTGATCCTTGCAGATTCTCTTCCAGGAACGCTTCTATGCTGCTGTGCTGTATAATCAAATTGTAGTGTTCTTAGGCTTTAAAGGGGTAACTATATATAGGTGTGAAAACAGTTTACCTGGAACACCACCTTACGTGAAGTTTGTTTCTAAATATCGTAGTTGGTTCGAATTAGTAGGAACCCGGGATACCTTAACTTCAATATCCGTAACTAAGCATTAAACCTGCACTTTAAGAAAATGTCAATGGTTCTACTTAGCTCTTTTTTTAACTCTTTATTCGAGCCAGTCAATCGGTAGCAAGATTTACATCACGTTGATAACGAATATCACTTCCACAATAATGAAGCACCTCTTAATAATCACTCTAGAATCAGCTCAGACATTGATTCTAATAACATAAACTATCTCATAACAATAAGAACTTGAATTTTAATTTAACATTGGTTGGTAAATACAAAATCAGCTTAACGAAACTCCTTAAACGAAATGTATCCTAACTCAAGTCACCCTAACGCAAATCAGGTTAACAGAACACAGCTCAACGAAGGACAGCCTAAAGCAAGACAGCTGTTATACCAAATATCACAAAACATTGTTCTTATCTTAGTTTCTTACGTAGGCCACACTAGCACCGACCTAAGTACTACTCGTTGACAGAAACGTTTGGGCGAAAAAAAAACATTTCTGAAACAAATGTTAAATGTGGAAAGTGCTTAAAGGAGAATGAACCAAATTTACATAAACAGGAACTAAAAAGAAAGGTTATATTGGAGTGTACGTTACAAAATACAGTCCAAAATTGTCGGGAATAACTTTTAAGTTCTGTGCAGTCATCTTCCCTCTTCCTTAACATGTTCCTTGATAGCTTAACGGCAGCTGCTGTATAATAATAAACAGTGCTAATTGCATTGGCATTCAGAAGGAATATTATTATTACTCCGTACGTTATCATATGTCACCAGGGTTACGTGATTGAAGTAGATAACGGTTCTGATTAACTGGTTAATTAGTCAGTTTCATGGGTCGATGTGACTATGAAACATGTGTAAAAGGTGTAAAAGTGGTGTGCTAACTCTTTTAATGCCAGAATTTAGTGTAAATTATAATCCACAAAAACGAGCAAGAATTCTAGAAAGATTTTTTCATCTGGTTCCTCGTGTGTCGTTTGTTTCTCCCAGTCCTTTCAAGAATGACACATTTCCTGGCCACAGTAATTAGATGACTGTGGTTTATGAAAATCACTGTTCTAGAAGAGCTTCTGAGCTGAACGCAGTTTTCCTGGGTGCTTAAATTTTCATACTGATTCATAACTTCAGAAAACTTACAGAATTGGCTATACTGGAGCATCTTTATGTATTTTGCACATTTATCAGTCATTTGAGTTTTTATGGGCTATTGCATCTTAATAGGTCCAAGAACTGCTGCAACGTGAATCCAACTGAAAATGAAAAAATAATAAAATGTTAATTCCACAAGAATCCACGGTAGCATGTATCGGACGATTTATTTCTCAAGAAATATGAAAGTGTGATAGAAAAGTAATTCCTCAAGCCCCTGTAGCATGTGCTTTATGTTTTGATGGCTCAACAAACATGAAAGTGAGCCAGCATAGTAATTCAACAACACTCCCTCAGCACGAACACAACGTTTTGCTAAATTGCTACACAACAAGCATCCTAATGTGTAGAACAGTAAATGATCAAACTACGCAGCATGAAACCAGCGACTTACTGGTTAACAAATGTACAAGACAACAAATCTACATGTACAAGCATGCTAAAATTGTAATTCAGTAAACTTCCCTGCAGCATGAATCATATTCCTTTTGCTACCAACTCCAATCAGAAGTCAGCGACCAGCCTGAGGAATTTGGTACTGTTGTTAGCAGTTCCAAATAGTCGTCTCATCGTGCCCATATTAATCTTTTTTTCACTGTTGTCCACCCAAGATGTCCTTGCTTTTTTAATGTGTTCCTACGGCTCCATAAACACGAATTTATGCTAGAATAGTAACTTAACACTTAACCCCCTACCCCCGAAGCATGAAATTAAAGATTTAATGCTTTGGGGGTAGGGGTTAGTTAATAAAACGAGCCTTCATCCAAGTTGGGTAGTTCCAATAAATGAATGTGAATTGTTGACCATGTAAATTATTTTCTAGTACCTGTTGTACACTGGTGTGCAAAAATTAAGGGCGAAGAAGAGAAATTAGCGGAAGGAGCAGACAGAACGGACCGAAAGATCACTCAGGTGATAGGCTAGGGTCCGGTACGGTAGGGCATACGGATATATGCAGCATGACGCAGAGGGGAGTGTCGGAAGGGTATAAAGCACATGGGCGTTGTATGCTCAGCAATTCGGTGAAAGCTATTGCACGGTGTACATCGGTTTGAACGACGTCGAGTTGCTGCCACCGTGGGATATGGCCAACAGGCAATCCAGTAGACAACATCTGGATGACTTTACCCGAGGTCGCGTCATTGGGAAGTTGGAAGAAGGTCGAAGTGTGACTAGTTTGGCCGGGGAGTTCGGGATCACTCACAGCATCTTTTCACGAGCTTGGAGAACATTTCAAACGACAGGAGCAGCTGTCCGAGAGTTTAGCAGTGGTCGTCCACGAGCAACCACGGCGGCGGACGACCGGTATATTGCCCTACAGGCGAGAAGAGACAGACGGCACACAGCGAAAGAAATCGCAAGGCACAGGCAACAGACAACTGGATGTCCGTTATCGCGTTTTGCCGTGGCCAGGAGGCTGCACAAAGGTGGTCCATTTGCAAGACGACCAATACGGTGTGTGCCATTAACGCCTGCTCATCGGAGACTGCGGTTTCTGTGGTGCCAGGAACACAAGAACTGGACACATCAGCAATGGGGTCGAGTTCTCTTTACGGATAAGAGCCGATTTAGTCTGACGAGCGATTCTGGACGCATACACATCTGGAGAGAGCAGGGAACACGCAATCACACTTCCATCATCATCGAATGAGACCTGTTTGGAGGTGGCGGAGTTTTCGTTTGGAGCGGTATCATGCTTGGTAGCCGTACTGACCTCCACATCTTCCAAGGAGGTTCAGTCACTGGTGTCCGCTATTGTACCGAGGTTCTCCTGCCTCACGTGCGTCTGTTTAGAGGTGCTGTGAGTCCTGAGTTCCTCTTCATGGACGACAACGCTACACCTCATCGCACAGTGGCTGTCGCAGAGCTGTTGGAGAGTTAAGATATTCAACGCATGGATTGTCCCGCAAGGTCCCCGGACCTTAAATCCAGTCGAAAACGTGTGGGACCTATTCGGGAGATGCTTGGCAGCACGGTACCAGCCGCCAGCAATGATTCCGCAGCTGCGATTGGCGCTATAAGTGGAATGGGTCGCGATGCCTTAACAACTCCTTGACAACCTCGTCCTCAGCATGGACAGACGTTGTAAATCCTGCAACGCAGTCAGGGGTGATCATGTCCCCTACTAAAGACTGGATATTTCTTGGCAGTCGCCTGTCACATGGACGTTTCTGTCTTCTGTCCAGTTGTGCTCGAAGCTACCTTTTCAATAAAGTGCCTTTGTATCCTTTGGATTCCTTGTTTGGACGGTTTGCTCACTTGTCCCATATTCTTACATCTTGGGGATCTTATGGTATGATTTGAGTTGATGTGGAGCACTTCTGCACGACGTTACATTCGAAAAACCGTCTCGTCCTTAATTTTGGCACGCCAATGTATTAATATTGTACATTTAAATATCAAAATTAATGTTCCTTATATCTGTTGTAAAACTAGATGAAATAGCTAAATATGTCTGTTCCTCACAGTTGAAGCACGGACAAGAAGGTGTGGAAATTGGAAGTGATGCCGAGATAAGGTGGGCTTCTCATCTTCTGCAACTGTCCTTAGACGGTATTCTCCGAGCGATTACCACAAAAACTACGGTAAGTACAACACAATGGCAGAATATTTTTAGTAAGTATATCTCTCAACCCAGTACACACACACACAACACAAAGTTCTGGAACAGTTCTTTCCCCTCCCCTGTTGCCTAGTATTAACTGGTACACCATGCTATGACGTTCCCCTCAGTCAGAGTTGCCTGTTGCTCTATTGTTTTTTCTTCGATTTTCCTTCTTTAATCCTGGATCTGGCGTTTTCTGGATACATCTCATCTTTTGAGAGATCTGATCATCTTCTCTGACACGATCTAGAAGTTATTTTCCTGTACTGAGAGCATTATTTTCTTCAACTGCTGTTATATTATTCATTTTGTATGAGATATAAAGTGCAACTTTAATTCTGCCGCCCCGGTGGCGCAGTGGTCTAAGGCGTTGGCCTCTGATCATTCGTCCGTAAGGGGTCCGGGTTCGAATCCCGGTCAGGCATGGATGTTGTATTTGTCTTACGGCACTGGCTCTCTCCCTTCCCTGGAACCAGTGACCCTAAATTAGGGACGGGCGACTGCTTATAGCCCGTTTGAGTTGCTCACGGTGGTCGTTAAACCTCCAATCAAAATCAACTTTAATTCTATTTAGAAAATTAAAGAGAAAAAATCTATAAAGTTCTTGTGTTGTACCGAGATTTCGAGTGTACAGTACATCTCGGGACAAAACACTTTAATGTTTCCTTGCTTCCTCCAAGGATTTTATGAATATTTCACCAAGGTGTCTATGCAGAATTTGCGAGTGAAGAAAATAATCGAAAATGGGTTATTTTCACTTTAAAAATAAAATTACGAGTTCAGCTCAGAAATATTAATGTTGGTGATCATAAGTGAAAAATGATCAGCTCAGTGCGGTAATAAATTACTTGACTGGAACTGTATTATAAAAGTTTATTCTGTTACTTCTCAGATAGGAAATTTTTTTTATTCGCTATACTAATATCACGCTGCTAAGTGTTTCCTAAGTAGAATATAAACTTTTGTATGGATGATTAAACATTTTTCACATTTCAGGTTAAATTACAAAGGGTCCTAATTTATAAAACAGAAGTCCCGAATTTTTGTATTAGTAAGATCTATTTAGAACCTACTGATAACTTGCTTCTGTTTGATAAAAATTGCTAAAACATTTTGTGCAGTTCATAAACTTGTTTCTGTTTTCAGGTAATCCGGGCGAACCGTTGTTGGTTTGTCCGGATTGCCTGAAGGTTGATGAGGACTGCGTGGAAGGTCATCCATGGCTTCCACACATTCAGGGCAGTCATTGCGTCAACTAAATGGACAATTTTCATTTTAACAATTCAGTTGACATTATTCTCCTTCAACGGTTCTTTGTGTGTACTTGCACTGTATGGCCGTATGTTCCTTTTATGCCATTAAACTTGAAACCTATATATTATCTAATAATCATATCATGAATTTTGGAGAATTTTTTGGAATTCTTACGGTGTTGCGTTTCCATTTCGTAACTCGCGTTGCAGGGAACCTTGGTTTAACCGGGGTTTGTTACGTTGCTTAAATAGAAAAAAATAAATTATTTGCTGTGTTTCTCCGTTCCAGGGACCCAATTCATCTGTCTAATTTTCGTAGGTATAGAAAATAGTATAATTCTAAACTAGGACTGGCTAAAAAGAACTATTATTTTAAATATTTCGGTACTACTACTGACGGCAGGAAGATCTGGAGTTCAATTAATTAACTGTTGGCAACCTCGAGGGATGCCCAATCACCAACTGTAATTGAATATAATGGAATTAGGACGTCTAATTTAGGAGGTTGTTGATATTTTTAATAAATATTTTTTGGAGTTGGCGGACATTCTGTTGTCTGAAATTTCTTTTTATTTCTCTGATTACCTACCTCCGTCGTCTGATTCCTCATTTTCAAACCAGTGGATGAGAGAATTGGACCCGTCCAAAAGTGCGGGGCCCGATAACGTACATCTTAGGGATATAAAATTTGTTTCAGGGGAACTACTTATTCCGTTGTCCCATAGTTTTAATCGTATTTTGTATAAAGGGTGTATCCCATTGCCATTGAAATTAAGTCGTATTACTGTTATACATAGAAAGGGTTCAGTAACAGATGTTTCAAATTATCGACCAGTATCTGTAATTCCAGTGTTTGCTAAAATTATGGAAAGGGAAAAGATTAATACTGATTCAGTTATCTTATATTCATAAAAAGATATTTTAAATAAAAGCCAACATGGGTTTTTTGTAAATGGTTTTCGGCTGAAACTGCTATTTTGGATGTGTTAAATTTACAATTTACATTTTAGTCTTGATAATGGCTCCAGTATAGTGTTTTTTTTTTTTTTTTTTTTTGTGATCTTTCCCGCACGTTTGATACCATTTGTCGTGACACATTGTTAATTAAATTAGAAAATATTGGCATCAGGGGAGTTGTTAAGACTTTATTCCAAAATTATTTAACAGGCCAGAAGCAATTTGTACAAATACAGGGTGTTCGATCTTCTGCTCTTTTGGTTCGTCATGGTGTTCCTCAGGGATCAGTTTTGGGCCCGTTATTATTTTTAATTTACGTTAATGATTTATTTACTATTACTTCAAGTGCTACTCCTATTTTGTATGCTGATGACACAAGCCTATATTTTGTGGGGACACTCTATCTGAGTTAATCCCACGTGTAAATTTGGAACTTCAGTATTACTATCGTTGGTTTTGCTGTAATTCCTTAATTACAAATTTTTCCAAAACGACTAGTGTACTTTTTTCGCGATGTAGGCGACGAGTGGATATTACAAATGGGATATTATTTAATGGAGTAACCCTTGACTTTCAGGCTGTTGCAAGATTCTTGGATGTATATTTAAAAGATAATTTGAGATAGGATGCACATGTTAGTGAAATTGCGGTTGGGCTCAGATCCCGCATTGGTGTCATTTATAGGATTTCAAGTTTGTTGCCTGCCAAAGTTAAGTTGTTGTTGTATTTTTCATTTATTTATCCATTTCTATCTTATCGTCTCTTGGCTTGGGGTCGCACAGCTATTGGGAATGTTAATAGAATTTGTTTAAAAAAAAAAAAAAAAATTAACGTTTGGTGAATCCGTCTTTACAGGTTCATTCTCTTTTTCTTAGTTATCAGATAATATCATTTGATAAATTATACAGTTTTCGATTATTACTGTTCGTGCATGAACGTATATATGCTAATAAATATTCAGATCTAATTACCTTACATTTGCGTTCCCATGATCATGACACTCGGGGTAATACTAATTTATTATTTAATAATAATAACGTGACCTGCCCTAGGTCCTGGAATGTGTTACCGCTTCTGATCAAGACGATGACACACTATTCGGTATTTAAAAGAGAGCTTAAGACTTTCTTAATTAATCGTTGATTAACGGTTGGTCATATATTATGTATTATTACTTCAATTTACTGTATTACGGTTAAATTGTTCCTTGACTTGACGATTTAGATTTTGGGGAAGAAAGGGTGGGTACTAGGGCCTCGTCAAGCTATTTGTTAGCCTTTTTCTTTGTTTCCCTTGCCACATTACATCGCAACGATTTCTTTTAAAGAATCTGTTCCAGTGCTTCAAATTATTTAAAACTAAAATATTATAGTGTTGCTTTGGTGTTTTGTAATTATTATTTACTTTGGTTATTCTCCCTGTGGTGAGACTTTTGATGTATTGGTTATGAAGTGTTCGCACCTTCTTCTTGTCAGTTTGTGTGACTTAATAATTTATTTTAGTGTGTAACTCTTTGAAAACACTTTCGTTAGTATATACTGTATTTCATCATGTGTATGTCTTAATGAAAATATGATGTTACTTGCAAAAATCGAATTGTGTGGAAATAGTTATACTTTTGAAGTTTTGTAATAGGTTAGTTTTGAAGTACTGCCATTTTTTAGTGATGTAGTCCCGGGTGCGTATGAACTAAATTCTGTTTTGTTGCGGTGTGGCATGAAATTGTAGACCTTCCTAAAAGATCTTTTAAGTAACATTTCGAGCAGACACAGTCGTGTGTCTGTTTCTTATTAGTCGTTTTTTGTGCATCGATGCTTGAAAAAAAAAAACCAGAAAGCGAGTGATTTGTCCCACAGCCTCTTAGAAACCAGTAGTGATTGTAACTTGGATATACCGTAGTGGTGTGCCTACTGGCAGGTTCGTGGCTACCAGCCCAAACCGTCTATTTGTACAATAAAGGGCACATATTTTGATGCGCTCTGATATTGTCTATAGAAAAGAATATTCGCAAGTGGAGAAATTTTTGGAATAGCAGTTGCATGCAAGAGAACTGTGTTTAGGTAAAGTCGAAACACAAAAAATCTGTGAACCTAAAACAATCAAGAACTGTAATACATGGCAAAATAAATAATGTTTTAAACGTTGTATGGTGCTCTCTAATTTCAGCAGCACAATGTTGGAATTGAACAAATTTATCATGTAAAAAAATGTGACACATTTGTACACTTGTTTTCTGTGTATTGGGGTATTTTGATTTTAAAAAAAAGTGTGAAAATGTTTTTGCGAACTTTCGGCGAGGAAAATGTTTTTTGGTACATTTCAGTAATTAAAATGGGAGTGTCATATAAAAAAGCTAATATGTCACATTCTGGTGTTTCTTTAAAAAATGTGTCCTGATTGATGTGTCATATAATTAAGAAAAAAACAACAATCGCAAATGTTTTGTGTTACCTATACCCCAACAACTTTGAAATCGATTAATAAATAATTCATCAAAATTTATTTCTGCCTCCTCAATGAATTCAAGCATTGATTTCACTACGATTTAAATTCTTGCATATGTGTTTCACCAATATCAACTACAAAATAAATTTTTCTCCACAGGAAACTCGTAACGAGAGAGTAGTCACACCGCTCAACATCGACCAAGCTCTGGATGCCAGGTGAGCAAGCTCCTATGAAGAAGAAAAAAAATGTTTTTTTTTTTTTTATTTGAACAATTTGACCTCTGTGCAGAATACAAATAAGTGTGATATGAAAAAGCGGTTTCATGCGTTGGACAAATGTTTTAAAATAAGTTTACTTGCTTTGTCTCTGATTTTATGTGAACCAATAATTTAACTAAATGAATCTTACATTGGAGACGCCTGTAGTCTTTGATTATAAACTTTTCCAGAACTGCTAAATCATTCGCAGACATTTTAAACATATTCTAGTGTTCTAAAAACGCATGTGCAGAATGACTTCATAATTAGTAATCCGAGCCACCAGAAAACAGAAAAAGGAAGTTTCAGTAATTGGTGTTCTGATCAACAAGGAATTCCTCAGACGAGGAAATGTGTCGCAATCATGTCGCAGCTTTATGCCATCAAGGTCACTCGCTTGGGAAATTCCAAACTAACGGTTCATAAGACGACAGGAAATTTACTGCCTAAATTTTCACAAAAGGAAACTCGTGGAAACTATGTGTCACAGTGACAGTTTTGTTTGTGCAAAACTATTCGGAAACATTTATGAGTGCTTTAAATTCAAGAAAATGAGTGTATATGCATACATAAAATATGAAGTTCTTTTACTCAGGCTGTAGCTTCAGGGGACCGGTTATCCTCCCAGAATGGATATACTAAAGGCGTAGAGATTCATGGGGGACCAAGACTTGAAATTACAACCCTTCGAGTTAACAACCCTTCGAGCTAAGGGGTGTAAAAATAGAATTACACAACGTGTGAATAAATTTACTGAACATTTTAGCTGAAAAAGAAATGCACTTTAGTATATTTTTTAGTTAGCTGTATACAGTGCAGCTCACTAGAGTACATAATGACTTATTCTGTGAGGTATAAACTCACCATGTTCACAAAAGGAATTGTACGAAACAGGGGCATATAGAAAAATATGCGAAAATGCAAACCTCCGTGAACTTTCCAAATGCGCGGAAGGGATGAGTAGCTAATTATTCATCTGTGCTCTGTCGAAGAAAGCCTCACTGATCGTTTAACTTTCAACGCAGTTTTTTCCAAGCCCTATCCCGAAAGCGTCTTGAGGAGGACCATGTTTTCAGCATTTACATAACTTTTTCGTTTCGCTTGACTCTTTGGTATTTACCTAGTTTCCACATTTATACAGTAGTAACATAGCAAAAACCGGAAGTGCGAATTTCGAACTATCATGCTTTGCTATAAGGAAGGTATGAGAAAATAAATGCTGCGTGCTATTTGAGTACGCCTGTCTATGAAACCCTTTAACTCGAAGGGTTGTAATTTCAAGTCTTGGTCCCCCAGATAAGAAAAGCTTGCTCTGGCCCTGCTTGTATGTAAACGTAAGTCTGAGTGCCTTAAAATTTTCTGTGCAGGCTCAAGGTATTGAAACACCAAGCTTATTCACTATGACTAGTTAAATGACCTTCCCGAAGGAACAAGAGCAGATAAATATTTCCTCTGAGCAGCGTTTAACTCGATATAAGTTAAAATTTCGCCCCGCTTCGGAGTGTTTTTCCTATGTTTGAATTAGTGCACCCAAATGCAGTCAATAATTACCTCTTCAGTCCGTTTTGTTATACTGTCCATTGTATGTTTCAATCATGTATGTTTTCGCTATAAGTGCTGACATGGACACTACTCTCAAGAGTTGTCAGCTCATTTATTTTGTCAAATTATTCATTCCTGCTATATTAAATTTACGGAATTCCTTACCCGGAATTTTGAAGTTTGGTGCTGCAGGAATCTGTGAGCACTAATACACTCCTCGTCCGTTTAAACCAGGAATAATTTTTATCAATTCCGCTAAAAACAGAGAAAAAAAATCATTTGATCGTTGTGCTATGGGCATTTTCTATTATGGCAAATTCTTGATAGAAAAGAAAACTAAAAATGCTGCGTCTGAGTCTTCTTCCATCTGAAATCATTTTCCCATTCTCGTAGTTCACGAGCTACTGTATTTTCCGTCTTTCGTGTCCACCAGTCGGCTAAGATTCTGTACTTTATTGCCTGTACTACAGGTACATCCGTTCATCTCAAACGAACCAAAATAAATCAAAGTAAACTTCACAAAATGTTTTTTTTTTTTTTTAACTTTAACCTTTTGTGCTAGTGGTCTCCACGCGCAATTTCTTGAAAAGTTACTCTCAAACATCACATAAAAACGACTTCCTGGAATAGTTTTGACTAAGCACACCGTCCCAAAATGAGTGGGTTTTTTTTTCTTCAAAAAGCAGGTTTTGAAACCAATACGTCGACTGTCATTATGAGATGCTTTTGCATCTATGAGCAAATATTTTAAAAAATGAAATAGAAAATAACTAATTTACCATCTTTTCGGTATATTTGTGCTGCCTGAAATTCACCCTCAGGTCCCTCATCCCAATTAAAGTGGAATGCCAAGATTTTTAACTGTTGAAATGTAAGCTGCTTTGTAATTAGAATTTTTAAGTCTTTTGAATTTTCAGAGTTGCAGCAATGAAGAAATAAAACACTGATGCTTAACGTTTTCATGACTTACGTGTGGTGGTAGGCTTATGAATTCCAGGATTAAAATTATCATGGAGTGAAACAACAGGTAACAATACTTTTACAACTTTGAGAAGTTAGTCTCCTCAGCGGTTTTGCAATTTTTGGTTAACATTAAATATCGATGCTACTACCCATGATTACTTCTCTCGTTGATAAACGTCTTCCAAGTAAACTATGCTACCTGAAATGGAATCGGACCGCCGTCTTTTGAGGCTTTTGTGAAAAGACTTGCTCACTTCACATAGATATTCGGTGTTATCCTAATTGTTCTAGATCTCAGACCTTATAGATATGTTTTAAATTATGGTACGAGTACAGTCTCATTTACAATCCAATGGAGAGGAAGGAACCGGAAATATACAACAGTTGATAAAAGAGTGTGCTTTCCTCGCAGCCACCTGGCAAGACCCACCGTTGTTTAAATTTTGTGGAATGTGGAATTAAGTGTTTCTGGCTAATTTACTGTACAAAGTTTTCCCTATTAAGCAAATTCCATGTGCACTTTTAAAAAAATAAAAAAAATATTTTTTCGTGTGTTGGACTAGCAGGGGTTTCTGTTGGCATAGCCCTTTTTTTTTTTTTTTTTTTTTTTTTTTTTTGCTGTTATGCAATGAAATTATTTCTTGATAATCGGTAATTGTGTAGTGCCAGCATATCACAGTATACATGTTCTGACACTGCACAATCTATCAATCTTTATTTTATTTTGGTGCAGTTATTCCCAATTAAATGACCACTCACATTTGGATTTTTCTGAAACTAAGGAAATATAGATTCCACTTCATTGTGCAACTTACACTGCAAATTCTAGCACCTTTTTTTTTTTTTTTGCCTTGTGCAGTTTCTACTTACTTTTCCATTTACAGCTGACCTCAAAATGTCTTATTGTACAATGTTGTACATGTTGCATTTTTCACACCACTGAAATTGCCACTCTTTTTGGCGTTTCAGTTATGTTTCTTGTAAATTGTAGTGCTTTTCACCTTCGTAGGCTTTTCCACGCACGCGCTTTCGAGAGAGAGAAAGCGGTTTCGAGATTGAACTGTTTTTCTTTCTCCTAACAATATCATTCACATAATTCTCTATAGAACGTTTGTACATTTTTATTACGTTGAATCATTACAACTCGTTTTTAACTGAAAGGGTCAAAATTATTAACATTTACAAAATGGCCCTTTCAGGCTACCCTTCGACATAATGTGTACATGTTTGAACCTTGATTTAAATTTTTTCTGTTATTAAATATTCCCTTCTTGGAACATAACTTTTTTAAATAAGGAAATGACGATGCTTAATTTATAACAATTTCCCATTCTATGTTTATTGTATTAGAAATAATTTGGTTTTCTACACCTTCATAAAAAGTTTCACTTATATATATATATATGTGTGTGTGTGTTTTTACGTTCCCTTTTTTTGTGACTAGCTCTTAGATCGCTTTGTTCAATTTATCAGAACTTGCTTAAAGATATAAGAAATATTTGCTGTAAATATTGCAACATTCAATGTTAAGACTTCATTAAGCAGTTTTTTAGTTAAATTCGTGTTCTTTGTTTTTCTGGGTCGGACCAGCGATGACTTGCTTTAAATTTTACTTTGAATTTTTATTTCTGTTCCAGTGGTTTTCCTTTTAACGTTCAAAAGTGAGGTGTCAAGTGGCTAACTTTTAGTAGTGCTATTCAAGCAAGTAGTAGCAGAAACCCAAATTTGACTAAGTCTTTGTAGAAACGAGAGACTGTTATCCATGCTGGCCCTTGAAAAAGCAATGGCTTGCAGTCTTGAAATTTCTGCATTCATATTCCTACTTATTTTTCCTGCATATTCCTACTTATTTTATATATGTATATATATATATTCATATTCCTACTTATTTTATATATATATATATATATATATATATATATGGGATGTAAGGTCAGGTGATGCGTAACATCACAGCCTCTCCTTGACAAATGTCAACCCCGCCTTCTCGTGGTACATCCTGTTCCCACTAAAGGGGCTCTGACGACCGCCAATAGCGGTATAACTATACCATCGGGATTAGAGGAAATGCTATCCCACACTCACCAACCCGCTTGGCCAGCGCGGTGAGTTATGGCCAAACCCTCCAAAATGACTCCACAACTTAAATCTTGGCCCTCAGTCTCCGGCAGCTGGAATGTACCTGGCTCAAGGCAGCGGCCAGTGCGACATGAAGGCAGAGGGTGCTAAGAATCCCCGGAGGACCGGACTAGGCTGCCATCTGATGCTGACCTTGGCTACATATAACGGACGCTCCCTATCTTCTGATTCAAGGCTTCTTGAATTGGAAGAGGAACTACAAAGGATCAAGTGGGACATCGTCGGGCTAAGTGAGGTAAGGAGAAAAGGAGAAGATCTCATTGAACTGAAAAGTGGACATCTCTTCTACTATCGTGGGACAGATACTGGCAGAACTAGTGGTGTTGGATTTATAATAAACAAGAAACTGAAGGATAAAGTTATAGAAGTTGAAAGTTCCTCTGACAGAGCTGCACGACTCGTTATCCAACTCTCGAGAAGATACCAGGCTCAGATTATTCAAACTTATGCACCCACCACAAGTCATGCTGAAGAAGAAATTGAAGAATTTTATGAGGAAATTCGTGATCTAAATAATAAAGGTAAGCAGCACTTGAAGATAATTATGGGAGATTTCAATGCAAAAATAGGGCAACGGCAACAGAATGAAACTTCAGTAGGTAAATTCGGTCACGGCAACAGAAACCAGCGTGGAAATACTCTCGTAGAGTTTGCAGAGGCAGAAGGGTTTTTCATCTTGAACTCCTTTTTTCAAGAAAAAGCCACACAGGAAATGGACATGGAGACATCCAAATGGGACGACAAGTGAAATTGATTTTATTATTTGTAACAAAAAATTCGTCATAGAAGACTGCAGTGTGCTAAACAAGTTCAACACAGGCAGTGACCATAGATTGGTGAGATGTAAGATGCACCTCAACACTAAACTCGAACGTAGCAAGCTCATAAGACAAACAAAATGTATTGACATAACCAACCTTAAAAAACACCATAATACCTTCAAATTGGAACTGAAGAACAGGTTCTCTGCTTTAGAAGGCCTAACATCGGAAGAAGTGGATATTTCTGAAGTTAACAGAAAAGTAACCAAAGCTCTTATGGAAACAGTAACAAAATTAGCTGGGTCAAAGAACAAATTGCATGTGAACAAATTATCAGGAAAAACCAAAATGTTGATGCAAAAAGAAGAGTGATGAGGACAACTAAAGAAGATGTGACTTCCAAAGTAGAATATATAGAGCTATGCAAGACAGTACGAAAAAGTATCACTGAAGACGTAAGGAAATTCAACTGTGAACTAGTAAGGAAAGCAATTGAAAACAACCAAAGCCTTAAGATAGCAAAGGGACATCTCAGTAAGGAAAAAAACAGATTATGGCACTGAGAAAAGAAGATGGTTCTGTAACAAGAAATAGAGGCGAAATTTTGACAAGAGTGAAAGATTTCTACTCCAAATTATATGAAAGGGATGATACATGTACTCCAGACATCATGAAAGGTACCAGTACCAGAGTTCTTCCAGTCCTTCCAGCAGAAGTTGCACATGCAATCAAGAACATGAAGTGGGGAAAAGCTCCAGGAGAAGATGGAATTACTGTAGACATCATACAAGAAGCAAGTGAAGAAATCGAAACAGTACTCGCCCAAATTTTCACTCGATGCCTTAATGAAGGGAAAATTCCTGAGGATTGGAACAACGCTACAATGATCTTGCTACATAAAAAAGGTGACATTGAGGATCTCGGGAACTACAGACCTATCAGCCTCCTATCAGTGGTTTATAAAATCTTCACTAAAGTTCTTTCACACCGCTTGAAGGTAACACTGGACATGGCTCAACCGAGAGAACAAGCTGGATTCAGGAGTGGCTACAGCACAATAGATCATATCCACGTACTGAGAGAACTAATTGAAAGAGCGAGGGAATATGAACTTCCATTGTGCATGGCTTATCGATTATGAAAAAGCCTTTGATTCGGTGAAACCGTCAGCAGTTGCAATGGCTCTGAAATCCTGCGGTATTGAAGATGCATACATTAATATTATTAATAACATCTATGAAAATGCAAGTGCAAAGATTCGGCTGTTTGAAAATACAACACACATAAAAATTGGAAAAGGAGTGAGACAAGGTGACACCATATCTCCAAAGCTCTTTAATGCCACATTGGAAAATGTCTTTCAATCACTGAACTGGGAAAACAAAGGGATAAAGATTAATGGAGATTATCTAACCCACCTTCGTTTTGCTGATGACATAGTCATTTTTGCAACTACCCCATCAGAGCTACAGAGTATGATCCAGGAACTTGCTGACAAGAGTAAAGAAGTGGGATTAAAAATGAACTTTCAGAAGACAAAAGTGATGTACAATGATTTTACAAGAAATGAAGATTTATCGATTGATGGAGAAAAGCTGGAGATAACAGACACGTACGTTTATCTTGGACAGCAGATATCAAGTGAGGGTCACATTGATGAAGAAATTAATCGGCGTACAAAACTTGCCTGGAGAGCTTTTGGAAGAAACAGCATAATTTTCAGGAGCAATATGCCATTATGTCTTAAAAGAAAAGTGTTTGATCAATGCATCCTTCCAGTGCTTACGTATGGTGCAGAGATGTGGACCTTAGCTAAAAGAGACATACAAAGGCTGCAGACAACTCAAAGTAGTATGGAGAGGTGCATGCTTGGTGTAACCAGGAAAGATAAGAAGAGGAACACGTGGATCCGAAAATGACAAGAGTGGAAGACATCATGATCAGAGTTAAATCCCTGAAAGGGCAATGGGCTGGACATACTGCCAGAAGGACAGACCATCGATGGACAGCCGAAATTTTAGATTGGATTCCAAGGGACAGGAAAAGACCCAGAAGAAGACCATATGAGAGATGGGTGGATGAAATTCGAAAGTATGCGGGAGTGACATGGAGGAGACTGGCACAAGACAGACCGTTGTGGAGGAAACTTGGAGAGACCTTCGTCCAGCAGTGGATTGATAATGGTTGACAATGATGATGATATATATATATATATATTCCTACTTATATATATATATATATATATATATATAAAATATTTAATTATAAATATTTTGTTTACTTTTCAGAGACGCCGTTGCCAAAGCCTTATATTCCAGTTTGTTTTCTTGGCTGGTACAGCGAGTCAACAACATAGTATTCAAGGGGCCAAGAAAAACATCCATAGCGATACTTGATATCTTTGGTTTTGAAGTAGGTGTATTTTTATGTATCTTGCACGTTATTCACATTTAACTCTTTCCTTGTTAGATCCCGCACAGTATTTCCGATTTTGGGTAAAATGCATGCTGTCAGATGAATTCGTAAACATTAAAATAAATGTTTACCAACGAAGTTTCTGAGTAACAGTGGAATGTGAAAAACAAATGATCGAGCAACAGATTTCGAACATCGTATTGAACATTTTTATCGTGATATGACAGTGACAAGATTTCTAACGAACCTGTTTTAAATATTTGATATGCAGACACAGGAGACTTCTGTTTTGCGGCAATGTTCGCGAGCTGTTTGAAACTAAAATATTCTTAATGGTCATAATATGACATTTTGATTCTGATTTTTTGTTCTTTTTTCCCCTTAATTTTTGTTTTGATTTAAATCCTGGAAATGGCATGGGTTTGTTTTGCAGTTCACCATTTTCACACAAGGACTAATTTAAAATTCAAGCACATGTGACCAATAGAAACGTAAGAGATGTTGGTAGGAGTCTTGAAACCGGCTTTTCAAAGCAATAAAATATGTAGATTTAGAAAGTTATTATAGACTTTTACTTATGTAAAAGTCTGAGTAATGAAAATTATGAAAAAAAATCTAATAATTTGTCTTGCTTTTAACAGAACAGTTTTGAGTATCCTAAAAGTTTTAAGGATTGGTAACGGCAGTAGCACTTCCTGTTAAAGCTGTAACAAAAGACAACGATATGCTGTTTTGTTTCCCGCAGGGTGCGCAGTTCGAATTTTTTACGAACTTTTATATACTTTTATTCATTGAAACTCATACACCAATAAGCCATTACGTTAATGACCACCCCCAGCTTAGAGAAATGAGCGCGCCTGGAGACTGAGCGGTGGCGCAGGTAAAGTTCACAGAACAACATATATACAACCCGAGGACCGGCTATCGGTTAGTAGAGTGTTCGGAGTCAGAATGGGAAAAACTGCCGATTTATCGGAGTTTGATAAATGACAAATTGTGATGACACGGCGCCTCTGAGCTACGATCTCGGAAATGGCGCGGCTTGTGGATTGTTCACGTGCCGCTGTAGTGAGTAAGTGTCAAAAGTGGTGCACAAATTGCCAAACAACGAACCGTCGTCCAGCTGTATGTCGTCCGCCATTGATACCAGAGGGGAGCGGAGACTGTCGCTCACTGTTTACAGCTGCCGCAGGGCCACAAAGCGACAAATTACCCACAGCTACAAAAGTGGTGATCAAGGCAATGTGTCACAGCACGCAGTTCATCGCAGTCTTCTCCGCATGAGCCTACGTAGCCGAAAACCCAGCTGGGTCCCCATGCTCACTGCACGTCATCGCCAACAACGCATGAAATGGGCCCAAGATCATCGAGATTGGACCGTGGATGATTGGAAGAAAGTGGCCTGGTCTGACGAATCAAGATTCCTGGTGCATCACGTAGACGACTGAGCGCGGATACGACGATTAACAACGGAGGCTATGGCACCTGGATGCACTGTTGGGCGGAAACAGGCCGGTGGCGGCTGTGTTATGCTGTGGGAGATGATTTCTTGGGACACTTTAGGCCCCATTATCTCAATCTCTGATAGCTGTCAGGTATCTGAACATTGTTGATGACCAAGTTCACCCATTCATAGCAACTGTGTTCCCTGCTGGTGATGGCTATTACCAACAAGATAATGCGCCATGCCACACTGCCAGAATCGTCAAGGAGTGGTTCGAGGAACATGCTGGTGACTTTCTGTTAATGCCCTGGCCTCCAAATTCACCTGACATGAACCTAATTGGACATTTGTGGTTCGACTTGGAAAAGCAGGTTCGCTTTAAATCACCACACCCCGAAATGTACGGGAACTGGAGGACCTGCTGTTGGCATTATGGTACCAGATACCACAGGATACCTGTCTCCACCTTATCGAATCGATGCCTTGTCGAGTGGCAGCTGTCTTGCGGGCTAAAGGGGGTCATACAGCGTATTAGTCACGTGGTCATAATGTAATGCCTTATCGGTGTAGACCAAAACGGTATATGCTAAAATTATCTTATCACAGAAACTCATTTGGACATTATTCAGGAATGAAATCATTATGAGATCATATGCATTGAAAAATTCTATATGAAAGCTTCAGTGTAAGATTTTTGAAATGGGTTAAGCAAAATTCTCAAATGTACCTTTGCAAAATCATACAGAGCAAAATACCATTTTTGATTGCTTTAACGAAAAACGTTCTGTAAAGTGGAAACACATTTTAGCATTTCTGCATTGATCCAATAGTGGCTCAGTGCAGGATGAAAATGTTGAAAAGCACTGCACTGTGAAAACACTTATACGCTTGCGCGCGCGCACACAAGTAAATTTCTAGAATATAAGTATAAATGCGATAATTATTTATAGATTTTTTCATTTTCCAATGAAAAATGTGCAAAAAACAAAAGAATTCTTTTAAATGGAAAGGAACCAAAATAAGCAGCAAGATTTCCGATTACCAGATGTATATGATCGATGTGAATGCCTTATTAGATTATCAAAGCCACTTGCTAGCAATGGCAAGGTGAGCAGAGTCTTGCTGCTGCTTCGACAAAAGACGCGCGAGGAGTACTTGGTAGGTGTGCATGTGCCAGGCAAGGCAAGTGTTGCGAATCTACCTCGAAAACACTAACAGATGACCAGAGAGGTGCGAAACAAAACAGCCCATCGATCTCTATTTAAAGCAGCAAGCTGCGCTTAAATGGAAAAATTATCTTAAGAACTGTAATTTTGAGAGCCGAAAGACTTATGGTAAGTAAATATTTTCATATGTTTCTGATGCGGATGGCTACATGGGAAGCAGCGAAACTATGGCACCTTTGTGCCTGAAAATATGTATAGAAATACAACACAGATAGGAATTTAAAATGTTGTAATTCTGATTTCCAAAGTGAACTTGGTACCCTGTAGATCCGCATTGCCTGTCTCTGGTACAAGAGGAATTTGCTGCTCTTACTCAGCTGGGCATTGATGTGTGTTGAATGACTGTGTTTTGCATGGTGGCAATAAACACTATAGAATAGGAAAAGGTGAACAACTGTAATGAGAAAAGGAGCGAAGAGAATCAGTGAGCGCCTGGATTTAAGTTTCTCACACACCATGTAGAAGTTTTGGAATTGGTTTGTGTGCACTACTGCAAACTTTAAAATAATATTCCACTACTGGGTAATTTTTGACTTGTCAACAACTGCGCCGATGCAAATACTGTCTGGAATGAAACAAAAAAAATTTTTTTTAAAGAGAATTAAGTGAAAAAGATTTCAAGAAAAGTTGAACGAAATATGCTGACAAAAAACAGAGAAAACGCGCAAATCACTAAATGAAGTTAAAGTGGTGATTTGACAGGGAAGTCAGAATAAAAATTTTGATAACTCTTAATGCTAAAAATATGCCAGAATTAAACTTTACAGTGCTGATGTCTCACTACAATTAACATCCATGGTGCAGTTCAAGAAGTACAGTACAATTAACAAGTTATGCAAAACAGCGCAGGAAACAGTACTGATCGAGGAACGCCTGCATGAAGAGAAAATGCAACATGCGCATACACTGCCTCCTGATTAATATGGAGAGAAAGGAAGTTGAGCAGTCTAAGAAAAGGCATGATAAGAACCATATAAATTGAGTTTATTTGACACACCCTCATACCAGTTTTTCAACAAAAGCTTTAAAACGCCGAATATCACGACTTCAGCTTCTTCAAAATATTTCTATTATGTATTCCTGGAGTGATGGACATAACCTAAATCATTGCCTGATGAGCGTTTTTAACAAAAGTCTTCTTCCGTGCTTTTGGCAAAAATGAACAAAGGACTGTAGGAAGATAGTCTGAACCGCAAGATCAGCCGTATTTCCTCTTCAGTAGGTTGTTCATAATAAAATTTCCAATCCATTCGAAAGAGGGATGTAGAAAACTATTAAAACAGATGACCAAGATTACATACTGGTTCTGGAGCACTAGTTTACAGAGCAACAAAAGGTCTGTCAGTTTTAACAGAAGGCTGTATTTTGCGGTATACTAGCTTTCCTTACAACACTTAAGGGCATAATATGAGATAAAAGTATCATTAAGGGGAGTATTAACGCATAGGAAGACAAGATAACTTTTCTTTTTTTTGGGAAAATGTTTTTGAACAGGTAAGAGAGGGGAGTAGAATTTTTAAAAATATAGCCAACAGCTTTGGCAAGAGACCAGAATGAGCTATCACTATTCGCACAAGATGCGAGTTGTTTGTCTTTCCCCGTATCCCCTGCTGTTGCTTTCTCAGTAGCTTTTGTTCATTATATGCTTCGAGAAAACCTGTTCTTGATTCAGACGGAGTAGTTAGTCGAGCTGGAAAGATTTTTTTTGACAGCCATATCATGAGAAAGGTTTTATTGAGCAAAGATTTATATCTAGCAAAGTTAGAAATGTGAGAGGAGGGAACTAAAGCCTGTTTTATACGAAATTATGATATTTCAGTAACTTTTTCGTAATACGTAGATTGATATGTGAAGTAAAGGAAGAATGAAGCCATGAAAAGCTAGTCTAAATTCCTTAGGTCATCCTATTGCAGAAATGTATAAACATTTCTGATGTCTTATACCTTACTCATTTGTGATGCTGACCAACAAATTATGTGTAGGGCAATATACACGTGAAGGAGTTGTAAGGACAGGTAAACCTGAAGTGAAACAATGAAGTTAATAACCGAGATTTATATGAAGGTACATCAGTAATTCTGAGTTACAGTATTAATGAAACCATAAAAATCACATCGGATAGGAAAGATTTAGCTTTTCTCTTATATGAAAACGTTCTTGGTCAGAACAGATAATGCTAAATGTGTCAAAGAAATTTTGTTGCATCAGTTATTTCCGAAGAAATTGGTTAAGTTCTTCAATGATTAAAATTTAACATTTAAGCTGCAAGGATTTATCCCAGAGCGTCACGTAAAACTTACAATGTAAGTTAAAAATCTGTCATTTATGTATATAAAAAAAATGCGCTCCCTGATTCTGACGTTTTACAATATGAATGCAGACATGTTTCTAGAAGAGATGCAAGGAAAACACCAATGAGAAATATAGTAGTTCTATTGCAATTTCTTTAGAGTTAATTTTTTTGTGTGCTTGAATTTTGTTATAAGATTACCATATACATGCACTAACTCAGCTGGTATCGTTACCAATAATTTCCATTTCATCAAAATACATTGCACTTACTGAAATCACCTGTCTGTTTGTGATTTACTGTTTTAAGCTGGATTATTACAATGAAAATCGCGATTCATTTGCATTTTTCTGTTGAGATTTCGACTTAGTTTGCATTTAGGTTGTTTATTGATAGATTTGGAACACAGTTTTCTGTTTGAGAATCGCAAGTTGTGTTCCTGATGTTGTTTCCCTTTGTAGCACTCGGAGAGTCCTGACTGCAGTTGAATGAATCGGTTATACTGTGCAAAGGTGCCAAAACGATGGAATTAAAACTTCGAGTCCCTCAAAAATTAAAAAAAAAAAAAAATATATATATATATATCACTGTATTCCCTTGAAAGCAAAGTGAGCCTTGAAATTGTCAATTTTACCCATTCCCGCTGGGTTTTTTTTTAATTTCAGGTGTAACGACCACTATGAGCAACTCTAGTCACTATAAGCAGTCACTCGTCCCTAGTTTAGAGCTCCTGGGTTCCAGAGAAGGGAGAGAGCCAGTGCCGTAAGACAAGCACACCATCCATTCCTCACCCGGTATTCGGTCTAGGGTCCGTCTCTGACGAATGGTCAGATGCCAACGTGTTTAGACCAGCACGCCTCCGGGGCGGCCATTCACTCTTCCTCGAGGATTTTTACTTACCTTCTCTCATGGTATTGCATGAATTTGTTACCATTTGAAGACAGTCATCAGAATCTCAATCTATTGCGAGTAAAAGGTGATCTTTTGTTTCGTTTATATCTCAGTCCTGAAACAATGTAACACTGGCCAAGGACATAATCAATTTACTGGTCTTTGATGCTTAAGTGGGTGCCTAACATCAAAAACTAGACAAACCTTAGTCTTTCTTTGTTCAATTCAATTCAATTCATTTATTTTGCTGAGCTAAAAAACCTGTGTTACAAAAATATCAATTGAAACAATGCACAGCAAGAAAGCAGGGAAAAAAGGTGAGCCAGGCCTGACAGAGTCCCATGCTCCCTAAGCTAGTTTTACACTGAGGTCAGTAGTTGTAGTTACAAACAAAGCAGTGTTTAATAGTGACAAAATAAAAGAAAAAGGTAATGATACATGAGAAGATAATAAACATTACAGATAAAACCATTGAAAAAGCAATTTACATCGCGATATACAAGTCATAGTATTAGTCATAGTTCCCCTCCACTGTAATCATTAATTTGGGGAGCTGCGATTCATTATGAAGTTTTTTAATTTTTTTTAAAAAAGGTTAAAATTATTTGAAGTCAGTTCCGTCGATAATGAGTTCCAGTAGTGTGAGCCAATGTAATTTATACTTTGCTTCATGGTCTCAGTCTTCGGATAAATAGGCCGAATATGTGATTTAGTGCGTGTGTCATGTATGTGTATCTGAGGTATAATTTGTACGATGTCAGTGTGTAAATTATTCTTAATGCGTCTGAACATAATTTTCCCAATATTGAAGTAATATAGTTCGTTAATCTTAAGAATGTTGTATTTGTTTGATAGAAAACTCTTGTGTTATTATATAGTATTAGTTGTGTATTTCTATCAAATTTTAGGTCAATTAATCTTATATATTTGTTTTGAAGAATTTGAAGTTTTTTGAAATTATATTTAGTCGTCTGTCCCCACAATAAGATAGCATAATTAATATGAGTCTGAAACATGGTATAGTATAAATGAATCAGTGTTTTACAAGTAAGGTTTGTGAATACCCAGCTGATAACTACAATGTTTTTAGAGAGTTTAAGAAGAAAAGAGTCCACATGTTGGTTCCATCTAAGGTCCCTATGTAAGGTAATCCCGAAATAAAGTAAGGAGTTAACTTCTTCTATATTTGTACCATTAATAGATAATGTGATAGAAGGGGTTGTTAATAGATAATGTGATAGAAGGGGGTTGTGAAATATTTTGTTTTGGTAGTATTTATTATTAATTCATTGGCATTTAACCAGTCTGAGATGTTACTAAGTTGAGTATTAATATTCAAATTAGTGTCAGTCGTTAAATTAAATGAGGTGAGGATGGTTATGTCGTCTGCATAGAAAAGAAGATCAATATCACTTGTTGAAGTAAATATATCGTTAATGTATATACTGAAAAGTACAGGTCCCAAAATTGAACTCTGTGGAACACCAGTTGGTATGAATGAAGAGAGGATTGATGTTGGTTAATTTGTGTATATTGCTGCCTACCTGACAAATAACTTTTAAAAAGAGAATGTTCATTGTTCCTTATGCCTATAGTGTGTAATTTGTGTAGTAAGATATTATGATTTATGGTATCAAAAGCTTTCTATAGGTCTAAAAATAAAGCGATGGTATATAAGTTGAGTTCAAAATTATGTTGAACTGTTTGTTGTAGATATAATAAGGCCGATTCTGTTGACTTTCCAGATTGAAAAACCATGTTGATTTGGATGGATAATACTTAGATTATGCATGTACGAGATTAATCTATTGTAAATCAATCTCTCCAAAATTTTAGCGAAAATTGATAAATTGGCTATAGGGCGGTAGTTGTTTGTATCTTTTATTGATCCAGATTTGTATTTTGGGATTATTTTTGTGATTTTAAGTAGATCAGGAAATTCACCAGATTGGAATATATCATTAAATATAAACAATAGATTATCAAGAATGAGATTAGCGACATTTTTAGTAATAAATGGTTGAAGATCATCATATCCAGGGCCAGACCTGGAATTTATGTGGTTAAGTTCTTCTAATTGTTCCGTTTCGGTAATTTCAGTAAGATAAAAACTATTAGACCTGTGTGTGCTCCCTAGGTAGTTGATGAATGGAATTTTTGGGGTAATTAAATTATTTTTCAGTGTTTGTGGAAATAAGGTAAAATGTTCATTTAACGCATTTGTAATATCTTGTTTGTCTGTAAGCTTAAAGTTATTAGAATCTATTAAGTACTAAGGAACCATTAGGTCTGTATTTTTACCCATTAGCAAGTTTAAATGCTTCCATGTTAGTTTTGGAGAGTTATGTGAAAACATGCCTACGTAGTAGTTATGCCTTAGTGTACCGAATGTCACTGTTAAGTTTATTACAAAAATTTTGGAAGACCTGTGGTAGTTTACTTTTTATAAATTTTGAAAAGAGGTTATTTTTTTGTTTATTCTTTTTAATAGAGCATTGGTAATCCATGGCTTACAAAAAAAAAAATTCAGTTTATTTTGTTTTAGTATTTTTGGAAAAGATTGATTATAAAGTTGTGTATAGTTGTGCTGAACGACTCGTAACTTGTGTTTGCAGTACCATGAACCAAAATAGTGCTCCAGGTAGTGTTAGCTAACTGAATTTTAAAACTTTCCACGTTTGTATTATTAATTTGTCTGAAAAGGTAGTAGTCTTCAGGTGTAGTAGTTTGTTGTTTAAGAGGGTAAATTGTAAATGTAGGGAGGTGATCACTTCCAAATTTAACTTTTGATATTGTAAGCGAATGCCATATGTTTATGATTCATTTTTTTTAACAGGACAAATTATCTGTGTGGTTTATCTTGTTCAAATAAAATGATGTGATCTAGTTTCGTGGAGTTCTCCGAATTTTGTTATATTTTGTAGTTTGCATAATTTCGGGTATTTCGTTAAAGTTACACACCGAGCGATTGTAATTTTTCCATTGAAGTACTTTTCTTATCTTGCACTTCCCCTTTATTACTTTTTTTTTTTCGAGCTATGGTTGCTCCAGAAGTGCCAGTTGACAGAATAAGTACTCCTAGATCCGGAACACCTGGGGAGTGCAGAGAAATAAATTCCAACTGAAATTCTACAGCGTTCCTAAATTTTGTCATGTTACATATCTAATACTGCTTCTTCCTTCAGCTTACAGTTCTGAAGTATCTCTGAGTTTTGTCATGTTCCATATCTTAGGAATAATGCTGCTTCAGTAATTTTTTCATAAAATATTTCAAAATTTCGAAACACTGGTGTACAAAAGGCCGGACAAGAAACATTATTTCTTAGAAAGACTTGAAAAAGTTCCGTAAACCCAGATATTTTAGTTGCTCAGACAACCTGCAGCATGAGTGTAAAACACACCTAAATAAACAAAACAAAAATTGCTTTCATGAGAAGACATAAAATGTCTAATATTGCGGATAAGCGTATGTAGGAATATCTTGTGTTTCCTTACTGAAAGAGATCTTTTTTTCATAGAAACGAACACTGAAAAAAGAAATACGGATATTTGTACCCGTGAAATGAAAACATTCCCGATGTATCCGGCATTTCTTTGGTACTTTTCTTCGGTACAGCAGCACTGTGATTTCTCTTTGACCTTTAATGTGGGATACTGTCAACGATAAACATTCCTTGGCTACACAAATTAGATTTCCTTAATCGATATTTTCACTTGTTTTTCAGTATTACACTACATTAAGTGTAGATGAACGTGTTTTTTAACGTGACGTATGTTCGTAAATGTGTTTTCTAAGCAGAATATAAAACAGAGATTTGTTACGTATTTTTTGATTTAGCAAAATTTTCTACATTTTTAGGATTTCAAAGAGAACAGTTTCGAGCAGTTATGCATCAACTACGCAAATGAAACCTTACAATTCTACTTTAATAAGCATGTATTTAAACTGGAGCAGCAGGAATATGCCAAAGAAAGAATAGAATGGCAGCCCATCAACTACCAAGACAATCAACCTGTTTTGAACCTCATCGCCAAGAAGCCTGTAGGAATTCTACCCCTTTTAGATGACGAGAGTAACTTTCCAAAGGTAAATTCAATTTCTTACTGAATTGCGTAAACAGCGAAGTTAAATTAAATTGCATCTATGCAATCAGTTATGTTAAACGTCGTGATTTGTATTATCAGTTCTGTTATTGAATAACGCTTATGTACTAAATGGCTCAAATAGCTTATTTCTGGTGAATGCACAGAAAATATTTTGAGATTTCTTTGATCATTGGCAAAATTTTAGTTTTCTGAATTGTTTCTTGAGACTTTTTTAAGAATGTGAAATCAGAGTAACACTTCTGATACACGGAAGGGAGTTAGACGTGATCATAATCCCGTCTGATTAAAAATTCATATGCTTATAATGAACATAATAGTCTGCTAGTTCTTCCCCTCTTGTCTCTGTTCTCAAAAGATCTCTGCAAAAAAAGAATTGTACGATTTTGAAATTATCTCTGGGGGCATTTTCGAGAGCGACGGCAGGGTATACACATTTCTGAAAGGTTAATTGGCTGGTCACTCAGGGGCATACAGGAGTTGAAGCTTTTCAGGAAATCTAGCACGAAATTTTTCGTACATGATGAAAAATCAGTGCGAAAATGCTAGCAAAAAATAAGCGACGCAAAACACTCCACGAATTGTTCTTTTTTTCTTCTAGTGGAATGCGAAGTGTAATTTTTTTATATACAGTTCGCTTTAGTGTACGGTCGTTTCTGATATTACTCAAGTTCAAATGCCTTCGTGGAGTGCAGATTTATCTCGTTTGTATTCTGTTTGGGATGCGGCGTCCTTAGCAGAAATGGAATCAGATGAAAATTCATCTCCTGGGCCCAACTTGTGCCCGTACGTTACGTTATCTTGACCTGGGCTGCTTTGAACTACTCAGGTATTTTTAATGAACTACACAAAATTAAAGTGCGAAAGGTATCTGTGAGAGCGAACGTGCTTAGTTCCTATGTGGACCTGCCCACAACAATTATACCTCTGTGGCGTCCACGCTATATAGGCGCATCTCACGGTCAATGGGAATATCTAAAAGGTTCGTTCCTCAGAACTTACCCAAACTCTGATTGGGCGAACAAACGAAACCTCCCCCGCTTTACTATGATTTGATTATCTGCGAATCAGGGAGGTGGTTTGAGACGGCCGAAAATCCAAGCATAAATTACTTTGGCGATAAAATAACACAGGAGGATTCGTTTTCAAACTTAACAAAAGTTTATTATAAAAAATAACTGAAGAGTGAAGTCAGTCTGCTTGTAGGAATACCGATTTCCGGATGCCGATCAGACGTCCTCAACTAATGCCGATATAGTAAACAGTCAAAGTAAACCTGACGTCTCGATTACGATAATACATTCCTACGCTTGGGAGAGAGTCCTCTTCGTCTGAGGAGTGACCTGCGTCTCCAGGTAAATATTCCTATCCCTAATCTTATTCCAACTCCGCTCTGCACTTATTCTCCGTTGTTGCGTTAGATTTATCCTTTCCTGGATAATTAAATAAAGCAAGTGAGATTCCCTATCATAGGGACCTGTGTCACTGCAAAATAAAGCTTATCTTCGCGAAGATCCTCCGACGCCGTTCAGTACCTCGACTGAACCTCCGGACCCATAATATTAGGCCCGTCAAAAAACTCGAAACCCTTCGAGCCCTGCTTAACGGCGAACTTGCTCCTGCAATTCCCGAAAACAGACTAACGCACTTTGTTCTCTCATGCGCCTACCTCCCCTGACTTTGGTTGGCGCTGCGCATCCGTCCTTTGCGCGCTCTGTCTTGAAGCGTCTTACTCCCTTCATGCACTCCCGCTCTTTTGGTGTTGACGTCACCAACACTAGCGCGTCTCTTTCCCCCGTTAACCGGCATCGCCCTTTCTATTTTACGAATTCTTCGCTCTCTGTAGTAGGTGACCGGTACCTCTGATGTTTCCATTAACGGTATTCCCTTTGACAGACTTAACCTTCCACAAAGTACAAGAAACATCGAATACAATACATACTGGATATATGGGTACAATGGTAACGTCTAGGTTTCTAGACATCCAGGCGTCTGCTCGCTGTTTTTACAATACCAGCTGATGTCGCCTGGTTTAATCGCTGATGCCTATCTGCCTGGGTGTGGCATCCACTTCCTCAGAGCGTGAGAACCTCAGAATCTCTTTGTCATGCTCTCACTCTTTGTGAAAATGTTCTGGAACAATCCATTGCTCTGTTTGGCGTTGAACCATTTTGAGTTCCTTAAATAATTGCATATATGTATATGAATACCTCACACATTAACATAAAATCGAATAAGCGTAATATTCATCACATTAGTCTATTAGTGTATGTCTTTTTCTAATTATAATAAGCATAATGTCCAGTTCATTATTTTCTTGGGCATAAATAATGCGCCCGCTCTCACACATCTTTGGGGGAGAAATTGTATTTCCCTAAGTGAAACTTAAAGGAATTAGATATGTATCTGACGGAATATTAGAAGTCCACTTCAGCATCTAAATTTGCATATTGCAAGGTATAAAACTGCCCAATATACATACAAATGAAATGACCTACGTAAATCCATCTGGGGAACGAAACGGTCATTTCCTCGGCGGCTGCCCACATGCGAGTTATCTGACTCTTACTGAATCACAAATTTTTCTGACTCACTAAGGTAGAGGACCATAGGAAGACTGGAAGTAGGCCAGTCGCAAGTTCACATATCAAGAGACTTGAATATTCATCCAAGAGTGGTGTCAAAATCATGGCAGCAGTTTAACGATGCCAGTGTTACGTCATAAAGAGCTGGCCAGAGTCGCTGAAGGATTATTACCATACCTCGTGATGACCATTATCTTGATTTAATAGCGAGACGACACAGTTCGTGTACAGCCAGGCAACTTTCTGCATAGATGTTTGCAGCCACAGGAGCAACTGCGTCTCAAGACAAACCATACAGTGACTGTTCAATGAGAGTGGCAAAATATGCAAGAAGACCCATGGTTAATTTTAATTTCATCTCACAGGAAAGCTGGTTTTAACTTGTGCAGGAAACCGTGTTCCTGGAGCCAAGAACAATGGACTAGTATTAATTTTACTGATCAGACCAGATTCATTTTGCAAACTAATTCTCCGCGTCATTCATCTGGAGGGAACCAGGAAGCCGTAGTTATCCCACAAACATCAGAGAACGAGACACGTTTGGTTTTGCTTGTCTGGGGTATAAAATGTTGAACCGCGGTACAACAATCCTCGTGTTTGGAGGTTGCGAGCTCGCTGGTCAGTGTCACAAGGACGAGATCTTCGAGCTCTATGTCAGGATTTTCCAGGGTTCTGTTGGTTTCCAGTTTCTTTTATGGACGATAACACTCGCCCGGCTGAAGTCGCTAATGATTTCCTTGGGAGCAAGGATATTCGAAGGATAGATTGGCCAGCTAAGTCTTCGGACCTGAACCCTGTAGGACATGGCTAACGCACTTTAGGGCAGCCAGTTGTAGCTCGTCAGAATCTTCTATGAGCTATGTGCCACCCTCCTTGAGAAATGGGATTCATTGTCCCTAGAGCTCACCAGCAACCTTGACATTAGCAGCAATCGTCATTGTAAGAGTTGTTCGTCTTTAAGAAAACTGTGTGTTTATGTACCAAACTTCTCTGCATTCCTTTTTTGGGGGAGGAGTAGGGGTCCAAAAATACCTTTTTGGACTTCAATTTTGGATTAATTTTGAATTTTTTGATGAATATAGTGAGCTGCAAAAATAGATAACTAAGCAGAGTGAAGGGATGTGTTGTACTTATAAATTCGGGCACTTTTACTGTACAAAATGAAATATTCTGTTTACATTAGGATAATTTCTTTTTTGAATGTATGTCTGAGGTAATGATGAAATCACTAAAGCTGTATGCTACACAAATTCAAGCAAACGAATTATAAAATACTTAAGGCGCTCCATTTAAAATAAATTAATTTATACAAGCCATTGTTTCGGGACCGCAGAAAGTTTTCTGTTGAAATTAGTGTCAAAACAGAAATTCAAATTTCACGAAAAGTTTTCGACATGAACAGTGGATTGGAAAACTCGCTTCCTTTTATATTTTTAGTTAGAAAAATGAAACTTAAATTTTCAACGAGCAACACACAACTAGTACCTTCAACTTACCTAAAGAAACGGCGCACTTAAGGGCAAACTAAAAATTCCCTTAGAGCGCACATGAAGAATAACTTTGACATCTTCTTATTCCTCTTATTCCTTTCTGACTCATTTCACAAATCCATTAGAACTAAAGAACAGTCGTTATTCATGATATCTAAGAAGCATTTTCTCACAATATTTAGCGACAATAACCACCAGGAGAAAATTGCATTGAAAATGAACACAAAATTACAGGATTATTTAGGATTACGGTCAAAGATTAATTTATTGGAAAGGATGAATATTTGAGCTGTGAAGCAGTGTTTTCGGTTGTGACAATGACATCAAGCAAGTAAATTGTATGGCTGTGTCGTACGTTTTGCAGTAATGTTAAAAATAAAATAAAAAAATCAGTGATATAGAACAGTAACAGTCACACTGATTTACCTTCAATTTCTATAATTTTTATTGTTACAAATCTTTGACATAACATTTGGTATATCTTTAAACACAGTTTAACTGTGTAAATTTTCTTTTTACTATAGGGATTAAAAACTAATTAGGTAACGGGATTGATGCAATTGGGGGGGGGGATATTTAAAAATTTTGTAGTGCATATCACTTTCCTGATTATATTTTAAATATTTTACCAATCTGTGGTGTAGAATTCAGATATTTTATTGCATTGCGTCACAGTTCGGACTGACAGACGATATGCCAAATATAAAAAGGCACAGCATTATTCATATGCAAATAGAATTTTATTATACCAACCGAATGAGGACATTGTGAAGATGAATGTGTTTAGAGGGGCGAGTGTGAGCATACCACAAGGGAAGCTTCCAGTGAAAGGTCCAGCAATATTATCATGCGAGAAACTAGGAGAACATCAGAAACATTTCATATATTTTTTTTCTAAATTAGCTGAATTCATTTGAAAAATAAAAGCTTCGAAGGAAGTTCAAGCTCGGGTCAGAAAGGTCGTTGCCTGATCTGTCTAATTAAGAAATCACGACTCAAAGATCCATGATTTGTTTTAACATCTGGTCCTACTGTGTGTGCACAGTTTTATGATATCTGTTTTTTGTTCATGTGAAAACTAACTTCTCATTCACCTTTTTGATGGTGTATTTGCCCAGCTCTTTCGGTTCAAGAACAATTCCTAAATAATGCAAGTTTTAAAAATTGTCTGTAATATAAATCGTACTTAAAAATAATTTGAGAAATACGCCCTTTCAATTTTTTTCCCGCAACTTTTCGTAACATTCATGAGAATAACGAGATATTCTTTGTTTTTTGCAGGAAGTCAATGAATATATAAATGTTGGAAAAATAGTGTATCCCAGGAATACTTAATTTCTCTTCACTTTGTGTGTGCCTAACTTCTGTTTTTCTTTTATGCTCGATCATCGCCTGTAGTTGAACCGATTTAGATTTGACTAATGTAATGACAAATGATCTGGAAATGTTATATTGCTCTTTGCATTGGTCTGGAAGTTGTAAAGTTATGTATCATTCCACATCACATTTGTTGGACAAATAACACGGCATCTGTTTTGCTGTTAGCTTCTTAATATCGAAGTTTATCATTCTCCATTTGTTGGATGACGTAAAATTTTGCCTATTTTTTTTACAACTGTACTCGGTGTTTCCTAAATGATAATTAATGCACTTTTCCTGAAAGCTGACGTTGTCTACAGTCGGTTCATCTAAGGTAGCAAAATAAGTTTACAACGCCTAACTTCACTGCTTTAGAAAAAAAAAGTGATGCGCGCGACAAAAGTCGTAGTTTTTCTAAAGCAATTTTGTTTGGCATTCCCGTTGAGATTCGTTCTCAGTTGTGGTCTGCAACTGAGTTCGTTACCAACTTATGATTGCGCATCACTGCGTGGCATTGTCATTTTTAGTTCACTTTATTTTAGCATGTCTTTTGGGGGCGGGGGTTGAAAGCACGTGCTCTCTCTCTTAGTAGTGCTTCGACCGTCCATCTGTCTGTGGGCACTGATATCTCTGGACCTATTAGTCCGACTTGAAAAATAATTTCTTTTACAATGGTAAGCTTGAACTGTAGTAGTTATGATACATACATGTTTTCGTAACGCACAGTTCAGCCCCTAGTAAGCGTAAGTGCATGTTCCTACTCAAACCTCTATCTCCTCTCCTAAAACACCAATTGAAAAAAAAAAGAAAAATCGTGCTGGATACCATTTACTATGAAGTTCAGTTCTCACATCGTGTACGTGAAATAATGCAAAGTTTTTCCGCTAGGGGGCGTAACTGTATGTATTTTTTTTTTTTTTTTGCTGTATCTGTTTTTAAATGTCATATTTGAAAAGTTTGTTATACGTAGGAAATCTTTTAGTTATAAGATTTGATATACTAACAGATGTTTGATAATAATTATTACATTTCAGTTTATCACACATTTCTGTTGCGTCAAAAATACGGCTTATTGCGTCCAAAAATTTGGAAGCATTCCTCTTTTTCCGTTTCTGTCACCTTGTGCATGAAGTTTTAATCACTCTTGTTCATAAAACTGGCTTTTAATGTAGCACTGCTCTTCGTAATTAATTACTGATTACCGGAATCAGCCACTAAGTTGGTACATTTTCATTTTTCTTTTACATGTGCGATAAATGTAAGACTTACTGCATTCTAAGTCTTTACATTTTAGAAGATAGTACGTCTTTTAAGAATGCAGTCTCCAATAATCTTATGAAATTTTATTCTTACTTTCAGGCAACAGATTTGTCATTCCTCGAAAAGTGCCATTACAATCATGCCCTCAACGATTTGTACAGCCGACCTCGAATGTCTTCCATGGAGTTTGGAGTTAAACACTACGCTGGTCAAGTGTGGTACTCTGTGGACGGCTTTTTGGACAAGAACAGAGATACGCTCAGAAGTGTCGTTGTAGACCTCCTCATTAGCAGCAAGCTTCCGGTAAGAAACTCTGATGAAGAATGTATGTATGTGTGTGTGTATGCATGCGAATAAACGAAGTTCTGATCTTTTGTATTGTCCCAGGTAAGTAAAATCAAGATGTGTTAAAGCTTCTTTTTGTTATTCAGACACCCGAATAAGCGTCATTTCAACAAAAGGTCTCATAAGCCTGGTTTCAAGGAAGACACACCCGTCGTTCGGACTTGTAAATGCAGAATGGAGATCAGATTCACTTTCGTTTGGAATATAAAGACTGTATAAGTAATTATTCGTTGTCCACAGCACAGTCAACCGTAGGTCCCAGAGCTAGCAGTTGACGCATATATATCACCGCTCGTATCAAATGCAAGGATAAGAGATAGGCACTTCCCCGTTAGTTGCATTTTGTTAACTGTATAGGAAAAGACCCAGAAGAAGACGACATGGATGGATGAAATTCGAAAGTATGCGGGAGTAACATGGAGGAAACTGGCACAAGACAGACCGTTGTGGAAGAGGCTTGGAGAGACCTTCGTCCAGCAGTGGATTGATAATATTTGACAATGATGATGATGATATGTTGAGGAGGGGGAAGCAAGACTACTGTATATCTTAATGACTGTGACTAAAAGTTCTTTAAGCAAAACTAACGTAATTGACTGTGGTTGAAAGGTCTATATAAAAAAGCATGGCTCAGTTTGGTCCACCGTTCATCATCGGTCCCAGCCTAGCTGGGTCTAAGCTCGAGCGTTCTGTACCTGGTATGTTTCAGTTTCAGATTTGTAACGAATAGCATGATCTATTGATTTCAGCTATGGTTACTGAACTCGCCTTGTTTGTAATGCATTTTCCACATCTTTCATTCCTTTTTGTGATATCTGTTACCTCCTCACCCACTGTAGAGAAACTAATGCAAACAGAAGAGATCATAGTGAAAACGAAATTTCTTTTCAAAGTTTTAGAGTTCAGTGTTCTGACTGGATGGTAACAGGAGCATATATATGTGTGTGGGGACGAGGAAGTGGAAGAGACTGGACCATTGTATATATTCCAGATGGTTCAAAAATCCGTTTAAATATCAAAACTTTATAACAAAAGAACAAATGTGTGTATTATAGTGCTGTTGGCACGAAAAGCATCAGCAAGTACAGGAGTTTTGTTTGGCAATGGAAAACCGTTTAATTTAAATAGTCACCGACAAAGGACAAATAAGGCTAAAAAAGTTCGTAAACACAGTGAAAATCAATAAAAATACATACGTTGCATTAATTTAGGGTCACTATCACAAAAGTAATTGTTTAACGTGTCAGCCACGAGATATTACAGCATTCAAGCGTGTGACAGCTCCATTGACCTAGCCGAAGGCAGCATATTCGGGTGAATGCAAGTCTTTGCGGAGAATGTTTTCCTTCCCTTGTAAGATTGTGGAATGTCTTTTTTCGTACACTCTAGACTTTAAATGATCTTAGAAGTCCACAGGTGTTAGATCTGGAGATTGGGGTGCTGATGTCTTTCTGCACTAAATGTGGTGACAGTTCTTTACTGGACATACGGCGTGAGCTGGCGCACCAACGTGCGTTAACGTGATTGTGTGAATCGATTTTGATCTCGCAAACGTTACATTACGTTTTCACGTAGCAGTTCCAAGCAGCGTTTGGCATTTACTGATCAAGTCTTAAAGCCGTTTCTAGGACATGGTTCGTCAAAGAAGAAAGGTCCAGAACCAGAAATGACGGATGAAGTAAATCTACACCACACCGTGACTTGTTGTGAGTAAAGTGGGTTCCTATTTGTACCCATGTTGATTATCGTTTGTCCATATTTCAGCAGTTATGCTTGTTGACAGACCCATACAAAGAAAAACGAACTTCGTCTGTCAACGACACATTTAACAACCACTGTGGATCCTCAGTGATCTTTGTCAGGGCCCATTTCGCAAATTTCTCCTTCTGCGTGGTATCAGCTGGTGTAAAGTTTTCAGTTGTGTATTTACTAGACACACCCTGACGAATACAATGTGCGATACTCTCGGTATGCCAAAATATCATTCCGCTTCGAGATCTGTTTGTTCCACTTGTCGTTTGAGATGCCAGATTGTCTATTTGTGGTACCACAGCATTCCAACGGGACTTCCTTAACCCTGGCCTCTCATGTGAGGCGACTGAGCAAACTTCCACTTTCCTCGATAAAAAAAAAGTCACTTTTCAAGTGGGAATCAGGTTTGATTTTTTTTATTTTATTTGTGAATTTGAATAAACAGCAGGAGAAGTCAATACACGGAACAGCTGATAATGCCACAAGTTAATCATAACTTGCGAGCCAACACGTTTTTCTTCTTTAGTCCGGTAGCAAAATGATGAATCTGCTAGACCAGGTGACTTGGCCCACGTCTCACGAAGTGCAGAAGAGAGGTTGACTACTACTGGGTGACTCATAATTTTTTTTTTACAGAGAAGAAGCCGTTTTAAGCTGATGCCAGTAACATGTCAGCTGAATTTATAATACTAGTCATTTAGGTGTTAATCCTGATCCTCTGTTTCTTATCAGGCGGGGTGCTTGGAGGACCCTGTATAATTATGTGAACACCAAGAAAAAATTTATTGAAGATGGCGGGTGGCCTGTGAAAAAGGAATTTTACTGACTAAGGTGGATGGCCTTTAACCGCTAAGAGATGCAGCACCAAATTTTTGAAATCTACAGTTAGCTTGGTGCCGGTTGAGTAGGCACAGTGTTCATACTAAGTAATGATAACATTTACATTCTTACAACTACATCAGCATATGATATTCCTCACCAGTAAAAATATCGTACCAATAAAGTGGCAAACGAATTTTCCAAATGCGAATTTTATTTTTCACATGTGGAGATCTCTCTGATCTGTTTTTTTTAAAGGCATCACTAAAATGAATTCCCAAGAAACAGAAAAAAGTGTTGCTCATCTGAAAGATTAGGCTTCCTTGGCATTTGGATTTGAATGCATCCAAATGCTAAGGATGATTGTTGTAAATATTGATTGCCACTAACCGGTATTAGCACTCCTTATTGTAAGATCTACAGATTTCTCCAACGAACATTTTAAAGCACCAGCTGGAGGAACCGCACACAATAAACTGTTGGCATTGTAACGTACTTTCCGCCCAAATTATATTTGCTTATACTTCCAACGCTCCTTGTGAGATCACTTTTGAGAATTGTTAAGCGTTGTCGTATAGTCTCTAATCGTTTGCCTACTGTTGTGTACATTTTGTTTTACTCCTTTTTAATATGCAGAACGAATCACCAAAGTTCTCCAAAAGTTTTATCATTTTGACTATTTCATAACTGATATTTTAGTTTGACCGGACTAGGCTGCCATCTGATACTGACCTTGGCTACGTACAATGGACGCTCCCTATCTTCTGATTCAAGTCTTCTTGAATTGGAAGAGGAACTACAAAGGATCAAGTGGGACATCGTGGGGCTAAGTGAGGTAAGGAGAAAAGGAGAAGATCTCATCGAACTGAAAAGTGGACATCTCTTCTACTATCGTGGGACAGATACTGGCAGAACTAGTGGTGTTGGATTTATAATAAACAAGAAACTGAAGGATAAAGTTGTAGAAGTTGAAAGTTCCTCTGACAGAGCTGCACGACTTGTTATCCAACTCTCGAAAAGATACCAGGCTCAGGAATATTCAAACTTATGCACCCACCACAAGTCATCCTAAAGAAGAAATTGAAGAATTTTATGAGGAAATTTGTCATCTAAATAATAAAGGTAAGCAGCACTTGAAAATAATTATGGGAGATTTCAATGCAAAAATAGGGCAACGGCAACAGAATGAAACTTCAGTAGGTAAATTCGGTCACGGCAACAGAAACCAGCGTGGAAATACTCTCGTTGAGTTTGCAGAGGCAGAAGGGTTTTTCATCTTGAACTCCTTCAAGAAAAAGCCACACAGGAAATGGACATGGAGACATCCAAATGGGACGACAAGTAAAATTGATTTTATTATGTGTAACAAAAAATTCGTCATAGAAGACTGCAGTGTGCTAAACAAGTTCAACACAGGTAGTGACCATAGATTGGTGAGATGTAAGATGCACCTCAACACTAAACTTGAACGTGGCAAGCTCATAAGACAAACAAAATCTATTGACATAACCAACCTTAAAAAACACCATAATACCTTCAAGTTGGAACTGAAGAACAGGTTCTCTGCTTTAGAAGGCCTAACATCGGAAGAAGTGGACATCTCTGAAGTTAACAGAAAAGTAACCAAAGCTCTTATGGAAACAGCAACAAAATTAGCTGGGTCTAAGAACAAGTTGCATGTAAATAAATTATCAGGAAAAACGAAAATGTTGATGCAAAAAAGAAGAGAGATGAGGACAACTAAAGAAGATGTGACTTCCAAAGTGGAATATATAGAGCTATGCAAGACAGTAAGAAAAAGTATCTCTGAAGACGTAAGAAAATTCAACTGTGAACTAGTGAGGAAAGCAATTGAAAACAACCAAAGCCTAAAGATAGCAAAAGGACATCTCAGTAAGGGAAGAAAACAGATTATGGCACTGAGAAAAGAAGATGGTTCTGTAACAAGAAATAGAGGCGAAATTTTGACAAGAGTGAAAGATTTCTACTCCAAATTATATGAAAGAGATGATACATGCACTCCAGACATCATGAAAGATACCAGTACCAGAGTTCCTCCAGTCCTTCCAGCAGAAGTTGCACATGCAATCAAGAACATGAAGCGGGGAAAAGCTCCAGGAGAAGATGGAATTACTGTAGACATCATACAAGAAGCAAGTGGAGAAATCGAAACAGTACTCGCCCAAATTTTCACTCGATGCCTTAATGAAGGAAAGATTCCTGAGGATTGGAACACCGCTACAATGATCCTGCTACATAAGAAAGGTGACATTGAGGATCTCGGAAACTACAGACCTATCAGCCTCCTATCAGTAGTTTATAAAATCTTCACTAAAGTTCTTTCACACCGCTTGAAGGTAACACTGGACATGGCTCAACCGAGAGAACAAGCTGGATTCAGGAGTGGCTACAGCACAATAGATCATATCCACGTGCTGAGAGAACTAATTGAAAGAGCGAGGGAATATGAACTTCCATTGTGCATGGCTTTTATCGATTATGAAAAAGCCTTTGATTCGGTGAAACCATCAGCAGTTACAATGGCTCTGAAAACCTGCGGTATTGAAGATGCATACATTAATATTATTAATAACATCTATAAAAATGCAAGTGCAAAGATTCGGCTGTTTGAAAATACAACACACGTAAAAATTGGAAAGGGGGTGAGACAAGGTGACACCATATCTCCGAAGCTCTTTAATGCCACATTGGAGGGTGTTTTTCAGTCGCTGAGCTGGGAAAACAAGGGGATAAAGATTAATGGAGATTATCTAACCCACCTTCGTTTTGCTGATGACGTAGTCATTTTTGCAACTACCCCATCAGAGCTGCAGAGTATGATCCAAGAACTTGCTGACAAGAGTAAAGAAGTGGGATTAAAAATGAACTTTCAGAAGACAAAAGTGATGTTCAATGCTTTTACAAGAAATGAAGATTTATCGATTGATGGAGAAAAACTGGAGATAACAGACACGTACGTTTATCTTGGACAGCAGATATCAAGTGAGGGTCACATTGATGAAGAAATTAATCGGCGTACAAAACTTGCCTGGAGAGCTTTTGGAAGAAACAGCATAATTTTCAAGAGCAATATGCCATTGTGTCTTAAAAGAAAAGTGTTTGATCAATGCATCCTTCCAGTGCTTACGTATGGTGCAGAGACGTGGACCTTAACTAAAAGAGACATACAAAGGCTGCAGACAACTCAAAGCAGCATGGAGAGGTGCATACTTGGTGTAACCAGGAGAGATAAGAAGAGGAACTCGTGGATCCGAAAAATGACAAGAGTGGAAGACATCATGATCAGAGTTAAATCCCTGAAATGGCAATGGGCTGGACATACTGCCAGAAGGACAGATCATCGATGGACAGCCGAAATTTTAGATTGGATTCCAAGGGACAGGAAAAGACCCAGAAGAAGACCACATGGGAGATGGGTGGATGAAATTCGAAAGTATGCAGGGGTGACATGGAGGAGACTGGCACAAGACAGACCGTTGTGGAGGAAACTTGGGGAGACCTTCGTCCAGCAGTGGATTGATAATGGTTGACAATGATGATGATGATGATTTTAGTTTACTGAAAAGATAAAGCCTGCAGGTTCTTTCTGTAATGACAGTCTTCTATTGTTAACACTGGGAATCGTTTTGGCAAAGCAGATTTTACCAAAATATAATAATACTTGTCATTAGATTTTGAGCTAAAGATTGCAACCGTGCAGGGCTGGTATGGGTGGGGAGTGCCGTGCGATAAAATAAAAACTTGAGATTCGTCTAATGCATTTTCACGAAGTATAACTTCTGCGACCTTCACCACATTTCGGGTTCCAATTCACGAATTAGTGATGTGCACCCTATATATATATATATGTTGTCATCCACAGCGCTGTATCGTATTAATTACAGCATTACGAAACAAAGTTTAGAGCATAAAACACGTGTAACCCATGTCGACCGGCAATCCTACAGGAATTGATTGACGTATGCAAATTTCCGTGAAGCCAATCATATTATCTATTCTGAATGGATGAGTTTTAATGAAATTTTATACGAAAAAAATTTACAGGCAGTGCATAATACATATTATAGTGACTGTTCTGGTAGTTAGACTGAGTAGTGACTGGAGCCTGGCAAAGCATTCTTAGAATGGTAGGTTTCAGTGACGGCTTGGCTTAGTAGATTCTTTAATAAAAACTGGACAGTCATCTTATCTCATAGCGAATTCGAATTTACTATTGAGATTTTATTTTTAAAAGCGAAGAGCATTTCAACCGAAAATATTCAACACCATCGTAAAGTTTCTAGAGAGGATATTAATGAAGTCTAACACCAACACAGTGTGGCTGCAAAAGTCCCAGAAGAAACGCTGAGTGGAGGGATTGTTGAGCAGAAAGACACCTGCAGATGCGGAACAGCATCATCATTCAGAACTCACTTCCTAGACCAGTTAAATAAATAATTAGGAAAAACCCTTCCTTGTTAACTATTTAGGATTTCTTATAAGACTAGATTGTAGATCTCAACTGAAGGAGGGATGAGGCTCTGGGATGTTCGAACATTCCACAAAACAGTTTGAAGTGGGTGAGCACTGTGTTTCAGTTTTAAGTATTTTAAATGATTACAAATTATTTATTTTTAATATCGCGAGCATCCCTTATTAAAGAATGTTACTAAAATAAAGCTGCCCCGGTGGCACTGGGGTCTGAGCGCTGGCTTCTGACCATTCATTCATCCGAGAGAGTCCGGGTTGGAATCATGTTGAGTCATGGATGTTGCCTTGTATTACGGCACTGGTTTTCTTCCTTCACTGGAACAATGGCCCTAAATTAGGGACAGGCGACTGCTTTATAGCCCATCGAGTTGCTCACGGTATTCTTTAAATCCCCAAACTAAAAAACAAAAAGAAAAATGGAAAATACTTGAATGCGGCCTTCTGGAGAATTATAACTTTCCTGTATGCCTTATCTGCTGAAGCAGAAGGTTGCAACAATTGTGCAGGGTCTCTTTTCTAATTAGAGTAATTACCAATTGACGTATTACTTTTTTTACACTACTTTGCCTTTCACCCCTTCAGAGAATGACAGTTCTTTCTCACCTGCGTTTTAGTTCTAAAGAAGCTTGACTAAAGCAACGGAAAGATATATTCTAAATTTTCTGTAAATTACTTGATAATAGAAGACCAAAACAACAGTGCTTGAAATTTACCATATGGATGTTGTTAACTCCTATGCTGATATTCACAGACTTCAATGATGCCCAATTTATTTCCCAAGAATTCAGTTATCTCGAGCAACGGATAATCGCAAAATTAAAAGCATTTGTTTCCTACCCGCATTTATGATAGTGGTTTTCGTTTGGCATAATTTTAAGAAAGTACTTTAAAGTATGACTACGAAATATCAAACTTGATGGAGGAGTGGATTTTGCTTTACTCTAGTTTTTCTGTTTCGCTACTGTTGTGTTTTAGAGTACTGTTATTGGAATGTATGTTGCAATGTTTGAGAAGACATTCTACAATAATAATTGTTCTCTGTACACAGATGATCTCTAAGATGTTCCAGGAGCTTCGCGATACGGCGGAAGCAGCGAAGACTATTAGCAAGAGCAATGGCAGATTCGTCACCATGAAACCAAGGACACCCACTGTGGGAGCTAGGTTTCACGACTCTCTGCAGTCACTTGTGGACACCATGGCAAAGTATGTTCATTTGTGTATTTAGCGACTTTTTTAACCCCATGTTTTATAGCATGTTACTATGCCTTAAGCTCAGATTTAAATCAATTGACTTTTACAACCACACTGTAATAATTGTGATTGTAAAGTAAGGAGATTGATTCATCAGCAAATATATCTGAACTTAAACAACCAAATGAATGTTGTCCCCTGCAAAGTGATTCAGGATTGTTTCAAACCTGAATTTTATAACTTTTCCTACTGTGTGTATTGTATGACATTTTTTTGAACATCCAGTGCCAGAGAAGTGGAATTCGTACACGGGATGATGGTACCATTGCGGCGATGGTATTACATTTTATTTTGCCAGAACCAGGCCTTGGCAGCCTCTACAATTTCTGCACTGTATCCATCATAATGTCGACGAAAACTCTCCTGAAGCGCAGAAAAAAAAAATGAAAATAAAAATGCATGAAATCAGGGCTGCACTGAAGACTGATGACATTGATCTCTTTATTGCTTTTGTTGTGATTCGCAATGTGTGAAGCCTTGAGTTTTAGTTTCGGAAGAATATTCCTTCTGCAAGGGCGAACCCTTCTCCAATCTATTTCTGAAATTTTTGAGTGCTTTCGAGGCTCAAGGTTCTACGTGTTCGAAACAAACCATCATCCATGCCCCAAAACATTTCCTGTGTCCCATTATCTTCTCTGCTGAAGTTTGTGCTTTCAAACTTTTGAGTTTGTGAATCTTCATGAACTGGCGCTGTTTCAGCATCTAAGCGGTGGACCCACAATTTATTTTCTGTAACAGTATTATCATGCAGACGGTCATCTTGTATTTTACAATGTAACAAGAGTTGCTGGGGGCAAACTTCAAGCGTTCTTTCATATCCTGTGTGAGTATATGGGGTACATCTTCAAGTATCCTCCTAAGAACACAATAATGAATACCACTCGCATGTTCTTAGGAAATGCCAAGTTTGTTAGCAGCAGGGACATATACAGAACTTCTTTTCTGGTGAGGTAGGGCCGAAGAAAATTTAAAATTCTTGAAATCCACCAGAGCGAAGTAAAAGTTAATGACAAGCAGAAGAAAAATCAAGGCATTTTTTTCTAATGTAAGTTGATGCATTTTTATTAAATTAAAGCACTTTTTTTATAAGGCTCATTTTAACCAAAAACAAACAAAAAAAAAACTTTAGGGGGGGACGCTTGCCCCACTATAAATACGCTCCTGGTTTAACAGTTTCTTCGTTGATTAACCTGCTACTTGCTTCCAATTTTGCAGGATGATTCTGCGAGACTGAACACTTGGCTTCACACGTCTTTGTTGGTCTTGCAAATTTTCTGACCCCGTTTCACCGTTTTCACACTTTCTGATCCAACGAAACAAATCACTATCTGTAATGCATGCATCAGCATAATTTTGATTCGTCGATGAACGTGAGTCGGTGTAAGTCCACCAAAAATATGATTATAACACGATGTGCAAGCGCATATATTGTAGAAGGGGGAAACCCATACATACCATGGCCTTCCCCTGAGAGATTAGGGAACTGAATGTTAATACACCATACGTTGCATGCGGTCTGTATTATATGTATACGCACTTGTCAACGTGCTTTTAATTATGATTATCTTCGGTGTTATTGCCAGGTATGAACAGGCTCGTGTGCAAAATTTATTTTCATTCAAACTATGTGCATTGTTATTTCAATCCTGTAAATTTAAGTTACATTTTTTATGACCTCCCCTTCCTTGTAAGTTTTCTAGATCCGCTCTTGACCAGATGCAGAGCTGGAACTAGGCATTTCTGTGTCTGGGGCAAACCACAAATAATATGCCCCTCCCCCTCCCCGAGCACCGAAGTCGTTAAGACAAAATATATTCAGCGCTTGGTGCTTTAAATATTTGAATCCGTGTTGCATGAGGTTTTAGGTGAAACTAGTCTTTTGCATTGATTACGCACAAGTTTGTCTTATTTAGTATCCACAAGAATACGCATTTGAAATTTTTCAAAATAACTAACACTGGCCACTAGCAATTGCATCTGACATTTCGCTTCACACTGAATTTTGGTAGGTAACTGATAACTAATATTCATTAATGGTTATGCAACAGATTCTAAGAACCAACTGGTTTTCAGGGCACCAGAGAAAGGCCTACGTTGGCGAATTCATCCCTGCCCTTATTGCCATTTTCAACAATGTGAACGACATAGGTAGTTTAACAAAATAACGGTCAAATATTTTTATTTGGTATGATACATTAAATAGGGTATTACGGAGCTACTGTAGATATCATTTTTTATCCCAAACGGGAACGGCATTTTGTCCTGTTTAATTGTATCGGGATAAGTTAGGAAATGCTGCCTAACACTCAAAAAGTGTTAGGCAAGCAGAAAAGCTATCGAGCATTTCCCTTACACCAAGAATGTTCTGAGTAGTGAAGCCCAACTGGACGTTGAACGCCATTATGGCTGTGAAATACAGAAGGTGAAAAGTGCCGGTGAGATTACCAAATGCTTCGGACCTTTACTACCTTATTAATTGGACAAAATGCAACCTGCAGTACTGGCAGTAATGATCGAATTGCCCCAGAGAATCTTCAACAATGTGAACGACATACTTATCTTGCGATGTACGTATAAAATATCGCCTTTATTTCTGAATGTGAGCAGTTTGACATCCCCTGCACATTTTGAGGAAGAAATGCGAATTTTCAGCTGCCAAGACCACCGAAACTAGAGAAAGATATAAGCAAATTTTGTGACTGGATAAACTACAAAGTATGATACGAAAACGTTGTACCAGAAACTAATACAAAAGCTTCAGTTCTTGTTTTAATCATACCGTACGCAGTAATATTTGCACTCTCTCTTGAGCTGCGCACGGAGCAACCGCCCGTCCTGCCCCGCCCTTGTTACGCCTCTGGCCAGATGTTTAAATCGTGATAATGAGTAATCAGGAGAGCTTCCATTTCATATACAACGAAATCGACAACCATTTACTGTCACAATTTATCACTCTCTGGGTGTTAAGCAATCAGAAACAGAAGAAAACTAGTTTCAACCATTAACGCTGTGTGTTGAATAATTATTAAAGTACGGGCGTTACTTTTTATTCATCTCTAGTATTATAAAGTCTTATTTCATATACGTTGGCTTGAGCAAAGCAATATTTTTGGCTTGCCCATAAGATGTGTGTGTGTGTGCATTGTAACATCTGCAATTTCTTTCGCAAAATTATTTCGTGAAGTTGAATGATTTGACGGAATAGGAGCATTGGGCTTAGAACTGGTTAAGTAAATTGTTCTCTTCTTCCGCAGGTGCAATCCGTGGTTTGTGCGCTGTATAAAGCCGAACAACGAAAAAGCCCCCATGAAATATGACATGCTTATTGTGCTGGAACAACTCAGGTACTCAGGAATGTTGGAGACAATCAGCATCAGAAAAACTGGTTACCCAATCAGAATGAAGTTCCAACAGTTTGCTGAAAGGTAAGAAATTATGTTTGTTGTAAATCATACCGATGCAAAATTTTGGGGATAGTTCAATTAATTGGACAGGAGGCGAGAATTGGATTTTTGAATGTGTAAATAATTGTACTTAAATAAAGCGAATTACTTTTGATTAATTAAGCAAAATACTTACTTGTAAATATCAATAGGTTAATTAAGAGATTAATTTTTCGGCATTGTGTTAATTATGAAAAAGTGTTAGTGGCTCAGAAAAAAAGGTTTCGAGAACAAGAACTCCACATTACCAGAGCTCTTGAGGGAAAGAAATTCTAATCGGACAGAGCGTAGATCTATTGAGGAGCCAAATAGCCATTAAAATCTTTTTAGGACTACACAGAAAGTTGCAGACTAAACCAACGCAGGAATGGAATGAGCCTTATCAATGATATGCGGCCTTCAGTCGCGCGGAAATTTTCTATGTAGCGGGAAAAACACAACATCAGCGCCGAGAGCTCAACGGCGTTTTGCCGAAACAGAACGCTTTAAAGTAACAGGTCAAATAGCACGAACTTGTAAATTCATGAAGATGATCCGCTGGCAGGGGTCAAAGAGAGAGGTGTGTTACAAACCTAGCAGAGTGTGCGCCTATACATTCAATTTCTCTTTTTCTAGACGTTCTACGATAATTATAACACTTGCGGTAGAAGCAGCATCAAGAGTGAAAAGACGAAATGTGGTAGTTCTGGGTTAGTCACTAAACCAAATAGTCCACAGCAGCCCAAAACTGCGTGGTGGAGGACTCTTCATTGGCTATATAAGAAGCCAAACCAAGGTGAAAAGGCGCCTGTGGCCAATGAAATCTCGCGCCATGAGTTTCTCAGTCTATGCTTAAATAATCCAAACGATATTCGTGAAATTATTGCTCCATGCTGCGCTTCAGTTTTGATTGCATCTCTTGCTGTTTTTGAAGAGGCTGAAGACCGTAAGCAGTTCTTCCGAAGGTATAGGTAAGAACACCAGGTAGTGAAATGCATTATGGTGGCCTAAAAAGGACAGCAAATTGACCCGCTTTTTATGGCTTAAGCGATTGAAGGCTGGCATTTCTCCGTGGATACCTTCGAAGGCAACGTAGTTTTGAAGTTCACGTCGCTAGACTGCGGTATCGGACCGGATAACCTGCGTCAGATGGTCGTCTTTCCCACGTGTCGAAGGGTCGACCTAGAGCAACGAAGAAGGATTGGGAGGAAACCACATACATTCCTGTTCTACAGCGAGTGGCGACGAAGTGCGTGTGTTCGGCGCTTCGTGTACTATCCAAGGATGTGCTGCTTGTGTTTGCCGAAGGCAGCTGGCGTGTGTACCTCCACAATGAGCAATCATATTCTGTCCACGCATGGAAATTTAAATATATGACCGATTTGCCTTCAAAGGAGACAGATAAAAGCCTCTCCGTATTTTTAGCCAGGTTCATTTAAGTGATGCCTTTATTATTTTCTTTGTTTTCATTATGCTAATTAAATGTCTGTCTTGTAACAACCCCTGAGTTGAGTTAATTATTTTGAATGTCATAGAAATTGGATTCAAATATTTTTAGGTCAAGCTCTCTCGCCAATCCATAAGATATCGGCGATAAACGAATCTTCGAATTATTGTTTTTTTTTTTCTAAATTCTAATGATTACCTCAGGGGCGTCAACCAACGCACGCCCTCTACCTTTGTAATTCTCAAAGTGATATTTTACCGCGGTTAGACACCCCTGTAAGGTAAAAATACCAATCTGTATAGTTAGCTGCTTTACAATCCCCTCTCTGGCTGTATTCAATAAAATAGTCTTACCGTTGGCTGGAAGAGTGGTCACAGATGACTAGTCGTCACAGTTGGGCCCGGATTTGGGTGCTGGGTAAGACATGGGTGGTGTGATTGTCTTACAGCGCTGGCTCTCTCCCTTCCCTAAAATCACCGACAGCAAATTAGGGACAGTCGAATACTTGCTATCGCTTAGTTACTCATAGTGGCCGTTGAAATCCTAAAATAAAAAAAAACCCTTCAACACAAGTTTTTTTTTTTAATACACACACAACACACATGTGCAATATATTGGTTTTCTAATTCTGTGAACACGTAGAAAGAAAGAGCTATTTTTTCACTCCTTTTAAAAGAGTTGTTCAAAACTTTACAGAACTTCTTGCTTCATTGATACGCAATGATTACCATTTATAGGCAATGGTAATCATTGCCTATAAATTTTGTGCACTGCTTATCTACTTATAGGTAATTCAACTAATGTTACTGTTGTACCAGACTATTTTATACACAAACAAACATTCTTCCTTTTTGCCGAGTGATGTCTGTCTAACATGCTACACACACGGTGGTTACAAGAAATACTCAGGGATGAGGGTGGTGTAATTTAAAACTTCCGGTGCTACACACAGTATTTGTCATTTTCTTGTAGGACTTCCGTCCACAGTGAGTAGAGTTTAGGTCCCAGCCACCTACAGCGAGATCGCCTTTTGGGCAGGACACAGAAACTGAAGGAATGAGAGCAAGTCTAGCGACTTTGACAGAACAGTTTGTAGTGAGATTAGAGTACAGTAGATGGCGCCACCGTTCAAGTACGATGTTGCACACAGAGGGGTGAGAGAATTTCAGTGGGGGCCTAGGAAAGGATACCCATTTAACCAGTGAGTTCAGACTGGGGGCCGTCACTTAACGTGCTCGTCCGATGCACGGAGGATATTCAGCGATTGTTAGTAAATCACACCATCTCTGAAAGATCAGCCCAGGTTCGAACCTGAGGTCCTTGCATCGATAGTCTGATTCGCTAACCACTAAGCCATCCGCGGCTCAACTTCCGGTGCTGTCCTGCGAAGCGACTGGTAAAGCACTATAATTAGAATATTTACTGGGAAGTGTCAGCTGTCAGAAGTTGGCTAGACGCGATAGTCCCTTGGACACTAAAACAAGTGTTACGTAAGAGAGTTCCTCCCCAAAAGCGTCTAGCTTCCCCATTTCCTATCTCCCCATAGCGATTCTATGAAGAAGTCTTCTTCTTCCCGGATGTCCTGTCATAAAATGCTGAAGAAGTAACCAGAAATGCACCGTTTATTGCTCGCACAAGTCACTAATTCGTCTCCAATGTCGCGGGGGGGGGGAGAGGGGTTACTGAAAATATTCTTAGACATTGAAAAAGAAACAAACAGAATCGCAGTGAAATTTTTAAAAATAACTGTTAAAGCAGCATGATTTTTAGTATAACATATTTGAAAAGCTGGCCTGATGAAGTACTTTTCATCTTCCACCCCTGGTTTGTTATGCTTCACTTTCTCTATATCCTAACCCAGCCTGATCAATGCAGGCCTCTACTCTACATCAAACCACAAATATTTACATCAATTCAATAATTCGCAGCACAAACCCATATTTAAATGCATTGTTTTTGCAATGATTGAAAAAACCTTTCCACCTGGAAATGTGCCTGTGGCTTGCCCTTTAAATAAGACGTTTAGAAATGTTAATTGCATCCCTACTCCGACATATTTACTCTGAAGGAAAAACGTTTGTTTCCTGATGAATTGGAACCTGTCTATCTAGCAAAATGAATCAAGTATATTGATTACCTGCCAGAGAAGAACTGTCTGGTGATGCAAATGAGCATATCAAAGCAGTGTTCTGAGGAAAAGAGGATTCTGTTGGAATAGAAATTCCAGAATGTGGGGTATCAATTGAATTTTTGTATTTCCCTCTGCTTAGCACGTCTCAAGTGTACTGGAACCCAGATAATCCTCTGCTACGTGCTGCTACTTCCGACACTTTAGTTATCCAAAACACTGAGAAATCCACTCTGAGAGTCATTTGGTCACCCTCAGAGTCATCTTAATGTTGCAAACTATTCCTGCCATTCACACGAAGAAATCGATGTATTTTCGTCCCTGCGAATTTCTTCAAAAAACCTCTTTTAAGCCCAAAAATAAGGAAACGCAATCGACAGTTTATATGCTTCTACCTTTCATATAAATTGAAAGATGGCAGCACGTCCGCGCTAACTCTATCGCGCGGAGCGAGCCAGGAATTCCGAGACAAATTTTTTTATGGTACTTACTCATTTCAAGGTCGACGCAGGCCCGACCTTCTCCAAACAGGGACCCGAGTGCAAAAAAAATTTTGAGCCCTTAAAAAATCTGATTAATAAGAGACAAATAAAATGAACAGAAAAAAAGTTGTTCATTTATTTATGTCTCTATAAATTCTTAGTTTGGATGTGTCAAGAGGAACTCGTAAAAATAATCTGCTGTTGTTTATAGTAAGTTCGTTAGGTTTGCGAGTAAACAGAAATTTTAAAGAGTCTATAGAATTGAGTTTCTAACAATATTAATTGATTCAGTTTCACACAGATTTCTGTAAAACACGATAAGTACAAAATGGTATGTTAGCTATTTGTGACCTCGGTGACGAAAGTTCATACTCTTCTGCAGTTGTTAAAAAACTAAAACAAAGTTCGAAAAACATCAGTAAAAATGTATCATAGCCAGCCTAAAACGTTTAGGTTACCTAATTATCGCTAGCTTTTTTTTACTGATCCACATACTGAAATTTAAAGATATAGATCGAAAAAGGCATCATCACTACTCAATGTGATGTTATGATTTCAATCGTCTCACTGCGTCTCACCAACATGGCGGCGAAGACTGTGACGTCAGAATCGTGATATTTCGCTGGCTCTATTTTGATCACACGAGGGGAACGGCGGACCCTTACTCGATCTATTCTAACCTCCTTGGCTCACCCTATGTAATTTCAGAAGAAAGTGCATGGGGGCGTTAACAAACGCCAGTTCGGTTACGGGGACCCCTGATGTTATTTTTATTTTCAATTTTCTTCGGTTTCATCATCCTCTCCCTTCTTTTTCATTTTCCGGGGCCCCTGCAAATCTGGGGCCCAGGTGCCTTGCACCCACTGCACCCGCCCCTTGTGGCCGGCCTTGGGTGGACGTCTAGTTAATTTGCTCCCTATACTTCTAATGGAAAAAAAAATCGACCGTATTTCTTCAGTGAAGAAAAAATTTTCATACATCAAAATTAGTCCACTGATAAAAAGAACATCCTAATTTAGATTGTACAATCAGTGTTTTTTTTGGGGGAAAATTTTTTTTTTTTTTTTTAACTACATCAAAAATCAGTAACTTTACTTCAATGTAGTTATGATGCTTGCTTACAGGTGGCGCCACTTTTCTTTACCACTACATGGAAGTAAAGTTATTGATTTTTAATATAGTTCAGGAAACTATTTTTTCGCAAAAACACCGATTGTACAATTAAGTTAGGATGTTTGGTACTTACGCGTTAGCAGAGCCCAGTAGAAATATATCACTAAATGTCACAATCGTCGATAGATGGCGCCATATGAATAATCATTTTTTTTTTTTTTAGAGTTTAGCTGTAATGAACGACGTTATGAGTTTATTTTTGGTAAATATAATTTATGAAGGAAATATATCGCAAAAAGAGCAGTAATATTGCATTTTTTTATCTGGAGGAAGCGCATTTGTATGCGAAGCTGTACGTGGCGTTACATTATTACCGCAGATAACGTCTCGTTATTTGGATTATTGACAACGTGATTCTCATGTCATTCGGTTATCTATTTCTGTGGTATTGAACAATATGAAAATTTGGGATTTACCTCGAAATGAAGGAAGTGCTGTGTCATTTCTTCAAAGTAAATGAATTCTGCCGAGTGAAAGAATCTGTAAATTCGGCCGTAATATGAAGCTATACTTTGGAAGTGAAAGTATTCAATGGCGGTGCAACATTAGAACATGCAGATCTAAGGTAGGCTTACTCGTTGGAAATTGGTTTCAGAGTAGTTGGCTTCCTTTTTTAACTGCTGTTCGATTTATTTATAGCTGGAGTGAGAATTCAACTTCTATTAAATGGTGTGAATAGCAGTTGGATATGGCAAGTCTCACAACTGTTGATTGGAATAACTATTTGCGAGAAATTTGCGCAGATGTTCTCGAACGTTAGTCGGACAAAAAAAAAAAAATTGGTGGCCCAGGATTAATTGTGGAGATAGACGAAACATTATTTTCGAAAAGAAAGTCTAATACAGGTCGTGTGCTTCCAGGGCAGTGGATTTTCGGAGGAATTTGTCGTTCTACTAATGACTGGTTTTTACTGAAAGTGCCTGACAGAAGTGCGAAAACCCTGTTGAAGGAAAATAAGAATCGTGTTGCGGAACATTCTACAATCTATTCGGATTCATGGAAGGTATATAAGACTGAGGAGCTAGAAGAGGCGGGTTTTGAACATTTCAAAGTCAATGATAAGTAAAACTTTGTCGACCCGGAGAGTGGACTCCATACTCAAACAATAGAAAGATTGTGGTGATCAGCTAAATGGAGAAACAAATGTCATCGCGGAACTGCTAGACAGCATATTGATTCGTACTTAGCTGAGTTCATGTGAAGACATCATTTAGCTTCGTCAGACCCATTTAATTCCATTTTAAATTGTATTAAAGCTTCTTGGTCCCAAAAATTAATGTGTAGGTTTCAGGCCACTAATAATGCTTGTATGTTGCGATATATATTTCCTTCATAAATTGTGTTTACCAAAAATAAACTCAACAAGTCATTCATAACCGCTAAATTCTAAAAACAAATAACCATTCATGTGGTGCCATCTATCGACAACTATGACATTTAGTGACATTTATACTGGCTAATGCATAAGTACCGGATGTTTTTTTAGCAGTAGGCCAATTTTGATGTATGGGAAATATTTCTTCGCTGAGGAAGTACAGTCGAAATTTTTTCCATTAGAAGAGAGGAGCAAAACTACTGGACGTCCACGGGTCCACCTTAATCTATTTTGGTGCTAAAAGGGATATAGGAATTCACGTAAGAACTCAGTTTTACTTGAAAATAGTTCCGTCGGCTTCGAATATGTGTTGAACAAATTCCTTTTTTTCTGCGTCTATGCTCAGCAGTTTTAATAACTGCGAAAATTTTCTCCTTCTCCGAAATACGTAGTTTTGAAACATGTCTAAAAATATTTTATCAGGCTGAGTTTTTGTCGGCAAAAACGTTAGTGAAGTACTGAAGAAGTAAAAAAATTCAGATTAAGACCACCACCTTAAATCGCAAATGGAATATTTTGAAGCTTTAAAATCTAAAGGTTTAGAAACAAACATATCATGCTTGAAAGCATTTGAAACTTTGATCTCAAGTCGACTAGCATATAAGGGAAGGTAAATTTTTTTAACTGGTTATAGATGAATAGAATAAATTCCCAGAATCAGAAAAAGTGAGGGAGTGTGATTTGTGTTTATTGGGCAGACAAAACGGACATGGGATTAATACGAGCGTCTCTTCATAAAAAAAATTTCAAATTTAGTATCGTTAATAATTAAAGAAAAACAATCTATCATTAAGCTCCATTAATGACTAAAAAAACTGATTCTAGACTGTTTTATAATTTATTTCGCCAAGTAAAACGTTTATCGTACTTGGCAAAATACAAGAGAAAAATTTGAAGAGGAAATCTGGCTGGAATCGGGGTCATATCCAGGGAGGAGGCCAGGAACGAGAGCTGAGCCCCACTCGGTTGGTATTTAGAAGAGTCCCTCCTGAATATATATTGGGTTGATGCATAAAATCATGCCGTTTTATCCCAGGAGAGTAGTGACGGTACAGATGGCCAATTGTATATCAAAATGTAGCCAGTAATATTGTGTATCTAAATCATATTGCGTTGTGTGATTTTGGCTATTGGTTTTTTGGTTTTCAGCTCCGGAAGTATGGAGTGTCAATTGGAGAAGAATGAACATTTCTGAAATCTGCTTCTCTACGAGTTTAACAAGGGATCTACAGCCACCGAGGAGACTGGACAAATTTGTGCTGTATATGGTAGGATGCTATTGCTCAGAGGACAGCCCGCAAATGGTTTGACCGGTTCCGAGGTGGCAATTTTGACATCGACTCTCCACGTTCAGGTCGTCCATCTAACTTTGATGAGGATCGTTTGAACCATATCATCCACTTGGATCCGCGTCAACTCACACGCGAATTAGTCACTGAGATGAACTGTGATCAGGCCACAATTGTGCGACACCTGGAACGTATGGGAAAGGTCCAGAAATTGGGGTCTTGGGTGCCTCACACTCACCGAAGACAACAAGAATCAGCGTGTTGCCATATGTGGTTTCTTGCTGGCCTGTTATTGCGAATGTTCTCAGCAACACAAACCCTTTCTGTCACGTATTGTTACTGGAACTGAAAAGCGATGCCTGTACGTGAATTTCAGGCATCGGAGGGAATGGTTATGCCCAAACAAGACTCCCACACCACGTCCAAATCATGACCTTCATCCTTCGAAGATCATGTTGTGTGTATGGTGGGACATGGAAGACATTATTCACTTGGAAATGCTGCTGAGGAATCGGACCATCAACGCTGCACTCTATTGTGAGCAATCCGTCGTGTGGAGGGAGCAGTTCAGCAGAAACTGCCACATCGGCGCCATGGTGTTCTTCTCCAACATGATAATGCACACCCTCACAGTGTAAACATGACCAAACTGGACATCAAATGGGAGATCCTTCCACATCCGGCCTATTTTCCAGATGTCGCCCCTTCAGACTATCACCTGTTCCGATCTACGTCGAATGCACTTCGTGGCAGAACGTTCAACAATGATGTTGATCTCCATAATTTCTTTGATTTCTTCTCAGCAAAATCAGCACGTGTTCACAAGAAAGGCATTGCAGACCTATCCAGACGTTCGGACACCATCGTAAACAATGGGGGGGGGGGGATACATAGTTGATTGATTCCGTTTTCCACTTCTGATGTAATACCTTCCAGTGGTGCGGTGAGAAAAACGGCATGAACTTATGCATCAACGCAATATATTCCGTAAAACTTTCACAACGTAGATTGAGGAGGAAAAAGAGCTCGTGGTTTATTATTCAGTTTTGGTTTCAAGATGCGACAGTTGTCCAGAAGCTGTTGAAATCGAGAAGAAAATCGCCCGTTTTTGTTCGTTTTTAACCTTTTTTTTCTTCTGTCTTCCTCTCTCAAGAAGTTCATAAAATGGAACTGGAGCCCAAAGAATATTTTTAAATAAAAACGTGTCTACTTCTCATTTATAGCCAAGATATAGTAACGAAACGCGATCTATACAGAGGTTACGTGCTTTTATCTTCCGTTGCGGCCACCAGATGGCGGCACATCTAACTCGATTGCGCAGAGCCGGGCAGGGATGGAAGTGTTGCCAAAATATGAGTTTTCTGATTTGAGTAAGTGATCTATACAGAGGTTATATGCTTTTACCTTCCATGAGGACCACTAGATGGCAGCACATATGTTGGCTATGCTAACTTTATCGGCCAGGGATGGAAATAAGTGTAGGCAAAATATAAGTTTCCTGATTTGAGTAACATACTTTTTCCTCAATGGCACGAAACTAAAATTAACAAAAATAATAGGCATATATATGTTGTTTGAATATATGAATAGCTTGTCTTTTTACTGATTTTGTTTATTTCTTTACTTTTTTTTCAATGATAATACAATAAAAAGATTAAAGAAATCAACAGATAATTCAAATCTGCGGCCCCTAGCGCCTTGCTGTTAAATAATCAGTGAGGTTAAAGGGCTAATCCAAATTTCATTGCTAACTTTTAGGAATACTTTTAAAAAGGGAGGGGGAATTGCGTGAGGTATTTTGCATTTCAGTTTTTCAGGAGTGAGTAGTTTTTGCAATTGTAAATAAATGGCGTCACATTTAAAACAATACGGTTCTTTTGACTGCCCTGCGTTCATCCGATTGAACATCGTTCTTAGCTTTGTGTGCAGTTGTCAACATAGGCGTAGTTTTGTAAATCTCAGGGTATGCTCGAAAAAAAAATCGCAGGATCCAATATGGAAGATGTGAATCTATTTATTGGTGTAAGTATGACAAGGATGTTAAGTCAGATAAATATCCGAAAACTTGAAAATTTCGTCGTCCTGGAGCGGGAATCTAACCTGCGTCTCCCGGATAGCGCCTATTGAATTCGAAGGGTGTTTGCACATTAATATTAGTGTATAAACACAGTTTTATTTATTTTTTATAAGTAAGAAAACAAATAAATGTGTTTTTAATCGCTATAGAGTTTAGACTTATGAACGCTTTTCAAATAGTGGACTTCTTTTACCTGTGAGCTTGAATATGTTAGGGTTCAAAAAAATGCTCACGTTTTTCTTCGCATATTTTTTATTACTGTTTCATTTCTCAATAGAATTGGAAAATATAAATCTGATTTGTAATAATCTTTGACTGATGTTGACAGGCAGAAACACCTTATTTCATAAGTTCTAATTACAATATACAAATAATCACCGAAATATAATTTAGGTGGAAACCGCATTCCCTGATCTCTGCGGGGACATGCTTAAGAAACCGAGCATGCCCGTAGCTGGAACCTGTGTTTGTCAATGACAGATTTGTAATTTCACGGTCAATAAGCTTGTTAGAATAGATCTCATATACCAGAATTAATCTGTTTCCTTTTACATGAAAGGTGTGTGTTCTCAAACTCTGGGTCCCGACTTCCAAGGGAAATATTATTACTTGAACACATTGTGTATGGCGCTGTTTTTTTCTTTTCTCGGTCCGTCCGTTCCTCCTGCATCCAGCGAATCCATACTCTCCTCACTGTGACTGGATGTCGTCCCACACAGGCGCCGATGTCTCGGTACGATAAACCGCTGTCGCGATAAGCCACTATTCGTCCTCTGTCGAACTCCGAAACGTGCTGGAATGACTGCCGTATTCTGCGACGAGGCATGAGGAAGCTTCCCACGCACAGGTCCTGCAGCACAACACACTTCCACTACTTACATCCCGCCTTCTGTGCACCCTTCTTATAGGGCTTCTCGGTGGCGTGCCGGGCGCACATGATTTGCATATGCCCTGCAATGCTAATCGCTAGCATGTCCTCTCGCGGGCGACGCATGCTGCGAATTGCAGGCCAATCGGATGCTTCCTTCTTGGTGTTGCATTTTGGGTGGCCAGCAGTGTAAATTGTTTCCCATCCACAAACTTCTGCAAAAGACAAAGAGATAATGAACATTTTTTCCCCAGTCAGTTGACCGACCACCAGCAGAAGTGACCTGCGCGAGTGCGTAATTATGTTCAAGAACTGAAATGCAGAAGACGAATCCAGATTTGTGTCGGGTCAAACTCTATGGAATATATTTCTCAAGAAGTAAATGTCAAAAGTTTAAATGCATGAGTTATTCTATCACGCTGAGACTAAATGTGTTAATTTGTTTTCATTGTATTTGTATACCGATTCTTTTTATGACTATAACCCTACTGACATGACCGTCAAATATTAATGTCCTAGCAGAAGCATAAATCCCACTCACAGGTATAACTCCTAGCTTTGTAGCGGGCGAAATAGTTTTTCATATAGGGAGAAACTCCAGAGAAAGAATAAAACTTACGAAAAGAAATCTACTCGAAGCAGTAATATACTTTGCTGGGAACTGCGTGATTTTCTCATAAGGGTTGTGAAACTTTGCACGTATGGTTGCGCACGTGTCGAAAGCTTATTTCTCAGTTAAGTAATCACTCTGCCACATGCTTGGCTAGTTTCTAAGATGTCAATTTTAGGTTGAACTTGTTTTTAATCTGGATAAAGGTAAGATATCCTTTGAAGGTCAAGTGTCCATTTTTCGTAACTGTTCGGTAGCACAAAGATATGACGATATCCGGTTGAAGGTAACAAAACTGAATATGAAACATGTGGAGGCATCTCATGTGTAATAATTGGTTTGCCATACATTTTTCACGAAAGTTAGTCTGAAACTCGGTGAGTTTCTCAGAAAATAAAATAAAAACTGCAATAACAGGTATGAGTTTTCGGCAATATGATGAATTTGCAAATATCTGATCGCTTTGATAATCTGTATCCAAATCAAGTTCTCTCGTTAAAATACGTGAGAATTATTTTATAATATTTGCGTTAGAATTTTATGCATAAAGCGTCATGCATAGGACATAAATTGTCAAAATTCATTCATATCAAGAAACTCATATCTATTTCACTGAGCGACTTCAGGACTTCGCAAAAGATATAGGGAAGCGAGCTCGTAATAGCTGATTTTAAAGGCAGTATTCTAATGAGATTTTAGAAAATTGAGATTAAGTTAGTGTATTATACTTTTACAGTTTTGTACTTAAATATTTCTTTAGTCTGGCATCTGTATTTTTATTGGTGGTCCTAATTAAAAAGTAATTATCACTTACAGGCACTATACGTTTTAAATTGTGTAGCGGCTGACATTTCCTAAATGTTGATAATCAAATAGTTTTTGCTTAGCAATGAATATGAAACTATGTATGTATATGTGCGCGCACCGATTTCAGCACAGTAGATCAATTCTCAAAGTTAGTTTATGTGGATTAGTTATCAAAGTTAATTACTGTATGTGGATCCACCTAGGTTTTATTTTTCTATTTTATCTTTAACAAGCCATGAACATACTGTAACGTATACTCTAGATTCACTTTCCTTTTGATTTTTACTATCTCTGGTTATTTTATTTTACTATGTAAATTATCTTCTTACTGAACGAGATGTTATTTCTCCCGCTGAATGAGATCTGGCAATGAGTGTAAGTCATGACGTGGTGGTAGCCAGTATAAATAGGCGCGTTCAACGATACGTAGGAGAGCGTTTGTTGTTGTAGAGAGAGAGCGTTTGTTGTTGTAGAGAGTTAGAGCGTTTGTTGTTGTAGAGAGTTAGAGCGTTTGTTGTTGTATAGAGACAGCGTTTGTTTATGTGAGAGAGCTTTTGTTGATGTGCGTAGAGTGAGCTGTGGTTTATGTGTCAGAAAGCTGTTGTTGTATAAAGAGATCTTCGTTTATGTGAGAGCCAGAAGTTTCACTAATAAAGAATTTGTTGTAAGTACGTTTTTCTCAGTTCATAGTTTTGTCAGATCTCTGTCTGGCTGTTAGGTTTATTTCATTAGGTGATTATTATTAACAACCAGCATAAGACTTTATTCATCTTAATTACTACTACAACATTACTAGCAGTTAAAAGCTTGTTCATTATTATTACTACACTACTAGCAGGAAAGTTTATTCATGATATAATTAACAAACAACAACCATTACTAGAAGAAACTAGTAACAGAAGCATTATATTCATTATAAAGCATTAGAAGCTGAATTCATTATAATTAGCTTAGTAGTTAAAAGCTATATTCATTATAATACGTTGAATCACATATGTTTGATTTACTGGGTCTAGGGTTTCTATGGAACAAAGGCCACGCATATAATATGCTTCCCCCCCCCCCCGAAGGTTTAATCACTGCCGTGAGCAACTTAATGGGCTATAATCAGTAGTCACCCGTCCCTAATTTATGGCTTCTGGGTTCCAGGTAAGGGAAATAGCCAGTGCCATAAGACAAACACAACATCCATGCCCCACCGGGACTCAAACCCGAACCCTTCTCGGACTAATGGTCATAAGTCAGCGTTTAGGCCACAGCCAGCGTGATACCAGGGCGGCATAATATGCTTTGAATTATAGCTCATGCCGTGGGAACGCCCTCTCGATAAACTGGCTTGATTCCACAAGCGAGAGATTCGTTAAGGACAGCAAAAAGTATCCATGTTAGCAGACCACACTCTGCCCAGAATAACCTGCAATGCAGTTTTCCAAACAAACTATGTGCATGAAAACTAATTTGTGAACCAGATCCCTATTCTCGTGTAGATCACACAAAAAAATTAATCGTTGATATGAATGAATTTACTTTTTCATGTAAAATTTTCCTTATGCATTTTCACCTCCTAAAAATGAAATGTGATATATCATTATTACTTGAAATGATAAAAATTTTGCTATTACACAAAAATGATAACGAGGAAATGAAAAGATAGAAGCAAATACAGGATGGTAATAAAGTAACTTGGCCTATTTACGAGCATCTAGTGACCATAGTTTTTGACGAATTGGGATGAGATTTGGGATTTAGACGTTTAAAGATATGCGCTCGAGATTTATGCAGAGAAAATGAATCGTGCTCTCACGGTTACGGTTTCAGCTCACGAATTATGGAAACTTCCAATGGCAGCACCCACTTTGTGATATCGCATTGTGATCAGCTCCTTAAACCACAAATGGCGTTAAGTTTCTTTCTAGCACTAAAAGCCACTGAGCAATAGCACTTCCAAATGAGATGAGAAGTAACAACAAAAGAGGAAAGCAAGTCAAAAAGGAACCATCACAATTACCTTTGTTTACAAATGCTCGATGTGTCTGCCATCACAGACAATGACAGATTGTATGTGAGGAATCGCGGGCATTACCGAAGTATACAACATGTTATTAGGTGTGCAACTTAATTCTCGGCCCCTAACCGCAAGAGATCATAGAACGTCGGCAAATGCAAATATCTGCGTGCGATAATGGCTGATTGAAGTGCCATCCAACAGCTTTCCAGGCAACCGTAACCACTCACAGCTGTAGTGACAGAAGGGACGAAAGTTGAAGGTGAAAGCAATGTCGTTCGAGAAGCAACATTTGAGGCACTGCCTCCTGTTCGCGTTTCAGCTGAAGAAAAAGGGCCGTGGAAGCCCAGCAAATGATCTGTGTTGCTTTGGAGGAGGCTGTTGTGTCCTACAGTACGTGTAAGAAGTGGTTCCAGCGGTTTGAGCAGAGAAATTTCGATCGCCGTAATGCAGAACGTCCGGGACAGCAAAAGAAATTTGACGATGAGGATCTGGAACAATTGTTGGACGCGGATCCCTGTCGCACACAGTCAGAGCTCGCCCAGGAACTCGGAGTAACACGTCAAGCCATTGCAAAGCGCCTGCACAAGCTTGGGTGAATTCACAAGGAGGGCCGTTGGGTGCCCCACTAACTCACAGCTGCGAACAAGTCTAGGCAACACGATGTTGCTGTGTCCTTGCTCTCCAGATTCAAGAAGGATTTCCTCCACAAGATTTTGACCTGTGATGAGAAGTGTGTCCTCTACGATAATCCCAAGCGGCGCAAATCGTGGGTTTATCCAGGTCTGCCTACCACCAGTACCGCTAAACCGAATATCCATGCTTGGAAGTTGTTGCTGTGCATATGGTGGGATCAGCGCGGAGTCGTACACTATGAGTTGCTCAATCCTGGTGAAACTGTCAATATACTGAGCGTTATTGTCAGCAACTCATTTGTGTGAGTGACGCACTGGAGGCGAAAAGGCCATACACCGGCAAGGGCAGAAGGTCGGTCTTGTTGCTTCAAGATAACGCGCGTCCTCACACCGCGAAAACGACTTTAAACACGATCACCGACCTGGGATGGGAGATTTTGTCCCACCCGGCGTATTCTCCAGACTTCGCCGTTACGTCGGATTATCACCTCTTTCGCTCCCTGTAACATCACCAGAGTGATATGCACTTCACTTTTGTTGAGGAGGTTTACACAAGTATTGATGACTTTATCAACTCGAAACAGCCCTCTTTTTTCCGCAGTGGCATTCGGCAACTCCCTGAACGATGGCTCAAATGTATTCAACACGACGGGGATTATTTCCCTGATTAGGTACGTATTCGATTTGCTATAATTTGCTGTCAACGTGTGTCGTGCCTGGGGCCGATAATTAAGTTGCACACCTAAATACATGGAATATGAATAACCTCTCGTTTAATTAATTAATTAATTTATTTATTTTTGTTGTTACATTAATGGCTTCTTTCAGGACAGACAAATTTCTTGGATTATCTTTGTGCTCTTTTGATTTTAGAAATCTTTAGAGCCAGAAATCCTTTCGTATTAGATCTGGAGACAGTGGTTTCCACTCTCTCCAGATCTAATACGAAAAAAATGGCGAGATGTAATTCTGTTAGCGAAGTGCTGTTCTAACAATTGTTTGACACATTTGCTGACATGTGGTGGAGCACCATCTTGCATCTAAATGACGTCAGATATTACATGTCGTTGCTGCAGCTCTGGAATGACGTAATTCGTTAACATTACTGCGTAGCGAGCACCCGTTACAGTACACGTCCGTAACTCGTAAGGGGTCACTTGTTCAAAGAAGTAGGGGCCTAGAATGAAAGTACTTGTTATGCCGCACCACACAGTTACTCTGCCTTCCTGTAAGGGAAGCGATAACAAATCATGGGGATGTTTGTCTGCCCAATGCATACAGTTTTTAGAGTTCACTTTGCCAGTTAACGTGAAATGTGCTTCTTCAGTCCACAGTATGCGCAGTGGTCAGTTGTTGTCACTGCCATATCGTATTAAAAATCCATTCGTAAATTCCAAACGTAGCTATTTGTCACCCTCTTGCAACATTTGGGCTCGATTGTGCCGGTACGGGAACATCTGGAGTACCGATCGAAGAATCTTTAAGATCGTAATTTTGGGAACATCCAGATTGCGAGAAGCACCTCTTGCAGCTGCATGACGATCGTCATTAACCATGTGATGTTCTTCAGCAACAAGTCCAACTGGAGTGGAAGGTCGTCCAGCTCGAGGGCTATCGCATGTGCACCCCCGTATCTTCAAATTTACGCACCAAGTCCCGCATAGCTTGAATAGAACATGGACCCCGACGTGAATTATGGATTTGACGGAAAACACGTAACGCCTCTGCAGCATTACAACCATTAATGCAATAGAGCTTGACCAGTTCACCACGATGTTTAGCGGAAACTCTCATCTTGTTTTCCCACACGTGCAGGCACGATACTGACTCAATGTCCAGTCGTCAACGCTGTTTGCCGGAGCTGATTGCGAAGACGTAAAACAAACTGTGTTCGCCAATTGGATGTTTCGTGATAGGCGACGGTGATTTATGAAAATGACGTGCATCACCACTTCTGCAGACAGGATGCAAATGAGTGAGGAAAGGATGTCACCATTTCTTTTTGATTTCCCCCCCCTCTGTTGTTGTTACTTCTCATCTCATTTGAAAGTGCTATTGCTCAGTGGATTTTATGGCTAGAAAGAAACTGTTAACGCCATTTGTGGTATAAGGTGCTGACATAATGAGATATCACAAAGTGGGTGTTGCCATTGGAAGTTTCTGTAATTTGTAAGCTGAAACCGTAACCGTGAAAGCACGATTCATTTTCTCTGCATAAATCTCGAGCGCATATCTTTAAACGTCTAAATCCCAAATATCATACCAATTCGTCAAAAATTGGTCACCAGTGGCTTGTAAATAGGTCAAGTTACTTTATGACCACCGTGTATTATACAATAGAACACATGGTTCAGTATATTCGAAAATTGTTTACCGAAAAAATCATAACTTTACATCCCGGTGGCAAATTAGTCAGAGGCGGAAATTGTGCCTTATAGGCCGAGGCCTGAGTGGTAAATTCGTACTAAAGCGCTGTTTTTTTTTTCTTTTCTTGGATCCACTGCCCCTAAATTAAGGATAGGAAACTCCTATAGCCTTAGATGTTCGTGGGGGCGTTTTACCCAGAAAAAAAAATCGTAGATTTATTTTTCGCGAAAGAATGAAACTCTTTAATATTTTAAATTCAGTTGCAAGATTTATTCTGTATAGGCCCGATGGCTCAGCAGTCTAAGCGCTGGCTTCAGGCCACGCCTCCGAGCGGGTCCGGGTTCGAATCCCGTGAGGCATTGATGTTCTGTTTGACTTACAGCACCGGCTCTCTCCCTTCCCTGGAACTAGTGCTCCTAAATTAGGGACCAGCGGCTGATTATGGCACATTAAGTTTCTCACGTTCTTCAAAAAAGCTGCATAGAAGAGGGACGGAGGGGGGGGCGCAAAGTCAAAAAATATTTGGCATGTACAAACACAAATCGGGATAGCAATATCATGGGGGGGGATGATTTAGAAAACATGTTCAGCGCATACGACATAAAGAATCGAAGTCGACATAGGCATATAATAAAACCGAAAGCTGACAGAGTAATGGCAACGTGAAACGAAATAAGATTCAGCCAAAGAAATCCGCGAGAAAGCCAGGATCTGACACGAGCGAAGTAATGGTTCCGTAAAATAACTTTGGATGCCGAGGGAGTCATGGGTTCCCATGTGTAAACAAGACTATGGTTCGTTCATCAGAATTCTTTTGTACAGGGAAACATTTGCATCATAACTTTTTTAGCGCACGCATTAGTCATGCTTTCTTTATACAGAATTTTAAAATAAAAACATTTATTTAGAATGTTTTTTAAAGAACTTCTTAAAATGCCTAAAACATTCGAAATCTAAGATTTAAAGTTTCTAAAATGGGAAATTCCTGCAAATTTGCTTTTTAAATGCTTTTTCAGCCATATGAAACTGTAAAGATAAGGATAAATCCGATGTTTGAATGCATTTCTAGACGTTCTTTGCAAAGAAAATAGCATGAAAACTATATATATATATATTTTTTTTTCTTTGGAGAGACGATACGTTCATTAGTAAACAGCGTCTTCAACAAATACAGTGGTGCCCAAAATTAAAATCCAGAAGGCAAATATAATCTGAAGCACTCAATGAAATATTATACCGTGTTTACAGATCATGTGCAAAAAATGGTGCCGAGAAATAAGTGCCCGCAGTAAAATTTTTATACTAGTGAGAAAAATGCTGTCCAATACATAAATTGAGTTACATATTTAAAGCCAAGAGAAAAAGGCAGTGGTATTTCCCTCCGACAGCGCATGTAAAGAACGTTCCGGTGGCTGTAAATGCTTTCCTTATATTTTACACATATGTGTCAGACACTGTATGGTGACGAGCGATAGGACGACTAGAAGCAAGCCAGTCTCGGGCCTAGGTCGCAAGGGACTTGAATATAAACCCCATAGTGGTTTCACGGTTATAGCAGCAATTCAACAACACCGCTGGATTGTCACGAAGGCCTGGCCAAGGTCGTCCAAGGCGTACAACACCTTGTTAGGACTGTTATGTGGCTTTAAATTGCAAGTCGTCATAGGTCCTATACAGCCGGGCTGATGTCTTCGTAGCTTTCTCCGCTGCAGCTGGGGCTTCGGTGTCAAGGCAAACGATTTATCGAAGGCTTAATGCAATTGGTATTTATTGCAGGAAACCCACGGTTTGTTTCCCCGCTAACCACATGTCACAGGACAGCTCTCTTGAACCGGTACAGGCAATGTCCTTCCTGGATCCCAGACGAGTAGGCCGGTGTTTCTTTTTACAGACAAGTCGAGATTCAGTCTACAAACGAATTCTTGTCAGCATTTCGTCTGAAGGGAACAGGGAATCCGTAATGATCATGCAAACGTGACTTTTTCGTGTGAGGTTGCATTGTGTTCAACGGATGTTCTAGAGCTCCACGTCAGACTTTTTCGCTTTTTCGGAGAACTATTGGTCTTCTGTTTCTTTTAATGGATGATAACGCTCAACTCACAGGGCTCAGCTTGTAGATTTCCTGCAGAGCGAGAATATTCGGCGTATGGACTGACCAGCCAAGTCACCGGACCTGAAACCTATGGAGCATGCATGGAATGTTCTGGGACGACACGTAGCAGCTCGTCTGCCCCTCCTAGAACAGTTTCCGAGCTACGCGCTGCTCTCGTCGAGGAATGGAATTCTTTGGCTGCAGAGTTCATCAACAACTCTTACAACGATGATACATACTCATCACCAGGTTCATCAACAACCTGGTGATGAGTATGTATCGTCGTTGTGAGCGTTGTCTGCCTGTACGAAGTGATCACATTCCTTATTAAGACATTTTTAGTTACATTCTTACTTCTTACCACGGTGACATTTGCGGATGTAACCCTGTATACGCAACTGTTACATATTTGTCTGTTATGAAATGCTTCTTACCCTTCTGATTCTCTTTATATGCCAGTGTAGTTAAATATTGATACCACTACAGAAACATTTTAATAGAAGTTATCGGATCAGACCTCCATATAGAGGTTCCCTCGTTATACGCGATCTCACCTGACGCATATACCTTGTAACACGATTTGGAAATAATAATAAATAAGGACTGCATAATTGCACGACCGGTTGAACTGGAACACGTAGTAATTTTACATGTGCAGAACGTAGTCAGCTGTGGATGGAGTTGGCTTCTTGGTCGTGCTGCCATATCTACAATGTATATCACCGTGCGTGAGCATCCTGATTAGACTTGTATTTGCCCGTTGTATGCCGTCTAACCGAATTACAGCAGCTATATGTGAATCCAACTTTTCTCGTGAACTACGTCATACATTGAAGGGTTACTGTGAGGTGATTAGCATGCGCTTTAAAATGTTCCCTCTTTTTGGATATACACTCACAGACAATGAAATTTCCGCACCAAGAAGGAAGCATCGGATTGAACTGAAATTTTATGGATTTAATGATACAGATGAATGATACACAAGATGGCAAAAAACAGAGCTGCAGGACAATTACAGAGAAATCTGTGGCACGCAATCCGGTCATCTTCAATAGCGCGTCCTACCGCCTCTTGCGGCGATACACGCTGCAATACGGTCCGGCATAGAGGCGAACACACGCCTGATGTCCTGCGGCAGACTGGCCCGCACGTGTTGGACGGTGTGCTCCAAATCCCAGATAGTGCGGCACGGCGGCAGCCGACGTTTCAACTGGTCCCACACATGCTTGATAGAGGACATGTCCGGAGAGCAGGCCGGCCATTTAAGTGTCTGGACATGACGTAGGCAATCCTGTACAACCCAAGCCGTGTGCGGGCGGGCATTATCCAGTTGGTATAGCGCACCTGGAATCCCGGCCAGGAATGGGAGCACATGGGGCCGTAGGATCTCATCCACGTACCTCTGGCCTGTCAATGATCCACGTACCACTACTAGAGCTGATCGGCTATCGTAGGCAATGACTCCCCAGACCGTAATGCCTGCAGTGGGGGAGGTATGGTGCACGATAGTGAGGTTGGAATTGTGCCGTTGACCCGGGGACCTCCACACCCGGGCACGATTATCATGTCCCCAAAACGAAGCGGCACTCATCGCTAAAAGCCACACGTCACCAGTCTGTGGAGTTCCACGTCGCTCTGGCCTGGCACCACTGCACACGGAGCCGGCGATGTTTCGGCGTTAATGGTAGCACACGTAAGAGGCGCTGGGATCGCAGATTGGCTTCCGTGTGAGGCATCTGAAAATGGTTCGTGGGCACACAGGAGCCATTACATCTGCTTGTAGAGTGGACCGGGTCCCCGTGGGATCCGTTCGTGCCTGGTGCACGATCCGTCGATCTTCTCTACCGGTGGTCCTCCTTGTCCGTCCGGGGCCGCTCGGCCGTGTGGCAGTGCCGTCACGTGTTCACTGATCCCAACACAGTCAGACGGTACGGTCAGAACGATCCACGTGGCGGGCTATACGGCGAGGAGCCGACCACCCTGCTGTTTTCAGCCCAATGATAAGACCTCTGTCAAAGTCCGTAAGTTACGTAAATTGGCGTTTCTGTCTACCCGGCATTCTTGTCACTCTGTACTTTTGCTTGCGTCAGCCGGTGCTTTTCGTTTTCATGGGGCATCGACTACACGCCGGTTTACAAGGCTGTCGGTTCGTGCTTGCAACGCCACTATGAGGTGTGGGGTCATGCTCACTCGCACCAAACGTGAATCATTTGCATACCAGCACGCACTCTAGCTATTTGCAAAGTTTCCCGGTTGTAGCATGTTTTCTTCTAGGTGAGCAAATTTCATTGTCCGTGAGTGCATACCGTGACAACCCCCAACCATTGCTGATGTTGATGAGAAAATGTTATGTTCTTGTCACCAAACACAACATCCGTTATCCAACCCATCGATCAGGGTGTTATTACAACTTTTAAAAAGTAATCTCCGAAGAAAGTTTTTCCAAATGGTTAAAGATACTGACGACAGAGATTAACTTTATGTGACATTATTGGAACTGTAACAGCAAAAAATGTCACTGACCACATAAGAGACGCATCGGCAGAGTTTACACAGTCTTGTAATGTAGGGAGCTTTTAAAAGGATTTGTTCTCATGTCACTGACTCTCACCATTTTGATTCCGAAATTGGACTTGATTCAAGGGGTAACATCGTTAACGTTGCTAGGACAGTTGTATTTGAAAGCGTAGATGACGTCCATGTGAAAGACTTACTTCGATTCTATACAGGGAGAGTTACCCTTGAAGATTTTCTTGAACTGGAGAAAGACTGCAATGAAGATGATGAACCGCTTATTGTTGAATCTGCCAAGCAACGTTCAACAAAACAAATCTTTTAGGCGCATTCTACTTTTAGGCGTTACTATCACCAACACAGTCAGACGGTACGGTCAGAACGATCCACGTGGCGAGCTATACGGCAAGGAGCCGACCACCTGTGTTGATGATAGTAACGCCTAAAAGTAGAATGCGCCTAAAAGATTTGTTTTGTTGAACTTTGCTTGGCAGATTCAACAATAGGCGGTTCATCATCTTCATTGCAGTCTTTCTCCAGTTCAAGAAGATCTTCACGGGTGACTTTCCCTGTGTAGAATCGAAGTAAGTCTTTCACATGGACGTCATCTACGCTTTCAAATACAACTGTCCTAGCAACGTTAATATTCTGACCGTACCGTCTGACTATCATTGACGAGAATTATTTCTAACAGGGAAAAGCGTCAAAGTTACCAGAGAGATTCAGCCCTCCTCAGCTTGTTGCCCACAAACTCTTTAGGGAAAGAAAAATGCGGCAATTTGTCTGTTTTGACAGTTCCTTCAAAAGAAGTGCAAATAGCAAATCCAACACAAAGGCCTTCAAGGGAACTGGCAAATTGTAATCCAGACTCATCTGTATCAGTTCATTCATCATCCGATTAAACTAACTACGCTATCAATGAATAAACTGAACGAAACAAAAATTGTTTTCTTTAAAAGTTTTAGATATGTTTTTTTCTTTTTACGCCTTTCAAAATATTTTGAAAGGCATCCCTATTTTCACCTACGTTAAAATCAATTCACTGTACGTTGCGATTTCCAGAAACTCATTAATCGGGTAATGTACTTGATGAAAATTTATTTCCGGTAATCAGATCCTGGAAAAAATCATTAATTGATTTCGCATATTGAAAGGTAAATTTTTTAAGCATATGGGCTTCAAATTTGATTAAAGAAAGAACTGAATAAATACGCTGCCAGCAAAAGAAAACTGAATAATACGCTTCCCAACAAAGCCACACGAATTATTCCTTCTGTTTTGCCCCATTTCTGAAAACTCTCTTCTCATTGATTTTAGAAATGAAAGGCAAATATCGTTTGGAACTAAATCTTGAGTTGAAGCTATAAAGTTTCTTAATCTGACATGAATCTTAAAACGCTGTTGCCAAATATATCCAAACTCATCGATCGCACCAAATTCAAAACTTTAGAGACCGAGAAAGTGAATATAAGCAAAGTTTTCAGTCACAATGTTGGTTGTAGTAATTTATTCTTTTAATTCGCGTAGTGCCGCCTACATTCTTATGAAAAAAAATTTCATTTACACCTTCAAATACAAATAATGTGTAACCCACGTTTTCTACTCCAAGTAAAGCGCAATTTTCCCGCTAGGGGCGTGAGTGCACTTTCTGTCACCATATCTGTCCGCTTGTGAAGATCTGATTTGCAGTCTTCTTTTTGCGTGGAAATCTTCCACTGTAGCGTACTTCTTGAGCATACTTTCTGATTTTTCAGATTGCTCAGTTCTGCTGCTAGGAGTGCAAGTAGATAGTTCTGTTTGCAAACTTGCATTTGCTTCTGAAAGTGCTATTGAAAGAATTATTTTCGCTTCGGATACCATTCATTGTGAAGAACATTATGCGCGCATTGTCTACTTCAAATAAAGCCCAGTTTAGTTTCCACGCTAAGAAGCGCAAATATGTTATTTCCACGATTATCTCCACTTCTAAAGGACCAATTTGAAAAATTCGTTTTGTGTCAGATTGGTTCCACCGTAGGACACATTTTTTAAACATTTTCTTTCCCATCCTCTAGTTCTGCTTGTGGATTGGCATAAATGATATTTCTTTTTGGAGCCATAACATCGCGTCTAAAATATTGATTGAAACAAAAAAGGCCCTTTTGCATAGATGCCAGTCTCAGTACAGTAAAGATTTATGGGCATTTTTATTTAATGTTTCATAGTTCGGCTAGGAGTGTAAATGCATTTCGTTTTAATATCATATTCTTCATTTCTGAAAGTTTGTCTAACACAGTGTTTTTTATTTATCGAATAGCTTTACAACTGCATCTCTGCTTTTAAAAGTCCGACAAAAAACAAATTCCATTCGACTAAATTCTTCATGACGAGCATTTTGCCATTTATCATAAACCGCTAGTTGTAAGATCTGACAAGCCGAAAAATGCTCGGTGATCATTACACTTTCGTTTGGGTCAAAACACACGTTTGTTGCACCCGAAATTTAGATGGCTTCCTTCTTGTTAAATTATTTTTTCTAATACAGGGAAGAAGAAAAAATGCAATGTGAGCACGTATTCCGATGATTATTTCGATGATTATTTAGTAACATTACAACGATCACAAGATTTCGTAATGTCTGAATGCAAATTATTGACCTTGTGTAATGAGCAACTTCAGGTTATCGGAATGAATTCACAAATGTTAATGCGACAACTTTCTTTTTTTTTTTTTGTGGAGTTACATTAAACAAAATTTGGGACGCCGTTTGTGTGTGTGTGTGTGTCCAATTAAATTACAACGTTGTTTTAAAATTCGCTACCCATTCACTGTGACATTTCTGTGCGTTTGAACTTAGTTCAAAATCATCAGGTTTCCAAGTCGCTCGTGAAGGCGGTTGCGAGCCGTGTTTTGAAGGAAATTCCTGAAAGATGCTTTGGCACAGGTGTTCTGAATCGGAGTGTGTGTGACTCTTGATTGGCCAGCTGTGGTTCTTTCGAGTAGGCACAACCATTCGCGCGCAGGTTCTGACCTACTTGCTCCAGACACAAACATGTACATACACACTCGCTTACACACACGTGGAAGCTAACTGTGGAGTAGATGCAGACTGAAAACCTTTTTAGGATTAACCTCGCCTCTTAATTCTGCTCCCCATTACGGATTCTCTAACAAAAGTAAGTGTGCTATCTTTTAACATTTTTGTTATATCTTTCCGGTCGTTTTTCTTTGTTCTCAAGTCTTTCGGAGATCTTGCTGCTCTAGGAAACACCAACAGGAGTGCGATAATGACCTAGCAGCATAATTATGATAATAAATAGCAAATATAATGTTTCATTACAATATTGAGAAGATTTCGCGTAAGATGTGTGCCTCAGGCTTTTTACGTTTTTCAGTTCTTAAACAAGCGTCTTTTTACGAGAAAAATTCGTTAGGCCAATCAATCAGTTTGTCCATTTGAATGTTAAATAAACTGTAAGATCACCGCACAAAAGCATTTTAGGGTAGCCCAATAATAAAATTTCGTAATGTAATGTATATATTTGGATTGGCAAAATTGTGAGATCAATGTTTAATGTAATTTTTAAAACAAATCTCTTATACGAAAGGCGCAAATAAATGCTATGACAGCATTCAGCCCATGTAACTGAATGATGCAAATTGTAAATATACACTAGTGTTGGACCGTGAAGGAGATTGTTTTTATGCTAAGGTAATGATTTTTATTTTTTCACATCCATTTTTGTTTTCAAGGGATTTTTTATTCGTAAACCTAGCCCTAAAATTGTTAAATGTACTGTAAACGTATTAGAACAAAAGAGAAGTGCTCTCGAATTTTAGGCAAACTATCTTCTTCTCTTGTGAATATCATTTTATGTCGATTAACTGATTCTTATGCTTTTCACTTTGTCTTAACAAATTCTCAGTCTCCAGAATTTGGCCTCCACAAAACTCCAGAAAGAATGTTTATATTCCGGCTGGTAGGTACAACGAAGGGAAAGTTAATGCCGAAATTGTTATTTAATTTCCATTTACTTTTCTTGTCTCCCTCAATGGAAAAATGTGAGATCTTCTCATAGTCAATCATACGATAATGAATATCGTGGTATACTTTCTAATGTTTGAACTATTTTATTTAAAGGTGTAAATGACATTTTACAATGACATTTTACATATACTGCTCTTTTAAGCTAGTGCATAAGCTTGTTATAAAGTTCAGTAAGATGACAGACTAAAGATTTAGAATCGCTTACCCTTCTGTCCGTTTTAAATTAGACGGTAGTTTCAAACAAATTAAGTGCAGGTACGATTTGTTGTGGGGGCAATTGTACTAAATATATTTTAGAATCACTGATATCGAACAAACATGGTATATATAATTAACATTACTATTATATTCCCCGTAAATACTATTCCTTTTCTTTAAATTTTGGGATGCTGAATGTGCTCCGTATATTTTTCAGTTTCATTATGTCCAGATGTGTCAAAAGATTGGTGTTTCGTACATCGCGAAATTTCTTTTTCAGGCGGTTTCTCTATAAATAAAATGTGTTTCCCATTTTTTTTCAAAACTAAATTCTTCTTTCAGTGCTGCGTTAGCTCCAAAATATCTTAGTGCATTGTTTTTGGCTCTTGCCTGTAACTGCCTAAATTATTCTTGAACACAACGAGCAAGGTTTGCTCTCATACCTATATGGTCAGTGCTAGTTTTCTTTTTCTGATTAGCTACAGGTTTGTATGTCATTATAAAGTTAAGTAGTTCTGGATGTACGAATGAAACTAACTGCTCAAAGTAACTTAAATAAAATCTTTAGGTTGGAACTTAAAAAGAAAGTGTATCTAAAGTGTATAATAGTTTAGTTAAATCCAGGCACCATAAAGCTGCATGTAAATTTTTGCAAGTGTCAAACATTTACAGAATTTTTTTTTATTACACAAGATTAGTCTGATTTAGAAGAGGTTGTATGGAACATAAGAGAAGGGCGGGAGAAAGAAAGGCTGGGCAGGAAAATATAAAAACAGAAGAAGGAAACTTACAGGCAAACGCAAATATAAAGACAATAAGAAGCATACAGATAAAGAAAGAATAGAACAGGCTGTCACTTTGAATTAAAAGGCAGACTGAAAGAGGCAGGCATAGAAGGAGAGACTGAAAAGCAGAAAGATTAGGGGAAGTGGGGAGAAGGCTCAACTCATAATGAAGAGGGTTATATATGATGAAATTAAGGGAGAGGGGGGGCTTCCTTTTTCATACGAAACAGATATTATACACTGACTACCGCTCAGTGGGATTACACTAGGTTTATGGGAGTTTATAACAGTTACTATTTAGCTCGAAAGGTTACTTGTTTTCAGAGAAGAATAAAAATTCCACAGCTTTCCCATTTACATTAGTTTTCGATGGTTAGCATTACGTTAAATGCCAAATTTCATGAAATACAAATCCGTTAATTCTGCAAGGTATTAAACATTTGAAATTCCTGAAGTGATGGGATTTTTAAAACCTACCACTTGAAATCATTAAAGTTCTGCAGTCATTGTGGTTAACCTGTCTTGCACTAATTTTCTGTTCATAAAATGCTTCTGCTTTGTTTGAATATTCTTCATTATTGCATTCTAAAACAATTGAAAATAACTTTTCAAATTCCCGTTCGCCACATTTTCCTCTGGTTACTCATTTTCCCACACATTTGATTCACGTTTTCTTTAGTCGAGGATTTACAGAGAAATATAGTCTCAACGCAGTTGCGCGCCAACTAAACATAAGAAAGGCATCATGTGCATTGAAAAGTTTTTCTCAAATGACGTAAGCTCTTTCTAAAGAATTGGTTCACATATATGCTCAGTGGGCATTTTTCACAAACAAAACTGCAATCAAAACTGCTGATCTTAAAAACGGAGTAAAGTTAGGTAGTATAATTGATTCATATGAAAATGTTTTTTTAAAAACATTTTTGGAATTTAAAACCATGGTAAACGGGAAGTGGAACATAGGAAATGACAATTTTTACTCTGTACCATCTCCTGTTTGCAAGTTCTATATTTTACGATCTATTCTTTTCCCCTCTTTACCGCTAATACAAATATTTTCTTAATTTCATACCCAGTTGCGTAAGAAATATGTGAATTTACTTTGTTTTGCTTGTTTGTTTCGGAGCTTAACGTCATCGTTGGGTACTTACAGCTGTAAAGAGTCGCCCATTCTTAATTTTAGGGAATTTGATTTTACGGAAGGAATGCAATCAGGGCGCTGAATAAATTATCCTTAATTTTAGAGCCTTTCGTTTCCTGGAAGGAATAGAATCAGCGCATTGAATACATCATCCTTAATTTTAGAGAACGAATAGAATCAGCGCGTTGAATAAATAATCCTTAACTTTAGATCCTTTGGTTTTAGGGAAGTAATATAATCAGCACATTGGACAAATATTGCGCCCATCTTGGACGGTTAGCCAGAATCTAGTGCTTCAGACCACGTCTGTAACTTTATCAGTATGGTAACTAAGAACTCGGCTCTCGTGTTGTTTTGCACAGGAGTGTGCCCCACATTGGTGGTAAACTATAAGATTTTTATATTGAGCGTTTTTATCTTTTGTTCTTTTATATAACACAAAAAGAAGATTTCTAGTTTATACTTTCGCTATCACTGTGTTTTAGTTCGTTTAAAATTTCTTCTACCATTACATTTTTCACTCGAGAAGTTACCGCTGTTTTTCAGTTTTGACCAGATCAGCAACATTCTTGGATTCTAATATGCGCTTTTGGATTTTCTGTCGACATTTGCTTTGGTGTTGGCATTAGTGCTCGTTTCCGTCCTTAACCGTTGAGAGTAGCATATTTATGAAAGCAATTGATCGCTGTTAACTCATGAAAAGTAAAAATTAATTTTAAATTTCACATAGCTTTGAGAACAAGTGACATTCTAAAAGAGCTTCAGAATGTCGCTTTCCGGACATTTATGTTATCAGCTCGACTTGAATGTAACTGTCGAGGGGCGACATCCTGGAACACCTGTTGCATTTAAGGTATTGCTTTCTAATACAGTATTTCGTGTTACACATTTCCGTTTCCGTGTAAAATATCGCGTTCACTAAAAAAAAAATAAAAAATGCCCTGTTTTGGTCGAAAAGGATCGACATTCGTCATAGAATGATTCGTTGTTGGAATTTTGCAGATGGATAAAATAAATCGTTGTCAACACTAATAAGCAATAGCCATTGAATTTACCTGTCCACATGTATATAGTTTTATGAGTAACTGTATTACGGCTTTAGGATTTTTTTGATAGATTAGAGTTTCAGCGCTTTTGCGTACGCATTTTTCTAATACAGTTGTTTCCGCTGTGGAAGCATTTTCAACAAGAATATTTTTTTTACTCTCAACATAAGAGTTTATTTTGTCATTTTCTTGAGTTGCATACACTGTTAAAGACGAAAACAAAAGTACTTCATTTGAAGACTGGAAAAAGATAATCCTTTACGCAGAATAGGAGTTAACATTGTTTTCTTTGAAGCTGTTCTTTGCGGAATGATAATTATTTTACATAGGACTGTGTAGCATTACATTATATTTCTCAAACCTAGCACTGCTCATTTGGTAAAGTGACGCGCTTTTCGTTGTGCTGAATTGAAGATTCGATGTCATATCGTTGAATTCATTCCATTGGAGAAGCCTCTGTTTAAATATCCAATATTTTCGTGGATGGGGGTGAGGAGTGTGCTTACTTTTCAAAGATTTTCTCTAGTTTCCAAACGTCGTTTCATTGGATCTTACTTTCTCTTAGTTTGAGAGACTACTTGGTGTTTTACAGTACAACCAATACCGTCCTTAAATTAGGATTGGTGGAATATTTCAGCTATAGACAGCTGAGTCTTCAGTTGTCTCAAAACCACAATCCTAACGGAAAAGGTTAATGACCGCATTGCATATTATTTCATCCACTGAACCATGTCTCTCAAATCTTGCAATAGTTTTTTTCCTCTGTGCCCAGTACAAAACAATGGATATTTCTGCCATATCCTTGGTTTTGGCAGCATATCATTGGTTTGTTTGTCTCTCTTTGCGTATAAGTAAGTTATCAATTTCCACGTCTTTGTCGCTTTAAAAATCTTAAAGAACTATTGGTAGACTGTGTAACAGTTTCACGTGCTGAATTACATTTGCTGAGTCATTGATTTTCGTTGTAAATGCCAAATGCGGCAAGGAATTCCAGATACAAGACGAATGAGAAAAATGATGGATGATAAAAGCGGTGAAGTTATCAGTTTTAGTTCAGACGGTGGGAAAGCTGCCATTCAGCTATTTGTATTACCAACTGATCCCCATGCGGAAATTAGGGTTCACCCTTCTTATTAGGGGCGAGTGAAATTTGTAGCTATCACATTTCTCGGATTGCTCATAAATACGGACATGCACTTGCGACTGAAAGTTCTTCTCGTAGTTCTGGTTATAGTGGAATGAACCGCTTTCTAGGAAATTTACTTCCTCTGGTCTTCGTCCATAATGTAAAGCATGCGGCTTGATTTAGTTCGCTGTGATTTTGCAGCGCACTGAAATTTCCAGTCCCAACATATCGGAGCTAATTTATTCGCATCAGATCGAATATATGGCTTTCAATCGGGATTTTAAGCTTAAAATGTCTGTTCCTAGCATCATTTTAGGTTTATTGTAAGAGTTAAGCTTTCTGTGTGCTGATAGGCAAAACCAACTGGAAACATTTTCACCGCAGATGATTGCCTAAAAAGTCACTCACAAGATTTGAGTTCTGATTCACCAGGGAACGATGGAAAATATCGATTAAGTATTCTCCAGATAGCGGAATAAGACTGTGGGGAAATGAACTTGACATCAAAAAGAAAAATAATAATCCGTAGTAAATCCAGTTTTCTTTTTCGACACTAAGTAGACTTTTCCTTTTCACTTCAGTCACAGGTTAATTCCATTAGGCCACCCAGGTGTATGAGAAGTCAGAGCCCCACGCTTTTGACTGACCTTAATTGTGTGAATTCCGAAACATTCTACTGAAGAGATGTTAGAATAGCTGTTTTGGTAAAACAATTCACCGCGTAATGTAGAAATTCCAAAACAATTTTTAGTTAAGTGGTATGAGAAAGAATACCCTTGTGTTTAGGAAGGAACAAACTGTTGCATAAAAAAAAAAAAAGATACTGTAATGACGGGTTTGGTTCCCGATGGAAGAATCTCGTGGCTCCTGATCATAGATGCTGAAGAATTGCCGAAACGGCAGCCACGTGGTAAGATAAAAGTAAACTCTTAAAATAAAAAAATCAGATGGTACGGGTACGTTATGTTCAGAATCAATACTCGAAGATTTACTCCATACAGAGGTGTTGCTATATGATTACTTTATCCAATCCGCTCCAGCAATTTCTCGTAGGGTTTAGACGCTCAGGGAAGGTTTAGACGCAACTACGTATGTCCCTTGGGAATTTGCACTGCGTATCAGAAACGAAGTAACATAAGATTGATATTTAGAGGCTCAGATGCCAGAGTGTTGACAGGTCAGAGAAGTAAGAGTGCCAGACTGAAAGTGCTAGTCGAAATAGTTGGGAGTGCCAGGTTATGACGTCACAGAGAGCACTTGGAGAAAAAGAGAAAACGGCGGGGGAACTATAATATGTGGCCTTATTCGTAACGGGAGTCCAATACCCCGGAGCCGATGACTTAACGTTATCCGTCCGAAGCACGGCGAATGTTCAGTGGTTCAGAGCAGCTCAACTTACGTGGTATCGAACCCCTGACTATCTGGTTGAAGGGCTGTTGTTCTAGCCACGAGTAATCTTTGATTGCTCAAACTAAAGAAATGCCGTAATGAGTTTTATTCCGGACGGAATACAAACTCCTACTAGGTGAAAGCAAGATTCCAAAATATGTACGTTATCGAGGTGCTGTAGTCATTAATGCTTTTCTGGATGGAATCGGGGTTTACGGGCCACTAAAAAAGTGCCATCACTGTTACTAGTGTAAATATACAGGACTATTTAGCTTAGTCTGAATCAGAATTAAGTCTGCCAACGTGTGATGAACCGATACAGAAATGTACTTCAGACGAAATACACTGGTTCTTTAAGTAGTGAAAGGTCGCTGAAACGCTTGAAGAAATGTCAGAATAAATCACTACTCTTTTGTGGAAGGTGGTGGTGGGGACAAATAAAGTGTTTCATCTTTGGAAGAAAGGTAGTCAAAAATGTAGGAACATCTGCCTCCTGAAAAAAGTAGAACGAAAACTTGAAGGGATGCGGAAAAAATCTAATAACGAAAAGATGTTAAAACATCTTTTCGTTATTAGATTTTTTCCGAAAAGATGTTAAAACATCTTTTCGTTATGCTGTCATCCATTACAAAGCTGTCAGCATAATTTCCCGATCAGAAAAGAATTGTCTATTGTGTTCTTAGAACTGTTATGTACTGACACTTAATGGCAGCACTATTGCTTTTAGGTATTAATTGATAAGAGTTAGATCACAAAACGCCGTTTGGCATTTTATTGTAAAAAGAAATGACTAACGTAATTTTGTACCATGAAGATAATATGCGGATTTATATTCATCACACTGTAACCTGATTTGATGGCGTGATGATATTTCAAACGCATTTTAAAGCGTTGAGACATGTAGACCATGGAGTTTGCTTCGCATAGAGACTGAGCGCAAAAATATCGTTAACATATTACATTCTAATTAGTGAATTTTCATCTGAAGTCAGCAGAAATCACGACCAAGAGCTCAAATATTTGCTCCCAGCTCACGGGGAAAAAAAAGCTGGTGGTCGACAAATATTTAGTACCAAAATACTTTGACCAGTTGGTATCCATCCGATAGCTGTTCGTCAAAGATTTCCGATCAGGGTTTTATATTATTTTTTTGAGATCAGTTGACAGTCGGTTAGTCTTCTGTGCTTACTGTATATCAGTGTTGGATGAGTTTTCGTGGTTTGTCAGCTTGTTTTTGTTTTGCTGAAAGTCACTGAACACAATAAATGTGTGAAATAATTTCGTCCGCTTGACAAACTACGCTGAGGATGGGAATCAGAGGAGGTCTTTACTGCTTTAAAAGCTCTGGTGCAGTAGTCGTTTTCTTTCTTCCTTTTTTTTTTTTTTCTTCGGCTAAAATTTGTAGGCCAGCAGTGACTTGTTTCCCGTGGAACAACAATTCCATAGGCTAACGCGTATTGTAATATGACGCTGCCACCCTTGTATTCAAAGATTCAGCGACCACCTGGGTACATACCTGCTAAGTGAGATGTTTTAATCAAAACTGAGACCCAGTTTGTCTTTCGAGCTTCCGAGAAAACTAACTGCCGACGACGCCCGTAGGCCTATTCCGGAAACGCCTGCAGAGCAATCATATTTCTAGAGCCCCGTATACGCATTTCAGAGGATGTAGTCACACTGATTTCATTAAGTTTAATCATGTGGATTAATAAAGACTTAAATTTCCAATTCATAGTTATGGATTCATTAGCCCGGTGTTAAAATACGTGAATCGAAGCTGTTAAAATGCAGTATCTTTTCACGTACATGCTAGGTAAGAATATATAGGTACAGTATTAGATCTGGTTCAGACGTAGATTTATTCTAAATGCTTTTTTTTTTTTCTAAACATTTGTCTGCACGTAAGTTTAAGAGATGTGCTAGTTCTTTTTGGATATAAATTGATAAACATGTTTCTCAGCGTTTTTGTATTCCACTTCCATTTTTTCCCGACATTGGAGGCAAAATGGCGAGTGGTGAAGTGTTTTCGTATTTATTTCGAGGGGTATAGCTTTTTTTCCCTAATCACTTTACCATCAGCTTTAGGCGTAATTTAGTCAGACTTCTTTAATGGTATAGAAGTTCCATTTTTACCATATCGTAGACCCCCCCCCCAAAAAAAAAAAACCCACCATCGTTGTGCTGATCCGCACTTACATTTCACGTGTCTAAAAAGTCAGATTAAAAGATATTCTTTTATCAATGAACTGTGTAAAATATGACAGTCAGTATTTTGCCATGTGTTCACCTCTCTATGGGGATTTCACTTTATCTTGAGTCCGAATAACACTGGTCTACAAAAAAAAAAAAAAAACTTTTTTCTGACCCAAAGATATTATTGGCCAATCTTTATGTATTTGTCGCGCTGAATTCAATAATGAAAACCATTTTTCTCTATCATGTAACGTTTTTGTGTGACAGTTACGTAAATATTTTACATTAATAACATGTGCACTAAGGAAATTAATTAAAGTTCAACGTATGTACCTAAAAGGTCTTAGTTGAAGATTTCTTGGAATACTTTGCCTCAGGAAGGTCCCTTTTGAGAGTCCAGCAGTAATCTGCAAACATACTTGGTAGTTCCTGTTCTGATAATTTTCTCTAGATCTGTGTTTGATGCATCTGATGATACCAGGCCAGAAAAAGTACCTCAAAGGCATGATTGCTTTTACCTTATTAGCTGTGCTCGGGTATGATACTGGAATTTATCTTTGAAATTATTCTTAGAGGTACTTTATTTAATGCCGCGTGCCTTGTAACGTACCAGGAGATGTGACGTACCTGCCAGAAGGACGCACACGACATAAAGGCAGATAGGAATCAGAATAAAACGTCCGCGTAGCTCAATTGGTAGAGCAACTTATTCCGGAATGAGGGGACCCGGGCTCGAATCCTGGCGCGGATAAAAATGACGGAGAAATTTACTTCGTTATAGCCTGTAATAATTGGTGGTACTTGTATCCTATTTCTGCATTCAAATCTTCAATCATTTTGTTTCATTTCGTGAAATTTTAAGATTTAGCCAGCATTCTTCTCTCCATATTCACCCATTTACATTTGTCGAAGCCGAAGTTCTTATGAATAGATCTGCTAAATGTTATTATGAGATCTGCTGAACTGTTGCCCTAAAAAAACTCATGAATCAAATTTTCTTTCGAAAACATCAGTAATTTACCCGAAGAGAGTGAAAAATTTTCTGTAGAAAGAAAATGAACAGCCGCTAGATCCGCTTAGTAATGTTTGTTAGTTGGAGAGATTTTAGTGAAACCGCCAGAGTTCAATAGGACCACTACCCCTAAGCAAGACACTATATGTGGCAGCTTGGTCAACTTCTCTCTTAAACCCTTTCGGATGCGGCTGCCTGCTTATGTTGAGTAGTACCGATTAGCGTTTGACACAAATTTGCATTGCTTCCTTAATTGCATATTTTGAACATAAAAAAATGCCCCAGAACTTCTCTTCACGAAGAACATAACCTACGGGAATGTCTGTTTTTAACAACACATCGCCGACCTGATTTTTTGATCCTGCGGATGTCTCGTTCGGAAGGTGGTTACTGTTTTTCTTGTTCTTTCTTTTCGCACACGAACAAAGACCAACGTTGCAAGTAGTCGCCCAGTAATTGAAGATACCTGTCTGTCTGCAGTTTCCTAGATTTCGTTCTCACAAATGCCACGACTTGTTTGACTAGGTTCTCGATCTAATTCGACGGCAAATCGCGTCTGATGCTTTACGAGATAAGCTGCCTCATTGTGGGTTATGAATTATCAGCTGTTATCAGAATAAACACCTCTTTCAACAACAAATATTTTGAAATTATTAATCCGTTTTTTTATATTCTGTTTATTTTTCCTTTTAAACCAAGTTTAATAAAAGCTATTTTGAATGATAACGGCTCAGCGATACGGAAATCTTGTGGGAGAAGAAGAAATGAAAAAGTTGAGACGTCATTTAACCGGAAGTTTTCACTTTTGGCGTCTACCATGTAATTCTCCCTTGTCTTTTGAAACGGCGTTCCTCATTAAACCATTAGCATTGAAGCTTCAGTTTCCTCTGTATCCAATTATTTCTATGACCCGTTCTGACGTTAAAAAGAAATAGCGTTGCTTCATTCTGATCTCAGACTGGTTCAGAAAATAAAATAGCGATGGAGGTCTCCTTTGTGCATAGTATACTTAAAATGTTTTTACTTTTACTAAAAAACAAGTAAGCTCCTTAATGTATAGACGACGTCCATGGGCCATCAAGGCTTCGCTGCTGGAAATAAAAATAATATACGGTGAGACACTGGTAAACGAGGTTTCGATTTACTGTATCCCAGTTTAACATAACTGTATAAATCATCATCATTGTCAACTATTTACAATCGACTACTGAATGAAGGTCTCCCCAAGTTTCTTCCACAATTGTCTGTCTTGAGCCTGTCTCCTCCATGTCACTCCGGCATGCTTTCGAATTTCATCCATCCATCTCCCATGGGGTCTTCTTCTGGGTCTTTTCTGTCCCTCGGAATCCAGTATAAAATTTCAGTTGTCCAGGGTGGTCTGTTCTTCTGGCAACATGTCCAATCCATCGCCATTTCAGTGATTTCACTCTGGCCAAGATGACGTCCACTCATGTCATTTTCCTTATCCACAAGTTCCTATTCTTATCTTTCCTGGTTACACCAAGCAGGCATCTCTCCAGGCTTCTTTGAGTTGTCTGCAGTCTTTGTATGTCTTTTTTAGTTAAGGTCCATGTCTCTGATCCATACGTAAGCACTAGCACGGTGCATTGATTAAAGATTTTTCTTTTAAGACATAATGGCATACTGCTCTTAAACATTGTACTGTTTCTTCCAAAAGCTCTCCATCCAAGTTTCATACACCGATTAATTTCTTCATCAATGTGACTTTCACTTGATATCTGCTGTCAAAGATAAATGTACGTACCGGTTGTCTCAAGCTTTTCTCCATCAATCGATAAAACTTCTTTTCTTGTAAAAGCATTGTACATCACTTTTGCCGTCTGAAAGTTCAGTTTTAATCCCACTTCTTTACTCTTGTCAGCAAGTTCTTGGATCATACTTTTCAACTCTGAAGGGGTAGTTGTAAGAATAATCACGTCATCAGCAAAACGAAGGTGAGTTAAATAATCTCCATTAATCTTTATTCTTTTGTTTCCCCCGTTCAATGATTGAAAGACATTTTGCTATGTGGCATTAAAGAGCTTGGGAGATATGGTGTCATCTTGTCTCACTCCCTTTCCAATTTTTTTGTGCTGTATCCTCAAATATCAGAATCTTTGCACTTGCATTTTCATAGATGTTATTAATAACGCTAATGTATGCATCTTCAATACCGTGGTATTTCAAAGCCATTGTAACTGACGATGGTTTCACGGAATCGAAGGCCTTTTCATAATCAATAAAAGCCATGCATAATGGGAATTGCGATATCCCAGTTTAACACAGCTGTATAAATACAGCAACGTTAATGCATCGAATGCATATTGCTTGGAAAATTACCCGAAAGAGGGTGCCTTGATACTAAGAGTTCATACTTTTTTCTTGCTGAAAGACAGATCAATCGTCGAAAAAGCATTTGGAGAAAGGCGATGATTTTAAAAATTATGAAACACTGCTTCATAGGCACTATCGCAGAAATCAAACTGCTATAAAAATTCTACGTAATTCAATGGTTTTGAATTCTAAAAATGAAGTTTGCTTGCAAACGATCGTTTCGGTGACAGCTACATCTTCCAGAGTTTAAAGGTAAATAAAAGTAAGGAAAATAAAATTAGGAAGAAATGAGAGTATATTGGATGTGGAGAAAAAAACTCCAAGAATATTGAAGACAAGTGTACTTAAAAAGAGTAATAAAAACGTTAAACAAAAAATTGCTGCTCTCTTTAGCTTAGAATTAAGTAACCGCAGAAATAGTCATCTTATGTGAACAATGTCGAATGCCGAATCAGATGAAGAAAAAGTTATGTGAACAATGTCGCATGCCGAGTCAGTCCGCAGAAAAAGTCATCTTGTGTCAACAATGTCGCATGCCGAGTCAGATGAAGCACTTACTTACTTTACTTACTATGTTGGGTAAGACATTTCGTGCTAATATCGTTTTAACATAGTAAGGCAACCATAAAGAATGTAAAAAAATTACGGGGAAAAAAAAAGAAAACCCCGTGCCAAAATATTATGAGATGGCGCAGAATGAAGACAGTATTTCAATTATTTATATACTGTGGAATAAAAATTAAATAAAAATACGCCCGAAGCATATATGTTTTCGTGCATGTGTATGAATATACAAGCATACAGTGGAGTTTCGATAAGTTATGCGATTTTGCTACAGAGCCGGATTATTTTTGTGCTGATAAAAGAAGTGTACACTCTGGTAGTACTCAAATATAAATGAACTCTCAGTATCAACCACAGAAAATGAAGTTAAAGTCTCAAAGATGCCATCAGTCAGTTATCTCCGTCTTTGGCAACTTCTCAATGCTTGATTTCCATAGTACCAGCTCTTGTCCCGACTGTACTTCATAGGTTTCAGCTTACATCTCCCAACTAGCGTTACTGCTGCATACCAGGCGATGTGCATCATATTTATTCATTTTGTCTAATACTTCCTTCACTGTTTACCTAAGTTTTTGCACTGCTTCCTAAGATGTGTATTACCTATAGTCAGGGTTTCCACGGGTAAAGGAAACCCTGGAATTGTCGGGGAATTTGAGAGAGAGAGAGAGAGATATTCATGATGGGTGTGACGTCTATAATAGACATCACACCCACCATGAATATATCTCCCATCGGTACCGCTCCTCATAGGCCAGATATGTGTCTACCTTTTCGTGTTATTCAAGTTTATTTATTTATTTTTTTGATTGGAGGTTTAACGACCACCATGAGCAACTAAATGGGCTATAAGCAGTCGCCCGTCCCTAATTTAGGGTCACTGGTTCCAGGAAAGGGAGAGAGCCAGTGCCGTAAGACAAACACAACATCCATGTCTCACCGGGATTCGAACCTGGACCCCTTTCGGAAGAATGATCAGAGGCCATCGCTTAGACCACTGCGCCACCGGGGCGGCAGTTTGTTATTTACTCGTTCCACTTACATGATGACTCGACCCGCCCGATTGTTACGATACAATCCGCTCAACTGAAACTCGTAATTTTTTTTTCTGCGGTCGAATAATGGACAGACTCCATGCTGAATATTGGGAAGCTTTGTGTAAAAGTTCAGTGCCAAAATTTCCTAGTGACTGGGCTGCACTTGAAAGGGATTGTGCGACATGATCAATTATGTTGTACTACTGAGCACCTAAATTCTAAAACAAACCAAATATCCCTTCCAAATTTAGTATATAATCTTCTGATCTTCCTTTTACTTTGAAATTTTTTTTGATTTTCAGAACCTCCCTACGCATTGAGCTAACATATACCGAAGAGCCACTACATTTTGACCACCCCAGCCTATGAAAATGAGCGCGTCTGGAGACCGAAAAGTGGAGCAGGTGAAGTTCACAGAGCAGTATATATACAACCAGAGGACCGTCTTTCGGTTAGTAGAGTATTCGGAGTCAGAACTGGGAAAGCTGCCGATTAATCGGAGTTTGACAAAGGACAAATTGTGATGGCATCGCGCCTCGGAACTACAATCACGGAAACGGCGCGGCTTGTGGGTTGTTCAGGTGCCGGTGTAGTGAGTACGTATCAAAAGTGGTGCACAGATGGCCAAACGACGAACCGCCGTCCAGCCGTGTGTCGTCCGAGGCTCATTGATGCCAGAGGGGAGCGGAGACTGTCGCACATTGTTCACTGCAACCTCAGGGCCACACTGCGACAAAACACCCGCAACTACAACAGTGGTTATCAAAGCAATGTGTCACAACACACAGTTCATCACAGCCTTCTGCACATGGGCGTGCGTAGCCGAAGATCCAGCCTGGTCGCCATGCTCACTACACGTCATCGCTAACGAAGCATGAAATGGGCCCAAGATCATCGAGATTGGATCGTGGATGATTGGAAGAAAGTGACTTGGTCTGACGAATCAAGATTCCTGGTGCATCACGTAAACGGCCGAGCGCGGATACGTCAATTACCAACGGAGACTATGCCACCTGGATGCACTGCTGGGCGGAAACAGGCCAGCGTGGGCCGTGTTATGTGGACGATGTTTTTCTTGAAACACTTTAGGCCTCATTATCCCAATAGCACAATCCCTAACAGCTGTTTGTTATCTGGACATCGTTGGGGACCAAATTCACCCCTTCATGGCAACTGTGTTTCCTGCTGGTGATGGCCATTACCAACAGTATAATGCGCCATGCTACACTGCCTGAATCGACAAGGAGTGGTTCGAGGAACATGCTGGTGACTTTCTGTCATTGCCCTGGCCTCCAAATTCACCTGACATGAACCCAATCGAACATCTGTGATTCGACTTGGAAAAGCGATTTCGCGCTAAATCACCACCACTCCAAAATGTACAGGAACTGGAGGACCTGCTGTTGACAATATGGTACCAGATACCCCAGGATACCTATCGCAATCACATCGAATCAATGCTTTACCAAGTGGCCGCTGTTTTGCGGGCTAAAAGGGGTCTTACAGCTCATTAGGTAGGTGATTATCTCCCCATTGCATCTCAGACGTGTTCGATAGGGTTGAGGTCTGGTGAGCATGCTGGCTAGTCGGTGCGGTGAATATCTTCAGTCACCAGAAGTGTCCGCAATGCTCTTGTACGATGAGGTGTCACATTGTCATCCATGAAAAGAAAGTCTTTGTCTACAACACCACGGGATAATCAATCATGACGTAGAAGAACTTCGTTGCCATATCGTTCGCCAGTCATAGTCCCATTTTCCAGCACCTGTAGCTCGGTGCGTCCATTAATCATGATATCGCCTCACACCTTGACCCCGGCTCCGCCGTATCTGACACTTTCCAGCCCATTCTTGTGCTGGTACGCAGTGCCACTTTCACGTCAGATCAACTGATGTCTAGAATCAGAGGACAGACTGAAACGACTCTCATCTGTGAAGAGTACATTGACCCATTGATGACGTTTCTGTGGATACGACACCGCTGAAAACGTGAAAGTGGTACTGCGTACAGCGCAAGAATGGGCAGGTAAGTGTCAGATACAGCGAAGTCGGAGTCATAGTGAGCTCTGGATAGAAGAGCATGGATAGAAGGACGCAGACTACAGGCCTTCGGGCGTATAGCTCTATATATCGCTGACGTCTTGACACAGTTCGTCGGGATATCCGCTGTCACTAGCAAGCTGAGCAGCCGTGTGGCGGCAATTACGTTTTGCTGTTACAACGAAAAATCTGTCTTCGTGCGTTGTAGTAGAGCAAAGGTGACCTCCAAGCATGCGTCTGGAACACATTCCATTGCTTTGAAACGCTGCTCAGTGTCTGGATACAACACTGTGCGCGATTCCAAACTCTTTAGCAACATCACTCACTCGGCGGCCTTCATCCAGCTTCCCTATAATATTTTCCGCTGGAAATAATTTAGACGTTGTCTTTGAGAATCATTATAAATTACGCGTTCGTATCTTTATGCCTTCACGTCTAAAATTTCCTTAAAACACATGTCGCCTACGGTGCCCTTTTCTCTTTTATCCGTTTAAGTGATAGCACGATTCGACATTTTGCATGTGCACCGGCTTTCTACTGAACGTTCCAAGTTATGCAAATTGCCACAAGCTGTTGCGTTGATTTTGTAATTGTAACCTTTCGAAATAGTGTTCTTCCTCAAGTTTTGAACACCAGTGTATATACACTGAACAGCAATTGAATTAGAGACAGCTGGCGTAATGCAAATGTGGCGCTGTGGGAGGCCCTGTAAACGGAAACGACATAACTTATGCAGCGATCCGACAACATAAGGAGTAATGCGACAAAATCAGTAAGAGTCGGACGCAGTATGGGTAAGACGAAGGATCTAAGCGCATTTGATCGTGGGCAAATTGTTGCTCCATCTCGGAAGTCGTGCAAGCACTGGGATTTTCACGAGCCAGTGTGTCACGGGTGCACCGTGAGTACATCGAATTTGGTAAAACCATCCCTGCAAGGGCCAACTGTCGTGGACAACAGCGTGTGGATGAGCGGGGTCATCGTCGGCTAGCTCGCATTGTAACAGCAGATAGACTGGCCACAATGCAAGTAATCACTCGGCAATTTAACGCTGGTTCACAAAAACGTGTAAGCAGCCACACCATCCAGAACCATCTCCTCGCTGTGGGGTACAGTAGCCATCGTACCACGAGGGTACCGCTGATGACCGCACATCACAGGGTGCAAAGATTAGCATGGGCACGGGAACATCGCCACTGGACCCTGGACATGTGGGAAAGTTTTGCCTGTACTGATGAGTCGAGATTCACGTTGGTACATGCAGATGGCAGGATACAAGTACGGCGCAAACCACATGAAGTGATGCATCCTCTTGTCAACCGGGCACTTTTCAAGCTGGTGGGGGTGACATTTTCGTCTGGGGACTGTTTACGTGGACTGAAATCGAACCCCCTGGTACGTGTGACATCGTCCCTCACAGGTCAATGTTACCGGGATATCCTCGACGGCCATTTTCTACCGCTTGTGCGTCTTCAACATCCCACTGGGGACCTCATCCTGCAACAAGACAATGCATCGTGCCATCGCTTCCGAGTTGTATCCGAATGGTTGGATGAACACTCCACTCCACCGACGTGACCTCGCTTCCTTGGCCAGCTAGGTCATCTGACCTCAATCCCATCGAGCACATTTGGGATGCCATCGAGAGAGATGTTCGGGGCTCTGACCCCTCCACCAAATCTTCGTGAACTGTGGGAGCTTGTTCAGGGGTCGTGGATCCGTATGGCTTCCCAACGCTTCTGGTGTCTTGTAGAGTCCATGCCGAGACGAATCACCGCCGTCATCAGGGCGAAAGGTGGTGCTACACGTTACTAGACAGGTATCTCTAATTCAATTGCTCTTCAGTATATGATGATGGTTTATGCACTTTCGAATTTCTGTACTGCAGAAGTGTTCCTACAAGGTTACATAAACTTTATTATTTTGTTTATGATTGGATGGATGGATGGATGGATGTCTTCTATTCTCCAAAACTCCCAATCTAGGAAATTCTTTTTTTGCAACCGATAGTTGCAAGTACGATCAAACGTGTTTTCACGAGCCTTTTTCGATATAAAATGCTCTCTCTAGATGGTGTCAGTTTACATTCTTAGGCCAGGAATATCTCAGATCCTAATTGTCGGATCCGAAAAATCATTTTTCCGTGGGCTGACGTAAATGGTAATCTACATAACGCGTATATGATTTCTTTGGGGTCACCTGTTCTTCCGATAGAGGACGTCACGATATATTTGCATTTGGAACTTCATCTCCTCTTCTGAAAGGCTTATTAGAAAAATAGTTTTTACGTCCAATGGACTTCGCCATGTCCACGATTTTCCGGGGTTTTTACAATTCTTCTGATACAAAATTTTCCTCTGAGGTGGTTTATATTTTCACATAAACGATACTTCGTCTTCTACAGTCGTATTAGAAAAGTCCTTTTCGCATTCTTCAACTTTAAAGCAACCGGTATAATTTACACGCATCTTCATTTTACAAAAAAACATTTTTCAGCTACATTCATGTTTGTCCCCGCGCCCCTAAAATGTCCTAATTAAAAAAATATTTTTGAATCCAATTATTGTACCGTGGCCATGAATTTACATTAAACTTTCAGCCTTTCTAATACAGATTTCTTCTGTTAGAGACTTAATTTGTTTTTATTTAGAAATCCACTGATTGTACACTTCGAAAAATTCTTTAAGAACCTTTTACATACAAGGTTTAAGACTCCTGTTATGTCCGAGAAGCTTATAGAATCGTGGACCGTGAACAGTCTTAGGGACGGAAAACATTTTTGCGATGGAAACTTTGTAATCGATTTAACAATAATATTACATTCAGAATAAATTCTAGGAATAATAGCTGATGAGCGGTTACTGTGTTGCCCTTTCATTCTGTGTTCCTCTCTCGAGTGGCGTGTAGATTGCTTTATATGGTTATGGTTTCTTTCTATTATGTATAACCATCCTAAATTTAAAATGGCCGACTTCTTGTCTTGCTTAGAGAAACTTAAAATAAACCATACAAAAAATCGTCGAACCGTTCCATCAGTACTTTTGCTAAGGAAGCCTGCGAGTTGCCTGAGTGTGTTTTTATCGCAGCTGTACTCCCGAACTCTATCATACTGTTTTTTGATTAGAATTATTTTTTTAAATCGCTTTTATTCAACACCCGTACTCATCCGTGCATAACGAGAAACTTACTGCTGGTTGTAAAGCAGTAAAAAAAAAAAATTAAAATCGGCGGACATTCAACAGTCTTATACTCACAGTTACATGTAATACTTTGAAAAAAATTACATAGATGTAATAATGTAATGTGACAAACGCAGCTGCAGAGCAGGACACTGGGATACCATGTCTGTCGCACAGTAATCAAATGGCCTAGGGCACGAGCTGCAGAGCAGAACACGTGCAAGGATATCATGTCTGTCGCCCACTGTTCAAGTGGTCTAGAGCACTGGCTGGAGAGCAGGACACAGGGATATCATGTCTGTCGCCAGTGATCAAGCGGTTTAGGGCACGGGGATATCATGTCTGTCACCAGCGATCAGGTGGTCTAGGGCACGAGCTTCTCACTTCTCGAGATGCTGGGTCGTGGGGTTGAATCACTGAGCAGGACATTGATGTTATTTTCGTCTTTTCTTGATCTGTTCCTCTCCTTTCTCTGGATCTTATGGTCTAAAATTACGGATGGGTTACTGCTAACAGCCTTTTACACGCGTAGAGGCCGTTAAACCCTGCAAAACAGCATTTTTAATTAAGAATTTTTCCCCCGATGGCAATTTTTTTAACTCATTTAGTTTACTTATTTTTAAATAGTTCAAAATCAGTTTTATTTAATTTTAGTCCTCCGGTAAAATTTCAAGAATAGCAGGTGGAAGATTAAATCAAATTTTGCTTGTGAAAGAATAAAAGAGAATTGGGTTTGTTCCGAAATCACGTCAATTCTTCCTTCCCGTCTTGCTCGCTTAGCAATATTACATGGATAACGTGGTTGGTTTTCTATTTAATATTTTTATCTGAAGAACAATGCCTGAATCATGAATTGATCAGAATTAATAATGTAACTGAACGAGCACAGGATTATGAACTAGATTTCACCGAATTATTAAACTGTGATCAGGCAACAATCCATCGTAGTAAACTATTGAATTATGAACGGCAGCCTAGGAAAGTCTTCGGGATTATGATACCAAACTGTTATCCGGAGAATTATTTTATGGTAAGAACTGAGAATGGAAAAATAATCTGAGCGTTACGAACTAGCATTCCGAAAAGGATCTCAGTTGTAGGAACGACATCTGAACAATCTCAGCATTACAACCTGACAACTGGAAACCTTCTGAGCATTACGAACTGACATCAGAAAAACAATATTTTACGAACTGATATATATACGCGTTAGCTGGGTCTAAGAACAAATTGCATGTGAACAAATTATCAGGAAAAACCAAAATGTTGATGCAAAAAAGAAGAGTGATGAGGACAAGTAAAGAAGATGTGACTTCCAAAGTGGAATATATAGAGATATGCAAGACAGTACGAAAAAGTATCACTGAAGACGTAAGGAAATTCAACTGTGAACTAGTAAGGAAAGCAATTGAAAACAACCAAAGCCTAAAAAGATAGCAAAAGGGACATCTCAGTAAGGGGAAAAAACAGATTATGGCACTGAGAAAAGAAGATGGTTCTGTAACAAGAAATAGAGGCGAAATTTTGACAAGAGTGAAAGATTTTTACTCCAAATTATATGAAAGGGATGATACATGTACTCCAGACGACATCATGAAAGGTACTAGTACCAGAGTTCTTCCAGTCCTTCCAGCAGAAGTTGCACATGCAATCAAGAACATGAAGCGGGGAAAAGCTCCTGGAGAAGATGGAATTACTGTAGACATCATACAAGAAGCAAGTGGAGAAATCGAAACAGTACTCGCCCAAATTTTCACTCGATGCCTTAATGAAGGGAAAATTCCTGAGGATTGGAACAACGCTACAATGATCTTGCTACATAAAAAAGGGGACATTGAGGATCTCAGGAACTATAGACCTATCAGCCTCCTATCAGTGGTTTATAAAATCTTCACTAAAGTTCTTTCACACCGCTTGAAGGTAACACTGGACATGGCTCAACCGAGAGAACAAGCTGGATTCAGGAGTGGCTACAGCACAATAGATCATATCCACGTACTGAGAGAACTAATTGAAAGAGCGAGGGAATATGAACTTCCATTGTGCATGGCTTTTATCGATTATGAAAAAGCCTTTGATTCGGTGAAACCATCAGCAGTCGCAATGGCTCTGAAATCCTGCGGTATTGAAGATGCATACATTAATATTATTAATAACATCTATGAAAATGCAAGTGCAAAGATTCGGCTGTTTGAAAATACAACACACATAAAAATTGGAAAAGGAGTGAGACAAGGTGACACCAATCTCCGAAGCTCTTTAATGCCACATTGGAAAATGTCTTTCAATCACTGAACTGGGAAAACAAAGGGATAAAGATTAATGGAGATTATCTAACCCACCTTCGTTTTGCTGATGACATAGTCATTTTTGCAACTACCCCATCAGAGCTACAGAGTATGATCCAGGAACTTGCTGACAAGAGTAAAGAAGTGGGATTAAAAATGAACTTTCAGAAGACAAAAGTGATGTACAATGCTTTTACAAGAAATGAAGATTTATCGATTGATGGAGAAAAGCTGGAGATAACAGACACGTACGTTTATCTTGGACAGCAGATATCAAGTGAGGGTCACATTGGTCAAGAAATTAATCGGCGTACAAAACTTGCCTGGAGAGCTTTTGGAAGAAACAGCATAATTTTCAAGGGCAATATGCCATTATGTCTTAAAAGAAAAGTGTTTGATCAATGCATCCTTCCAGTGCTTACGTATGGTGCAGAGACGTGGACCTTAGCTAAAAGAGACATACAAAGGCTGCAGACAACTCAAAGTAACATGGAGAGGTGCATGCTTGGTGTAACCAGGAGAGATAAGAAGAGGAACACGTGGATCCGAAAAATGACAAGAGTGGAAGACATCATGATCAGAGTTAAATCCCTGAAATAGCAATGGGCTGGACATACTGCCAGAAGAACAGACCATCGATGGACAGCCGAAATTTTAGATTGGATTCCAAGGGACAGGAAAAGACCCAGAAGAAGACCATATGGAAGATGGGTGGATGAAATTCGAAAGTATGCGGGAGTGACATGGAGGAGACTGGCACAAGACAGACCGTTATGGAGGAAACTTGGGGAGACCTTCGTCCAGCAGTGGATTGATAATGGTTGACAATGATGACGATGATGATGATGATATATATACACAGTCGTGCAATTAAAAAAAGTGGCCCAAATTAAAATAGGCTCTCATACCGTAGGTCTTTGTTGATTTTCAATAATTGTGTTATTGATAAGAATGCTTTAAAATCGTGGCCTCCTTACTGCAGTTGAAAACCAGTAATTCTCTGCAGATGTCGGATCGAATTCTTGAAAACTCACACCATTTACGCTAATGTTCATAAAACTGTTGTCTCTGCGGACAGTTGAGAACGTTGTACTGTTTGGGTGTTGTTATTCATAGCGCTAAAACCGCGTTCACAGATAACTGTTGAAACAGGAATGCACTCTACTATAGTCATAAGCTTGCTGAAGATACGGAACCAAGTTGATTGACTGATAGCATGCGTTTGCATAACGCCACAAAGGAAAGATCAGTAGACGTGTGTTTCAAGTCATACTACTCTTCAAGAATTACATCTTCCAAATCAGGCAAGGAATTTTTTAAATGTTTGGTCATTTTCATTACCTCTGTATTTCCCAAAGTCAGCTAATTTTTTTTCCATATGGCCAATTTGCAGTGCGGAATACTTTTAAATGGTCAATAATAGTCGTTTTTGAATTGGAGTTCGCGGAACGGCCTCCATAAATCGGTATTCGATTTCTCCTGTTAAATTTATTTCCCTTCGAACTGACATTAAAGTACAAATAAGCGTGTTTTATGAAAACAATTCAGAAAAAAATAAGTGATGGAACTTTTTCATTAGCCTTCTTAAAGGAAAAACAGTCTCCCGTTGGTAATCGCGGCGACCGCTTATTTGCATCCTTATATTGTTATTTTTTTCTTCGGAAAATAATCTTAGTAATAGAATTACTTTCAATTCCAATACTAAGATTATCAATCCCGACACTCCGATCTGCGATGCGCCTACAAGTTTCAGAAGTTCGAACCTCGCTCCAGAGAAAGGTCTCAGAATCGGAAACTGAGATCTGGATAGCAATCTCTGGAGGATTTTACGAGCTGCAATCAAAGAACAATTCACCGTCAAGAGAACAATTCCAAGTATATGAACTGAAGTCTAGGCAATGTAATCCCAAGTTTTGACGATTTTTTTTTTTTTTTCAGAATGAAACAGGTCCTTGTGCCTTTTTTGTGCATATGGTTTATTTTTTCCGCAAGCTCGAAACGTTTTCGGCTTTTAAGAGATTACTGTTTTTTGAAGGGTAACAGGAAGTATTTGTTTCGTGAAGGTTTTAAGGCCTAGTACATGAAAGGCTTTCATACTTTTGCCGACTTTAACCTAATTGGGCACAGGTGTTTTTGGTGATTAGTGCATTTTGCACAGCTCTAATGTACGTTATTTGGATGCAGTTTGTTGACATTGTAAGTCCAGGCACGTAATCGGATGTCATTAGCCCGAGGAAGATCATCGAAATGTGAAATTTTTCCGTGTTTGAAAAGCCGGAGAACTGTGGCAATTGAGCAGCTCCATGTTTCTTTTGGCCAATATGCACGTGTTTCCCTTGTAGATGTGGAGAAAAAAAAAATTTGAAAAATGCGAATTCTTGCACAACGCTTGAATGCCTCTGGATCACTTTCAGATTTAATATTGCGAGAATATGGATTACGTTTTCTTTCATGATGAAAATCTGCAGGATCGACACGATTTACGAGAATTAATGAGTTCGATATACACGAATGTTAAGACTTCCTTTCCTATCTAATGGACTATGATTTATTAAAAATCAAAGAGGTGAAGAAAACAAACTAGAACCCGTGCGTTCCCGGTGGATGACTTTTGCCACATCATTTGCGAGTTCGTCACTGCGTAACGGGAACGCCAGTGAACTTCATCGTTTCACGAAATTGAAAGCTCGCGTGACAAATGACGCGTTTGTAAATTAGAAGGGTTGTTTTTCGTGTCGTGTTAATGTCACGTATACGTTAAGTGGAAAACGCCGACTCAGAAACATATGCGGAAAGTGTTCCAAGTAAACGAAATTACTCATCAGATGCATACAGGTCTATGACTGGTGATTATTTTTCTTTTTACTGATTAGCTGCTTTTTTCTGTCTGCATCAAAATAGGTGTGAGGGAAACATGAGTGGCAATTCAAGATGCTAGAAGCAGAGCTTTCGTTCCTTAAGGAATATTTATCTCTGCGAAAAAATCAAGAAGTTTGCAGCGTTTTCATTAATATATTATGAACGTCCTACGATCCTCAAATGAAGGATAACCTTTTATATACCTCTAATTATATCGGTGGGATACGTGGAAAATAGTGTATTAACTATATTGGCATTCATAATGTGTTGTCTCTCTTGTAAGTGTCCGTACCAGAGGAAAAAGTACTTTGGGATTCATTGTCAGTTGCATTCTGTGACCACAAAGATCGGACAATAACTTTTTGTACCTCTGTCATATACATGACAAGAGCTATGCAGTATGTTTATTGCCATAACAAAAGGAATATTTTATTTCCTCATGCAAAAAATAAAAAAATGTGCGTATTTAAACAGAGCAAAGCAAAGCAGAAACAAATTGACAAAGGTTTTTTGATTCACGTTCATATAATATGGAAAGCAGTTAGTATGCCTTAATTTTCGATGTGTTTGAACGGCAATAAATTTTTTTAGCGTATGTACAAGGAATAGCGAATTTTGGCTATTTGTCTCGATCTTATGTAAGTCATACCATGATAGGAAACATATGTTTCCTTATAAACTTATAAAGACAATAAAGTGTTTGAAAAACAGTTTTTTTTTGATTGGAGGTTTAACGACCACCGTGAGCAACTCAATGGGCTATAAGCAGTCGCCCGTCCCTAATTTAGGGTCACTGGTTCCAGGGAAGGGAGAGAGCCAGTGCCTTAAGACAAACGCAACATCCATGCCTCACCGGGATTCGAACCCGGACCCCTTTGGGACGAATGATCACAGGCCATCGCTTAGACCACTGAGCCACCGAGGCGGCAAACAGTTTTTGATAACACCACAGCTATTCAATAGTTATTTCAGTGAAAGTGAGTCTGAGACTATGTAATCAAAATATAGTTGAACTTTCAAGTATGGTGCCTTTTCTCGAATGTCCGACACGCATAAAAATGGCGTATTTTAATTCCACCGACACAGAGTTCTTGTATTTCAGAAAAGAATATTGACCATTATATCGCGAAATAAAGCAATATCCTACAGCAAAGGACTACAAGCCAGGTGGGAAGCGATGGGTACTCGTAGGATTCACAAATTTGGAAGGTAGACTAAATGACATAACAGCAGTTTGGAGGTATGCTCATGCAGCTGTAAGATCGGCAGAAATCGCAAATTAAAGAGGCACAACAATAATGTCTGGCATAACTGTTCAGATTTTTAGAGCTATAAGGAAATCTACAGAGGGAGACGCATACGACTAGAAGATAAGAGTGAAGGGACGTAAGGTAGACGAAACCCGTCGGAATCGACTGGCTTGAACTATAGACGAAACCTGTCAGAATCGACGATTAGTTTATTCTTTTCAAAAAAAAAAAATACTCATATGAAACAACAAATGTAAACTTTATTTGATTGACAAATTCATTCAACCACTTCACTTCAGTCAAGTCCCAGGTTGCCGCCCCGGTGGCGCAGTGGTCTAAGCGATGGCCTCTGATCATTCGTCCGAACGGGGTCCGGGCATGGATGTTGTGTTTGTCTTACGGCACTGGCTCTCTCCCTTCCCTGGAACCAGTGACCCTAAATTAGGGACGGGCGACTGCTTATAGCCCATTGAGTTGCTCACGGTGGTCGTTAAACCTCCAATATAAAAAAAAAAAAAAAAGTCCCAGGTTCGTGATTTTTTTCTTTTGACTGAAGTTTTGACCACCGTGAGCAACTCAATGGGCTATAAGCAGTCGCCCGTCCCTAATTTAGGGTCACTGGTTCCAGGGAAGACAAACAAAACATCCATGCCTCACCGGGATTCGAACTCGGACCCTTCACGAACGAAAGTTCATAAGTCAGCGCTTAGACCACTGCGCCACCAGGGCGGCCAGGTTCGTGATGAGCATCACGACTGCACCCTTTTTCGGCTGTAGAAAGTGAGGCGGAAGTCCGCTCGTGTCGATCGTGTGCAAAAATTCAACTGGATAGCGCACTCTTTCACTCTCATCTTCAGTCACAACTGTGTTTGTAAATGTTGTTGGAATGAGATTCGCTTTGCGAATACTCTTCATTCTCTCTTGTCCGAGACATATAGTTGCGACCTATTGATCGCTCATGCCTTCCAGTAAGGTTCTTACGTTTTTGTTTTCTGCGAGAGGGACATTCTGTTAAGTGTAAGTATGCAATAAAGTACTTACTTTAGGACTGATCATAGAACATCATGCACACACCAGGTCTGACACTGAAGTGAGCGCCTGATGTAGATAAGGGCCGCACCCTTCTCCCATATACTTTACATGGAAACTTTGCCGCCCCACAACGCCCGAACCGTTGCCCCAATCTTATTTTTCTCTTTGACTGGCACATCTACATGGTAAGACCTTTATTTTGATACCTCAACCATATCTTTACATTCAGCCGTTCTCCCAAAATAGAACTCACAGTAAAAAAATCTTATAATATTAATATATACGTAGATAAACTAATAATGTTAGAAGATAAGGCAAGGCGTCATACAGCTATGAAGCAAGGCAAGGTAGGCACAAGACGAAGATGAGAGGCGATACTTATGACGCCAGAAATTAACTGTGGAACAACTCGTGATAACAAAACGTAATACGAGGGAGTCATAAAACTTTAAAATAATGGAAGGGAATTGTAATTATAAGTCTTTACAATACAGGAAAGTTACAACGACAGAAGATTACACGAGAGTTGTAAGGCTACGAGATAAAAGAATCGTTTAGCAAGAAATTAAGAGGATAGAACCAAAGGGCTAAAATATGAAAGGAAAGCATCATGTGGCCAGAAAATAACAAAATAAAGTGTCCTAAAGCTAGGAAATAACAGAAGAGAGATATAAGCTCGAAGATAACATGAAAGAAGAGTCATAAATAGCAGCAGCAGAAAGAGTTAAAAGAAGAGGAGTAAAGAGTCGCCCGGAAGGTTAGCCTAGTAGCAGATGACCAACTCTACCAGCATGCCATGAGTAAAAGGAGAAAATACTGTAATCCTGATTCAAACTATGCCTAAGATAAAACAGTTAACTTTGAGTCGATGACAGTTTCTTGTACTCAGTACCATACCTTGAATTGGAAAACAACCCACCTCATGTCAGTTATCTGCCTAAACCACGCCACGAGTTGCTATTAGGTAACTATAGTGTCTAGCGTTTCCAAAGCAAACACTGGATAAGCAGTGATCTCCAATGCCGTTCTGTGGTTTGGCAAGTTGGTCGGCGAACCTGATTTAATGCCGTACGTTCAAACGCAAAGTATATAATAAGGTATGGGGTCTCGAACATTTACCACGAACAAAATTCCTGTAACACGTATTTCATATCTCGGAAGCCACTTATTGTTGGAAATAAATACTTGTACGACTTCAGATGGGCCAGTAATAACAATCCGATTAAAAGACAAAGTTATTATTCTCGCAGAGAAAACTGAAACTGCAGGCAGAAATACGAGAATAAATAAAATGATGAATTCAAAATGGGAAAGCTGTATTATATCACGAATTATGCATTGTGGTACATTAGAAAATAACATTTCTGATATATATTAATTCCTTACTTGTTCGACCTTGTAGTCAATTTTAGGTAAAGATATTGTCAGTATGGCAAAAAAAGTAGCCTACAGTTTAAAGAATAATAATCAAAACTCTCTCTCTTTCTTTCTCCGAAGAGAACTTTTAGCTTATTAACAAGCGATTCACTTTTTCTCTTTCGATGAATACTTATTTTTTTTATGTTCAGTTAATATACACTGAAGAGTAATTGAATTAGAGATGCCTATCTAGTAACGTGTAGCACCACCTTTTCCCCTGATGACAGCGGTGATTCGTCTCGGCATAGGCTCGACAAGACATCGGAAGCGTTGGGAAGCCATACGGATCCACGACCCCTGAACAAGCTCCCACAGTTCACGAAGATTTGATGGAGGGGGGTCAGAGCCTAGAAAATCTCTCTCGATGGCATCCCAGATGTGCTCGATGGGATTGAGGTCAGGTAACCTAGCTGGCCAAGGAAGCGAGGTCACGTCGGTGGAGTGTTCATCCAACCATTCGGATGCAATTCGGGAGCGATGGCAAGGTGCATTGTCTTGTTGCATTATGAAGTCCCCAGTATGGTATGTTGAAGACACACAAACGGGAGCAAATGGTCGTCGAGAATATCCCGGTGACATTGACCTGTGAGGGACGATGTCACACGTACCAGGGGTTCCATTTCAGTCCACGTAAACAGTCCCCAGACGAGATGTCCCCCCCACACACACACACCAGCTTGAACAGTACCCTGCTGGCAAGAAGGATCCATCGCTTCATGTGGTTTGCGCCGTACTCGTATCTTGCCATTCGCATGTACCAACGTGAATCTCGACTAATCAGTCCAGGCAACATTTTTCCACATGTCTAGGGTCCAGTGGCGATGTTCCTGCTCCCATGCTAATCTTTGCACCCTGTGATGTGCGGGCAGCAGCGGTACCCTTGTGGGACGATGGCTTTTGTACCACATAGCGAGGAGATGGTTCTAGATGGTGTGGCTGCTTACACGATTTTGTGCCCCAGCGTTAAATTGCCGAGTGATTTCTTGCACTGTTTCCCGTCTATCCGCTGTTACAATGCGAGCTAGCCGACGATGACCCCGCTCTTCCACACGCTGTTGTCCACGGAAGTTGGCCCTTGCAGGGATGGTTTTACCGGATTCGATGTACTCACGGTGCACCCGTGACACAGTGGCTCGTGAAAATCCCAGCGCCTGCACGACTTCCGAGATGGAGTGACCCATTCGTCGGGTCCCGACAATTTGCCCACGACCAAATGCGCTTAGATCCTTCGTCTTACCCATACTGCGCCCGACTCTTACTGATTTCCGTCGCATCACTCATTATATTGTCGGGTCGCTGCATACGTCATGTCGTTTCCGTTTACAGGGCCGCCCACAGCGCAACATTTGCATAACGCCAGCTGTTTCTGATTCAATTGCTCTTCAGTGTAAATCGCTTCAACTACTACGTTAACTTAAACTGCATGCTAATGTCGTAAGCCGTTATATAAACTTTACCTTTAACACTAAGCTGCTGTTACGTTACCTTCAGTGGCGTATTCATTAGGGTGGCTCCGACCCGGATCCTCCCCTTGAGGCATAACTTCGCCCTTTGTTCTTTGTTATTGGCTGCTTTTTTTTAAATACATATCTTTGTGTTTTTGAAACGAATAATTGGAAAGGCACTTCAGTATGGCAGAGATATTTTTATCGCTTCCCAATATTTTGGGAGACGTTTCGCCCAGGGTTTTTGTGTCTCCAATATTTAGACCAAACCCATAAAGAAATCTTGAGTGCTGCACTAGTTCGCTTGACTGTAGAACACAACAACACGATAGGCTTATCGTAATGTAACTTTCGTTGACCCAGATAGCTTAAAACTTAATTGCTGAAAAGTCCTTAACTAGGCATATAATAAATTTCAATATATGACCAAAAGTCAGCAAGGAGATATACGTCTTGCATTAATATTCCAGTCTTTGAATGGCACTCCAGCCAGAACCGCATGTCATAGAGCACACAAATCAAACTTCACCAAAATACGTGGTTTAATCCACATTCAAGGAAAACTTATTCGCTGAATACTTTAACATAGGCACGTCGCTCGCTCATTAATCATACATCAATATTGACAAAGCATCAAAAATTGACTAACACATGTTATGCACAGAAGCTCTTGTGAATATTATATCGTCAACATGACTTCAATAACATTACGTAAACAATATGTCCTAATGCATTTATTGAAAACAAATTGCCGGAGTTAAGATTGCTTTTCGCTAACTAAAGTAACATTTCCTCTAGAAGACTTATAATCTCATTGCGTTTCGAAGACTCAACACATTCGTTCTTATCTCTGGGTTTCGACTACGTAGTTGTTCTTTTAGCTGTTGTCAGAGTTGCCAAACACAAATTCACCGAGAAAGAAAAAAGTGACGTTCAGATTGAAAACGTTTAAAGAGAATAAACCAAATTTACATAAGAAGACATACTAAGAAAAAAGAAAAGGTTAATTTAGAACATACGTCGCATCCACATGTTCGTATATGTGCACTATGGAAGCATGGGCTCGTACTTTTGTGTATGGACATACCGTACTGCGTATATAAATGCAACACAGGTATCCCCGTTTTACGGAAAGTAATTGGTCCCGAGCAATTGCAGCGTAAAGTTAGTTTATTTTTACCTGCTATAACGAATTAAATTTCTCCGTCATTTTTGGTCCACGCCGGGGATCGAACCCGAGTCCACTTATTCCGGAACAAGTCGCTCTACCAACTGACTTACGCAGAAGTTCATTTTCGCTGCTATCTGCCTGTATGTCGTGTGCGTCCTGCGAGGCAAGCACGCCACACTGCGTAAAGTTGGAACGCGTTCCAAACAGAAAGCAAACTACAGTATATGTCTAATATTTGTAACTAAATGTATTGGTCATTTGTTTAGTTAGTACGGTAATTAAATTAATCAAATGATACAGGTTAGTCTGGATCAACGTTTTTTTTTTTTTTCGCGCCCTGCACGGACTGATGATGATCTACTCCGTTGAAGTGGTCAGTTGAGCTCACGGGGAACTTTTTTACTCTTCGTAAAAAATTTTCTTGTAGCAAGCTGAAGAGTTCTGAATCTGTCTGGTAACTTTGGCCCTTGTCTTCTTGTTAGAATCATTCGCGTTAATGGAAATAATGGTAGTGTCATTGTCCTTAAAAAATTCAGTCATTTGCTTTGTTGAACGGTGTTTAAGTGGTTCAACGACTGACGGTTGAGCATTTTTAAGTCTTGATCAAGTTCGTAAAGATCTTCATTGGTGCGCTCACCTGTCCTGTGTGGGACCGAAGAAACTGGCCGTCAATGACCTTGTGTAGGTCTTCAAACCCAACAGTTATTGCAATGTTAGAGATGCTTCTCTGGATAAGGAATGTCAATGTTTTCATCAAAATCAGCGGTGCTTGGTAGTATCCAGAGAAGGTGAATTTTAAAAAGCACATAAACTTTCAATTCACGAATCATTTCTTTCGAAAAGTTAAATTGCCGTCTTGGTGACGCAGTAGTCTAAGCGTTGGCTTCTGACCATTCGTCCGAGATGGGTCCGGGTTCAAATCCTGGTGAGGCATGAATGTTGCGTCTGTCTCATAGCACTGGCTATCTCCCTTCCCTAGAACCATTGGCCCTAAATTAGGGACGGGCGACTGCTTATAGCCCATCGAGGTGCTCACAATGGTCGTCAGACCACCAAACAAAACAAAGAAAGTGAAATTGAGACACAGCTTATAATCTAAGCTTTTTGCTAGACCTTCAAACAATAGCCACATACTCTTTAAATAATCATTGTGTACCTAGGTTTTCAGAGGGATAAGTACCAGCGGTTTGCTTCCATGATAACTAGATGCATTTCTTCGTAACAGCAATGAGAGATAATCATTGGAGATTCAAAAACCTGGAGCCGGTTTTCCTTGGAACTGAGCCAAATGTTCTGCTTGGCATACGTTTTCACAGCAACTGTGTGATTCGCACTGAACACTAGTTGAGGAAAATGACCGTGCTCCTCCATTGCCAATCCAAGTGGAGCTGTAAAGTTCTCAGCCGCAACTAAATCAGCTGCTGCAGCCTCACCTGTTAGCTTAAATTATGAAATCCATGTCAACCCTTCAAACGTTAAAATCACCCAGTACTTGCGGCAAAGGATTACACTTTCGGATTGAGCTCAGTGGCATTTAAGTTGTTAAAGCTTTGGAATTTTCTTGGATAATAATTTCGCTATAGGAATTGTGAGCACCCATACAGGGAGGCAAGAGGGATCATTTACCATCCCCTGAAAATTGGACCATGCCCTTTCTCGTCTTGGAAGATACTACATAGATTTTTGCTGAAACTCTAATTCTGATTGCTAATTTTTCTGTGGAACTTCTGAATGTGTGTATGTACGCAGTCAAAATGAAAAAAAAAACCGTCGAGAATTCCCAGTAGAAAAAGGGAAAATGTTACAGTAGAAAGTAGTTATGATGGAGAACAGCGTACATGCTTACAGTACAGAAAATTATGAAAGAAATTGAATCCTTTGCAGTATCTGTTCACTGATGGACAAAGATCTCTGGAAATGTTCTCCAGAAATTTGTCTTAAGGATATTGTTTTCCATTCTTAATGACCGATTGAGTCACTTGTGTCACATGTGGACTTCGTAACACATGTGACACAAGTGACCAAAAAGATTAAAAGAACGACAAAGGAATTTCCTTTTTGTCATGCTGCTGAATTTCATTTATCCATTTTTTTTTACGAAGATTTTTAGGTCTTCCGGTTCCCAATTAAATTTGTGTGTTGAGAGTGTGGTAAAAACGATTACATGACAAGAAGGCACAGTGGTAATTTGCATATGGCAGTGGCGTGGCCAAGAGGGGGCGGTGTTACACCCTGCCCCCAAAAATTGGAACCTTTCGATATTTCAGAAACGAAATTTTAAAAGGGAAAGTTTTGTAGTATTTGAAATTGTTTTTTATGTCTCATGGCAAACATTGAACATGTTTTCTCTATGAAGACGAGGAAGCGGCAAGGAGCCAAGGACCAGGATGTCCATTGCAATGAAAAGTCAATAAATGGGTTTACTGAAAGTTTCTGTGGTGACGAGGCAATGCCAAATTTTAGTTCCACGACTTATTTCAGATTACTTTAAAGCACGCTAAAAAGCAACGAGTTTTGATTAAAATACCAAGAATCTCAAACAAAGCCAACACTAACATAAACACAGAAATGTTGACGTAGCGTTGTAACCACCAAAAACTATTGATAAGATTTTAAAAGCAAATAACAAGAAAACTGACGTGGACTATACTATACTTCAGGGGTATATGTGCAATTCCATTAAAATTTCCGGATTCTTCTGTAAAATCATACATCGGAATGACGAGAGGATCTTTATGTGTGCGACATAAAGAGCATATGAGAGACATAAGGGAAGGAAGAGGAACGACTGCTTTAGCAAAGGAGGTTATTTACAACGCAGTAGTTCTCATATGGAATGATAGTAAACTAGAGGCCCCTTTCACTACTTATAAGGGAACTTATGATCAGGGTGACTCTTGAAATCAACACAAGAAACTATGTTAGCACGTTTGAATTGCCGTTCCCGCGAACCTCAATTTTCCGCAGCCTCGGAGTTGTAGTTTAATATGAAATATCACGTTTTTGATACCTTGCATGACGCGTAACGTGAACATTGGACCCATGCAATCGGAGGTGTAACTAGGAAGGGGCAAGTGGGGCTCTTGCCCCGGGCGCAGCTCAAGCGAGGGCGCAGAAATTACTGCTTGACATCTAATTAAAATCGGAATTGAAACTTTTACACCAGTTTCTGGTACAGTTTTTTACTCCAAACTTTGTTGTTTGTCAATTTACAGAGTATTTTTGTATATTTCTCTAGTTTCTATGGCCTCAGAAGCTTGAAATTTGCATTTCTTCCTCAAAATGTTAAGGGGATGGTAGTTGTCCACGTTCAGAAGAAATGAAGACGCGGTTGTATAGTCCATCCAACTAAAGAAGAACCATGGCATTCGTCGACAACAGTTAAGCTTACGGTTTTCCTTTATTTCGATATACTGTACGTACGTTGCAAGATAAGAATGTCGTTCGCATTTTTGAAGATCCTCTGGGGCTATTCGATCACCACTGCGGGTGTGAGCCCCGATTGCCAGCGACATTCTCATTCGGTCAGTTGCATGTGGTACCGAAAGTTCGAACTCGTAAGCGTTTGCGAAAAGTTTTACGAACGGTCATATTTTGATAGTGCCTATCGCATGAAAGGGCCTTAATTTCGTTTTGTCGAGCTCTTTACGTATATAATAATATACACCACTACATTAGTAATAAGATAGAAAGACAAATGGGGGCGCAATATTTTGTGTTTTCCCCGGGCGCAGAAATGCCTTGTTACGCCTCTGTATGCAATGACTAACAATTCACGTGTTTGTAATGCGTTATATGTGTTTATGTTTTAATACGTGTGCTATTGTCTGATATTAAACTCCAAACGGATCATTGTTCTAGTGGAAGTTCGCTTTTATAAAGCGTCCCGTTGGAAGACGAAAGCTTGGCACGGTGAAATATTTTGATATACACCATTCTCACAAATAATATGATCTTGTTGTCTCCTTTAGTTATAAACACAGAAACCCCAGAAGACTATTACAAGATTTCAATTTATGTACCAGTTTTTAGACCTGCTTGTTATAGTGCTTTGTGAAATTGATTTCTCGCCCACAAATCGGTCTTATCAGGATTCCGGTCACTTTTCCCAACAAATCCAAATGTGCCAACATCTTCTCAAGATATCGATAGTTTTAAAACTTTAACTGAATTTTATACACGTGACTTGAATGGATCGCAAAAAAAAAAAAAAAAACTAATCGTAGAATTGAAACTGTGGTGCCCTTGGATCACCCGCACAGAAAAGACCTCAGTTCCAGCTGTCTGCCGAATTGTGTCAGAATTTAGCCATCCAACTCCCCACAAAGAAAATTCTGAAATCGCTTTTAATGATTTACAAAGTAGTTTAGAGAGTGAATCATGTTAATCGAGGTTGAGATTATCGAATACTGCTTTTTTTTTTTAGGAATCGTGGCAAATGCTAAATTGAACAAATTCAATTTTTTGGTTTCCAACTTACATTTACTTTTTTAAAAGACCAAGACGAAGTGTGACATACTTGCGGAGGGAATTTAGAATTTTAACTTTCTTCAAGGCTAGTATTTTTCTTATACCTTTTTCGGTACGAATTGTGGTGTGTAACACCGTTTTCATATCTCTAGGTGATATATCTTCATTGACAATTTTTCTCGCTTATCGAAATTTTGAAAAAAATTAAGAACTTACTGATATTGAAAAAAAAAACTAAGAACACTGAAAAAAAAATGAAGTAGTGAAATATGGAAATGTTTTAAAACTGTAAAACTAAAAAATGTTTAAAGCGATCAAACTGACCTAGTGTTGCTTGGGATATCAAAGAATTTCTAAAGTTTCGATTTCTTTGAAGTAAAATGGCTTTTGGAAACATTGCCGAACTTACGAGTTGGTTCCAGTTTTTCAGTAACAGTTTTGCAATGGCGTCTATAACTTATATGATTGGATCATAACCAAAGTTTAATAGTACTATACAAATTTTGAAGATGACAATCCTATTTTTGGCGTAAATGTGACAAGGATGGAAAGTCAGATAATATCCGAAAATTTGAAAATTTCCATTGTCCTGGAGCGGGACTCGAACCCGCGTCGCACAGAAAGCTCCCGGTATGCTAACCACTACACCACCCAGAACGACCAAGTTTCAAGTTTCCGATCAATTTGAATACAGGTTGCTTCGACTAGCGAATCCTGTGATGGTTATATTCAAATTGATCAGAAACTTGGTCGTTCTTTGTGGTGTAGTGGTCAGCATACCCGGGCGCTTTCTGTGAGACGCGGGTTCGAGTCCCGCTCCAGGACGATGAAAATTTTCAAGTTTTCGGATATTATCTGACTTTCCATCCTTGTCACATTTACGCCAAAAATCGGATTGTCATCTTCAAAATTTGTGTTATATGGCGTAATCCCGTATTTCTTTCATGATTTAATAGTACTCTTCGTTCAGATATTGTTGAAATTAAGAATCTGGTTGGATTTCTTCTGTCCTTTTCCGAAGCTCATGCAGTCTTGCGTAATCGTTGCATCAGTTCAAATGACTTTATAATTCTAGTAGCCAGCTGCTATATTTGTGCATTTGAATTATTTCTAGCTAATCGAAATATTTTCTCTAGTGTCTTTCTGAAAGTGCTAAGTTAGACCGGTTAAAGATTTATCTCACCAATCATCTCATGGAATAGTTAAAAAAAAAAACAAAAAAACTCTGTTGCAGAATGAAAATAGGACGATTGGTACCTTTTCTACAGTTTAGAACTTCAAACACAGGCGTTGTCACGGTTTATTGCGTTTTCGAGAGCGTAGAGTGAGCCAACATCTTTGTAGTTACAGCGTTACCACCATAAAAGAATGGAAAAGGTAAAAAAAATACCATATGCAATTTCGGTTTGACAAGGATGGAACGAATGTCAAGCTTGATATGTCTAGGTTCTGTCATGTTGATTCATGTATGCAAATGCACGCATCAAACCAACTTTGAATAATTTGTATTGTATCTATAACAACTTAAAATAAGCCATAAATTGAACGTATTTACATGAGATTGGAGGTTTCGGCACTGAAAAAAATCGCAATGCAAAATTAACCATTCCAATCTTGTCAGAATGTCCAGTTTACCTCGGGTGAGATCTTAGTCGGTGAGCAAGCAGAGGCGTAGTGTGTTTGCGGAACCACTTGAGGCTTGGGTATTGTTGCGCAAATCCGGAAATATACACCGTTATGTAAGTGTTTTCTTAGCAATGCGCTTCTTCCCATTTAAATATTTACATTTAATAAAAAATGTTGCTTTAAACAGACACGGAGAGTGGATAGGTTTGCCGATTTACCTTTGCTGGTTTGACTCCCTCTCCCTCGGGAAGGGCATTTTTTCTGCTAATAAATATTTTGTGCGTATTCCCATTTTGGCCATTTTTCTCGAGAATGCATTCATTTATGACGCGAATCCAGGAGTCCTCTGTCCTCCTTAAGAAATTTCTGGCTATGTTAACAGGTTTTTGTAAACTGTATAATCTTCTCAATACTTACATGAAAAAAATCTAATGTGCACAGCAGCAACTGTGCCGCAACCTACAACGTAGATCTACGTCAGCTGTCAGTATTTCATGGCACTCTCTCACTAGTTCTACGTCCTTCAGCGAAGGACAGTTGACGTAGCCCTACATTGTAGGTTGCGGCATAGTTGCTACTGTACCCCTTTGATAATTTTTTTTAATCTAAAAAATAAAAAATCCACTTTATTTCGGTTTATCACATACATCCGTTAGCTCTGACCGGAATGCGGGGCTGAGGTCATCGCTGTCATTATTTATTCACTAGTGATCAACCTTAAAACGGCGTGCGGCGAAACAAAGTCACGCGAAATTTAGCTTAAATTTCTAACGCTGCTGTATCAAAAGGTTAAAGGGTGGAGAGTTGAAACTTTTGTTATATTGGGACTCTATAAACAATCTAATGATGTATTATTTATTACTCTACGATTATTAGTTTCGAAGATATAAGCATTCAAAGTGTGACACGTTTTCGGTGCATCCGTGCTCCCGATGTTACCCTGTGCCCAGCGCGGAGAAAGACTGAGTTCTACGTCAAAACGTATATTTCAGTTATTCGTTACGACAACGAATCAAACTGATTAGCTTAAATTTTGGTGGAAATCTCTGCGCTACGAAACAATACCAGTTTTATCTCAAATTTCATGCTTTAATTTAGGCGATACATGATTAGACAGGATCGTCCTATTTTTAATTAATGCGTCATATGTCAAGTAAAGGACTGCACTGTATTATAAACGGTATGTGAATTTCCAAGGCAGCAACTGATTGAAGAGATTGTGTACTTATTGTGATTTCGCTTCCTTTGTGGATGGGACGAGGGGGGGGGGCACGAGAGAAGGGTTTAATTCTGCTGGCTGCTTAAAACTTTCGCTCCGTCACGATCCTATGACTACGAATACGTAAAAAGTTTTCACCTAACGCACTCACCTGAACTGCCATTTTGTTTGACTGCTTTGTTCAACATGACACGTTTTTTTTTTTTTTTTGCTTTATCAACGTTCAAGATTTACGATGTCTGAATTAAGCACTGAATCAGTCACTGAGTTTTGTTTTGGTAAAAATTCTTAAAGGTAACTAGGTGACAACAACGCATATATAACGAGCGGCCGGAAAGGGTGGGGAAAGTTTAAGATTTGGAAGGGAAATTAAAAATAAATCAAAGAAAAAACAAATGTGGTTGAAGTTGGAGCGATTTTACGCGTTTTTTTACGCTTTCCAACCGTAGGTTGAAGAAGCTTATATGCTCCAGCTTTTACCGTCCGTCCAAAAGATAACTGGCGTAAAAATGGTTCGATTTCGATGAAATTTTAGTATGCGGTAGGGGACCAACTGGGGACGAACTCAATTGAAAATGGAACAAATGGGGTCAAAGGTCACGACGTAGGAGCGGGATCCATTCCATTGCACTTATGACGTCATAACTTGCGTAAATATGGTTCGATTTCAATGAAATTTTACTATGAGGTACGGGACCGCGTGGGGACAAACTCTATTCAAAATGGGTGAATTGGGGTCAAAGGTCAGGACATCAAAGCCGGATGCATTCCATTGCCCTTATGCGTCATAACGTGCGTAAAAATGGTTCGATTTCAATGAAATTTCAGTGTATGGTAGGGGACCACCTGCGGACGAACCCTATTGAAAATGGATGAAATGGGGTCAAAGGGCAAGACATAGAATTGCGATCCATTCCATCGCCCTTATCCCATATTATTAAGGTGGACGTCAAGTAATTTTGCTTCCTATACTTCCAATGGAAAAACTTTTGTACACATTTCTTTCACAATTAATGTGTTCCCAAGGATGAAAATTTGAACATTGATTAAAATAACTTCATATTATTATAACTTGGAATACTTAATATTTTCTAAAACACAACCATAATTTTATTAAAAATCAATAACTTTTCCTTTGGTGGTGTTGAAACCAGAAAAAGCATGGCGCGACCTGTACTTTGATGACGTCAGTAGACAAACAAATATTGGATTGCATAATTATGGCTATGTTTTAGAAAATATTAGGTATTCCAAGTTATAAAATGAAGCTATTTTTAATCGATGTTCTAAATTTTCGTCCTTGTGAGCGCATTAATTGTCCAGAAAAAAGATGGCGCGACCTGTATATTCATGACGTCAGTAGACAAACAAATGTTCGATTGCATAATTATGGTTATGTTTTAGAAAATATTAAGTATTATAAGTTATAAAATGAAGATATTTTAATCGATGTTCAAATTTTCATCCTTGGGAACGTATTAAATATGGAAGAAAATATGTACAGAAATTTTTCCATTCGAAGTAGAGGAAGCAAAATTTCTTGACGTTCACCTTAAAGGGGCAATTCTTGTATGTATGTAAATTTTATTTTGAAAACGGCTCTAAGGATTTTGATGAAAGTCGTCAACCTACCGTTTTCTGGTGCTAGAAATCGATTTAGCTTGATCTCGACTTTAGGAAAATTCGTTTAGTGGGTTAAATAACCACCCCGAATTACCACGTTTTTAGTGTGGTGTCATGGCGTTGAGCCATTAGATGTTGGCGCGCGGTCACGCCATGTGTCTCATTACGCTTGTGCGTGGATCCTATGAAAGTTTTATGACGTCACACTCTTGCGAGCAGATGGTCGCGATTCCCATCTGCCTCATTACGTCACGCGTTTTGTGCGTATGTTCGTCCGCAGGATAACTCGCGTAAAAATCGTTCGATTTCGATGAAATTTGAGTGTGTGGTAGGGGAATCCCTGGGAAGGAACCCTATTGAAAGTGAACGAAATGGGAGTCAAAGGTCAGGACATAGGAGTGGGATTCATTCCACTGCTCTTATGCGTCATAACTAATGTAAGAAAGGTTCAATTTCGATTAAATTTTAGTATGGGGTAGGGGACCACCTGGGGACAAACCCTATTGAAAATTTGCGAAATAGGAGTCAAAGGTCAGGACATAGGAGCGAAATCACTTCCATCGCCATTATGCATCATAACTTACGTAAAAATGTTTCGATTTGCATGAAATGTTAGTATGTTGTAGGGACCTGCCTGGGGATGAATCCTATTGAAAATAGGCGAAATGGGGTCAAAGGTTAGGACACAGAAGCGGGATCTATTCCATAGCCCTTATGCATCATAACTTATGTAAGATTGCTTCGATTGCGACAAAACTTTATCATGTTATTTCGGAGGTATACTGAACCAGTTCTGTTTAATATTATCGAAATGGGATCAAATGTCAGGGCACAGGAGTGAGATTTACTCCATAGCCATTTTCCTCATAACTTGAGTAATGACTTGAGTAATGATTTCTAGTATGTGGGAAAGCGTATCATAATCAGTACATTGAATGATTTTACTAACTTGTTTTTTAATGCTAAGTCCATTGCTGTTGCTTTCGGTACCTGCGAATCTGATAAGTTTCGAAAGTGAAACTGAAAAACTAAGACTTGTTACTGTAGGATATTAGCCTCCGCAATGTAATATTGTGAACTGCTACACACGCCGCCCCGGTGGCGCAGTGGTCTAAGCGATGGCCTCTGATCATTCGTCTGAACGGGGTCCGGGTTCGAATCTCGGTGAGGCATGGATGTTGTGTTTGTCTTACGGCACTGGCTCTCTCCTTCCCTGGAACCAGTGACCCTAAATTAGGGACGGGCGACTGCTTATAGCCCATTGAGTTGCTCACGGTGGTCGTTAAACCTCCAATCAAAAAAAAAAAAAAACTGCTACACATCAAGTTTGGTTCAGTCGTAACATCTTTAAACCTTTTCCTTTTAAAGTTTTCTTAAATTTAGTGAAGAGAAGAGTCGCCTCTTTGTCGAAAAGTCGCAACATTAGGTTCTTGAGTTCAGAGCCTGTGATTTCGAGATCCAGTTGAGATGTGAATACTTGTTGTTCTTTGGTTATGTAACGTCCCTGGGGTCAAGTAGCTAAATTACGAGGTTAAGGACACGCAGCCTTCGACTATGATAAGAGCAGTTCAACTACTTCATTACCGAAATGCATGCTTTCGCTACTAAACACGTAAAATAAGTCTGCAGCCATTAACTTAAATATGCTCATAATTTTGCCCCTTCCGAATCACACGTATGGTATTCAGCATGGGATGAAATGTGTATGAAGCATTTTAGTATTATATTTATACAAGTGCCTCACAAATAATTGATGAGTTGATTCACAAATGTGATGTGTACATCCAAATGAAACATTGCAATTCTTAGCTACGAAGAAGAAAACCAAACATAAAAGCTGAACGCGTCAAGTTAGTTTCTCTTACTTAATAAATTTTCTGTTCGTTTACGCTTTTAAAACGGATTTATTATTATTCTTAAATACTTTCCAAAAAATAACAGAAACATTTCCCATAGCATGTCATGTTCATGAGTTCCTTTACATATTCTTGTCTTCTCAACATTCTTTCTTCGAGGTCAAGTATTATTTCTCGGAAGTAAATTTGTGTGATTTGGGTTCCGAAATGAGCTGGCGCTATTGGCTCACCCCTCATTGTCATTTGATTTGTGCTGTTCGCCTGAAGTCGCAGTTGTATACTTTGGATTATTGCTTTCAGCGAAAGTGAAACCAACTTTGCATTTTTTTTTTTTGTGTGTGTGTAGCTTTGAGCCCGTTAGGACTGCTGTTTGTACAAAGATTAATCTACACAAACTAGGTTTCTTTGCGTTTCATGCACATTTGCTTTAATCTCTTTGAATCAGTGAAAGATACTCAGAAACAAACAAAATAAACTGTAAAAGAAAAAGTAAAACTGCGTAGCTTTATTTTCAAAAATCGGCTTAACTTGAAAGGAAGTTTGTACCGCCTTCAAGCATTAGCTATTTAATTACATGTATGGAATAAGTAATTTGACTTAAAAGTCTTACTCACGAAGAAATAATAAATATTCCCTCCTTTTTTTCCTTCTCTTTCCTGAGATAAACAATTAATAAAATTAAGAAAATATTTCAAAATTTCCTCAGATCTTATCTTTGTTTACGCACGAGGTAAATGCGATAAAGGCGGTGAAAGAAAATGTTAAATTATAGGATATCTTAATGATAAATAATGGAATTTTAAACGGAAGTGGAATAACACGGTAATGTTTTCAATTATGTGGCCTGTCGTAATGTAAACGCTCAGACTTTTTTACTACCTACCTCAATTAGTGTATTCATGCTTGGTTTTCATCGTTTCAGAAGAAACACTTGCCATCAGTCTGTTGGAAAATCCCAGTCATTTATGGAAAACTACATATTTATACTTCGTTCAGTTTCATTTCAAAAATTAATAAAATGAAAGTGCACTGAAAATATGTAGAACTCCACAAAATCGGGTTTAATAAGCTAACCGGTTCTACTTCGGCATACAAAGCTTCTAGCGATGGCTTGCGATGGGCACAAAAATTCCGAATGAACAGAAGTGTGCCTTACACGAAATAATAGAGCATGCAGATTAGTTTATTTGCTGTCTACAATCTGGCTGCCCCCGAGAAAAGGGTGACTGACTGTCGCATGCATTCTTTTGGAAGCCAGGATAAGTGACTGGCCCAGTGTTCTCGGTGTGATTATCTGATCCGAAGTCGTGAGGTACGATGTGATGATATTTTGACAGATTACCCCAGAGGAAGGAAATATCTTAAAAGACCAGTGCCCGCGGTAACGAAATTTACCTTCAAGGACGGTACGATATTTTAAAAACCAGTGTCTTTGGAAACTTGATTTCCTGGATTGGTGTCTTAGAAAATGTAGTCAATGTTCAGCTCAGTCTCCTGGGTGATGGAACGATATGGCCCTGTTCCCCCCTACAACGGACTGATGATATAGCCCACTATTCTGGACGGAGTAATAATAGCGGTGTGATGCTCGGAATGTGGTTGTGGCCAAACATCCGTTGCGGCGGAAGATGGTGTAGCCAACTGGGGTCTGGAATGATTCGTCCAACGACGAATGGTCCAATTCCAATTGGTTCAGTGCCGATTCGCCCAAAAACGATAGTTGGTCCAATGGTACGATTGATCTAGTTCCGATTCGTCCAAAGGCAACAGCTGGTCCAATGGTTCGCTTGGTCCTATGAATTTTTGCTCTGAAAGAAAGAAAACGGTCTTGTTTTTGCACCTTTATATGTTGTACTCCTGAGCTCCTATAATAAAGAGGAAGGGAGGTTTCACATGGAAGAAGAACAGCTTTTGTATCTTCGGTTAGGATAATGGTAGTTAAAATACGCAAAAGAAATGGCTTTCTCGTTCGATCTGAAAGGCAGAATTTTTTCCCTTTATCTCTCCCTACCGCCTCCCCCCCCCCCTTTGATGTCGAAAATATTTTGCTTTCCATTTCCTCATAAGCTTTATTCAAAGTTTATCACAATAGAAATACTTCATTGTAATGCAAATAAACCTTTGAATGTCAGTTGCAGTGCAGATACTCGGTCGAGTCACATTATTGTGACCACCAGCTGATATTTAGAGTAGGGGTGGCCAAACTTTGAGGAACCAAGACCTATCTTAAGCTATCATTCCGCCGCCCCGGTGGCGCAGTGGTCTAAGCGATGGCCTCTGATCATTCGTCCAAAAGAGGTCCGGGTTCGAATCCCGGTGAGGCATGGATGTTGTGTTTGTCTTACGGCACTGGTTCTCTCCCTTCCCTGGAACCAGTTACCCTAAATTAGGGACGGGCGACTGCTTATAGCCCATTGAGTTGCTCACGGTGGTCGTTAAACCTCCAATCAAAAAAAAAAAAAAAAAAAGCTATCATTCCCTACTTATATCTACCCTGGTTTTTTGCAGTGATCAGTGATCTTGTAGGCATATTAAATAGTAGTAAACCTATGTCGTGAGTGTTTTTTTATTGTGTGTGATTTTGTAAGTTTGAAACAAATACAGAAAAATATTTAAATCATTTTTCATTTCTGAAACACTATTTTTCAAACAAATAATATAATTTTACTTTTACTTATAGATTCTTTATTTACAGTATTTAATTTTTAGATGTTGATGGATGACACTGCATGTCCTCACAGAGTTTAGAATAATCAGACACATATTCAGTGAGGCACAGTCGAAGTCACACTACTAAATGAGCATCAGTCAGGCAGCTCCTGTATTTCGACTTCATTATTTTAATTTCCGGAAAAGATGTACATCCAAAGAGTAGTCAGCTGCGAAGCAACAGATCTCACGCAGAGATACTTTTCTTCTGACAATAAGAGTCCAAGAATGTGTTATCTAACGCTCTTCTCTTGAGTACTACGTAGGATTGAAGTTTCACAATTTCTGATTCTAAATCTGAAGATCCGAAGAGGAAAGTACAGGAAATGTCTGATGAAACTTCCTCGATATCACATTCGCCAAAAGGGTCGACCGTACGAATAAACAAACGAAAGACCGTACGAGTCGATCGACGGGTTCTGATCCAGAGTAACCGCTGTGTGCAGCGCGGACAGCTGCTAGACGGGCTGGGAGTGACTCATTAAAGTGCTAGAAGGTGTTCACATGTATGTGGAGCCATGATGACTGCAGTGCATCTGACAGCTGCTGGAGGGTGCGTGGTGGAGGATCCATAGAGCAAAAAACACGATCGAGGTGGTCCCACAGATGCTCAATTAAGTTTAAGTCTGGGGAATTAGGGGACTAGGGAAGTATTTTGAAGTCTTCATCGTGCTATTCCAATCACTATCGGACATTTCTAGCTGTGTCATACGTCGCATTGGCGTGCTGGAATATCCCATCCGCCCAAGGGAAGACAATCAGCACGTATGGCTGTACGTGATCTGCAAGGATGGATTCATAACGAATTCGGTCCATAGTGCTTTCCACAGGTACAAGTGGACCCAGGGAACGCTACGAAAACATTCCCCAGACCATAACGCTGCCCCCACCAGCTTGTGTTCTTCCAGCAATGGTTGAAGAGTGTTTGTTCTCCGATATTTCTCGCTTATACGCCAACGTCCATCCGTTCGATGAAGCAGAAAACGTGATTTATCGGAGAAGGCAATCTTTTGCCAATCAGCGGAGGTCCAATTCCGATACTGCAGTGCAAATGTAAGCCTTTTCTGCCGATGCACCTTTGTTAGCATAGGTGCAGTGACCATCCGTCTGCATCGGAGCCCCATACGGAGCAGGGTTCGGTGTACTGTCGTTTTAGACACACTTCCGGTAGCCCCCTGGTTCATTCGGCCAGTGAGTTGCTCCACTGTAGCGTGTCGATCGGCCCTCAAGCACCTTCGAAGCCGACGTTCACCTCTCACATCAATGGCATGTGGTGCTCCGCAGTTTCCACATCGCTTATTCGCAATGTTGCAATTTCTCCAATCACGATACACTTTAAATACAGCAGCACGCAAACAGTTCACAAACTGCGTTGTTTCAGAAATACTGCCACACTTGGACTGAAAGCCGATAATCATCCCTTTTTACAAAGCTGATAAATCGCTTCTTTTACCCATGACAGCAACGAGAGATATGTTTTCAGACTGCCTACAGCACACCTTATATACCCTCCAAGCCAGCTCACGACACGTGCCTTCTTTCAATGGCTACGCGCTTTTGACGTCAAAAGTAGGAGGTGGTCACAATAATGTGACTCGACTGTGTATAAGAAACGAATGAATTGAAGAATGCACGCGGCGGAATAGAAAGAAAAAATCCCGTAACATGTATTCATGTGCTACAAGATATTGCAGTTTACTGTGTCTACAAGGAAATCAGAGTATGTTACGATTAATATGGTTCCTCGAAAGTAATTATGTTTATTTATGTTTCTTTGTAATTTTTATCTCTTGTGTTACCCAGAGCAAAATCATTTTTCGCAGAAAGTATGTTCCATTCACCCCCATCGCCTCCTTTTTTTTTTTTTTTTTTTTTTTTTTTTTTTTGAATAGCAGCAACAGTTCCACTGCAAAATAATCCATGCCGAATGTTTGACTTTTTGACTTTTCCATTATTTGCAGTAAACAGGTTCTGATATTTTTTAATATACTGGAAGAATCCTATTTTGTATCAGATACAATTAAATACGACGAACAATTTGCATATATTTTCCACTGTAACGAAAGTTATATCTTCAGGACGAAAATTTTGAGAAATATCATAAACCCTTTTACCGAAAATTTTGTCATGCCAATAAATGTTTAATTTTTACATTATCGCTCTTCTTTTGGTCCATTATATTTGAAAATTCACTTCTATCATTCCTGCTCATGTGCACGTTTACGTTGTCTTGAAAGATCTGTTCATTCGATAGAACAAACATTTTCAAAGTGGGCTAGTGATATAAAAATCAATGAACAGCAGCAAAGAATTATTTAAAGTATGTAAATTTGTATTTAGCTTTCATTCTACGTCCTCCCCCTTTTCCCATTATGATTTCACAATATTATTAGAAAACATGGCAACCTAGCGGTGGAATGTCTTCGAAGTACAGTTATTTAACCCCTGTTTTCAACACCACTCTGTATTTATATTTGTCATTTGATGCACCATACCTACAGAAAGAATTACTGAGAAAAACAAATTAAAAACAATTATAAAACAATAGATGAGATTAGCGACTATTAGTGAGAATGAGCAAAGCTCCTAATACCATTGAAAACACTTGCCTTATTAAAAAATATGGAACCTAGGAAACACTAAGCGTACATCAAGTGGAAAGATTCTTACTATTATTATATAATTTCGCATTTAGTAGAAGTCTTTTGAAAATAACTTTTAAATATTTTACTAATATATTTTTCAAACATTGATAATTTGAACGGTCTAATCGTCAAAATAATTACAAGGTTTTCAAACGTTGAATATTTACGAATTTATATACAGTAAATGTAAAATCTGATTAAAATATGAATTCTGAAAATTTAAATCATTTTTGAAAATAATATAAAGAGGTTAAGAAATATATTATTAATTCCTTAAAAATACAAAACTGGCAGTTAGTCGCGGCACCTTTGGACGAATCGCTCGGGATTGGACCGAGTGCCTTCAGCAGCAAAATGATAATAGGAATAATGCCCTAGGCAGCGAAATGATTGTGCGACGTTAATACCTTTGGTTTCCTCTCATGCACCAGTATCCTTGGCCGCGCGAGCACTTGTGGAAGTTTTTAGATATCCACAACCCTGTATACAAGTAGAAGAGAGAAAGCACAAAGTAAAATAACGAGAGTTAAGTCATTAGGAAAAATAGAATTCATTTTTTCATATTTTTAGAAAGTGGGAAAGGAATTCTCGAAAGAGTAAATGAAGTAAATCTGTTTATATGGAATGTAGGCGTAATTAGTAAGATTTTGCAGAAAACGTTTTTTACAAAAAAAGATGTTTTACTCATATGGTGCCGGTAAGATAGTTTGACATGTGTTCATTGACTTATCATAAAGATTCCTCCCGGCTAGGCAGGCCTTCATATTCAAATTACTCATTTGCTTAAAAGATACGGACATATTCCTAGCATTGAAAGGCTCGAAATTGAAGTATCAAGATCTCGAACAGTTTCACAGTTCAGAAAATCATTCTTCGTAGGATTGAAACTCCGTAGTACGGCGATGAAAATCTGATACGAACAAGTTTATTACTATACTAAACCCTTGGGCAAATGGCGTGATGTCCTTAGACAATTCTCTATGAAGATTTCACTCTTAGTAGCCCGTCGTAAGACTTTTGTTTCTTCTGATTTGATCATGTACTGGTTTGAATATTTGATGAACCTATTGTTTCACACACACCTCATTTGAAATTTAAACTGCTTATTTTATAGGTACCGCTGCATCGTTCCTGGGCGATTGCCGAGAGGTGCTCCTTCCAGAGAAGTCGGCAGAGTGATTTTGGACAAAATACCGGGATCCAAGGACCAGTACCAATTGGGCAGCTCCAAGGTGAGTATTTTGCCCCGCCCTCTGTATACTGTATGTTGTTGTATTTTAGTTTTCAAAAGAATTCACCTTTCGCTAAGTCCCAAGTTCGTGAACTTTGCCAGTTTATGATGTTTTTATTCAGGATTGGTGACAGTTCCACGCATTCTCTAAAGAGGAAGGTAATTCTAGTATTAATATATTGTATATTCGTGCAGACGTGATTTCGAAGATAATAGGGCAGCCAATACCCACAGCACGATGTGTCAAGCCCAGATGGGAAGAAACACACTCCATTTGGGAGTATGTTCGTTCTCCCTGTATAAATACAATTTTTCAAATTATGAGACATTTCGAGTCAACACTGATTTAATCGTCAGATAAATAAACGACTACATAGAGAGAATCTTTTAAAATACTGTATTTTAAAAATAAACGACTACGTAGAATCTTTTAAAATATTTAAAAAAATTCTCTATGTAGTCGTTTGTTTGTCTGATGAGAAATTCAGTGTGGACTCGAAAGGTCTCATAATTTTAAAAATCGTATTTATACAGGCAGAACTAGCATATTCCCAAATGGAGTGTGTGTTTCTTCCCATCTGGACTTGATACATCGTTCTGTGGCTATTGGCTGTCCTATCATCTTCGAATTCGAAAGAGGAAGACAGTTGTAGTCATTTTCTTGATTGTTTTTTTTTCCCACTCTGATTTGCCTTTTCCTAGGCAAGAATGCTCTGTTTTTTCCCAATGGAATTCCAAAAAAGTCATGAAATCCCCCCCCCCCTTTTTTTTTTTTTTTGTTTGAGGTTTAACGACCAACGTGAGCAACTCAGTGGGCTTATAAGTAGCCGCCCGTCCTTAATTTAGTTTCACCGGCTTTAGGGAAGGAAATTGTCTTTGGGAAAGTTTCTTTTTGTCTGGCCAGTGCCTAAGACAAACACAACATCCATGCCTCACCGGGATTCGAACACGGTCCCATCTCGGACGAATGGTCAGAAGCCAGCGGTTGGACCACTGCACTCCCTCCCCCGTATTATTTTCCTTGTGAATGCTGTAATGTGACTTCAGTTTAAATAGAAATATCCGAAACCAGATAAGCATTCGTTAGTTTGTTTTGTTTATGTGTGCGCTGTGGTAGTTTGTCCCTCGCGGCTTGGAGGAAATCAGTGTAATTTCGATTTTTTGTTTAGTAATGCTATGTGTTGGCAGATGGTGCTGAGCCCTTGTATCACGAGAAACGTTTGGCAAAAGCTGACGTCACAAATGCATGTGCGCGCATATTGTTGCCTGGGTTACAGTGTTTGTATTTTAGCACGTTTTTAGGTTGGTATTCCTAATCTGGTGTGTGTGTGTGTGTGTGTGTGTGTGTGTGTGTGTGTGTGTGTGTGTGTGTGTGTTTTGGACCGCCCTTGGCCTTCAAAACAAACTTGATTCGATGTGGCATGGATTCTACGAGGTACAGTAGATTCAGTCAAGCAGATGTGATAGCGTCCGTTTGTTGCTGGAGGAGGATTTCTGTTACGAATGCTTTTCTGAATCTCATCCCACAGTTCAACTGGGTTATATCTGGGGACTGCGATTCCATTTTAGTGCTATGAAATCACTGTCGTGCTGTTGAACTACTGTGTGACGATCCGGGCCTTGTGATATAGAGCATTATCCTTCTGGGAGCAGGAAACACGATGCACATATACAGGTGTTCCTGAGATCCGAAATGATGTTAAAGCACCTTGTGGCATCCAAAAGCTGTTTCAGAGGTATTAAGGAATCCCAGGCTCACGCCATGAAAACATAACCAGACCATTACGTCGCCTCCACCAGCTTGTGCAGGCAGCTGAGATTCATCGATTCGTGCTTTTCTCATCATATTTTGGCACGTTTATGGACGTGTATTAAATGAAAATGTGATTCATCGAACCAAGCGACCTTTTTCCAATCCTGAAGGATCCAGTTTTGGTGTTTCCGTGCCCATTGGAGATGAATTGGGTCGGTTTTTGGTAGAGACTAGTGGTACAAAAAGGGGACGTCTGCTGTTACAGCCCATTCGCGTCAATTTGTGGTAGGTGGTGCATGTTGAAATCCTTCTGTTTATACATTGTTCTACTGAGCGGTTGCTTGATGCAATTGAATTAGTCTGTTATCTCGTTCAAACTTCTTCTGCCGCCATTGCTCTGGAACATCGACCAGTCGTTTCAACCCACAGGGAAACCGCTGACTGGTTGTTTTGTTGTTTGTACACCACTCATTGGACATCCTCGATACAGTTGTTCTTGTACAGCCAAGAAGGTTTGACGTTTCTTATATGCTTGTACCTGGAGCTCACTATCATACCTGTTCAAAGTCTTTAAAATCACGAGACTTTCCCAAATTTCCGCTATTCACATTTCGTACGCGTATGAATCCTTTGCAGTGAGCTGTTTGTAAAGCCATCTCAACGATATAGTTGCGTACATTTAAATGTGGATGGCTGAGCATGACTCGTGTCCGATTGCTACTGAGCGTTCCTAATTATTTGCTACTTCGGTGCGTGTGTGTGAATGTACGCGCACGCGCAGGTGTTTATCAAAGAAATTGAAACACTATTTGTGGAGAACTTTTTATTAATAAGCTTGTAAGCCAACCTGGTACTTTTAAAACAGAAGCAATTAGACTTTGAATAGACTTATACAAGTCATGCACATACTATAATGAAATTAGAGACTCTCTCTTCCTGTAAAACATGTTTCATCTGTACCAGTGATGTTGGTGGTAGAAAGTTTGATCTGACCTTCCGATCCAGGTATTTCCACAAATGTTCGACAATATTGAGGTCTAGAGACAGAAATGGCCAAGGTAGCTGCTGTATCTCATGTTTGTACTCGGCAAACCAGAACTGGGCACGTTTCGCGCAATGAACGGGTACATCATCTGCTTGAAACCAGGAACGATCATTAGCGAACAATGTCTGCATTCTTGAGTGCATGCAGGTGGTACCCAAGAATTGATTCGTACGTTACAGGTGTGACACGACCTTGTAGAATGGTCAATGAACCTGATGCACGCCAGCATATGGCACCCCACAGCATCATTGATACACCTCCATGTTTTACGGTCTGTCAGACCAAACAATTAGGGTGTAAAGCTTCTGCAGCATTTTGCCTGACCTACACTGGAGCAGTGGTGGTAAATAATGTGAAGCACAATTCATCAGACGAGGTGACACCTTACCAGTTTTTAGTATGAATTTTTATGTGCTTCGCACGACTTTACAAGTTTTGTTGCTTTGGTATTGGTAATCAACGATTTGTGTATTGCAGCACGGCCATAAATACTCGCACGATGGGGTTCCTGACGAACTGTTATGTCGGAAACGGGATAATTCCGGCTGGTGCTGCTATTTTCGGTGCCGTGATCTTGTGCTTCTTTTGTACAAACCGTGCCAACGTTCGTCTATACCTATCTGACATCTTCGTAAAGCGTCCACAATTTGCACGTCGGGTGGCAACGCCGTGTCCTTTTTGATAGGTAGTCATAATATTCGATACAGTTCCTCCTGTTATACCTACTATTTCTGCCGCAATAGTTAATGAATCTCCTACAAGACGCTCATCAATGATCACGCCTATCTTGAGGTAACTCATCTGATATTGTGGACAGTTACTCCACAATAGCTGTTTCACTGGCGACTGTGGCACTGCAACGCCATAACCCAAATCGTACGGCACCCCTTTATATACCTCACGTCGGACATGATGACGTCCCTGTGATTTGAATATGGTGCATTGTTTGTACTCCAGTCGCCGTCTATGTTTCCATTATTTTGATAAACCCTTGTATATAGCACAATAATTAATTCCTACTCATTCAGGTGGTTTCAGGCCATTCATTGCCTCAAGTAGAGCAAAATCTCTCTCACAATATGTTGATAATGGCGATGTGGAAAACAAAAATGTACGTATATGTATGTGTTCATACTTGCAGCCGTATTACGTGATGTAAAGTCCCACTCTGTTTTTTAGGGGATTTTTGCATGTTAAGCCATTGTGGCAATTTATTAAAGCTATGATGAAACTCCTATGTGTTCTCAGAAAACAAAAATCGCCGCCCCGGTGGCGCAGTGGTCTAAGGCAATGGCCTCTGATCATTCGTCCGAAAGGGGTCCGGGTTCGAATCCCGGTGAGGCATAGATGTTGTGTTTGTCTTACGGCACTGGCTCTCTCCCTTCTCTGGAACCAGTGACCCTAAATTAGGGACGGGCGACTGCTTATAGCCCATTGAGTTGCTCACGGTGGTCGTTAAACCTAAAAAAAAAAAAAAAAAAAATCTCTGTCTCTCCCGCGGTTCCTTCTCAGGTAACACAGGAGTCGAAAAGGTTTACCTATTTGCCGTTAGTGACTGGGGTGTAGTTTCTGTCTCAAAGCAAAAATTCGGCAGGAGGCGCTTTTGGGTGCCTCGGTCTTACATTTTTCTTTGATCTCCTTACAATGCAAAAGTCCAAAATTTCTAGAAAAGAGGTATGTGCGGAATTTTTCAAAGGCCGGTGTGTTTTGCAGGAAGCCTTAAACTTTTACAACGTTATGAAGCAAAGTCCTTTTGGTGGTGGTTAGCAAGAATTTGTATTAAATCTGGGGATTAACTTCTGCCAGAGACGTTGAAAAACTCAAAGTCTGAGTTAAGTGACTGAAACCAACAGTCTTGCTTTGAAATGGGTGAAATCCCAAATACCAGGGAACTCCTCTTATCGGCAAATTCTTTCTCCGAGGAAAGAGCTCTATGTGCATATCCTGCCCTGCTATTGGTCCCATGTTTGTAGATGACGCTGTTACACTTCGAAAGGCCCAGATCCTGCTGTTTTAATAGAATTTTTTTGCAAGACCTTCAAGTGGTAGACATCAAGTAATACTGCTGTATGTATGAACAAATACACTTTTCTTCTCTACACCACCGTTGTCAATATACAGTGAGAAAATTTATTTTGTTGCAGCTGTGGCTATATTAAGTGGGTATTGACCCCTTTTCTGGACCAGCATTCTCCATTATTAGGGAAGAGCTGCCCGTCGCTCTTGATATCTCCACGGCCCTCTATCCCAGTGTGTTTTGGTCAGTGCGCACTTTTTGCCCGGCCAGAAGAAAAAAAAATTCAGACAACTTGCTAATGATAGATTTTGGATATACACAAACAGCTGCACGTAGCGAAGCGCCGGCTAAAAATGCGCCCCGATCAAAACACAATGGAACCGTAGTGATATGAGAAGCGACGGGCAGGTCTTCCCTAAGAGTGAAGAATGTTGGTCCGGAAAAGGAGTCGATACCCACTTAATATGGCCAAGACTGTAGCAAAATTGGCTTTGAGTAGCGCATTTTACTCCATATCCCACCGCCAAATGTTACCCTGCACCTGAAACTGCCAGTGTCTGTACCATCACTAAAATATCAATCAATTGACGACATCCCTGTGGCCTGCAGTATCACTATTGTGGACGACAGTAGCAACTTGCTGCAGTTTATACGTGGTGACTTCGTTAAATACAAAGGCACTGGGAACCAAACTCTGGCAAAGACTTTTCATTTCCTTCTGAACCAACCACTCAAACAGAACAGAGACTTTCTCAACAACAAACACACCCACAAAGATATATATGATATGAGAGAGAGAAAAAAAACCCCGGCATATTTTAAACTTTATTCGTTATTGTCAGCCGGAGAATAGCAACATACACTTTATTGTAGAAAAATGGGATGACTGTTGCATAAGGAGGAAAAAATTATTTCTCTTTCACTGTCAATAAACATTACGCTTTCTTTTTCGTGTTTTAAATTAAGTACACAAAATACGGACAAATTAACGAAAGAAGGCTCATGCATACACAAAATACGGAGATTTTAACAAAAGAGGATCTATAACTCCCATCTTTTGATAAAATCGCAATTACCGTTAAACAAGTAGCATGTGCAGAAAAAAAATTCGAATTAGCATTACTCAGAAAATTTAATTAGCACTTTAGGAGTGCATGAATATACTGGGTGATCCAAAGTCTGGCGAAACTTTAAAAATCAATAATTCACTGATTTTTGAGATCAGCGCAATGTGATTTGCCCAGTAATGCACAGAATCACATGGGATTTTTTGAAATTAAATCATTTATTGGACATCTCAGTTTTATTCGTGGTCACCAGATGGCACATTACCGAAACTGATATCGGAGAAGCGACAAGTATAAAAGTAGCGGGGCCACGGGTGGCCTAGTGGTCAGCGTTCGTGACTGCCATGGATATAACCTCAGGTTCGATCCTGGGCGGGTATGAACGTTCGAACCACTAAATACCCGCCGTGTGTCGAATGGGCAGGTTAAGCCGTCGGACCCTGGGGTACTGGCCCCCGGTAATAAATAAGGGCGTCTTCCTCCCTTTCTACCTCACTTCCGTGTCACTTTCCTATCGGGCACTCTAACGCAAATCTCCTAGCTTCCTATTTCTAAGGGTTGTTTAAAACCTGGGGTCAGACATTCTCTTCCTAAAATGCTCTACATATGATCTGAAAATAAAAGTAGCAAGAAACTAGAAATTAATAACAAAAAGGCAAATTGTTATTTCATTAAATTTAAAACAACTTGTTGAACGCTCTAACAGATCCGAATAAACCATCTATTCTTAACGTATGCGAATTAAAGAAAAATAATTTTTGATTGGTCCTTAAATCAAACATAATTTCCACAGTGAAAAGTAACCTCCAAAGCTAAATAAAATGTCATTTACATGACAGCATCAGTTAAAACTGGAACAAAATGTAACACATAAGGTACTCAAGAAAATAAATGAAAGACGCAAAGCTCAACGTTCAATCCTATACAATAAACGACAGTAAATAATGCAAATATTACTAAACTCCCCATTCCTAAAGCATTTATATTCATCAAAATGAAAATAAAAATAAGACAATCTTTTAAAAAGAGTAAGTCGCATCAAACAAAATAATTTTATGATACCCGATTAATCAATAACCTTAAGTTATCAAGGCAAATAAATAAATCGCATGCCAGACCCTGAGCAAAACAAATAATAAAAAAATACCACTCCTGACAAACGAAACAAGTAAACTCAGTAAAAACACCAAACTAAAAATAGTCAAATATAAGCAAATTAATTTGGAGTCTGAAACTTAGCTTTTCATCGACTTAGGATTCAGCCAAAGGCAATGCATACTTTCCACTTCTAATTTTTCATTACTATTCTTTAGAGCTTTCCTATCTGAACAACTGTTCATTCCTAATTTCCAGACGGTTTGACCTACAGCGCACGTCTGTCAAGATCGGTTGAACCTACGGCGCACGTCTGCCAAGATCGGTTGAACCTACGGCGCACGTCTGCCAAGATCGGTTGAACCTACGGCGCACGTCTGCCAAGATCGGTTGAACCTACGGCGCACGTCTGCCAAGATCGGTTGAACCTACGGCGCACGTCTGCCAAGATCGGTTGAACCTACGGCGCACGTCTGCCAAGATCGGTTGAACCTACGGCGCACGTCTGCCAAGATCGGTTGGACCTACTGCGCACGTCTGTCAAGATCGGTTGGACCTACGGCGCACGTCTGTCAAGATCGGTTGGACCTACGGCGCACGTCTTTCAAGATCGGTTGGACCTACGGCGCACGTCTTTCAAGATCGGTTGGACCTACGGCGCACGTCTGTCAAGATCGGTTGAACCTACGGCGCACGTCTGTCAAGATCGGTTGAATTGGATACGGGCAACTAAATCTTTTGAGCAGCCAGTGCTTTCAAAGTTACTGAGGCTTCGCATCAGAATTTTGGATCTTCGATTCTGTTGTGTGAAGGGGACCTAAGTGTTCATCAAGTTCCCTTTCCTAGGAACCTCAAAGGAGATTTCGTGATAGATCTTCATATTCATCGGATGAGGAATTTGATCGAGGAACGATTCGCAGGCCATAAAGAAATTGCTTGGCTTTTCTTCAAGAAGACATTAATCTCCTCTTCAGTCTACACCTTCTGTGCCTGACAGGGTGGGCGGTTCTCGGTTAAAAAATACATAAACAAATCCTCTCTCTATTGGACCCCCCCTCCCCCGTTAAAAGTTGGTTAGGCCGGCGTTTTTTGAGTTCTAAAAGGTCCCTCCCACTTTAATTATTTGAGACTTCCTGGACTACCCCTGATTTTTCCTTTTTTCACGGGCATACGTACAGCTAAATGCTAGCAAGTTCTTCAGCTGCTAACTTAAAATTTACCCCTTTATGGGGAGAGAAGGCACTTTAGCGTGTGTGTGTGTGTGTGTGTGTGTGTGTGTGTGTGTGTTTGGTTTAAGTCTTTTACTTCTTTTTAATCATTTAAATTTTTAAAGTCCAGTTAACGCAATGTTATGTAACTGTAACATGTCATATTGTCATTACCAGATAAAGCTCTGTTGTTGAAACTGTTTTATCGTTACTCGGAATCCGCAAGTGCAGCTTTGCGATGTTTTCGTTCACTCAGAGTTGTTCGAAGTGGGAAGGAACCGATGTCTTGTTCGGTACTGCAGCGGATGATTAACAGACTTGAGACCAGCATTTTGGTTGTAAGTTCACTACGTGGAAGACCAGCAACGCTTGTTTCAGCTGCGGCTACAATTTCACAGGAAATAGAAAAAAAAATTAAATGTCATTCTCACAATGGGGAATCAAGAACAGTAAACACACAGGAGATCGGAGCAGTAACCTGCCGCATTTGGGCAACGGAAAATACCCGGGTTGTTACAGAAACTGCTCTCCATCAGCCAAAAGTCAGTGTGGTGTTGGTTCACGTTGTCCTTCATTATTGGCCCTTTTTTTCTTCGAGAAACTCCCTGATACTGATCTCTAAACCATCCCTACCGCAGGTGCGCGTTACCCCGAACTTTTAAGAAACAGCATTATACCGAGCTTGGGAGAGAGGCATGCACTGAATGCTGTAATATTCATGCAAAATGGAGCGCCGCCGCACGTCGCGTGTCAAGCAACTCCTGAAGTCGCCGCTTGGACAAAATCGTGTGATGAGCTGTCATTTTCAACACAGTGGCCACCCAGGTCTCCAGATCGTACACTATGTGATTTTTGGGTATGGCGCTACTTAAAGGCACAGGCGTACAGAGATCCCACTATATTCGCCATGTTGAAATATTCTATCAGACATCATATGCTGCCATACCAACGCATATGCTGTTTAATGCTGTCCACGGTGTCTTCTCTCTTCTGCAGACAGTGCTCGTGTATTACGGGCACCGTATTGATCATTTATTACCGTAAGTAACTTTGTGTGGACGTTACGTGAATTTACCTTTTATAACCCACAATAAATTTTTCAGCCGAAGCGACATCTGGCGAGAATGAATAAAACTAAAATGCCCAATAAATGTTTTAATTTCACAAAACATTCCATGTCTTTCTGTGCATTTCTGTGCAAAAACCATTGCACTACTGCCAAAACTCAGCGAATTATTGATTTTTAAAGTTTTGCTCGACTTTTGGATCACCTAGTATATTCGTGTACTCCTAAAGTGCTAAATTTTCTGGATCATACATTTGACTTTTTTTCTGCACATGATACTGCTTTTAATGGTAACTGAGATTTTAGCAAAAGAGGAAGGGTTGAGGGGGATGGAGGAATCCTTCATTTTGTCCTGGTTTTATTTTGTTGTTGTTCCTTTCTCCATCCTTTAAGAGGGAGGATAATTTGTTATTGTTTGAGAATTCTTTTTCGTTTTTCTCTACTTAGGGAAGCGGGTAAATAAGTCATAAAATATTTTTCTTTTTCGTAAGTGGCAAATAAGTTTTATCTCATCATAACAGTGAGCACTTTTCTTCACCCTCTATCTGGTGGTGTATTTTAATCCTCAAAGGAAATTAATTACTACGTACGCTCAGCGAGTTTGAGTATTTGTAATTTCGTCTCTGAAGCAATCGCTGCCTTTTAAGCAGACTAATTCATGTTCTAATGAATCCAGACAATTTCTAGGAAAACACACTTTCCAATAATTTTTTTTTTCATGTGGTCCGAATGGTGCCACTGTCTGAAGGTTATTGTAAACGTGGGTCGGATCTGTCCAAAATCTGTATCCGAATTTGTAGGAAATACCGTTTGAAATCTAACTGTTTTAGTAACAAAATAAAATGATTTCCGTCATACTAATCCTCAACACATATTTCCCTTACCTCTGTGGAACAGCATTTCAGTTACGTATAGGATTTTTCTTCTAGTTTTACTAGAAAAGTTTTTTATGCTATTTGCTTTTATATCCAGTGGAGTGCAGTAATGTTTGCTTTTTTTTTCTTACGTTCACTGCGGTGCCTAGCTGAGTATTTCGAGGCACCAAAGCAAACGGCTGAACGCAAAGCTGAAATTTCTATGCTGCTTCACAATTCGACCGACAGCAGGAAACTAATCGTGACTGAGAGACGGAAGAGCAAATCTGACACTTTTTTTCTTTTTAAATTTCGAAAAAAAAAAAAAAAAAATATATATATATATATATCCAGTTTGCATCCTGTGTCGTTTATTAGGCGGTTCATTGCGCAGATTCTTTTGTGTTTTGTGTGAATGCGGTTATTTATGCATTGTTATGCGATGCAGTAAAGACTGTTACAGGTATTATAAAAAAAGTGCAATTCTGTTTTTCTAATCCAGCTATTCTGGATTCTTCTGTTGTGAAAATTCTTCCTTTCTCATCCACTGTCTCTCGCATGGCTGCAGAATTCCGGAACGAATGATTACATGTAAGGAATATTTTCATCTTTTGCACCTGTTTAGCTGAGCGTATATTTCATGTAAGTTGTCCGAAACTGACATCTATCGTACATCAGATTTTAAGAATTCGGAGCCTTAAATAGGTGCGACGTACGTTGTGTGTAACAAATTAACTACCAGGTTTTCCTAGCTTTGAAAGCATCTCAATTATTATGTAAACAAATTAAGTCAGTAATCAAGTGTGCACTTTCTGAGGATTTCAGAAATGCTTTATATTAAGAGAACTTATTTTCGCATAGTTGTTATTTGGTAATACTGTATTAAGAGAATTTTCATATCACTGTTAAGTCACATGACTTTTAAAGGCAGTTAATCAAGAAAAATTACTGCAGAATGTCCTTGATTACAGATTATCAAAACGTTGGTTTTCAATAAGAGCTGTGAAAGGAGGTGTGGCCTTTTCGTGACGAAATGCGAAATGTTACCTTTTGCTAATTTAACTACGATGTAAGGAAAAAAATCATATCTTTTGCTGCCATAGTAATGATATCAGGAAATGAAATATGATGGTTTCAAATTCAGAAACAGACAATGGTAGTGTTCCACAACAAAACTTTTACTTCCAGCGTCGCTAAACGGAAGTAGGCTGTGTTGTATTTCTTACCATTTCTTGTGTTGTGAAATTCCTAACATTACCTTCATAGCATGTATAATGTATTATATACATATCATTCATTTTTGTTTTGCTCTCTGGTTATTGCATATGTATCATTCATTTTCGTTTATTTTTTTATTAGTATCGATATTCTCATTATCTATGCCTCTTGCTGTTTCTGCATCTATTTCTTTTCCTCTAATTGTCTTTACATCTTCGTTCTTTGTGTCTCCAAAACTATCACAAATTTTTTTCTTTCCCCTTTCTTTACATCACATCTTGTTTTCATGACTATTATATCTGAGGATCTTTATTTACTTTTTGACTTTGATCTTTCATTTTCTGGGTTCAAGTGTGACATGGGAGGGCGGTTGGGGGGGGGATATGATTTTTTCTCGTTTATGGAGCTACTTAGCTTAAGTGAAGATGACGTTTAAATTTAATGCTTAACTAAACTTCGAAAAAAAAAAAAAATCTTCCTTCCTATTTATACTGGTATAAAACTATTTGCGCACTATTGTGTTCGATCTCACTGGTACAAGACATGCCTTTACGTGCAAAATCCTCTCTCTCGTCTCTTATTTTCAGCGCACTTTGGTCTGCCATGTAAGATGAATAATTGTCCCTTTACTTATCTTTGGAAAAATAAATATATAATGTTTGTCATTTGTGTATGAGGTAGTTATTTTTATCACATAAGGTGAACATATTATGTTGTGTACGTTTGTCTTGTAAGATTGAATATACAAGGAAAAATAAGATACAAGATTTACTTTTTAAAAGAATATAATAAAAAGAAATATTTTTCTATTTAACCACCATCCTGTTCAATGCATTTGTAATTTTTTCATGCATGTGGCGAAAAGTATGTTCTCGGGCTCCATATGAAAAAGAGGTATTTCTTCACTTCAGAAAATTGTTTTGGTACGAATACGGTGCACATTTCTTGAACGTCCTGAAACATGAAATCTTAATCCATGAAATCTTAATCCATCGGGCTTATTCACGCTTGTTAGAACCGAATTACCTGACTGACATTTGCCGGTGCTTGACAGGTATATTAAGAAGTGTACTATTTCAACATTCTGAGAATCTCTGCTGAATCAATCCATGAACGTGCAAATGCCGTGTGATCACTACTGGTCTCCCTGTTAACGATGTTTAAAAAAAAGTTTAATTTTCATGATAAAAGAAAATAGTTCTGAAGGTCACGAATTAAAGATTGCTCTTCAGTTATGAAGCTTAAATCACACTGGGAAGAGAAAAATTAAGAACACCTCAAATGAACGTGAATGGTTTTTTTGTTCTTCGGCAAGAGAATATTTTTAGTCGATAAACAGACAAGCACTAAGTGCACGGAACAAATACACATGACAAATAAAATTCATATATATCTGAAGAAAAACTGTATACAAAGTATTTTGTTTGTAGCAGTACTGGGCGTTTCAGGTATGTTATTCAAAGTACATCACTTATTTTTACATGGAAGAGGTTCACGTGACTTAGCCTTCTACAGTTGCTAGGCGCACTCTTCGTCTCAGATCCTGACCTTGGTCATTGGTTAAAGTTTGATACCAACAAGTTTTAACCAGTGACCTCAGTGATAGAACTCTTCAGGTCATTGGACAAAGCAATCATAAATGTGTTATTTTTGTGTTCCCTGATCTTGTTCCCAGGTCCAGGACAAGAGGAGAGGGTCATGCTGGGTGCACATGATTTATCTTGCACGTGATTGCAAACAGACACCAGCACGCGCGTTCTCTAATCGGCTCTCTCGCGCGTAATGGCGCTTGGCGAGTAAAAAAAAAAAAAAAAAAAAAAGGCCGACTAAACAGTCTCCTGACAAAGAAAATAAGTAACAATTTCACGCAATTTTTGCAATATTTTCTTAGTGCAATCCGATAAAGAAGTATTAACTGTTTCATATGCGCTCAAGAAAATACAAAGTATTGGCTTCCGTACACAATAAAAATTACGCCAGGCATTCACAAACAAGTTGAAAAATGTTGTGCTTTGCTTCCCTGTGTGTGCCAGAAATGTATAATCAACTGCATCTTTGCTTTTTGATGCCCCATTGTATTATGTGCCTGCCATGTACAGTGAATATTAAATTTGCGTAAAATGAATATATTTCTCGGCTTTTTTTTTTTTTTACTTCCACTGCTGAATACGAGCCTTCCCTGTTTTCTTCCGGATGACGAAGTTTTTGCTTAGTGTCAATCTTGAAGTAAATATGTTTATCACATCTCCACCTTGTTCTTTGAAGTCTAGTTCATGTCGGCAAACCATAATTGTCGCATGCTATTTCTTTGAAAATTTCTTCTACACAAATGAGAATAATTTAGGGGAGAGTGGGTCTCCCTGTCCTCTCAATTCGAAACCAGCTACCTAGGTGTTCTAATCCTATAGAAGTTAAGTAACTGTGCATAATTTGTATTATTCGGATACATTTATTAAATTTGTAACTTTCTCTGATGTACTGGGTAAAAAATTTTGAAAAATTAGAAAATGTTAAATATGCTTTTTTCTACACTGCTGGCCACCCAAAATGCAACAATAAAAAGAAAGCATCCGATTGGCCTGAAATTCGCAGCATGCGTCGCCCGCGAGAGGACATGCAAACGATTTGCATTGCAGGGCATATGCAAATCATGCGCACCCGGCACGCCACCGAGAAGCACTATAAGAAAGGTGCACAGAAGGTAAGTAGTGGAAGTGTGTTGTGCTGCCGGACCTGTGCGTGGGAAGCTTCCTGATGCCTCGTCGAAGAATACGACAGTCATTCCAGCACGTTTCGGAGTTCGGCAGAGGACGAATAGTGGCTTATCGCGATAGCGGTTTATCGTACCGAGACATCGGCGACCAGCCACAGTGAGACGAGTATAGATTCGCTGGGTGCAGGAGAAACGGACGGACCGACGTGAGCGATTGCCGCAGCCGCGGCACACCACCGAACAAGAGGACCGGCATGTTGTGCAGCGAGTATTGACGGCTCGCACCGCCACATCACGAACGTTAGCGCAGGAATTAGGGTGTGTTGCGCAACAATCTGTGTCAGCACGTACCGTTCGACGTCATCTGCAGGAGCGGGGACTTGTCGCACGGCGCCCATTGCTCCGATTACCATTGACTTTACACCACCGGCGAGTGCGGCGGCAGTGGGCCGTTGAACGCAGCACCTGGACTACGGAATGGCACGACATTGTCTTCTCCGACGAATCCCGCTTCTGCCTGCTACACCACGATGGTCGGATCGGCGTGTGGTGGCACCGTGGCGAGAGACTGTATGACGCCTGCGTTATGCACCGCCATACCGGTTCGTCGCCTGGCGTTATGGTTTGGGGCGCAATTGGATATGACACCCGCACCCCTCTGGTACGCATCGCCGGTACACTCAACAGCCACCACTACATCTCCGACGTTTTGGAGCCTGTAGTCCTCCCTCACCTGCAGGACCTGTCAGCGGCCACGTTAAAACAGGACAATGCGCGCTCGCACGTGGCACGCATCGTGCAACAATTCTTCGCGGCCCACCAGGTGTCACTGCTACTGTAGCCCGCCTGTTCTCCCGATATGTCGCCCATCGAACACGTCTGGTCGCTGATCGGCCACCGAGTGGCCCGGCAAGCACCACCCGCTGCTACTCCTGATGAACTGTGGCAACGTGTGGAAGCAGCCTGGACCGACATACCCCAAGCCCACATCCAAAGCCTCTTTCGTTCGATGCCGTGGTGTGTAGCGACAGTTATTGCCAGCCATGGGGGTCACACGAACTATTGATGTCTGCGTGTTCCGCAAGTCGCACGGGCCTGTAAGCTCCATAGTTTCATCTTTGTATCTGTTGTTATGTGCCCAGTAATTCTGGCTTTGCTATCTCGTGTCCTTCTGGGTGTTGCATTTTGGGTGGCAAGCAGTGTCGAATTGATGGGCATTTTCCCCATGTGTTTAATGCAAAGAGATGATTAATCACTATGTTTTTCAGGTTTTCCTCCGAGAATCTTTGGAGCAAGCTCTGGAGAAGGAACGGGTGAACGTCTTGCGTGGATCTGTGGTAACGATCCAGCGCTATGTGCGGGGTTACCAAGCGAGGAAGCGCTACAAGTCTATGCGCAGTAGCGCAGTCAAAATCCAGACTGCCTATCGAGCATGGAACGCAAGGTACATAATATATATTTATTCATACACCATTTCATGACAACTGATCATTCTGTATTCCTGACTCATTCATGGCTTTCAGAGAGTTAGGTATGCCGCATATTTTCAGTCTGTTATAATTTCGTTATCAGATGCATGTTGGGCAAAGACGAAGAGAAAACTCGTATCGGAATTTCTTGTTATTAAAGACTTATATGGCATTATTTGTTTCTTTACTCTTACCACCTCATCAATAGCATTCACGCTATCGAGCATTAGAGATGTGAAGTTTCCTTTCGAGTAACCAAAATTTGGTCATTCAGTTGCACAGCGAGGCACACCAGTGAGCCAAAAATTGCTCTCATGTCCCTACATAGTTTTGCTTTTTGATCTAATTACACATTCCAAGAGTTCTCCGAACCATATCACCAATCCGTGCATTTGTTTTAAGCTCCTCATTTGACGTATATAAATGTTTAAGAAAGTGACGTGATTATATCTGTGGACATAAGTGCGTGTTTCCAGAAAATGGATAATGCTCTAATGCTCCCCTTTCGTATTGGTGGAGAAAATGCAAGAATAGTCGTCGTCTCCTCCCCCCCCCCCCATAAATTTTCCACATCTTCTAGCACGTAGGTTTCTAGTTACGTGGTGCAAATTTATATTTTGAAGATTCCTGTTTTTAAAAGCCTGAAAGAATACTTTTTGGATCAAGTGAACGTAAGCTTGCCCGCAATTTTGCATTATTTTCAGATGCGCAATATCCCCCTCAGATGACATTTCTTAATATTTCATTATACATTTCTGAAAATATATTTAAACCAATAGGCGTAAGCATGTTCAAGATTTTCATATGTTTTGTTTCTTTTCCTGTTGCACCATTTTCTTGCTAGGTGGCGCAAGAGTTTATTTGAACAAATCTGTATTTATTCGAAGGATTCCAAAACTACTTTCTTTTGCATCGAATAGACGTAAGATTGTACAAGATATTGCTGATATTTTACGTCAATATTTCTCTGGGTAACGTAAATACACAAGCATGTTTACCACGGTCTCCCCAAGTAAAAGACTTGAAAAAAAAATTAAGTGTGCACAGTAATCTCTTTACGTCTTTCAGTTCAATGAATTTATTTCATCGCTGCGTGACGTAATTATGTTTGACGCATTTCTTTATTTCTAGAAGGCTCATTCTAAAAAATGTTCAGCTATACGTATTCATGCTTAAGGTTGTCTGTATAAATGGTTCGGCTTTTGTAGTGTAGGAAATCTGTTTCTAAAAAGTAAGTGTGAAAAAGTGTATCATATTAAAACCTCTGAATGCTTTTCTTTTCAATCGGTTTTTTCATTAGATTTCTGTAGCGTGTAGAATATTAACAAGTTAGTAAAATCATGCAATGCATTGAATATGATACCGTTTCCAACATACCAGAAATCATTACTCAAGTTATGAGGATAATGACTGCGGAATAAATCTTGCTCCTGTGCCCTGACCTTTGACCCCATTTCGATGATATTAAGCAGAACCGTTGCAGTATACCCCCGGAACAACATGATAAAGTTTTGTTGCAATCGAAGCATTTTTACGTAAGTTATGACGCATACGGGCTATGGAATGGATCCCGCTCCTAGGTGCTGACTTTTGACCCCATTTCGTCCATTTTCGATAGGGTTCGTTCCCAGGTTGTCCCCTACCACATACTAAAATTTCATCGAAATTGAATCATTTTTACGTGAGTTATCGTGCGGACAAACAGACAAAGCTGGAGCTCATGCGCTTCTTCAACGTACGGTTCGAAAGCAAAAACTTTAACGGAACCGTGTTTCGACACCACACGACTATTTACTTGTTTACATTATTTATTTTGTTATAGGAATTTCATAATCTAAGAGGCATGAATTAATTTCTCAGGAATTCTCAATTAGTGCACCTTTTTGTCGAGTAATTCGAGTACTATTTCGGCAGTAGCTATTCCACGATATAATTTTCTCCTGTATCGTCTTACGTAAAATAATACTGAACCGTATCGTACCTCTGGGTCTTGGAAGCTCAGAAATTCTAGAAATTAGTTGTTTGATTTGCGTTTTTTTTTAAACACAAACATTCAGTTGTACCTACAAAATAAAAGTAACTAAACTCTGTAAAGATGTTTTAAGGTGTAATGCGTAGAGTATTTACCATAGTGTGCAAGTAATGCAATAAATTTTATTATTGCTAATTATTAACAAAATTTTTCCTGAACGTGAAAATCAAAGATCAGTACAGACAGTCCAAGAGCCAGACCAGGATTTATTTACCCGAAGAGTACAAAAGCTTTATAAATATTTTTGTTTATATATGACATAAGTGTCTCAGAAAAGTGAGTCTTGCAATATTCCAGTGGTGGGTTGCTGCATGATGACGTTATCAATATGGCTGTCGGCTATTACGTAGTTGCCACATTTAAATATGCATAACTTCTCATTCGTTTATGTCACAGGGATGAATTTATTTCTGAAATGTTTCAAATTTAATGACAAGTATTTTTTTATAATTACACATTTTTATTGACTCCATTAGTTTTTGAGATAATTGTATTTGAACGTGTAAAATCAGTGTTCACATTGGCTATGTGTGACATTTAACCATGATTTACTCAAAAACTTATACGACTTTCGAAAAAATGCTCCCGAACAAAAACGGTACATTTTTTAATGAGGATTCAGAACATGTATAAAAACCTGGGGTTTACCCCAACGCTTAGAGAATTATGAGTGATAACTCGTTATAAATCCACTTTCTCATAAATACGGCTCCCGCGCTATTATTTAGTTGCCCCATTTAAATATGCAAATCTTCTCTCCCCACCATTTATGCTACAGAGATGATATTCTTTGACGAAATGTTTCAGATTTAATGACAAATACCTCCTGTAGTTACACATTTTTGTTAACTCCATTAGTTTTTGAGATAATTGCATTTGTACGTGTGAAATCAGTATTCACATTGGTTATGTGTGATAATTAACCATGATTTACTCAAAAACTGTACGATTTTCGAAAAATTACTTCCGAACGAAAAAGTTGTATTTTTTAATGAGGATTCAGAAAATGTATAAAAACATGGGGTTTACTCCTACGCTTAGAGAATTGTGAGTGATAACTCGTTATAAGTCCACTTTCTCCTCAATACTGCTCCCGTGCTATTATGTAGTTGCCCCATTTAAATGTGCACCTCTCTTCTCATCCGTTTATGCTACATAGATGATGTTTTTACTGAAATGTATCAAATTTAATGACAATTTTGTTTGTAATTACGCATTTTTGTTAACTCCATTAGTTTTTGAGATTTTTCGTCAGGTTTTTTGCCATGGGCTCGTTTCCACAACTACACCACTGTATTGCTTCTTCTAATCTTTTGGATCAGAGTAGGTTTAGATGGTGGCAGCATTGTTGAATCAATTCTTTTAACTTTGGAGATAATGCCTTAGACTGGATCTTAGGTGTTGTTTTCTTCATAAATAGACTGTATCTTACTTCACTCACAGAGGAGTATCAAGGGCATCCGTACATGGCGCAGACAAGAGAGAATGGCACGGATGTTAGAGGATACTCCATGGCTTTTTACACATCACATTTTTGGACAGCAGCTATATGAATTACTTTATCGAAAGCATCTAAAGTGCATTTGGCAACCTCTAATTTCTTTTGTTCTGTTTTCAGGTTACTTGATATAACAGAAGATGCACATTTAGCTCCCAAATTTCGGGGTATAGGCTTGTCAACATTCTTTGGATCTAGAAAATACATTTTTTTTTAACTTTTCAGCAGCTTCTTACCCTTTAGAAGAAAATGAAAGAAGATCCAGTGTGACCTTTTCATTGATTGTCTGCCCAGTTGAAATGTTCCTTAGAGGTGCCTGAGGATCCAAGTCTTGAAATGGGTTTGGAAAACCATTTAAGGTTGAAATTATGTTTTTCAATATCTCTGTGATCATTTTCAATGCATCTTTTTTGCAAATCATGCTTCATATCTGGAGCGTTTGTAATTCCGCTGCTTTCAAGTAAGATGCTCACTATCTCACTTTTCGATAACCTTGTGATCATCCATCGAGCTCTAGCAGATTCTGAGTTTGAAAATGCAGTGATGCCTGTGCACCTTGCAGAAGCGTCAGCATTTACAATCAGCTCTAGTGCCGTGCCAACTGGTACCCTAGAGAATGAGTTACTAGAGCGGTTTATACCTAGACCACCTTGCGTTTCTGCATACATGACTTCAGGGCATTCGGTTCCTAGGTTCAGAAGTTTTAGGAGGTACACAGTTACCCATCACGCATAGTTCAGTCACATGCCTGAGAAAAAAGCTGGAATCATTTTCTCTAAGGCATCCGTATACATTTCAAGGTTACTTGTCCTATGGCTCTGCTTAATAATTTGTAGGTGTTAACGAGATCAGTGTACTGTTGATAGAACTGATCTGTTTTTCCGTGAAATCCTGTTCTTGTTTTTGCTTTGAATTCATTGAACTCATCATGCACTTGCTTTATATTTGAGCTATAAATAAACTTGTCCGAAGTATCTTGAGAAAGATCATCATTCAGTTTTTTCACCTGACGTTGAAGTTCTTCTAATATTGTACTGTTTTGTAGTTCTATAAACTTCTGGGAAAAGCAGCTTTCGAGAGACAGGGAATGTAAGATGTGTTCTCGCTTACATCTGCTGAAATCCTTTCCTCCGAGAAATCCATGTATTGGATCAGATGCTAGAACTTCGCTCTCTGAAAGAAAATGTTCAATCCCTGAACTATCGAGATAGTATCCAAGAGCTTCAAAGTAGGCTAACTATGTGGAATGATCCAATGCAAATGAAGAGATTGTCAAAGCGAGGGCTTTCTTGATTTTGCATCATGATTTGAAAATTTAGCCAGAGCAAGACTATAATGAACCAAATTTGAAGACACTCCACACTCAGCAGCTACTTACTGTGATACCTTCATAGTTTCCAGAACCACATCCTTCTGTGTAGGGGGCAAAGTGATATTTCTCATGTATCAATCTTCTGTTTCACAGATGTATCTTCTACAATTTTGGGATTCCACCCAGCCCACAATGTTATTGTTTCAGCACATTTTACAAACACCACCCAAGCAAAATCTGTCAGCATGGAGTCTTTGAATGTTTTGTAACAGGACAATTACTCACCAAAGAACACAATGGCTTGAATAATTCTGGTTTCTTTGGATATGGCTCAAGATCATTTGAATCAATCTGAAGTGATCTCATCTTTCTAAGTGGCTTACAAGATTCCGCGGGATTATCTATGAGAATACCGGATTCTTCTCAGCTATCAGCTAATTTTATCTCACTTTCTGCTTCCATTGTTTGATTTCCAGGCTGTTCAGTTTCCAAGTTTTGGTAGAAAATGCTGAGCGTGTTGTATAAACTCCCTTTTTCTCTTTTCCTGACAATGCCTCCAAGTTGGAGTCGAAGTTGTCCCAGGCTACCCCAGTGAAAAGCCTAAATCTTCTACATATGTTATCTGGTGTGACTCTTGCTTGCTTCATTATAGACATAGCTAAATCTGTCTCAAGCTCCTCAGTGGTGTGGTAACCAATAAAGTGACCCAAGTGGTTGAGAATTTCCAGTACCTTTCTGCTTCCTGTCATAATTTTGATGGCTAAACACAACAGAAGATGTTTTCTTGGTTTCAATCTTTCGTTGCTTGCAACAAATATTGCACCTTGTGAAGATGAAGAAACTCGACGCTTCAGCTTTTCACTTGTTAAATTAGAGGTGCCACTGTATAAAGTTCTAAAAACACTTCAAGAAGTTTCGAGATTTTATTTTGTCCTGAAATAATATCGTGAGCATTAAGAAAGTGATAAAATTTCAGACACACCGAATGTTTAAAAATCTGTCTGTGCAAATGTAAATCCACTTCTTCAATCTGTGCCTCAATTTGACATGCATAATAATTGGCTATTGATTCAATTGATGAAATACGGTTTGAATATATAGTATTATTCCCTGTTTGTTGCTCGATTTTCTTGTTTTTAAGGCAGGACCAAAGTGACTCATTAGTTTGTAGACTAACTTTTGAGTTGAATACATAGAACCCTCAATTCCTTCTTCAGAAAGGTAAACACAATGTCGGAAATGAACCAAAGTCCGTTTTTGGGCCTCATTTGATATAATTATGTCTTCATTGACATAGTCTACTATTTTACTAAATGCTCTATTGTGTTTTACTTGATAAACTTTTCTAGATGTTTCAGTGGTTGTTTCTCTTTTATTCTCTGTCTCTCGAGACGATGAAGTCTGTTTGCGGCATGAGTGGTGGTACCATGCCTCCTTTGCTAAACAATTTCGTCACCAAGTTTTAAGAATAAATTCTGATCTTGAAGTAATTTTGCTGCATCTTTGGTACCTTTCTAGGCGTCCTCGTTTTGATATTTGCACAGCGTTTCTTCTTTCCCTTGAACTTTTTTCCCTTTTAATTCCACAAAAAATACAAATTTTTTCAACAACACCTGTGTTTGTTGCTATTAATTTCACAGAAACGTCAGCTGGATCGTTTGATCGTAAAGGGTATCCTGAAGTTTTGGCTTGGGGAATTGCAGTGTCTCTTGTATTCTGGACTGTGGTGAAATTTTTGTAGCAAGGTTCGTGATAGACATGTTTTCTTACATCAAACTCTTTTGGGAGGAATTTACATATATCATTATACTCGGAGTCTTTATAAGTTCTTAATCTTGCAGAAGATGCATCTAATATTTTCTTCCATGTCGGATCAGTTAATCCGAAGATGGGTCCTTGAATATTTCCTATGTGGATGATACAAGAATTTTCCTCTGCAGTCATTTTGAATTTCAACTACAAATACGCTAACTTGGAACAAAACAGAAAAAAATGTGTAATCACAGAAAGTATTTGTCATTAAGTCTGAAACATTTCGTTAAAAAATATCTCTGTAGCATGATTAGGTGAGAAGATTTGCATATTTAAATGGGGCAACTACATAATAGCGCGGGAGCCGTATTGATGAGAAAGTGGACTTATAACGAGTTATCACTCATAATTCTCTAAGCGTTGGGGTAAACCCCAGGTTTTAATACATTTTCTGAGTCCTTGTTAAAAAATGCACCTTTTTTTTTTGTCCCGGAGCATTTTTTCAAAAGTCGTATAGTTTTTGAGTAAATCATGGTTAAACGTGAGCACTGATTTTTACACGTTCAAATGCAAGTCGCATAGTTTTTGAGTAAATCATAGCCAATGTGAACACTGATTTTACACCTTCAAATGCAGTTATCTCAAAAAACTAATGGAGTAAACAAAAATATGTAATTACGAAAAATACTTTTCATTAAATTTGAAACATTTCAGAAATAAATTCATCCCTGTGACTTAACGGGTGAGAAGTTATGCATATTTAAATGTGGCAACTACGTAATAGCCGGCAGCCATATTGATGACGTCATCACGCAGCAACCCACCACTGGAATTTTGCAAGACTCGCTTTTCTGAGACACTTATGTCATATATAAACAAAAAAATATTTACAAAGCTTTTGCACTCGCTGGGATAAATAAATCCTTCCTGGCTCTCGGCCTAACATGTTTTGGTCAGCATGCGTCATGTTCGTTTTACTGTTGACGCACTCTATTGACCCTTTCCCCCAATTCTGAAATGTCGACATGGATTGACTGATATAAACTGGCTGCAAGTTTTATATTAAACTCGGCTTACAAAGCCACTTAGGAGATAGTTCAGCTCCGCAGTGTGAGCTGACTGCTGAAAATTCATGTAATTTTCCTTATTTTTTCTTTTGCCTGTAATGTGCCCTGTTTGTGGAACAGTATGGCGACTTTTACCTTTTTTGTACAAAATACTATTTTTTAAACAGATATAGCCTGAGTTCTACTTTCTTATGTTCACAATCAATACCAATTCTACGGAAAGGAACATTCAGAGGCTATTTAAATATACACGCTTAGACCGCGAATGTGAAGCCAAAGAAAATCTATGTAAAGCCCTCAAATTTATCATTTGTTCGGCTCATTTTAACAAAATGGAAGTTTAAAATACAATAAATCAGTTTTCTGTCTTACAGATATTGTTCCTAAATTTGACTGAAGTGGCAAAAGTGCAACGAAGTCATTGGATTTCGCGCAGTGCACGTCAAAGCGTGATTGTGCAAGCGTTTTAGGTTAATTCATAAAGAGAAATTACTTGTCCTAGAAAAATCTTTCTGTAATGTTTGCTCTTCCATATTCTTGCAGTCTGGTAAGTGATTTTGGTGCTTTAGGCAGATTATGTATTTCAGCTCATCTTCAGCGAGTTCCTCCTAGCGAAAGTGTTATTTAAAACGTTATATTAATTAGCAGATGTTCCTGTCTATAAACCTAATCTCTGCAAAGAATGTTTCAAACAAATGCACATTTCTTTCGGATTTATCATTACTGTCAGCCATTTATGAATCATCGTAATGAAACATATGATCAGCTTATTAAAGAAGAATACTTTTTGTTTCAGGCGACGGTATTGGACAATTCGAAAAGGAATCGTCAGAGCTCAAGCCAACTATCGCATGTTACGCCAGAAGCGAGAGTACGACAAGGTAAGCCTCTGTTGTTAGTGTAATTGTAAGTTTTAAATATTTCTTCAAAACATAATCTCACACATTGTTCATATATTTATGTCAAAACGTTACGTGCCTGTGTCACGGATCAATCTAGAAATTTGATTGTGAAGATATCTTTCGTATGAACCACATACGAAAGATATCTTCACAATCAAATTTAAGGTATGCATGGTGTAAAAGTGCTATATATACTAAATACACAGTTGACGTGGACTAGGAACATCAAATAGAAATCATCGCTCTTTCCACGTTTATAAGTGAGTCATGGGAAAATTCTCATCGGTCGCCACCGGGAATCGAACCCAGGGTTTGGCAGTTTGTCGTATGTGAGTCTGGAGAATCTCGAGGCCGCAGTGGAAGCATGTCCAGCGCGTAACTGGAAGACCCTGGGTTCGATTCCCGGTGGCGGCCGATGAGAATTTTTCCGTGACTCACTTATAAACATGGAAAGACCGATGACTTCTATTTGATGCTATATATAGTTTGAACTTATTTGCTGCGAAAATGTTTTAATGTCGCATCACAGTTTCTAAAAGAGCAATTGATTTCCTTTCAAATAACTATGTCCAAAGTAATTGTTTACTAATGCATGTTTTCCCCGCTAGGTGTCATATGTATGTGTAATCTTCAGCACATCTTGAAGACAAACGGGAAAAGTACATTTTCGTATTAGTTACATTTAATTCAAAAGCGTTTCATGAATTTTACATTTAATTCAAAAGCGTTTCATGAATTTTACAGTCACTCTGGAAATACAAGTTTGTGTCTTAGTGGCAGAATATATTTATTACTTTTATTATCATTCACTCTGATGTGTTAATCTCTAGCAGAAAGAAAGATAGGAAGTTCTTTATGTATTGAACGTTATAGACGACAAAACTTTTCTCAGTTTCTTTAGAATATGATAAGTTTTGTCTCGTTAGCAATAACTTGCATGAAATGTGATACGAAAATAAATACATGGAACTGTGTCTTCTGTCTGTAAATCAATGGCGTAGCATAGATGACTGCGCCCGAGGCAAGACGCATAATTTGCATCCCTTGAGAAAAAACGACTATCTATAAAATGTGGTTCTGCTGAATATGTTTATTCATCAGGTCCTACTGCAAGTGTAGAAAAGGTAAAATTATCTACCTTTGCTACACATGGTAATCGTTGTAGTTTTGACTTCTATGAGAAACATCGTTCAAGTTATTTTCATGCTCCAATGGACTAGTAGCCATATAGATTATCCCTTTCCTCCTCGTCTTTCGGTATTTCTCTACTGTAGACTTGACACCTTGGTTGCTTTAAAATTGTGGCAGTTTTCCAGTAAAAAAACTGCCACAATTTTGAAGCAACCAAGATGTCATGTCTATTTGTAATATCATTAAACTTTTGAATTTCGGTCTTTGACGTCAAAATGTGTGCTCGTTACAAAAGAGGCTTCAGTATCATCCCTTGATTTCAGAATTTCAGTTTTATGTTTAAACTTCAGTAAACAGAGCAGGATATAATACGAACAAACTTTTATTTCTCTCTGAATTATTTGAAGCCAGATCATATTTGTAAGAAAAAAATCTGTTTAATTCAGTTAATTGTGGAAGGAGTTGGTGCTCTTTTATAGATGGCATTGTACGAGTATTGAAGGAAACTTCGAGAAAAAGAAAGGAAGTGTCTTATTTTTTTCTCCCCCAAGCTCCTTATTTTGAAAACAAGCATATATGTTTCAATGAATGTCTTTCAGCGACAACCAGTTAAGGCTGCTACTTAATTAGGGGTGGAAGGGCTATGTCAGGTCTAACGGCCTTTCCCCTCCTCCTCCTGGTTGCTACATTTTTTGCAATTGATTGTATTGTTTGTATTTTGAACTGTAATATGTGGCAACTGAATAAATGAAAATGAACTCCATTTTCCTCCTTATCGACTCCTATGCATTGTGAAATTTTTCTGTGATCTTGTTAAAGTTAAAGCAGATGCGTCATGGAATCATAAGTGTGAAACTTCCTCTTAGTTTCTCTGTTTTAAAACAAACGAACTTACCTTTATTCTTAGTCAGTGGAAGATTTTATTTGGCGGAGAACAAATGTTTTGAAATACAAGATTTAGTAGGTGTAGATCTATATTTTAGCGCCTATTTTTGACTAGCTAAATTTAAGTTTCTCTGTTCATATGGGTAGAAAATTTCTTTTTCTAGAAGTCTTATTGGAGTATAGTTTTATATTTTTCTGTTTTCATCATACGAAATCTAAATTCATATATCCAGAATCTTTCTCCATTAGGTGAAAATTTATATTCGTCATAATAAGTCGACTTCTAGAATGCTATCTAGTAAAATTCTTTCTGTGACAAAAATAAGAACAATCACATTAAGGGAGTTCCATGGGTCTTACCGTTTTTCCTGGAACACAGTTTTTATGCAAGGTGAGAAACGTTTGTTCGTGCCCATCAAGAAATACATGTTTCAAGAGGACTGAATGGAAAAACGTCTTTTCATCTGTCTAGATATTGGATGACTTATTAAATGAGAATTTAATAAAATGAAAAAGGGTGCTGGAGTAATGGAAAATAGCCTTGGTCATAGCTTGATACCATCTGCCAGCACCAGGAGAATCTAATGAATGCTCAAGCTTCGTATGGTAAGAAGGAAACTAAAATGACCTTTGGAGTCCAGAAGCGCTATTTTGCAATGGAACGTCACTTCTGCACAAAATCTTCTAAAACTGAGAAATTATTTCTATCAGAGGTTTTAGTGTAAGTCACGTGCAATATTTATGATATGAAAGCTTGAAAAGTGTATTATAGTAACATGTTGTGTTGCACAATGGCGGTCGACTGTAGTGATCGAGTTAGTGAGGGATTGATTGCAAATTCCCACAAGTCACTGCATCAGCTTCCAAAACTAAATAGAATATTCAGCAGTAGTTCAGGCCTAGACTCCAAAGTTCATATAAGGCAGCTAAGAAACTGAAAGTTCTCCTATGCAACGCGAAGTTGTACACAGTCTATGATGCGAAACTCTGAAAACATTTTCTTTTACTAGTGCTGAATGCTAAAACATGGACGATGTTCCCTCAATATTGTTTATTCAGATGGAAATTGATAAGTTCCATGAATTCTCGGAATAATTTTTTATCATCGTTGGAAAAACTAAATCTTCACTGCTGGAGTGTGATGGGTCCCTAGTCTTGATCTGGGCACGTTTTGTTTTACACACTACTTAAAAACGTGGTGTATGTTAGATTCAAGCACAATCTATGAATTCTTCTAAAGAAATTTAATGCGCCCTATTCTTTGACTTAAAGTTATATTTTCTTAGGCTTTCATTTAGAGAAAGTAGTATTCTAAAAAAAAAAAAAAAAAAGTTGCCCCAGTTCTTTTGCCACGTTTTTCGTACTCCTCAGTCTCCTCACACTGGTATGCGTTTTCTTTCTTCTGTAATCTCTCTTCTTGCCCTGGTGAATGACTTGCTGAAAATTGCCACACACATCGTTCATTTTCCTGCGTTTGACAATTCGTGATCTCGCTTTAATTTTCCTTACCATTTGATCTGCTAGCATTCACTCTCTTTCACATGAGTAAGATGGAGGTATAGTGCAAAGTATCGTTGTTGTCCCTGGAGGTTGGCCTTTTCCTGATTCAGGCACGTTCATCTTATCGGGATGTAATCTATCCGACGAATTCATGGGTAAATATTTTTACGTCGTTGTGGTATTGAAAAGGGTTGTATTTTAAATTTGAAAGTGCGCTGCAGATCGCATTTAACATTACATATTTTTGTGTAACTCAAGTGATATTGTAGTTTTGCATTCAAAGTAGTGATATAAGTTTGACACTGTTGATTTCTGATAGTTAAGTTTGCCAATAAATAATTTAGATATAAATAGTCGATGAACTTGACACCCATATTTTTTATCACTTTCCAATATTAAAATGTTTCCTGTGGCCCAGTAGTAGATATGGAACACTCAAACTCATGCAAATTTGGATAAAGATTACTTCGTCGTCATCCAAAAGGTATTCAAAATCATTTCATTTATTGCCTAATATAAAAGGCAAGCAGAAGTTAAATGAATAAAACCATCCAAACGAATGAAATTTTAAATTTTGTTTTAATTCTCTTTAATTTGACGTTGATGTTTTCAATTTTTCTTTAGAAAGAAAGGAAAATTTTATTTATATAAAGGTGTCTTTAGAACTGTCTTTACAAAAAGTGTCTTATTTTTTGGTTGCTATTACAAAAGAAAACGGTTTCTAAATTTTTAGGCGAAGTAGCACTTCTTGTTCCAGGCGGCCGTGTACTTGAATATAAATAAAAATAACAGTAAGCCTACTGTATAATTTTTATAATAAATTATGCAGTAAGTTTATAAAAGCGTGTGCATATTATTATATCTACAAGTTATAAGAGTGGGAATGTTTTCTTCGTATTTTTTTCTTTCTGTGGCCACCTGTTTTAATTATATATATATATATATATATATAAAATGACATACAAGTGCATCTCCCCCCCTCCTTCCAAATGACATATAAGTGCATCTCTATATGAAGAAATGACATACAAGTGCATCTCTCCCCCTCCTTCCTTTCTTTTATGGGGGCTAATAGTCCTGAACAAGAATGTGGATGAACTACAGACTTCCCATTTTTGTTTTTGGGGTCTGCTGTCTTTGTTTAGAATTGTTGGTTCAACAAAAGGTAAAGGACCAGAAACGAACAAAACATCCCTTAGGGTGACCCAGTTAGTCTCTTAACACGAGAAGTACAGTGTGTATGCATGAAATTGCTTGTTGTTATTGTCTGACTCCAAGAAAAATAATTTGTTTCTTCAAATTCATTCCCCAAAATCTCGGTTTACCAGGTTTCTGTATTCTCCAATTAATTACTTCTTAGGTAACCCTTCACATTTAAAAAGAAATTCGTTTTTTTTTTCCAAAATTTTCATTGGGTGCAACCTAAATTTCTAACTTGAAAGATAAAACGAAAATTACGTTATCATATCCAAGATTACTTAGTCTTTCCTCTTCACATTTTTACACTATTATCTAATCTTAACGAATGTTTAAATGAATTTAGAAGGTACAGTAACAAAATCCCGTCATTTCAGAATAATTTGTCAATTTCGATCCAGCGAGTATTCCATACAAGTGCTATGTATGTTTCGGTTTCTTGTTTGATAGCTTGAACTGGTCGTTAAAATAAAGTATACAGTGATTGTTGTATAGTTGTCCGAATTAAATGAGTTTAGCATAAATTGAAAAATGCGAGACCGAAATGGCACGCGGAGTTGCTTGTTTTCATTATAGTTTTAAATAATCGAGATATTTGTGTGGAAAGTGCTGGTAAAAAGAAAGGTTGTAACTTACTTGCGTTATTTAGATATATATGCTCTCTTTTCTGTCACTCCAGATCAAAGCCATCTTGGCTCGCAAAAGAGAGGCCGATAAGTTGGCCATCGAGAGGGCCAAGGAACGAGCCAACCGAGAGGAGCAAGAGCGAGCTTCAAGAGCTGTGGCCGGAATTAATCATCTGGAGATACCTGCGGAGCTGGCATTCATTTTCAGCAAGCTGGATGGTAAGATTTGCTCCTTTTTCCAAATGAATAGTTCACTGTTTGAAATATTATTTTACTCACTTATGTGTTTATTGGTCTATTTTACCATATCCTTAGAGAGATTTTCTATTGAGGCAAGTTAAAGAAAAATAATCACGGAACATCCTTGGGGATTTGCTTTGCGAATTTTAATGTCGTCAGCTGATAAACTCATGATTTTAACCATTTAAATATTTTATTTTAACACATTTCTTTTAAATATTTACTGCAACATATTTTATGTAAACAGTCACAGGTGGTTGATTTGTTTGATTTAGTAGAGCCGTGGTTGATTTGTAACAGAGGAAAGAGTTTCTGCAGGAAATATTTCAGAATTTTGACGCAAGTTTACGGCTAGAGGTGATCTTTAGCTAACACTGATGCCGCAGGGAAATATTAGAATCCATAAATGCTGTAATATAAATACTTGGGAAGAAATGGACTTTTAGGTTGCTTGTCAAGAAAGCACACGTGAAAATTCTTAGTTCGATTTTTTCCATGCTTAATTCATCATTGTCCCTTATAAGAATCATTTGTCATTTACATGCTGTTACAGCGTTAATTAAATCCTTGTTTATTGTATGTCATAAAATGTTTGTTTGCAACAGCGACGTACTTTTTTGCAGATTATTTAAGCAATATGGGTCTTTTTAAGTGTGTTAAAGCATCAAACGGTTTATATTTTTGGATAAGGGTTTTTCAGATGCACACGATGTTAAGGCTAGCGTGACGTTCAGATGATATTTGTTTCCCTTTACTTAACTTTGTTAGCTTAACCCCAAGTTTCCAGTTTCAGTTCATACTTGCTGCTCGGTACTTAAGCGCCGTGTGACTGCGTCAGGAAACAAAATTTTAAATGAACTTTCCAGAGATATGGAGCAGACTAGACGTGCATTTTTTCGACGAGACAATATTCTTTCAACATATCGTGATCTTAAGCTAAAAATTTTATACGGCACCCAAAATGCAGCTACTGTAATTTTTTTCATTGCCTCACAAAGGTATTTTTTTTGTGGGTAATATTTTTTTCCCCGCCTAATTTATTTTTTATCGCCTTCATAAGAGTATGTTTGTGGGTAATCTTTAATTTTATTTTTCATCGCCTTCACAAGGGTATTTTTTGTGACTAATATTTTTTTTGTTAGCAACGAAGTTTGAGGACTGAAAAGCGGACACCAGCCTTGGACAAAGATGGAAACATTGCACTCAATGAAATTTGTCTTCAAAAAAATTTGACAGTAGAAGCTTTGTATGATTGATTACTACTTCTTGTTTATCTATCTAAACAAAACCAAGAAATCAAATAAAAAAATACCTGGAAAGTCTACTTGAAAAGAAAAAATATTTATCCAAAAATATTCTGAAGAAGTTGACAGTTTATGCAGAAGTTCCCAATTTAAGCATTTTTTTTAATAAAGGAGATATTTTTCCTTCATTTCTTTCACTGTTTTGCAGTCGACTTCTAACATGCCAGAGGATACCCACACTCAAACATACAGGATGATTGTAAACTCCTTGAACTAAACAAGAGGGGTGATAGTACACATCAAGACGAACAATATTTGCTATGGAACATAGGGCCGCATTCCATTCCTAGTGTCAGAAAAGAGCACGTTCGAAAAACGTCCAGCAGGCACACGGGGTTCCAACCAGAAAGCACAAGATGCAAATCAGGTGCGCTGAACACATGCGTAGACGATGAAGAGCAAACATTTAAAAACGCAACAGAACCCGTTCAGCGATATTACCGTGCGAACATCACATGTGAATTGACTTATTCGTAAAGGGCATGAAGGGCTACACATACGACATGTCCCGGGCGGTGGATTGGACCTGTGGCTCGGCCTCCACGCTCCCCGGACCTCAATCCACTGGACTTCTTCTGGGGATACATAAAAAACATTGTTGTACGAAACACCTGTGGACTCACTGGAAGATCTCGTCGCGCGAGTCGCTGTTGCTGCGGACAAGATCAACACCACACCTGGAGTCTACGAGAGGGTGCGACAATCCTTCATTCGCCGGTGTGGGCTGTGCAACGCCGCTCTTGGACGCCAGTTTGAGCAGCTCCTTTGAGTCTTTCTCTGATGCGATTGGAATTGTGCAACTCATAAATTAGGTATGTCTCTTTGTTTTCACTGTTGAAGGTTCAACGTGGATATGTAACTTTACTCTTTTCTGGCACTAGGAGTAGAATGCGGCCCTAAGTTCCATTGCAAATATTGTTCGTCTTGATGTGTACTATCACCCCTTTTGTTTTGTTGAGGGAGTTTACAATCACCCTGTATTTAAAGCACATATACTAGAAGAAGCACTGGTACAAATTGTGTAGAAAATATAAAAAAAAAAAAAAACGTTCCCTGGTGAAAAACGTAATTGACCAATCGTTCCATTTCCCAGAATCTGGGTCATCTGCAGAGTATTTCCTCTGCGGATGGCCCAGATTCACAGGTGCTTATTTTAACCTCCGATCTCCCGGGTAACTATGGTGGAATAGAGAAACTTTTTTTGCCTTTCACAAACCTTTTGCTAGAAAGACGGGATGGGGGGGGGGGGCTCTCATTAAGAAGCTCGGAAAGACGAACACAGAGCTGAAAAGTTATTGCTGTCACATTAATATCTCCAGTCTTTATGAATGCCTTACTCTTACATTACCGAAAAAAAAAAACCCCACAGAAAACTCATCTTTTTAGTTTAACCACTCTTTATGCAGTTTTTATCCTCCAGTATAACATTTAAAGGGACTGTAAGAGCTAAACTTTATATGGGCAAGAGACTTGGGCACCCAGTAAACCAGTGCTGTACCAGTATTATTATTGTACTGGAAGTCATTCCGGTAGAGCTGTGATGTGCATAACAATGGCAGTGCAATTTGTAAGATAAAGACATTGCAGCTGTTTCGTATAATATTTTCCAGTGATTAGGGCTGATGAGTCATGGGTACAAAGTTAAAACAAAGAGCTCTCACCGGATTCCTGACGGAAGAGTTGCGGCCGTTACAACATAATGATAGATAATCCAAGGTGTACGGTAGGTAAACGATTGACATGTACAATGTGAGCGAATAAGCGAAGCTTACTTAAAATGGTTCTATTTCTCCCTGCGGAGAAATAGAACCATTTTAAGAAATTCGTTTTGGCGGTGCAGGTTAAGTCATCAGATGCTTATTTGAAGATCGAAGAAAAACCCTCGAAGTAAGAGGCAGTCAGTTCCGACTACAGTTTACAACAGCCAACGAATGAATGACTTGATTCACGTGGGGGGGGGGGCATAACTGTCCGTGAAGCAATCATAGACTTTTTAAACAAAAAGTGTGTGCAAAATCAGTTCACTTCGTCAGATGATTGAAAAGTGTGTGCTGAATCGTTTCCTCCTCAGATGATTTGAATACCAAAGTTGAGGCGAGCACTACTTTGTAGACGATGTTTGAAGACAGATTTGGTATTTTTTTTTCAGATGTTCAGAATTCAAATACCTGCACAGAAATTTTAAGTTATTTCTCTGAGGTGACAAGGTATTTCTTGGCACACGTCGCAATAGTGCAGAGCACCCACTGTATTATCACCCTCAAGAAGTTTTGTGAAGCCATCAAAAAGAAGCAGTCGTCAAAGGATATGAAATCCATCCAGTGACACCGAGACAGCGTCTACCCTCATAGCTTTTGGCACAGATCACACAATCGCAGCCACTAGCTGATGTGTGATGCCACGTGTCGCCCCCTTTCTGCACTATTTGACACTGTAATACATTCAATTATTCGGCCTGATGGGGAATAGCATACAAATGGGAATATTTGGAATCTTGGAGTAAAGACGTAGGTGGAAGGTGCTCATCAAAGTTTCTCCAAACAGGATTCCAGCCTTATCTTCAGCAATGGCGAAAATGCAACTTGTGGTCTAGCGATTACTTTGAGGCATAGGTTTGTTTAGCGCAGTAGTGAGTGCGCAAACATATAACCGGAACTTTCTACTCAATATATAAGACGTCACTATGAAAGACGTCGGCATTGCTTTCTGCACATTTTGGTGTAACGTTAATGCAACATACATACCTCGTGCAAAATAAAAATAGTCAATAGAAATTTTCTGTTGGAGACAAATTTTAAATCTAATTAAATGATCTCTTGCATTCGTTGTCTACAAAAGCAGTAAAAAAAATTGAAACGCACGGTGTCGTATTGAAACACCTTAGCGTTTCAATCGCGGTATGGTGTCCTATATTCATATATGCTAATACAGTATCAGTAATTGAATGATCCGTAGCTGTTACTGGGATGCTTACGGGATTTCTTTCAGTGCCGTTTCGCAGGAGTTCGTGAGGCCTTCGCCTGTAAGGAGATTACGCAGTTCTGGGTATCAGCTGTGTTTTCCCCCCATGATGAAGTGAATAATTATAAGCTAAATGAGGACTTGCACTCTTCTGCAGTGGTGCCCCTTATTCAGCATAGTATATGGGGAAGTCTTCCATTTGCCTGCCCTGATTTATATGGCATCTGTATTACTCTCTTTATTGTTTGCATATTAATTTATTCTTACTAATTCTATCAAGCGATTTTCTCTGTTACCTTGCTGCCAAGTCCCATTGTTCTGGTTTTCCAACATAATTTTTACATCTACGTTCCATTTAGAATATCAGGAAAAAGCTCCACCTCCCTTTTTTGTTAGGAAAGCCCCAAACCCTCTCCGTCGCACGGATAATCATCAAGTCTACTTCCTACCTCCTTCAAGATCCAGATCACTTTGTTTCATTTTCTCCGTTCTCACAAAAAAGCGCGGCTTCCATGTGCATTTGCCTCCACCCTCTCTCTCTGACCATCTGGGCAGTTGCTGAATGCTTCTGTGAACTCGATGTCCTAGTCACCCGTTCACTAGAGCTTACTTAGCACGTAGGCATTACCAACATTACACTTTCTTCTTTATTACTAGTCATTTTTTCCTTTCACATGGTTTTGAAAAACGGGATGAATCTTGAGTTCTCCAAACGGACCAAGTTGTTCGCATCTCTTCCTACGCGGATGCCATAAAACCATCATACTATTCACTCCAGTTCTTAGGTTCATGAACAGTCAATGCAGGGAACATCCAGCAAAAGAGTGTTCTCCAACCACCGGAAGCATAAAAGGAAAGGGTCGTTTCCCTTCTTCATTAACTGCTGGCTGAAAACTAGTAAAGGGACCATCTTCTTTCGCCCAAAACTGAGGGAACAAGGAAATGATTTTAAAGTATGAAATGTTACAGAAAATTATTAACATTAACTTTCGCTGAAATTAATGGGACCACGCCACCGTAACATGCCAAAAGAATTGTGCAAAGTAAATTTTTTTTTAAACTTTGTGTTTTATTACTTAAGTAATAATTTATTGCTTCTTTTTTTAATTTTCCAGAGTGGCAGTGCGTTCACAACGAAAGGAACACTCAGAAAGTTGTGGGTGAGGTGGCCAGATCTAGGGCCTCCGAATTCCGTTTGCCTCACGACATTGACCAGTATGCCTTCACTAAATTCACTAATGTATATTTCAAGGCGCATATCTGGGGGATGAAGAGGGAACCGATAAAGACCCCTTTCCTATCCAAAACAAATGAAGCTGATTATCAAGACTCGCTAGCACTCTTCAAACTGGTAAGTGTAGAATTTTTGCTCGCTGTGCGGTTGTATAAACTTGTGCTTGTAAAATAAGTTGTGCGCACGTATGTAATTGTACTGTCTGGTACAACTGAATTTGCTTGTAGTATGAGACGTACCATGACATTATAAGTGCATACTGTCTTCGAAGTCAACTGGTTCACTGCTACGTTGGACAGTGATAATTCAGCATCCGGAACTGGATTTCAGAGAATCTCTACTAATTTTATCACTCTTTGTTTTACATTAGGAAGCATTTTGATTGAAACACTTGAATAAGATTTGGAATTCTTGCTTGTTCGCTAAAAGGTTTGCATTTTTCAAAACTAAATTCATCAGGACAGAATTAATAATCAACTAATTGTGAAAAAAAGTCATGTGAAGCTGGAATTTATATAAGGATTCCATACTTAGATTGTGATCTGTCATTGCTCACGTGAATTCACTAACAGGTAATAATTTGTCGCAATAGTCGTATGCAGATTTTGGCTGTGCAACCATCAAAATAATTGTCCTTTTATCGAAACAGTAAAGACTGGCTGCCAGCTTACGAGTAGAGGCAGTTTTTTGAAAATGCGCACATCCAAAAAGCTTGGTTTTAGTAAGCAAAAGACTTAGCCAAACTTGTAAACATTTTCTTCGCTCCCACAGAGAGAACAAGAAAAAAGAAAAGAAAAAAACGAAAATAGAGAACTTTCAAAGGCAGCCGCGACCAAGATTTAAGGTTAAAAGGCCAAACAAAGATTCGTATGCAGCAGGTGTTGTTCCCTGCGATACCATTAGGCTCCCCGAAATTAATAGGATAGCGAAAGACGGTTTTTTTAACATCTTAGGAACTAAAAAATCTTGATTCTGCAACCTGTATTTGATATGCACTTTGTGTACAAGCAAGGATATGAATGCATATGGTAACGGGGATTTATTTTAAGATGAATGAATCTTGCATTCGATGTACTATAAACCCAAAATTACAAGGATCTTCAATTTTACGCTATTGATTTGACTAGAATTACTTAGCAGATAAGTCAAAAATACGCTCACGGACAATGAAATTTGCGCACCTAGAAGAAAACATGCTATATCCGCGAAACTTTGCAAATAGCTAGAGTGCGTGCTGGTATACAATGATCCACGTTTGGTGCGAGTGCGTATGACCGCACACCCTGTGGTGGCGCTACAAGCACGAACCGGCAGCCTTATAAACCGGTGTGTGGTCGATGTTCCATGAAAGCGAAAAGCACCGGCCGACGCAAGCAATAGTACAGAATGACAAAGCAATAGTACAGAACGATAGACGTCGATTTACGCAATTTACGGACTTTGAAAGACGCCTGATCATTGAGATGAAAACCTCAGGGTGGTCGGCGGGCCGCATAGCCCACCACGTGGATTGTTCTAAACATACCGTCCGACTGTGTTGGGAGCAGTGGACACGTGATGGCACTGCCACACGGCTTAGCGGCTCCGGATGGCCCAGGAGGACCACCGGTAGAAAGGATCAACGGATCGTGCGCCAGGCACGAACGAATCCCACGGAGACCCGGTCCACTACATAGCAGATGTAGCGGCTCCAGTGTGCCCACGAACCATTTCCCGACGCCTCGCGGAAGCGAATTGGCGATCTCAGCTCCCCTTACATGTGCTGCCATTAACACCGGAAACAGCACGTGGAGCCAAGCCGGAGCGACGTGGAACGCCACAGACTGGCGACGTGTGGTATTTAGCGATGAGTGCCGCTTTGTTTTAGGGACAGATGGTCACTGTGTCCGTGTGTGGAGGTCCCCGGGTCAACGGCACAATCCCAACCTCGCTATCGAGCGCCACACCTCCCCCACTGCAGGCATTATGGTTTGGGGAGCCATTGTCTACGGTAGCCGATCAGCTCTAGTAGTGGTACGTGGATCATTAATGGGACAGCGGTATATGGATGAGATTCTACGGCCTTATGTGCTCCCATTCCTGGTCGGGATCCCAGGTGCGCTATACCAACAGGGTAATCCCCGCCCACACATAGCTCGGGTTGCCCAGAACTGCCTACGTCATGTCCAGACACTTCCATGGCCTTCCTGCTACCCTGACATGTCCCCTAACGAGCATGTGTGGGACCAGTTGAAACGCCGGTTGCGGCCGTGCCGCAGCACAACATCAGGCGTCTGTACGCCACCATGCAGGACAGTATTTCAGCACGTATCGTCTCACGAGGCAGTGCAACGCGTTATTGAAGGTGACCGGACTACGTGCCACAACAGATCCCTCTGTGATTGTCTTTCAGCTGTGTTTTGCCATCATGTGTATCATTCATCTGTATCATTACGTCCATAAAATTTCAGTTCTATCCGATGCTTCCTTGTTGGTGCGCAAATTTCATTGTCCGCGAGTGTACCCAGTGTACCTTTGCTAAATAATACAGTGTACTTGCAAAAAAAAAATGTTATTTTAGTATTGGTGTCCTATATACACTGACCACTTTTTTCAGGTGCACTCATAGGTGGTGAAATTACTGAAATAACTATTGCACATAGGAACCATATTTTAAGGAATGTAGCAGCAGGCAAAATCTTCGCAAAACACTAAAACTGTTCATCCCTAATTTAACATTTCAGGAATATGAGGATTCAAAAATATCAAATTTCTTCTTTCACAAATTCTTATCATAAATTTAATTAATGAAGAAAGATTGCGAAGCGGTTATTATCTGCGTAAATTCAAGGCGCTTGCAAGGGTGTGTGAACACATATTTTGTTTTCAAATGTTTTATCCGAAATGAGCCGAAGTCTACATTCTAGAGGAATTATTCTCAAAAGTTGGAGCTGTCTTAATCTTGCAACTGAATTAATGATTGATACCATATTTTACTGCATTTATGCATTTATGTTGCGAAACATTGTAGTTAAACAACACGCTCGTAACATTTCTAAGTATTACACTAGGAGTGACATAACATGGGTGGTATTACACTAGGAGTGACATAACATGTGTGGTCTTAAGGGTATGTACCCAAATAGTATAAAGCAAGCATTTTTAATTCTGCTTTTTTAAAGGAAAGGAATGATCGCCTTAGATTCGAGTCTCGAAATATTATAGTGTTGTTGGGTATGACGTTATAACTCAGAATAAAATTCGTTTCAATACTCGTAATAGCTTACATCTTTAAAAAAGGTCATAATACAGTTTGACTAACTTTAGGTACGTATTTTTTTTTGTTTTAGTTTTCTCGGTAGGAAGGTAGAGAACGATTTGTGCGTATATGATAACCCTAAAGCTGTCAATCTTCAGTTATGATGACACTCATGACATATATGCTTTACCTTCCAATTTCAGTTGTATGTTCCTTTTTAAATTGTTACTACTTGTTACCTGTTCTTCCTTTATTTCGTATCTCCCAAAAGCGTATATATCCTGAAACTTCTGGCAGACAAACAAGTCAAGAAGACTTAGATAAAAGCCCATTATATAAGCAAAAGTGTGTTGCATGTTAAATTCAGCTATCGAGTTTTGTAACTTGTTGCTGTTCAGTCAACAGGTTTTAATTTCTTCGAAGCCGAGTATTAGGTGTAGCCGAAGTGTTCGTTACTATATGTACCTTAGTTTATTTGTTCATAGTTTTTCAAGGAACTCATCTGTTTATGTCTGAATTGAAGACTTGCATTTCGTTAAGGACAAAATAGAAAAGTATAAATGATCATGATTATTCTCTTTCGTCGTATGTAACTAAACACACGACAGAGCCTACGTTAGGAATTTTTATAGTGTTTGAAGCTGAAAGTTTTTCAACTTTATTTTCGAGGTTAGGTTACCAATTTCACGTTTTCCGCTATTGTGGTCGATAGCTACCACGAACAGCAAATGCTGAAATCACGAAAGAATACGAAGTTATTTTTGCTACTGCTCAGTGTTGTTGTTTATACACCTTTTCCTTTTTAGGCCGGGAGTCGGAAAAATACACTGATTTCTATAAAATAAGCAACAAACTGAAAAATCGTGATAATTGGGCGAAATACAGTTCAAATTGCATGAAATTGCCCATTGTTACGGGCGAAGGCATACAACATCGATGTACGGAAGGCAAATGAGTGGCGCTGGTAGCGCTTTATACAAATGCGCAAGAGCTTAAAACCAGCTGTTTCGGAGGGAGTCGCCAATTCATCTGCGGCGGTGAATGACAGGACTGCGAGATAACGATTTTGTTAACATGGCTTTCAGACGTCATTTGCCAGCGGAGTTACGCTACAGAGCGATAGGCCGACTCGGCAGACGTCGCAAGATGGCTCAACGTCGATCGTTCTGTTGGCAGCAATTCCAAGCTACAGGTGCAGCTCTCCGAAGGTACAGCGAAGGTAGGCCAAGGGCGACGACCTCAGCGGATGACCGGTATTTGCGGCTTTCGGCACGCGGAACACGACGGCTACACCGACTAATCTCAGATCTGTGCTTGCGGCAGCCACCGGACGGACGGTACGCGGAAGGTTAGATGCAGGAGGACTGTATGCTCGGCGACCTGTCTTATGCGTGCCCCTAACCCCCCAGCCATCAGAGGGAACGTTTCAATTGGGCACGAATGCATGTGAACTAAACTCGAAATCAGTGGAGGTCCGTTCTGTTCACTGATGAGTCGCGATACTGTTTACAGAGTGATTCTCGCAGATTTTACATCTGGGGAGAGGCCGGTACTCACTATCTTTCCCCTAATATCCAGGAAAGGGACACCCATGGTGGTGGTAGTGTTCTGGTGTTGGCAGGGATATCGTTAGGCGGCTGTACCGACCTCTGTGTTTCCACACTGAAACCTCAATGCTCAAAAGTATTGAGACATCCTGGACCCTATTGTTCGTCCACATGCAGCCGCAATTGGCGATGCATTTGTACTGCTAGCGGATAACGCCTGCCCTCACACATACAGTCCGTATGGAGTGGCCAGCATGCTTTCCCGATCTGAATCCCATTGAGCATGTCTGGGATACTCTCGGGCGGCATTTTGCTGGCTTCGAGTCCCCTCCCCGAACCCTGCAGTGGACGCAGCTGCCCACGGAACTGCTCGATACCGTAATTAACAGTATGGAACATCGCTGTCGGTCCTGTATTGCTGTTCGGGGTAACCTTTTCCTATTTCATCTTGATACTTTTATTTCTGTATTTTAATATTTGCATCACTCATTCAAAATGTAAATGCTTTGTACCACATGTTCGTACAATTGGGAAACTAATTTCCCCGAAGAAATAATTCTTCATAAATACATGGTAGGCATTGTAATGCTATCATCCAGAACAGAGACTGAGCTTCATCACCCCAGAATTCGGTAGTTATTGGCATATTTTCACTGTATTCCATGTAATCACTTCTTTCCAAAAACTTGACATTTTTCATCGTCCTGGAGCTGGAATCTAACCCGCACCTACCGATTTCCGGTCGAGCATGTTAGTCCTTACACCACCCAGGACAAGGAAATTCCAGGCAGCTGAATGTAGATATCTGAGAACTTTCAGATTTGCGCTAGTCGAAGCCATTCCTGCCCCATCGTAGCGTCTCACGATCTTTTTATCACATCCAGGTTCGGATGTATAGGTCACAAATTCCAGTGATGAAGTTATACAATTGGTAAACGAATTTCCCCGAAGAAATAATTCTTCATAAATACATCGTAGGCATTGAAATGCTGTCTAGCATTACAATGGACAGCATTACAATGCCTACCATGATAGCATTACAATGCCTACCATGTATTTATGAAGAATTATTTTTGGGGGATATTCTCTGTTTTGGAAGATATCATTACATGTTCTTACGTTTTTTTGTTGCATTTGGTCTGATAAAGCTTATACCACCAAATTTCATCCGAATCGGTTGGATACTTTTTGATTTAATACGATTTTTCCTTTTTTTTTTGCTTAATTTGTGGAAACCAGTGTATATATAACGCCCCCTATATTCAGAATATTCAGTCGTGAGCTGCTGATTGAATTAATCTGACATTTTACTGACAATCATAGATTCGTACGAGGACGAAAACAAAAAAAGCTTTGCTGAAATTTCACTACGAGTAGAGGCAAATAAGCATTCACCTGACACTTTTCGTGGTGTGAAAATGACAATCATAGATTCGTACGAGGACGAAAACAAAAAAAAGCTTTGCTGAAATTTCACTACGAGTAGAGGCAAATAAGCATTCACCTGACACTTTTCGTGGTGTGAAAATATGCAGACTTATTTTCTACGTGAATTTCAGTGTTTAAGGTAACCCTTGAAAGTGTTTCATGAAATTTCGTGAAAATTTCTTCATAATCTCGTTAAGAGTAGTGAACCGAGACAGAGAATCACTGTTTTTCAATGAATTGGACAAAATGCCACTTCGTCGCATTTTTTCTCCATGAAGCAAACGCCGTCCATACCAGGCGTAAGTTGATCTACCGTGAGTAATGTATGATCTCATTTGGGTTGACATTTTTCAAGCATTGCTGTTCTGAGCCTAATAACTTTTCGTCATCTTCAAAGTGGGTGGTACTACTAATGATACATTTATTGCTTTCACGTTTAAAATGCTATGTGTTAGTGAAAGAGTTAATCAAAATATACCTTGGTTGATTAAACAAATTAACTGTCTTGTTAAAGCAACTCATGTGTGTTAATCTACCCCCAAGGCGCCGCCATCATTGCTCGTGCTTATTTCCCGTGTTCTTTTGCGAAACGCTTATGCCTGCAATTCGGACAACTCCGAACTTTGCAAGACGGTCAAAAGAATGTCCTGAATTTAAAAACATAAACAAAAACAACTTGCGCAGCGGAAATGCATCTTTTTAAGCTTGTCTTTACAGTTTTACCTCTTTGTGTTCTACAGTGCATTTTCAAAGCCTAGGCAATTATTTGAATGTTGTTATGCATTGTCCTTTCATTTAGCGCAACTATTTCTTAACTTTCAGTTTTTCTTTTTAAACTTTCTACGTAATTGCTAACGATTTCATGGTGACGAAACGGAATTATTGTTTCTTCTCTACTCGCTGATTTCAGACGAAAATCTTCGCATTCCTGGAAATTGAAAACGATGCTGAAAATATGTTCGTGTATGAGAAACGTACCTCAAAAATTGACTCTTGTACGACAGTATTTATTTCGGCGTGACCACAACGTATTTCAAAATGGCCAATAATTTATTTAATGAGAGGGATAGATACGTTAAATTAAATAGGAAGTCACTTAGTTTTCCTCATTTTTTTCTAGAGAAGCGTAGAGTAGAGGTTTTTATACTTCGTTTGCAATCGCTGTTTTCTTATGTATTGTGCAAATTTTTCCTTTTCCTTATATACCTACTTAAAACAGCAACGCATTCCGTGATGCTACTCGACGAATTTGTTTGCAGCCACTTTTTTGGAGAAAGTACGTGCTTGTAGCGTCAAACTGTCTGTCCGTTTCTGGTCTCGATATCTCTGCGTCCGCAAGTCGGATTCGAAAAATTTATTTTCCATCAAGAAGTGCTAATCACGACAATGATTAATATATCTTCGAATTTCGGCGATGTACAGCTCTCCCGCTAGGTGGTATGAACGCATTTTCATGCTTGGCACGATATCTGTATTTCTAAAAGTTTAATCGAAAAATGCTTTCTGCATTCGATAGTTCGAAATTATGACTATGAGCAGAAATTTCCCATGCAAGTCTTACTTTGCGTGGTATGCAGTCTGTGTAGGTACAGTATCTGTGTGTAGTTCTGCGTGATTATGTAATAATACACACACGCACGCACGCACACACACACACGCACGCACGCACACACACACACACGCACGCACACACACACCACTACTGTTTGTGAAAAATGCAGCACCGTGAAAGACTGCAAGTATTAGCTTGAAACTTACAGGATATGTACAACAGGTTGGAACATTCAAATGATTGAAATGTCAGTGAAAACGCGCATGCCCTTTCGAACCAGCGCCCTCTGAACTGTCCGGTCTTTGGTATGAATAGCTGGCTCAAATGGGATGTTGCAATCACTAAAGAGCTGACATGAGTCGAAAGGGTGTTTCTTGTGTCTCACTATCCCCCGTCGACGCCCCGCACGGGGATAACTGGTTTTCCAGTTATTTGGGGAGCTGCGCCCCCACGGCCCCGAGCTGACCTTGTGACCGGTCAACATCTTGTGGCAGAAACTGATTTTTTTCCATCTTGAGTTTTGCGTTCGACAACGTGGACTTCGCCGGGACGGCTGTTCATCCGGCTGTTGGGGACTAGCGCCCCCACGTTTTCCCGAGCTGATAATGTGACTGACATCGTAGGTCTGTTTTTTTGTATCTTCGTACCAGGCCCCACCCTGTGTTGCACACCCATCCCTGTACTAATAAATTTTGTCCTAACTCCATTTTTTTGCTGTTCCTTTTCTAACGTACTCAACCGTAACCATAACCTCTCAGTCGTAGGTTGCTGAGATCTTTTGTTGGCCCCCCATTCTCAGGGTTTCGTTCTAGTTTTGTGTTTCGTTTCTTCTTTTCCTGCGTTTGGGGTACTAATCTTACCTGCATGTTTGCCGTGTGTGGTAACCCGTAAGGGGTAAATGGGCTGTCTGGTGGCTGAGGTCACAGGTGGTGAATGAGTGCCACCTCTGTACCAACACTCCTCTTTGGGCTGGAGACTAGCCCACCTCTAGTCACTAAATTCTGTGCCGAGTTGTGTGCAGGATTTTAACTGCTTTTGTCGTATAGCACGATAGGACAAGCCCGGGGATTGTGGGATCATGCCAAAGGCGTTGGCAAGACGGTACTCTGGAGGCCGAAGCGTCCGCCGAGTGCATACGAGCACAACCATTGGACTATATTTGCAGCTAAGCTCTAGAACTGTGTCTTGCGTCATGTTTTTGACTTGCGGACCTCCAGTTCTCCCCTGTTGGGCTCGATTGTGGGTGGAGTATGCTGCGGACGAATTCTTTCTTACTCCCGTGGGAAAACATAAACCCTCCTCAAAAGTGAAAAAACCAGAAAACATGGTGATTGATCAGGCATCCGTTTTGCCTCAACCACCTCCCAAGCATAACACACTGAAGAGAACTTTAGTTGAAGAACGACATCATCGCGACCGAACTTTGGATCCCGGTGCTGAGCCGTCGGCTCACAAACGTCGCATTACATTTGCCGATTCGATAATTCAGGCTACTTTTCTCGTCATTTTTTCTACTGACCAGACTTTGAGACTTTCCTCAAAGTCTCCTTTTTTCATCTCGAAAGCACTTGAGGGTGTTGTTGGCTCTTTGAAGTCAGTAAAGAAGCTACGCTCTGGAGACCTGCTTGTGGAAACTTGCACTCTCTCTCAGAGCAAATCTCTCATGCAGTTGACCAAACTTCGGGATATTCTCGTTCAAGTGACGGCACATTCATATCTCAATACCTCCAAGGGAGTCATTTCTGAGATCGACTTGTTGGAGTGCGATGAGGACGAACTTGTGTGTGAATTTGCTGATTAAGGTGTCATAGCTGCAAGACGCATGATTTTCAGGCGCGATGGCGCACTGATCAAATCACGAAATGTTATTTTGGCTTTTGACAGACCGAAAGTACCTACTGAATAAAGGCTGGTTACTTGTTATGTACAGTTCGTCCATATATACCGAATCCTCTGCGCTGTTTTAAGTGCCAGAGGTATGGGCATTCCCAGCGGTCCTATCACAGTGCTGCAAGGTGCGCAAATTGTGGATCCCGAGACCACGTAGGGGCTGGATACACTTCAGAGCCCTGCTGTGTTAACTGTGGTGACACCCGTGCTGCTTATTGCCGGTACTGTTTGAGGTGGAAAGACGAGAAGGCGATCCAGCGAGTCAAGACTGGAGGGCCTCACGTACCTTGCCACTAAAAACAAGTTATGCATTCCTAATGATCGGCAGCGCACCTTTGCTGCCGTGGTGAAATCTCCAACTACCACTGCACAAACATTGGTACCATGTCCTTTGCTTCTCCAACGACCTGGTCAACTTGCCAAACTGACAACGGCAGAGCAGGGCACGCAGGTCGATTTTTCAGACATTCACATGGATATCCAAGCTGAAAATGCAACATGCTCTCCACAGAGGAGCAGCGCCTCCTGTTCTGGGAGGAACGCCTGTACATGTGCGAAAGTTGGGCCAAATTCTGTAAAGACATGTAGGCTTCATCCTACACTTGAGGTCCCAGTCACAAGTCCTGAAAACTTGCTCGACGTGTCGAGGTCCTCACCCTCAGGCAATGTAGTGGGGAAAATCTTGGGCGAGGAAGTGATACTTCACGACCTTGTCTCAATCTCCTGACCGCGATCAGAGGTCGGATGTGAAGAGCGACAAAGAGTTTTAAATTGTTCTTTGTTGCTCTCCTTTTTTTTTGTTGCTCTCTTTTCATGGCTGCGTGTATCATCCAATGGAACTGTCGGGGTTCCCGCTCCAATTTCGACGACATTAAGCATCTGCTTTCTTCTTCTTCGCCTGTGTGTCTGTGCTTTCTGGAAACGAAGCTTCGACCCAGCGATTCGCTCTCGGTCAATAACTACAGCTGCTTCCGGAAAGATAATTAAAGTGGTGACATTGCGTGTGGAGGAATGGCGATTCTTGTCCCACACACTGTTCCAGCCTCACGATTTCACATCGATATGCTCCTGCAGGCTGTAGCGGTTCGTCGTTCTGTTAACACTGTACTCACTGTTTGCTGCCTTTACTTACCACCGCACGATTCGTTTAGCGTTGCAGATCTCGAGAGCCTTGTTGCCCAACTACCTTCTCCCGTTCTCCTTGTGGGGGATTTTTATGCCCACAGTCCATTGTGGGGCAGTGACCGGACTGATAGTAGAGGTCGTAGACTGAAGAGTTTATTGTCATCCAGTTCTCTGTGTGCTCAACACGGGAGACCATACGTACTTTCACGAGCCTAGCAGAATTTTCTCTTCCATTGATCTTTCCCTGGGATCTCCATCGGTGTCTGCTGATTGGAACTGGAGAGTGTCGCAGGACCCCCTTGGCAGTGATCATTTCCCCATTTTTCTTTCCTTGTGCCGAGATGAGTACTATCCCCTTGCTCGTCCGTCCCGGTGGCGGATTGATCGTGCCGAGTTGGAGGTTTTCACCGCTTCAGCGATTATAACTGAGGACATGGTGAACCAGGAATCGATCGAAACTGCAGTAACAGCGGTCAAGGAATATATTGTACATGCAGCTGAACTTACCATCCCTAAGACCTCGGGTAAACTTCCTATGGTACCAAAACCTTGGTGGAACGATGCATGTCGAGACTCTCTAAAAGCGCAACATAAGGCGTGGGGTAAATTTCGCCGTTACCCGACCCAGACGAACCCTCTGGCCTTTAAACGTGCAAAGTCTTATGCCCGTTTGGTTCGGCGACGCAGTAAAAGGGATTCTTGGTGGTATTATATTTCCACCATTCATGCAGGTATTAATCCCAAGGTTCTCTGGGACAGTATACGTAAGGTTAGGGGAAGTTTTAGCTCCAGCCAGATTTCATTTCTTGAGCGCGGCGGCGAAGTCGTTGCCGACGTTTCCGGTGTCGTGAACTGTTTGGGGAAACTTTTGCTTCAGTTTCCAGCAATTTTGCGTACCCAGCCTCGTTCCGTGGTGTGAAAGAGCGTGCCGAAAGGCAAAATCTAAATTTTGCGTCACCGGCAGTCTGATTATAACAGACCTTTCACTATCACCGAACTGAGGAGTGCCCTCACTCAATCTGGGAACTCCTCCGTTGGCCATGATGAGATACACTACGAAATGCTACGGCGGCTATCGACGTCGTCGCTCGAAAATCTGTTAACACTCTTTAATAGAATCTGGTGTGAGCGGTATTTTCCTGACTCTTGGCGTTTTGCGCTTGCCATTCCTTTCCCAAAGCCGGGTAAAGACTCCAAACTCCCGTCTAGCTACAGGCCTATTGCACTCACAAGCTGTCTGTGCAAAGTCCTGGAATGAATGGTAAATGCACGCTTCCTTTTCTTTTAGAGAGCAACAAGATTTTATCCTCATCTCAAAGCGGTTTACGACGTCATCGATGTACCGGTGATCATTTGCTTCGCCTTGAAACGTCAATTCGCGAGGCGTTCGTTACGAGACAGCACTTTGTTTCGGTCTTTTTTGATCTCGAAAAGGCGTATGATCGTGCATGGCGTTATGGCATTATCCGTGAACTGCATCAGTGTGTGGGTTACGGGGAAATCTCTCTATTTTCATTCCTGGTTTGCATCTCGGTACGACTATCTCTTCTCCTTTTCGACAAGAGCAAGGCGTACCTCAGGGTTCCATTTTGTCTACATCCCTTTTCATTTTATGCATTAACCAGGCTTTTCGAGAACTTCCTTCGACAATCTCTTGAACAATGTATGTAGATGACTTGCAGATCTCTTGTGCTTCTTCCAGTATGCGTATGATAGAACGGCAATTGCAGTGCGGCATTACCAGCATCTGCTCTTGGGCAAGCAAAAATGGCTTTCTCATCTCCCAGAATAAAACCGTTTGTGTGCACTTTTGCCGGAAGCGTGGCCTACACCCGGACACTGTTTTGCTGTTGGATTCAGCGGAGATTCCTGTTCTCCCAGAGACCACATTCTGAGGCATTACATTCGACCGTGCTCTGACTTTCCGCTCACATGTGCAAATATTAAAAGTTAAATACACTAAAGCATTGCGTATCCTGAAGATGCTCTCTGGCACAACGTGGGGTGCCATTAGAAGCGCAATGCTCAGAATCTATCATGCGGTTATTCGATCAAAACTAGACTATGGCTGTGTGGTGTATGGTTCAGCCAGGAAATCTGTCTTACAACTACTCGACCCTGTGCATCACCAGGCTTTGCGTCTCTGCATGGGAGCGTTCCGGACCTCCCCTGTCGACAGTTTGTATGTCGAGTCGAATGATACACCTTTGTGTTTGCGTCGCCTTCAGCTGTCCCTCCAGTTTTATGCGAAACTAGGTGTCCTTCGGGACCATCCTTTGCGAGATTCTGTCTTTGAACCACAATGTGTCCATCTCTTTTAACACCGGCCTTCATGTGTACCTACTTTTGGAATCCGTATGCAGACTGCAGTGCGGGATGCGGGGATTAATGCTTCCTTGATTGGCGAGATCAGGACGATTGGACAGCCGTCCTAGTCTCCCATGGTGGCTGATGTCGATTTGTCCATTAGCACTTGTCCAAAATCGTCTTGCTCCGCTATTGAATATGCTCAACGTTTCGCTGAACACCTGTCTCGTCATCCGAATTTTGTTCCGGTTTACACAGACGGTTCAAAATCTGATGGAGTAGTGTGTTCTGCTTTCGTGTGCATTGACGAGGTATACGCTGAACGTATCCCGTCGGAGGCAACCGTGTTTTCATCAGAGTTACATGCTATTTTCCTGTCTTCGTCACATTCAGCCAAAACCCCATCATCGAGTTGTTGTCTATACGGATTCCCTGAGTGTTCTACATACGCTTTCATCTGTGTCTGTTTGCGACCACTCTAGCGTCTATCATGTGAGACGGCTTTTGCGGAACCGCGAGTGGTTTTCTACTGTACTCGATTCCCGGTCACGTTGGCATCAGGGGAAACGAAATGGCGGATATTTCTGCTAAGTCAGTGTCTTCTTTGCCCACTCTGCCCCTGTTTCACAAGGATTTGAAGTCAGCCATTGTACACTACGTTCGCCTTCAGTGGCAGAATCGGTGGAACTAACAGACAGAGAACAAACTCTTTAAATTGAAGCCAGAGATCGGTTTATGGAACTCTAGTCTTCGTGTTCATCGTCGTGAGGAAGTTATCTTGGCACGTCTCCGCATTAGGCATTGTCGCTTCAAAAACCGCTATTTGTTGTGTGGCGACACTGCCCCTATGTGTGAGACGTGCAACTGCCGACTTACTCTCATTCATGTTTTAAGTGTTTGTGTTCGTGTTCGTCGTTTTCAACATTTCCGCACTCATCTGTTGGATGACAGCGCAGCTACGCTGCGGAAGATTTTGGGGGACCGGTGCGATACGTTCGCTGTCTTTTCGTTTTTTAAACATATCGACTTCTTACAACTCATCTAGCTTTTAAAAGTTTTCCCACATTGGCCTGATTTTAACTTTTGTACCACGCTTTTAACGTCTTTGATTTGTTGGTCTCGTGTCTGGCGCTCTTTGGCCAAATTTGGCCCTTGCGCTAAAAAAGCCATTAAGCAACCAACCAACCCATCCCCGTCGCCAAGGGTGGTATTATGAAAACCTGACTAACTTTAAGCGAGGAAGGATTTTGGGGATGAGAGAAGCTGGACTTTCCTACCGCGAAATTGCCACTTATACGGGACGAAACGTCAGTGGACAGATGAGGCTTGGACGCACAAAAATCTGGGAAATGGCCCGCAAAATGACACGACTGCATAGCATGACAGACATATCTGCCCCATGGCAGTGACCGATCGCACAGCTAAATCTACGATATTAGCGCAGCAGTGGAGCGCTGTCACAGGTCAGGCTTTATCTATCCAGGACAGTTCGATGTCGTCTGCTTAACAGAGGACTGGTCGCTTGGCGTTCATTGCTGCGCATTCTTTTGACCGTCAATCACAGACTCCTCTGGCTACAATGGGGTCTTGAACACAGACATTGACTTTCTGACGTGTCACGATTCAACTGGATGCACCATGATGATCGCATATATGTGTTCGAAGACATCGTCGTGAACTGGATCTGGGAGCGTCATACCGGCCCAACGTCAAGCGTTATAGTTTGGGATGCCACTGGGTTTAATTCAGGAATCTTCAACAGCCAATGATGCATCAGGGATGTTTTAGAGGCGGAGGGGATACCCTTTCTTTAGAGTTGTCTTAGCGCTATATTCCAGCAGGACAATGCTCTGCCACATGTACCCCGGAATGTCCAAGACCTCTACCCTGCACGGCAGATACCGCTTCTTCCGTGGTCTACACGCTCACCGGATATGTCCCCGATCGAACACGTCTGGGAGATGGTAGCTAAGTGACTAGCCCCTCAAGCAACTCCTCCAGTCACCACAAATGAATTCTGGACGCGTATCAGCCTGAAAGCTATTCCCTAGGATGATATCAAAAATCTCTTCCATTCAATGCCACTCCGGATGATATCAAAAATCTCTTCCATTCAATGCCACTCAGTATCGTATGAAGCTCAAGGCGGCTTTATACGATACTGAGTTTTGAAGCGAAGAAAAAAAATCTTGCATAGCTTTACAAATGTAATCAGTTATCTCCTGCAGCATGAGGAATCTGTTATATAAATTTCATTGGAATAGTGCAGTTCTTTCTTGGTGCTGCAATTTTCACAAACAATAGTGTATAATGATGGAAGCGATTTTTTTCAGCAGTGTACGGCTTACCCTTTAAAAGAAGTGGCGGTGTTCGACTTGGGCTTGTGAGCTGCGGATGCCTTAGTGGTTAGCGAGTCAGACTATCGACGCAAGGTCCTCAGGTTCGTTCCTGGGCTGATCTTTCAGAGATGGTATGATTTACTAACAATCGCTGAATATGCGCCGTGCATCGGACGAGCACGTTAAGTGACGGCCCCCAGGCTAGACGGACTGGTTAAGTGGATATCCTTTCCTATGCCCCCTGAAATTCTCTCACCCCTCTGTGTGCAACATCGTACTTGTACGGTGGCGCCATCTACTGTACTCTAATTTCACTACGAACTGCTCTGTCAAAGTCGCTAGACTTGCTCTCATTCCTTCCGTTTCTGTGTCCTGCCCAAAAGGCAATCTCGCTGTAGGTGGCTGGAACCTAAACTCTACTCACTTTGGACGGAAGTCCTACAAGAAAATGACAAATACTGTGGATTTGGGCTTGTAAAAGTTCGACCTGATGACCGCAATTTTTCAAGTTTGACTAAATAAAATCCGTGGCCTTTAGAAATGGCAGCCCTTGGGCTTTCTCGCCTATGCTAAAGGCCGGCTCTGGGCTTACGTGTTATACTAGTGATATTTCATTTGGCTGTATGCAGTTTCTTTGTTTTCTGACTTAGATCATCATTTATTTCGTATTCGTCGTGTTACTTTTGCACAAAGCGCCTTTTATTTACGCTCTTGCATCTCTCAGAATTTCCAACATTTGCTTTCGATTGTTCTTTCTTACTACGACTGTGCGCATCTCCCTTGTCAGTTGTTTCCAGAAAAAGGCAAGAAAGATGACACCGAATTTTTCGGTATAATCATCAGGTCCTTTGAATCGTTTCCGATATAACAATAATTTTTCAAAGCATTTTTTTTAGAAAAAGAAAAAAAATAAGCAAAAAAAAAGTGCGTTTGGGATTAATATTTCAAATGCACGATGTGCATTATGTTCTTCATAGCGAATGGGACCTGTTACAAAAAAAAAAACAAATTCAATCAGATTTTTGCAATTGGTAAAACATTTGTAAGTAGAATTAGTTACTTTACCCCACCAGCAACAGAAATGGACGTTACGAGAAATCGGACTGTACATAAAATGCTGCTCATGCGGAACGAAGGTATCCAAAGTATAGGACTTTTTCAAATCTAACCATTTCAAGCCCAGATACAGAAGAAAACGAAACAGCTTCTCGCCGCCTAGAGTGAAAACTTTTGCGTCATCTGAAAAATAAAATGAGCGTAAAATGTTCTTCATGATCAAAGGTATCCGAGCCAGAACGGATTTCTTTCAACTCGATTTTTAAAATCTGGAATACTCATGTAAAAAAGAAACATACACTGTCGACTACCCCTAGGCAAAACTCGGCATTTTAGAAAATTAGAAAATATGCGAAAAAATATTCTTTCTAATGGGTGCAGTGAAAACTGATTTTTTATATAAATACAACTTTTATAAGTATTAAGGTAAAAAGGTAGCTTATACATACACACCTATGAGCCATTACATTATGACCATCTAACTAATAAGCTGTAGGATCCCCTTTAGCCCTCAAAACAGCGGCCACTCGGCGAGGCATCGATTCGATGAGGTGGCGATAGGTATCCTGGGGTATCTGGTACAATAATGTCACCAACGGGTCCTCCAGTTGCCGTACATATCGGGGTGGTGGTGATTTAGCGCGAAACACTTTTCCAAGTCGAACCACGAATGTTCGATTGGGTTCATGTCAGGCGAGTATGGAGGCCAGGGCATTAACAGAAAGTCACCAGCATGTTCCTCGAACCACTCCTTGACGATTCTGGCAGTGTGGCATGGTGCATTATGCTGTTGGTAATGGCCATCGCCAGCAGAGAAAACAGTTTTCATGAATAGGTGAACTTGGTCCGCAACGATGTTCAGATACCTGACAGCTGTCAGACATCGTGCTATTGAGATAATGGGGCCTAAAGTGTCCCAAGAAAACACTGCCCACAGCATAACACCGCTGCCGGCGGCCTTTTTCTGCCCTACAGTGCATCCAGGTGCCATAGCCTCCATTGGTAATCGGCGTATACACGCTCCGCCGTCTACGTTATGCTGCAGGAATCTTGATTCATCAGACTAGGCTACTTTCCTCCAGTCATCCACGGTCCAAATATCGATGATCTTAGGCCCATTTAATGCGTTGTTGGCGATGACGTGCAGTGATCATGGGGACCTGGTTGGGTCTCCGGCTGCGCAGCCCCATGCGCAGAAAGCTGAGATGAACTGTCTGCTGGGACACATTGCCCTGATCACCACTGTTGTAGCTGTGGGTGATTTGTCGCACTGTGGCCCTGCGGTCACTGTGAACAAGGCACTACAGTCACAGCTCTGAGCTGTGGAATACACACGGCTGGACTACGGTTCGTCCTTTGTCCATCTGTGCTCCACTTTCAATACGTACTCACTACAACGGCACGCGAATAACCCATAAGCCGCGCCGTTTCCGAGATCGTAGTTCCGAAGCACCGTGCCATCGCAATTTGTTCTTTATCAAATTCTGATAAATCGGCGGCTTTTCCCATTCTGACTCCGAACACTCTACTAACCGAAAGCCGGTACTCGGGTTGTATATACGTATACTGTTCTGGAAACTTCACCGTCGCCACCGTTCGGTATCCAGTCGCGCTCATCTCGGTAGGCTGGGGTGGTCATAATGTATAATGGCTGATCGGTGTGCGCAGGGCCGTAGATAGGTCCCAGAACCGAAGGGTGGAGGAATTGATCCACTTAAACAGATGCAAGTTTTTCTTTCGATTTTCGTTCTTTTTGTTAATTTACTTCACTAGTGAATAAATTTCCACATGCTGAAAAGTAATAACAAAAAATGTTAATTAAAAAATGGAAAACGGGAAGAGGAGGATAAAACTGAACTCTTGAAATATAAAAAATAAATCACATTTATAGAATTTGTTTGACAGTATTGAGTTGCAGGGTCATTATCGCTGAAGGAAAGATAACTTCCAACTGGCATGAAAAAAAACTATTAATTTTTTTCTATACTTTTCTGGTTGCTTTCCGTGGATAAATGCAGTGGTATCGAGGAATTATTGATACCGAATTTAAAATCTTTCTTCTCCATCTTTAATCGCGCACGCATTCTCCTTTGCTGGTGCTCGGGGATAACCTCTTCTTACTGTAGTCAACAGTAAAATCTCCCATCTCTACTCAAAAACGAAAGCTCTCAGATTCCTGCCAATAAACATTTCTTCTGCCACACTTACATCGTAAAAACCACTCTACTGACGGGAAAATAATAAACAGAAAGAAGTGGAATGCTTTTTGGAAGCTTTCTCTCTGTCTCGCACAAAGATTTCTCTTCAGTACTGTTTCACATCGCCTAGAAGGATACATTTATCTTAAAACCTTCCCACGTCAACAATTTTCTTTTACATTTTACATTCGCCCTCCCTCCCAGAGCACACAGATTTCTCCTCCATGACCAGTAACTGCAACAAGTCTGGTGCCCATGTGGTCCAGAGAATCATTGGTGCAGATGTTCCTACTGATTCACAGCGAGAAGTCATTTCTTTTGAGTGTTATCCATCGTTCGTGCTCTATCATTTCAATTTTGCATTTTTTAGAAACTTGCAGTACAAGAATAAATAAGGTAAAGCTTTTATGCTTATAATGAAATACAAAAGAAATTTTCGTAAACCACCGAAAATTACAAAAAAATTATAAAATTACAAAATAAATATATATATACATTTAAATAAGTGTAAAATATATTATAATGTAATATAATTATAAAATTGTGCATTATTTAAATTAGGCAATACTTGTAATTTTCACAATAACGAATGGCATTTTTTGAAGATGTAAATCCATTTTTTGGTGTAAATATGACATGGATGGTAAGTCAGAATAATATCTGAAAACGTGAAAATGTTGTCGTCCGGGAGCGAGAATCGAACCCGCGTCTCGCGGATAGCGAATGCGCGTCTCCCGGGCGATATCCGGGAGACGCGGGTTCGATTCTCGCTCCCGGACGACAACATTTTCACGTTTTCAGATATTATTCTGACTTACCATCCATGTCATATTTACACCAAAAAACGGTATCACATCTTCAAAATTTGTATTGTATGGTGTAATCCCGTATTACATTCACCGAATGGCATACAACGCAAAAATACTTTTTTTAATCGGATTTCTAGAAGCGGAGATACATTTTCTTACATCATACAAATACACACTTTCACCAACTAATGACAAAATTACGCATTACGAAACATTCACAAATATATGCAAAATGTTCCGTCAATGAATGGTGTCCGACATTTTGAAATTGTGCTTTTAGGAGATGGAGAAAAACAGAATGTAAAATTGTCCACTCTTGCAGGAAAATTGTTCATTACTTTGAGCAAGAAATATGCATAAAATGTTTTGTGTAGTGACTGGTATCTGACGAACACATAAAAATTTTAAGAGTGTAGGTAAAAGGCTTTCCCAAGAAAACATGAACTTTGAATAATAGCGTGCTATTAAATGTCAGAAGTTATGTGTGCACTGTATTCGCCATAAAGGCAATCCAAATTAAAAAATAAAAAATCTCAAATCGAACCTTTAGAGGCAGAAATATCAGGAAAAATACAGTCGACATTTTACCCCCTATAGCTGTAGCGAGAAAACCGAACTATTTGAAGTAGACCCCCCCGTCTCCATGAATTCAATAGTATTTGCATTTACGCTCCCTGCCGGGAAAATTTTGCCTCCGACACAAACCGAACGGAATGGCTCATCGTTCTGGCAGTTATGAAACAAATAGGTGCAGAGAAATGGTACCTACGTGCGGAAGGACGAACATACAGATACGGAAGCGGTGTTTTGCACAGGTTGACTTTGGAATCTACTACGCCGTGCTGTGTCATTTCTCCGCAGCTCATTCAGTTTTTTTTTTTGTTTTTTTGGTTTTTTTACAGCAGTGCTTTGTTCTTACGTGTGTGAAGCTGTTGCATTTGTCATATCGGAAAAGAATGATCAGCGAATTTGCATGAGATTTTGTCAAAAAGTTGGAAAGACACATACTTAAAGTTACAGAAAGTCTATGGGGAGGATTCTATGAGTCGTGCACAAGTTTATGAGAACGTTTTGAAGATGGCCGTGAAGGTGTTGAAAAGTGATGAAAAGTATGGGAGGCCCACAACCTGCAAAAGTGAAAACAATGTCGAACTTGTGCGTACAGCTCTGCGAGAAAATTGCCGAATCACTCTTCGTGAGTTTTCTGAAGACTTCAACATCAGTTTCGGTTCAGTTCAGTCGATTCTTACGAACGATTTGGGTAAGAGACTCGTCTCGGCCAAATTTCTGCCAAAATTGCTCTCGGTCGCGCAAAAACAGCCCCGTATTTCAGCTGCTAGTGACCTACTTGAGTGCATCGAAAACCACGAAAACGTTTCGAAAACTATCATAACCTGTGATGAATCGTGGGTTAATGGGTATCAACTCGAAATTCAGGCACAGACTTCCCAGTAGAAGACTCCAAATTCTCCCAGATCTAAAAAAGCACGACAGACACAGCAACATCAAGACGATGCTGACTGCTTTTTCAATCATGAGGGAATTATGTATCATGAGAACACTCCATCAGGCCAGACAATCAAGAGGTACTACTACTGTAAAGTTTTGCAGCGTTTGGCGGACGTAGTTCATCGCAAAAGCCCGGCATTGCATGAGAGTGGGAAGTGGCAAATCCACCGTAACAACGCATTTGCCCATGTATCGCAATTTCTGCAGCAGTTTCTTGCTAAGCATTTCATTGCACACGTTCGACTTCTACCCTATTCGCCAGATCTCGTTCCTTGCGACTATTTTTTTTTCTGAAAAAGGAGATACCACTAGAAAAAGAATTTCAAGATATTGAGGAGGTATGACGAAGCACCTGTCCGTTATTTCAGAAGATGACTTCAAAAAAATATGTTTCGAAGGCAATTAAGTTTTAAATCTGTAAGTCTTGTACTTTTTAGCACGTCTTTTGTAAAAAAAGATCGTGTTTATGTTATCGGTTTGTTCGTCCGTCTGTAGACACCATATCTCTGCAACTAATAGTCCGATTTGAAAAAATTCTTTTTGCATTGGGAAGCTTGAAATATGCGAATGATGATCCTTTATTTCGTTTTTTTTTTGTTGTTGTTGCGATGTACAATTTCGCCGCTAGAGGGCGTAAATGCATATGATGTCTAATTCAAAATACATTTTATTCTATATATTTGCTTCTAAACATCCGATTGAAAAATTTCTTTTATCTTTCGATTCCATTTATGTCTAAGAGTATTTTAGGTATAGTTACCATTTTCAGGTTACGCAAAAATTTTCCGCTAGATGGCGTAAAGGTCAATTACGTTTTCCCTGATATCTCTTCTCCTAAAACTCTGATTTGAAAAACACTTCCTTCAGCGGATACAGCTCCTGATGGAAAATCTTTTGCACCTAATTTCTAATTTTTGGTAAAGAATACTTTGGCCACCAGGGGACATAAGTGTTCATTTTATCTTCTGACGTATTTGCCATAAAATCTGAGCTTCTAAAATCTAGATTAAAAAATTCGTCGCTGACCGATGCCATTCACGTCGATGAACATTTTAGGAATGTTTTCTTCTTAAAATATTGCATGGTTTCTCCGCCAGGGGTCGTAGATGTATATCGTATTTTTATCAATATATTTCTCTTTCTAATGGTCCGATTTGAAAAATTCTTTATTGGATAAAGTTTACGGTGTGGCATGTTTTTCAAATAATTTTAAATTTTTTAAATAATTCATGGACTTTCCGCTAGGAGGCGTAAAGGTAAAGTGCGTTTCCCCCGATATCTCTGTTTTTAAAACTCCTATTTGAAAAATTCTTTCTGCACGGGATAGATTCTGATGGGAAATCCTTTGAATATAATTTCTAATTTTGGTAAAAAATGGTTTGGCCACCGGGAAGCGTAAGTCTTAATTTCCGCTTCTGATGTATTTGCAGCAAAATCTGATCTTCTAAAATCTCGATTGAAAAAAATTCGTTTGTGGACCGATACTGCTCACGTCGACAAACCTTTTAGGAATATTTTCTTCTTAAATTGATGCATGTTTTCTACGCCAGGTGGCGTAGATGTATATCTTATTTTTGTCAATATCTGTACCTCTAGAAGTCCGATTTGAAAAATTCCTTCTTTGTTGGATAGTGTTTCCGTTGCGAAATATTTTTCATATAAATTCAAAATTTTCAAGTAAATCAGACTTTTCGCTAGGCGACGCAAACGTAAATTGTATTTTCCTCGTTATTTCTGCTTCTAAAACTCCTATTTGAAAAAATCTTTCTGTATCGCATACAGCTCCTGATGGAAAATGTTTTTCATATAATTTCTTATATTTGGTAAAGAATGGTTTGATCATCAGGGGGCATAAGTTTTAATTTCTGCTTCTGATGTATTTGCAGCCAAAATCTGGACTCCTGAAAACTCGACTAAAAATATTTTTTCTTCGACCGATACCGCTCACATCAGAAAACCTTTTGAGAATACTTTCTTCCTAAAATAGAGCATGAATAATATTTGTCGCTAACTCTGCTTTCTAAAGGTCCTATTTGAAAAATTATTTCTTTGTTGGAGAGCGTTTCCGCTTCGAAATGTTTCTCATACAAATTCAAATATTTCTTAACGCACAAGTCTGAAACCAGAGGGCGTAAGATTACGATTCCGTTTGCAGCAATATCTTCAGTATTCAAAACCCGTTAGAAAAGTTTTTTCTTCTGCCAGATACTACTGTTTCCCATGCAGTTTCCATTGACTTTGAATAACTTTGATAAATTTATTTCGCGTCAGAACGGATTCAAAAGACGTCGTTCATTACACCCGAAAATTCGGTGTCATCTTTCTTGTTTTCTAATAAAATCAGTCTGGATTCTTTTCGATCACACCTTGTACTTTAAGATAGTAACTTTTTATTGTTGTTTCGGTAGTGCGTGTGATTTAATTCCAACCTGTCATTAAGTCATATTTTGTTTGCTTGGTTTCATATTTCTTTTATTTCATATTTACCAATTTTGACATGCGAAGTTTATAAAAATTCTTGACATTTGTGTCGACATCTTTATTCCACTATTTGTGGGCACCATGCCGGATTTCAAATAGTTCTCTTGTTGCATAGCTTGAATCATGAAAGCGATGATCCCAATATTTTTGTTCAGTTACCGAGTCACTAGTGGTTACAAACATAAGTGATTATTTACTTCGAGGTCTATTTAACTCCATACCAATACTTCTAATAATCCATTTCAGTTTTTCCTTTTTTTGTGAGATGGCGTTCATTATGGTAAACATCTTAGGAACGTTTTTACTTCAAGAAAAAAATGCAGTTCTCCGCTAGGTACGTAGATGTACACTGAAGAGCAATTGAATTAGAAATACCTGTCTAGTAACGTGTAGCACCACCTTTCGCCCTTATGACGAAGGCAACTCGTCTCGGCATGGACTCGACAAGACATCGGAAGCACTGTTAAGCCATACGGATCCACGACCCCTGGACAAGCTCCCACAGTTCACGAAGATTTGATGGAATGGGGTCAGAGCTTCGAACATCTCTCTCGATGGCATCCCAGATGTGCTCTATGGGATTGAGGTCAGGTGATTTAGCTGGCCAAGGAAGCGATGTCACGTCGGTGGAGTGTTCATCCAACAATTGGGATACAATTCGGGAGCGATGGCACGTTGCATTGTCTCGTTACAGGATGAGGTTCCCAGTGGGATGTTGAAGACGCACAAATGGGATCAAATGGTCGTCCAGGATATCTCGGTAGCGTTGACCTGCGAGGGACGATGTCACATGTACCAGGGGTCCCATTTTAGTCCACGTAGACAATCCCCAGATGAGAATGCCACACCCACCAGCTTGAAGAGTACCCTGCTGGCAAGAAGGATCCACCGCTTCATGTGGTCTGCGCCGTACTCTTATCCTGCCATCCGCATGTACCAACGTGAATCTCGACTCATCAGTCCAAGCAACATTTTTCCACATGTCTAGGGTCCAGTGGCGATGTTCCCGCGCCCATGCTGATCTTTGCACCCTGTGATGTGCGGTCAGCAGCGGTGCCCCCGTGGGACGATGGCTTCTGTACCCCATAGCGAGGAGATGGTTCTGGATGGTGTGGCTGCTTACACGATTTTGTGCACCAGCGTTAGATTGCCGACTGATTTCTTGCACTGTGGCTCGTCTATCCGCTGTTACAATGCGAGCTAGCCGACGATGACCTCGCTCATCCACACGCTGTTGTCCACGGCAGTTGGCCCTTGCAAGGATTGTTTTACCGGATTCGATATACTCACAGTGCACCCGTGACACAGTAGCTCGTGAAAATCCCAGTGCCTGCACGACTTCCGAGATGAAGTGACCCATTCGTCGGGCCCCGACAATTTGCCCACGATCAAATGCGCTTAGATCCTTCGTCTTACCCATACTGCGTCTTACTAATTCCCGTCGCATCACTCCTTATATTATCAGATCGCTGCATACGTCATGTCGTTTTCGTTTACAGGGCCCCCACAGCGCCCCATTTCCATAACGCCAGCTGCATATTCCATAAGAAATGCATATTCCATTTTTTACGTTCTATCTGCTTGTAAAAGTCAGATTTTAATTTTTTCTGCATTGGAAAGCTTCTACTAGAAGGGGAGCACTTTGCGAATATAACAATGCTCGTTCTATTACTAAATATGTAAATGTATATTACTACTTGCAACTGCACTTCCCCTTGTAATAGAAATCTGTCTATTCATGAGTTTGTTTTGCACCGGATATCATTCACCATAACCAACATTTTGCTCATATTTGCATTTCAAGTAACATAGAGTATTTCTGCTATAATTCAGGAATGTCTACTCAGTTTTCATGAAACTGCTTCTAAAAGTCTGACTTGAAGCAATTATTTTTGTCTCTGGTAAGATTCATTCTCTTTACCTTCACATAATGCACAGTTTTTCTGTTCTTGGGCGGAAATTCTGGTTTCTATTTAATGCCAATTGAAAAAAGTTATTTTTGCATCGAACACGTGTCAATACGACCATTATTGACACGTGTCCGCTAATACAATAATACTGATAATACAATTTTCCTCTAGGCGACGCAGATGTATATTTGTTTTTGGAACCATATGTTTGTTCTACAATTCTTTCAGAAAATATCAATTTTGAGTTGGATAACTTTCGTTGTGTCGTACATTTCGTTTATAGTTCCTACTTCCAGAAATAAATTTTTCGTGTAGGCAGAGAAAATGTGTATTTTTATTTGCTAACATAACTCTGCTTCTAATAGTCGGACTGAAAATTCGTTTTTGTGTTGGATTCTGTCTGTATGCAACATTGTCAGTTATAAACTGCACATTGTAAGATTTAATGTGCCAGATGTTCGATGATTGCTGCAGATGACATCATCACACTTTTTTTTTTGTTGTTGATTAGAGGTTTAACGACCGCCGTGAGTAACTCAATGGGCTGTAGGCAGTCGCCCGTCCCTAATTTAGGGCCACTGGTTCCAGGGAAGGGACAGAGCCAGTGCCGAAGACAATCACGACATGCATGCCTCACCGGGATTCAAACCCGGACCCAGCCGCCCAGTGGCGCAGTGGCTAAGGCGCTGGCCTCTGATAATTCGTCCGTAAGGGGTCCGGACCCCTTTCATCACACTTTAAAACCCGGATCCCTTTCATCACACTTTCTTACAAGACTTGCTCATTGATTGGCTGAACTGCTCATGTGTTTAGCTTATATGTATATATTGTTTTTTAACCTTAATTTGAGTTTTTCTACAGTTTCGACTTTTTCCGGGGAAATTTGGCGAGTTACACTATAATGATTATTGGTGAGAAAAGCTGAGAATTTTTGCTATCAGTTGCACAAGAAGTGCTACGTACTGTATTTAATATATTTATTCTGGAAGTAGTCGTTCGTATTAGACCTTATCAAATAGTTCGAGCATCACCTACCTCATACTTTCGTTTTAAAGATTTCTTTCTTTTCAGATACTGCGCTTCATGAACGACAACAATCTGAGTGGGAAAAAGGAGCGAGTTTTGGGAGACTACATCGTTCAGAAAGGCCTTATGAATGAATCCATGAGAGACGAAATTCTCTGCCAGCTGTGCAATCAAACATGGAAGAACGACAACGAAGCAAACAACGAAAGAGGCTGGTTGCTCATGGCGAATTGCCTCAGTTGTTTTCCCCCAGCCCGCAACTCTTCAAATATTTGCTCAAGTAAGCCTGCTAGAAGAATATATATTTTTTGCCCATGCATGTGCTTTTAAACCCAATTATTTGACCAGTCTGTAATTCTAGTGACCTGCGAACACACCTGAAATTTCATTTCGTTGCAGTTTTGTACTGTCATGCTGGTATTGTTGAACTCGTAGAACTTCAGAACTTTTGTATTTTTACGAAGTATAAATTTAAAGAATGATCATCCGAAGGACAGTGAAGATCTAATTCTTAAATTCAGTTCCTTACTGATTTTAAACGTTTCAGCAGAACCGTAGCTAGAAATTTTCGTGGTTATGGTCGCACATTAAAAACGAATCGTGATTATAAAAAAATATTAAAGAGTAATTACCATAAAATTATAACAAAACGGTTACTATGAAAATCAATACTTACACAAAAAATATAACCACAGTTTTCTCGTATAAATAATATAGGTATAGTCTGATAATGAAAATACCTTGTAGCTATTTTCAATGTACATAACAAAAACAAAACTATATCTACAAATTAAATTAACTTGACTTTTCTTGCTTTCAATCTCACAGATTCATAAGGAACATCGTTAAAATCGGTTTCTATACACAGATCATTTTCGGGACCACCCAAAAATTTTCATTCTAAGGATATATTCCTGTCACTGCATAATTCACACCCTGTCTACCCATCGTTTTGACTGACCTTTTGCAAGAGCAAGATCTTCCACCAGACACTACCCATTGTCGAGGAAATCAAAATGCGTGCTTGCTTGCTTCCTGGTTATAACCCGTGGCTACATAAGCTTAGTTCGATAGTCAAGAAAAGGATTAACACGTTTTCCGTGGCTTTGTCACCGAAAGACTTGCGGTCGTCTAATGGAGAAATAACAGTTCAGGTCGCCGCTAAAATGCAAGATTCAAACACACACACACACACACACACACACACACACACACACACACACACACATATATATATATATATATATATATATATATATTACAAGAAATGAAGATTTATCGATTAATGGAGAACAAGTGGAGATAACAGACACGTACGTTTATCTTGGACCCCAGACATCAAGTGAGGGTTACATTGATGAAGAAATTAATCGGCGTACAAAACTTGCCTGGAGAGCTTTTGGAAGAAACAGCATAATTTTCAAGACAATATGCCATTATGTCTTAAAAGAAAAGTGTTTGATCAATGCATCCTTCCAGTGCTTACGTACGGTGCAGAGACGTGGACCTTAACTAAAAGAGACATACAAAGGCTGCAGACAACTCAAAGCAGCATGGAGAGGTGCATGCTTGGAGTAACCAGAAGAGATAAGAGGAAGAACTCGTGTATCCAAAAAATGACAAGAGTGGAAGACATCATGATCAGTGTAAAATCCCTGAAATGACAGTGGGCTGGACATACTGTCAGAAGGACAGACCATTGATGGACAGCCGAAATTTTAGATTGGATTCCAAGGGACAGGAAAAGACTCAGAAGAAGACCACATGAGAGATGGGTGGATGAAAATCGAAAGTATGCAGGAGTGACATGGAGGAGACTGGCACAAGACAGACCGTTCTGGAGGAAACTTAGAGAGACATGCGTCCAGCAGTGGACTGATAAAGGTTGACAATGATGATGATTATATATACACTGCTGGCCACCCAAAATGCAACACCAAGAAGGACACGAGATAGCAAAGCCAGACTTACTGGACACATAACAACAGATACAAAGATGAAACGATTGAGCTTACAGGCCCGTGCGACTTGCGGAACATGCAGACATCATTAGTTCGTGTGGCAATAACGGCCGCTACACGCGCGGCATCCAACGAAAGAGGCGTTGGATGTGGGCTTGTGGTATGTCGGTCCAGGCTGCTTCCACACGTTGCCACAGTTCATCAGGAGTAGCAGCGGGTGGTGCTTGCCGGGCCACTCGGTGGCCGATCAGCGACCAGACGTGTTCGATGGGCGACATATCGAGAGAACAGGTGAGCCACGGCAGCAGTGACACCTGGAGGGCCGTGAAGAATTGTTGCACGATGCGTGCCACGTGCGGGCGCGCATTGTCCTGTTGAAACGTGGCCGCTGGCAGGTCCTTCAGGTAAGGGAAGACAGCAGGCTCCAAAACGTCGGAGATGTAGCGGTGGCTGTTGAGTGTACCGGCGATGCGTTCCAGAGGGGTGCAGGTGTCATATCCAATTGCGCCCCAAACCATAACGTGAGGCGACGGACCGGTATGGCGATGCATAATGCAGGCGTCATACAGTCTCTCGCCGCGGTGCCGCTACACGCGGATCTGACCATCGTGGTGTAGCAGGCAGAAGCGGTATTCGTCGGAGAAGACAATGTCGTGCCGTTCCGTAGTCCAGGTGCGGCGTTCAACGGCCCACTTCCGCCGCACTCGCTGGTGGTGTAACGTCAATAGTAATCGGAGCAATGGGCGCCGTCCGACAAGGCCCCGCTCCTGCAGACGACGACGAACGGTACGTGCTGACACAGATTGTTGCGCAACACACCCTAATTCCTGCGCTAACGTTCGTGGTGTGGCGGTGCGAGCCGTCAATGTCCGCCGCACAACATGCTGGTCCTCTCGTTTGGTGGTGTGCCGCGGCTGCGGCAATCGCTCACGTCGGTCTGTCCGTCCTTCCTGCACCCTCCGAATCCACACACTCCTCACTGTCGCTGGGTGTCATCCCACACGGGCGCCAATGTCTCGGTACGATAAACCGCTCTCGTGATAAGCCACTATTCGTCCTCTGTCGAACTCCGAAACGTGCTGCAATTACTACCGTATTCTGCGACGAGGCATCAGGAAGCTTCCCACGCCACAGGTCCGGCAGCACAACATACTTCCACTACTTACACCCCGCCTTCTGTGCACCCTTCTTATAGTGCTTCTCGGTGGCGTGCCGGGCGCACATGATTTGCATATGCCCTGCAATGCTAGTCGTTTGCATGTCCTCTCGCGGGCGACGCATGCTGCGAATTTCAGGCCAATCGGATGGTTCCTTCTTGGTGTTGCATTTTGTGTGGCCAGCAGTGTATATATATATATATATATCATTATCAACCATTATCAATCCACTGCTGGATGAAGGTCTCCCCAAATTTCTTCAACAATTGCCTGTCTTGGGCCTGTCTCCTCCATGTCACTATATTTATATATAAATAAAATGAAAATATTCAAATACATAGAAAGTTCTTGCTGCCACTGCTGTTTCAAACAGCAGGGTTACTAATTTGTACGAGGGTCGTTCAAAATGTAACAGTTTTCCCTTGTAGAACAGCAGGACCATACAAAATTCCCTTTTTATGGAAGAAAACCAGGTGCATGATCTTCCCTGCACTTGCTTGAACCTTTGCTTTCTGGTGTTTCCACTGGGTGCTCTGTTGAATTGTTTCTGGATCGAAAAGGTTAAAAAATGTTTCATCACACGTAACGACTTGATCCAAAAAGAGTGGCTCACGTCGTAACCGGCACTTCCATTAGCGACAAGTGATAACACGATTTGCCTTATGTTCATCCGTGAGCAGGTGGGGAATTCACTTTGCAGCGCCTTCTCGTTACTCCAACCAGTTTCTCACAATGTCATCAATGGAACTAATGGACATCTGCATCACATTAGCAATCTCCCCAGTGGTCATTCGGCGGTCTTCGTGCACGAGTGCCTCGAGGGTATTGACATCAATCTCTGCAGTCGATGTCGAAGGCCTACCGGAGCGTGGCGCACATTCCAGACACTCTTCACCATTCACAAATTTCTTGAGCCACTCAAAACTTCTTGCACGGGATGAAGCATCTTCCTTATAGGCTGTTTTAATCATTTCGTGTGTTTCTGTGGCGGTTTTTTCAAACACACACAAAATTTTATAGCTGCTCATTGCTCCAGTTTTAAATCCTTACTGGGTTGCAGAAAGATGTCTGAACTCTACGCCGTCTACTACAAGAACGTACTAGCGGAGCGCTGTAGCGCCACGTCATCGCGTGACTGACCTTGCAGTTGTTCTCATTCGGGCAGCTGCATTTTTATAGGTGGGTTTGTTTTGGCGCTATGACGGAATCTCTTTACTTTTTGAACGACCTATGTATTTATTCAACTACCTTACACTCCACTTTAGCTGAAATGACGCCTTAGCATGGGCCACATTTGCCATACGTTTTCTACGGCACGCATCTCAGTATTTACAGGATTCATTTGCCTGAAGTCCAAGATAATGATACGAGTTAATAAGATATATAAAAATTTCATACAAACTATGAAATTATTTATATGAATAAAAACTTTCACGAAACGAAGCACACTGTCAGTTCATTTTGAAATTGTATGTTTTTGTATTGAGTTATGATCGGATTTTTTAGTAAATGTCCAAGATGATGAAAGCGATCTATAAAAAAATGCTTGTCGTCCTTCATCATTCCACTTCAGAATAATAGGTAGTATTAGAAATGCACAACCAATGCACTAAAAATGTTTCTGTAAGAAGACTTTCAGTGCAATGATTTTCTATTTCTATAAAAACAAGATTACCTTTAAAATGCCTCGAAATTATTTAATATCATGAACCTTTAATATTTTTAAGTTATTAAAATGCGTAGCAAACTTTAAATTGTAATTTGATATATTTTATCATTTGTGTAATGTTAATGAATTAGTAAGCACCTGAATTTTTCTTAATTGTTAAGAGATTCGCAATATTTTGCTAAGTATTCCTATGCTCCACTGCAAATACGGCAGTACAATCCACAGGTGTGAAGTTTGTAAACCCCTCTTAAGAAAATACCTTTTAGTCTCAAGCTAATTAAACAAAAATACAATAATGTGCGTGCGCGTGATAGAAAAACAGACAGACAGACAGAGAGAGAGAGAGAGAGAGAGAGAGAGAGAGAGAGAGAGAGATGAAAAACTTGACGAGAAAATAAGGTCTTTACCTCATCTGTGAAAAAAATAATATAAAAGTGGCAATATTCATTGATCTATCAAGCGGTAATGAACAGAAAATTGTTTCGATTTACAGCAGAAGGTAAAATAGGGAATTTATAAATATTGCATCATGTTAAACTGTGTTTACTGTTTTATTATTCAAAGGCTTATGCTCTTTTACAGTCAATATAACCAGATTTGATCTCGTGAATTACCACGTGTCTTAAGGGTTAAATTTTTTGAGATGTTTCGTGCATATCAGTCTCCGAAGCCTGATATTATTACCTCTATTTAGCGAAACGTTGTTTGCAAGGCTAGTTTGGTAGAGAATCTTTACGGTTTTTTTATTTCAAAAGTTATTTCACTTTGTCTTCACTACAGTTGGAACTGAACCTAATGGATAAAAGCAAAGTGTTTGAGGATTTTTGAATTAGTACAACTGGAATGTTAATAAATTTTGAAACTGAAAATCTTTTTGTCACTGTCTGAAGGGAAAAATTGCATTCTTTATAAACTGCTATTTTTTGCACCGTGTATCATATTAGATTTCCACTGTCTATGTAGGGCACATTTCAAAAGTGATGTCTTTGGAGATTTTACTGGAAATCTGTTAAGTAACACGTAAAATTTATTAATTCTGTCGATCCTTGCAAGCATAGTTTCACTTGGAGCACTGCGATTATAAACACGTTTGAAAATCTACAGATTTTATCTCGTACCGAAACATTTTGTGTATTTCAAATCTTATCCCTGAACTTATTAATTTTAATTTGAAAACACACAAAGCCTTGTGTGTGGATGTCCCTAACAGAAAAATCCGGTTATGCATAAAATTATACAAAGGTATACAATTTAAAAGTTTTGAAGATTCATGTAGGAGTGTTTTGAAGATACATTTAGTATGTAGGATCTGCTTCTCCAAGTAGAGCTCCACTTTCACAGAACTGAAATTGTGCTATTCTAATTCAGCTAACTTGACTCGTAGCTAGCCGATGTTGAAAGACAAAATTTTTTAAATATAGCACATTAAAAAAAATGCGCAATTAGGTTTTAAAGTCAACTATGCGTACATGTACGAAAAAAATTTGATTACCAGAGTAATTTAAAAATGTGGAAAAAAAACCAGATGTGGTTGCCTTGATGGTGCACGCTTCATTCGCAATCATATTGTTTCTTGCTTTATGTGATGCTAAACATATACGAATGAAGAAATTTCAGGTCAGTCTTTCTATCTGTAGTTTTTCTGTGTCTGTATATGTTATTATCTTTGAAAAAAACATCAATGAATAAAAAAAATCATTATTTGAATATGCAGATACGTTTCGGACCACGGGTACGATGGTTACAAGGCTCACTGCCAGAAAAAGCTGCTTCAGTCGGCGAAAGAGTCTATAAATCACCGGACATATCCACCGTGTTTGTTGGAATGGAAAGCTAATTCTCGAAAGACTAACATGGGACTTGAAGCAAAGTTTACAGATGGTAAGTTCTATAAATAAAAGTGTGTGATTCCAGTGTCACTGCAATACTTCACACTTGAACAATTCTTTCTTCGCACACTGGCGTTCTTTAAAAGTCTTTTAAGAAAGTAAATTGCTTACATTGAGTCTATTAGATTTTCACTGTGTACCATATAGATATCGTTATGTAAAACAGCAGTAACCCATGGCCCAGAAAAATCTTGCATTGGCTACTTTTTTTTTCGATTCTAAACAAGTGCTTCATTCAAAATATCCGATAAGTCATGGAAGAAACTAATTATTGCACACTTACGTGTTACCGGCAAAGCATGAAATTGGGTATCATGTTAAACGAAGTGGAATTACATAATACCTAAAATTATTTGGCAAAGTGTAAAATTATTTTGCGCCTTGCTTAATCATTTTTGTGTACTGTGACTTTTGGCAAAGTGGCAACTCGACTGATGTGTGTGTATTCCTGTCCATACCCGCAAGGAAGTTGGACACAGCCCCTCGTAACTTTCATATAATTTCTGCTGCAATGAATAGTGTTTTCTTTAACTGTTGAACGTTAAAAGCAGTTAGTGAATGAGTTGAATAGCTCTAAATGCATAGTGAACAAGGAACAGTACTTAAAAAGTATTACGTTACGTACGTGGAATGCATAAAAATAAACATACCTACCCTGCAAACGACGGAACAGTGCTATTCAGTTTGTTACGTGCACGACGGCGAAACTTTTTGAAAGACTTCATGAGACACACGCATCAGTTGGAAAAAGAACTAGCTACGCAATATATGTAGTTATTTATTCGACATTATAAATTTTTCTCATCAGATGCAGAAAGTTTGTATAAAAGGGATTCTCAAGCCATTAATTTATCCTCATGTAAAATTGATTCTGCAGGCAAAGTTGTTACTGATCAGTAAACAGCATTTTGCTTCCACATTATTTATTTAGTTTTTGCTGAGATTTATTTCTTCATTTTATACAATGCCTAGCAATTGTGCAGAATAACTTGCTATTGTATAAAACAATAAAATTTTTGAGTTCAGAGAGAGAGATTTCCTATCTGAGGTTGAGAGACCCGAACCCACAGCGCTCTGCGCCTTTTGTCAGGTGAAAAAGAAGATAAGATATTTGGGAACAGATTTCCCTGATAGAACAGCATGAAAGAAAAGTACAGAAATATTAGAGCAAAAGGAGTATACGGTTTTCCGTTAAGTATTGAAGTTGTAAGCTACCCTTCATGCTTGCCTGCAACAAATCAATCAAAGCAAGTCATCCCGCTGTCAAAGCCCGGCCGCAGGGAATCGGGGAAAGGACAGGGAAAAGGGGTGCCTAAAAAAAGAAAAGAACCACACAAGAAAAATCCGACAAATAAACACCCAGTTTTCTCACAAAGCCGTGTGTTGCAAGGCACCTTAAACCACACATTTGTCGTTTGCTCAGTTCCCGTGTAGGAGTCGGCTTTTCACCTCGCTTCTCATGGGCTTCTCAGAGAATTTTTTTTTTAATTTTTCCACTAACTGGAGGAGTTTGGTACTTTTTTTTTTTTAAACCATAGTACCTTGTTTCTGGGCCAGTCTCATATATGTGGACTGTAATATTTCTTTTTGCAAAACAAGTTCGGCCCCTAAAAAAGCCTTTTTTTTTTTTAACAAGATTTCTTCAAATGTGTGAATTATTTTTGCAAAACAGAGTACGGCCCTTAAAAGAGCCTTTTACTTTTCCTCGCATTAATTTCTGTTTTTATCTTTTTTAGTCAGAACTAATGCGTAAGAAAATATATTTTAAAATAGAAGACAAGGCAAATAACTCAATATTTGTTAGAGGGAGAGATAATCAGCCCAAGAAAGATAATTCCTTTTTGCAAAATTTTTGTTTGGCCCTTAAAAGGGCCTTTTTTTTTTTAACTTTTGGGTTCATTTCACACTTTGCAAATTTAACGTTAGAAAAGCGTGTTTCTGTTCTAGTAAGTACAGGATGCCCCGCTTAGACGTATAATAGAAGAAAAATTCGCAACATACAAAGTACTAGTTTGAATGACAGAAGGTGGGGGGCCATTGTAAAGAGCAGCTGTGAAATTTATAAACCAGATTAATTTGGGCGCTCAGAAGCTATGTGATCTACACTGCAGAAGGTGTTTTGTGTGCTATCGGTTGCGGAATTAAAGTTCGTAACGCTTGTACATTGCCGTTTTTTGCCGCGAGTAAGACCTTGGAGCGAGGGCAGGTGTCCTGACTTACGTGTCCTTTGAGAAATGGGACAAGCAACTCAGAAACGGGAAGTTTTTTTACCGATGACTGGTAAACACCAAGTGTACGGTGTCTGAGGGAAACATTCAACGGATTCGAAAGTCATTTCAGAGAAGCCCAAAGAAATCCATCCGAGAGGCTATTGTGCAACTAGACATCCCACCAACAACAATGCATCGGGTGCTCTATAAAAGGTTGCTTTTACATGCGTAACATTCAACTGCATCAACAAGTTAAGCTGCATGAGGACGGCATGGAAAAAATTGCAGAGACAATGTTGGCCAAAATTGATGCCGGCGATACATTCCTAGACCGGGTATGCTTTCATATGAGTCAACATTTCACGTGTCTAGAAAAGTAAACAGACATAAGTGCCGCATCTGGGGGTCCGAAAATCAGTGCATTGTTCATGAACTCGAACAGGATTCTCCGAAATGCAATGTTTGGTATGGAATCCTGAAGGACGAAATCATCGGTCCCTTGGTTTTTGCGGAGGCTACGGTAACCGGACTAGCATACCCGGACATCGTACAGGAATACGTTGTGCTCAGTTGCCTGACGGAACAATTTTCCAACAAGATGGTGCTCCTTTGCCAATGATGTCCGTACATTCTTGGATGACCGTTTCACTACAGGAGGATGGATTGGGAGAGGATCATTGTTCATTGCATGGCCCCCAGATCACCAAACCTAACTCCACCTGACTTTTTCCTGTGGATAGTTTGTTAAGGACCAGGTCTACGATACACTGGTGTGTAATCTGGAAGATTTACGTGACAGAATATGTGCTGCAATCAACGTGACACTACAAATGCTTCTGAAAACGTGAGCTGAGATAGAATACTGGTTGGACGTTTGCTACACCACCAGTGGAGCTCATGTTGAAGTTTATTAGACATGTAAAAAAATTCTCAGTTTGTGTACCTGGAAAAATACGTGTCCATAATAAATTGTGGTAAATTCAGAATTTTTTATACTATACGTCTAAGCGGAACACCGTGTATATAGAGAAGAGGTTTCCTACCGTTCTTACTAGATATGCTTGCGATGTTCTTAGCACGCACTTCTATTGTACAGTATTTGCTTCCTGTTTTGGCAGGAACATTTTTGCTCGCAGGCAACCTTTGAAAGAGCTTTTTAGGTTTTCAAGGAGTAAAAGGGACAGAAGGTGTACGAAAGAGTGAGAACTAGTTCCTAGAAAGTCAGTATAAAATTAACTCGAGATATTGACGTAATTCCCTGAAAGTTTGTGGAATGGGGAAAATGCTGTTGCAGAGCGAACAGAAAAATAAGGTTAATATAAATGTTAAAATGTTTGTTTCAAGAATATGCTTTTTGCAACCTGTATATAGCTGATAAGGAAGCTGTGCGCTGCCCGCGCTCCTTCAAATACGCAGGAAATTGAATAAATTTCATGAAAGTAAATTGAACAAAAAATATTAGAAAGCGACGACGATTTTCAGAACTAAAAACGGTTATTAAAGTCCTTAGGCAAGTACAAAGATAAGTCGTCCTCTTTAAGGGGAAAAAAACTTACCCACTGTATATGCGAAATCTATAGCCTAATAAATAGTTGCATTTTGAAAGCACTGGCTGTTGGGAAAGGAAACGCCGCCCGCAAAAGGTTAAAATATATGCTGAATTAATTTTTGCATTTTGCAGTGTTGAGTAAAAAAAATACAAATAGATAAGAGGAATTCGGTGCCACCACGATTTATTTTTACATACTTGAAAAACGTGCACTTGGAGGAACCTATCTGGAAATAAAACTAGTGCAACTAAAACCATGTTTTGGTGTCTAAAAGCTAAATGCGATAATCTAATTTTCTTGTACAGAAGTGACAGACAATATTTTCCACTGGTATGCAAGGGTATATTAAGAAATCTCTGCCAGTGTTTTGTGTTCTATTGGGCTCTAGAGAAGCGGACTGAGACGAGTACTAGTATGAGTAATTTTCCTGTAGGACTTCCGTCCACAGTGAGTAGATTTTTAGGTCCCAGCCACCTACAGCGAGTTCGCCTTTTGGACAGGACACAGAAACGGAAGTAATGAGAGCAAGTCTAGCGACTTTGACAGAATAGTTTGTAGTGAGATTACAGTACAGTAGATGACTCCACCGTACAAGTACGATGTTGCACATAGAGGGGTGAGAGAATTTCAAGGGGGGCATAGGAAAGGATACCTATTTAACCAGTGGGTCCAGCCTGGGGGCCGTCACTTAACGTGCTCGTCCGATGCACGGCGAATATTCAGTGATTGTTAGCAAATCACACCACTTCCGCAAGATCAGCCCAGGAACGAACCTGAGGACCTTGCATTGGTAGTCCGAACTGCTAACCACTCAGCCATTCGCGGCTCACTGGGGCGACCAAACCGGGCTGGGAATTTAAGTCTTGCGGTCCACTATAATACGACACCTATCTGCAGAGGAATAAATCATACGTTCTTTGTCAAAAAAATTCTTTTGGATCCTAGATGGAAGGGAACTGACGAAATATGTTTTATAAATACGAGTTTAGTCGTGAAAAGATTTTATAAATAGTTTAACGAAGAAATAATTTTAAAAATCCACTCGCGATTGAATGTAGAATCAAACCACGTTGAAAATGGGGCGTTGTTAACCAGATGAACTTTTTTATTTTTTTGATTGGAGGTTTAACGATCACCGTGAGCAACTCAATGGGCTATCAACAGTCGTCTGTTCTTGATTTAGGGTCACTGATTCTAGGGAAAGGAGAGAGCCAGCGCCGTAAGACAAACACAACATCCATGCCTCACCAGGATTCGAACACGGACCCCTTTTGGACGAATGATCAGAGGCCATCGCTTAGACCATTGCGCCACCGGGCCGGCAATCAGATGATTAATTTCCATTGAAGAATTCGGTTTTGACGAAAAAAAAAGTCTCTTGAAGACCCTATTTCCCAATAAATCATTATAAAGATCATTCTGACAGTTGAAACGTGCAGATGCCACGTAGCAATTTTCCTGCGGAATAAGCTTTATTATATTCATTTGAATGTTTAAATTTAAATTCAAGTAAACATGTAGGTCATTTTGTGTTAAATGGTAGCATCAAATATGTTTGAGCATGGAAAAAAGGGCCGTGCAGAGAGAAAAAAAAATCAGCAGTTTGATTTCTCCGTTACGACCCTAATACTAATGTAGTCGATTTTGTAGGCATTCCACTAAAACTGTTGTTATACCTTCTGTAAAAAAAAAAAAAAAAGAAGAGTGTAAAAAACAAAAACAACTAATGAACTCTTTGTTTATTTACTTAGGTGGCGGTATGTATGGACCTGTGGACTCTTGGACTACTGGCGAAGAATTTGCCTCTAATTTGCTGAAAGTCAGGTAAGTACTGATAATGTTGTTTGCCGTTTATTATCTCTATGGCGACAATCTCCCAGGAATGCCATGCTTAATCGGCGTCTGGAGATCACACAGTAAGTGATTTTTCTCTCTTTCCTATGCCGAAATTAATTGAAACATTTTTACATCTAGTCTAAAAATTATTTGAGGGTACGGGAAATATTTTAGCCCGTTTGAGCATTAAAATAAATCCAAAATTAACGATTCCCGAGAAATCAATTTAAAATATTTAAAAGCTACGGAGAAGTGCGAAGTGGTCATTGTAATATTGTATATATATGTTGTGTGAATGCAGTTCTAGTACCTCGTTAATATTTTGTTATTCAAAATAACGAAAAGGACAACATGCTTTTATAATCACCTTCCTATTGCTTTTTGATAACTTTTGACCTACGAATTTTTTAACCTACTAATTTTCACATCTGACAGAAATATTACCTGTTCAGGTGATGGAAACAAAATTATTTAAAATTTGATCTGGTATCTTTCCAAGGACCGCAATTTCCAATAAATGCAAATAGACAAACATGATTATTACTGATTTTGTAATTAAATCTCTTCGAATAAGTAACACCGTAAAAATATATCTTATGCAGTTTCGTATTTTAAACCTTGCTTGAATTTTTAGGCTGGAACAGAGTAAATCTTAAATGTACGCGGAATTATGAAAGAAATTGCTGTTGATAAAACAGTTTTTAATTTTGCAAACAAAATAACATTCAAATCTACATATTTAATTACGTTACTGAATTTCGAAGTCTACATGGAAACTTCATAGGAGAATTTTCATATACTTTTCTCAGTGTACATCGGAACGATAGAAAAGACTTCTTAGATTATATTTCCCGCAAGAGTATTTTTAACCACATTGTTTTCGCAGAAGTGCTCGAGAAAATAAAGCAGGTTTCGCTGGTAGATTGTATCAGTTTGAATCTGTTTTTTTTTTTTTTTTTTTGTTTTTTTTTTTTTGTACAAATAATTGAATGCTAAACAAAAGGCTGATCCTCTAAGGAAATATGTAACGAAAATGCTGGAAACACTCTCAGCATACCTTGAACAGATTATTCGAATCCATGAAGCCGACTTTAAATTTTGGAAAAAAAGTTTTTGAACCATCGAAACTAGATTTACACATTGCTAACTCTTTACAGATTTGCTCTCTAACATTAGAGTTTTGCTGTGATGAATTACTCCGCACTTTATTCTGTAGATTTGTTCCAGTAAACTATGCCATACACAACTGATCATTTGTTCGCAAAATACAAGCCGACTACACCCCCGTACAAAGTCTGCTGGTTCGTAGATTGACTTAGGTGTAGTGTCTCCACAAGGGCGCCCATTAGGGGGACAGGAGGGCTCGAGTCCCCCCACCTAGCCGTTGGGAAAGACAAATTTTTGATAAATTTAAAAAACACTAAAATAGACGAAACCTTTTTTTAAAGCATTTTTAAAAATAATAAGATATTAATGATTGATTGTATCAATTATTTTTGTTGTATTTTAGTATCTTGTACATTTACTAAAGTGTTTGACAGCCTTGAAGGAGGTAAGGATTTTTCTTAGCCCCCCTAAAAGTACTCATATGAGCGCCACTGTGTCTCCACGACTCGAGCTATCCTCGTTCCTAATCTCTCGTTCTTTACACTATACAGAAAACTTAGTTGTTGCACTGTCCTCATCAACCATGCGTAACACATTGCTGGGCGAAGGTCTCCCACAAGTTTCTTCTACAGGTCTCTGTATTCAGAAGTTCTTTTCCAGGTCACCCCAGTATGCTGTTGAATTTCATCCACTGATACCATTTAATAGTTTTCTTCTGGGTCTCTTCCTGTTCCTTAGTATCCAGCTTAGTATTGAGTTGTTCCGTGGTGGTCAGTTTTTCTGGCAAAATGCCCAACCCTTTACCACTTCAGAATCTTTACTTTGATCATGATGCCATTGATCTTGTCATCTTCCTGATTGATGAGTTCCTCTTATTATCTTTCGTGGTTACACCAAGCATGCATCTCTATGCTTCTTTCAGTTGTCCGTAGCCTCAGTCGTTTTTAGTTTAATTCCATGTCTCTGATCGATAAGAACAGGAATCATCCATTGATTGAACACTGTTTTTTAAAGATATAATGGTAAATTGCTCTTGAAAATGGTACTATTTATTCCAAATGCACTCTAGTAAAGTTTTATACGTCTATTAATTTCTTCTCCGATGTTGCTCTCTTGATATCTGCTGTCCTAAGTAAATGGATATCAGTTGCTTATAAATTTGCCCCCACCAACCTGTAATTTTTCAGTTCATGTAAAAGAATTGTACATCAATTTTTTTTGTAATGATCATTTTAATCCTATTTCTTTATTCTCCGTTGCACTATAAAACTTTAAATATCAACCAGACAACCAATAAACACACCATTCGTCTACAATAACTTTTACTTTGTAGATAAACTTTTTGTAAAAAAAATTCTTCTGGGCGCATAGTACAAAAGTTATTATCCTTAATTTTGATTTGAATCATAACTTCATTTGATGTTTCTTTGAAAGTTCAGAGTTTGGCTTCTGTTTTTAATTTGTACGTTCAGGAATTGTATGAGGATATTCCTCGATTGATTTCTTTACACAGGGTGTCCATAAATAAATTATACAACTTCAGTATGCTATTGAGAAAAAACTAAAATATATAACAACTTACTTTTAAAGTCAAAACACATGGTAACTGTGATTTGTTTTTAAATGTCAGTAGGTCTCCACGTGTGCTCCGTTGATTGTTCGCAGGGAGTCTAAACGACAGTCTGGTTCCACCGACGTATGATGCTGAAAGTCAGGTTTAACAAGGAAGAAGGCTGCACTAATACGCTCTTTGAGCTCAGTGGTAGATGCAACATTTTTCTTGTACACAAGATAGAGGTTACACAAGAGACAGAAAGAGAGAGAGAGAGAGAGAGAGAGAGAGAGAGAGACAGACAGCCCGAAGGTTAATGTCTGGTCTAACCAAATGGAAGACAGAGTAATAGGGCCCTTTTTATTCGCTGAACCAACCGTTACTAGCATAACGTACCTGGACAAGTAAAAACAATTCGCAATTCCAGGATATTCAAGACATCATTTACCAGCAAGATGGAGCGCCTCCGCACTGGTCTTTGTATGTACACAGATCTTTAGACTAGACCACCATTTTCCGGGGCGTTGGATTGGTCGTGGGAGCATAGCTACCCCTTTCTCCTGATATTACCCCATGCGTTTTTTTTTTTTTTGAGCTTTATTAAGGACATTGTGTACAAGAAAAAGGTTACATCTATCACTGAGCTCAAAGAATGCAGTACTGCAGCCTTCCTCCTTGTTACACCTGACATTCTGCAGCTTACGTGGGTGAAACGTCGTCTAGACATCCTGAGAGCTATCATCTAGACATCCTGAGAGCTATCATCTAGACATCCTGAGAGCAACCAACGGAGCACACGTGGAAACCTACTGGTATTAAAAAAAACAAAAAACTTTTGCATTTAACATGTGTTTTGACATTAAAAGCAAGTTGTTATTTATTGTAGGTTTTTTTCAGTAGCATACTGACGTTGTATACTTCATTTATGGACACCCTATACATACATCGTAATCTTGTTTTCAAAAACAGTTGTGTCAGTAGTTATTTTGTGATCTTAAATTCCTTATTTTGCTACACTCTTGTAATCCTACTGGTATATGTGCAAACAGTTTCGAGACAATTTTATGGCGATTTCACTTAGTGTTCGATTTCTGATTAACATATTTTCAGTATGATCGATAAAACTAACAGGAATGGCCGATAATCGAAACTTCGGAATTCTTTACCTAGTTACACCATCTTAAAAAGCTATGATCATCGGGTATTTATACTAAGATCAATTAACTTTTAACCAGTTCCATTTTTTGAAATAGGAAAACAAAATATCTTGGTTCTGCCGTGTTCATGATCAGTTCTGCATAAAACAGAGTTTCTATTGCAGAGTGCAGTTCTATATAATACTTGTCGGTAGCTATGGATTCCAAGGGACAGGAAAAGACCCAGAAAAAGACCACATGGGAGATGGGTGGATGAAATTCGTAAATATGTGGGAGTGACATGGAGGAGACTGGCACAAGACAGACCATTGTGGAGGAAACTTGGGGAGACCTTCGTCCAGCAGTGGATTGATAATGGTTGACAATGATGATGATGATGATGATATGACGAACTAGTATGTTTTATGGAAATTTGGACATGATACGCATATGTTACTGCAATGCATATTAAATTTGTTATTGGTGTTTGAGTAAAAATTCTGCAATAAAATAAACAGTGGAGCTCGAAAATTTAAATAGATAAACAAATTGTGTGACGCGCAAAATTTAAACTATCACCGTGTAATTGTTTCATATATATATACACAGTATATATACATGACAAAATTAACATCAAGCCCCAATAAACTGCTTCAGCTTTTGGACCTTTTGGTACTATATCAAACGTACCGAATACAGCTGAAAGTCGTCACTCCCAGTGGCAGCAATGATTAAACAGCCCCCAGAGAATCTTCAACAATGTGAACAACATTCTTCTCTTGCAATTTACGTATAACTGCGCCTTCATTTTTGAATGTGACCAACTAATATCCCATGAACATTTCGAGGAAGCAACGAGAATTTTATCAAATTGTGTAAATGTACAAACAACAAAGTATAGTGCGGAAAAACTGTGGCATAAACTGGCTCAAGAGTTTAAATTCCAATTTCAATAATATTTTAAGCAGTTATTTTTGCACCCTGTCTTGATTTCCGCCCAGAACAGCCGGACCCGCCCTAGTTACGTCGTTGTTTATGATACTTTTGCGATATTACAAACTAAATAAATTTTTAAATGAGCAATATTGAACAAAGGAAAAGTGAAATTCTGGGGATAAATATTTCATCAGTTAATTCAGCTTCAAGTTTTCTTTAAAAGCCATTCGATACAACTTGCAGTAAATTTTTAAATTAATTTAATCATTAATTTTAAATTCTTTAGGAATTCCAGTAACATAAAGGAAATATTTTTGGGGAGCGTTATTTTAATGTGGTAGCATATTATAATAATTAAGACGTTCTTTGTTTTATATAATAGTATTTCGATCGTGTCTTTCGAGGGGTTGTACGATACGACCCAGATCTTTTAATTACCACTCGCTCGCTCTGTTTCGCTTAGGTCATGGGCTCTGAAGTTTTTGCGATTATTAATTCGAACTCTCCTAAAACAGGTGAATATGCATTTTGTCTTTAAACCAATACATACATTTACGCTACCATAATCTTTGTTCTTATTTTGATGATCAGAACAACTGTAGTATATACACTTGCTTATCTTCTGCGACTATGTTTTCAGATCAAAGAAACAATGGAGTGAATTCTTGTGTTGTACATTTACAAGAAAATGCAACTTTCTCGTCACTGAAAGTGTTGCGATATCAATAACTGGCCCACTGTGCAATACGCTTCTTCGTGATATCTCGATAATCTAGAAAAGCCTCTGTAAGTGATAAAAGTGAGGAAAATCACTCTTATCACCAGTGCACTTTGTTGTCTTTTCATTTTTTCTTTTTTTGACCATCTGTTTCATCAGAACTGTGTCCAGTTGGTGTTTTTAAACCTCTTTCATTATCATTCTAGGGGTGTGGACGACTGCTACGGATGGACCGTTGACTTGAACGACGAGGGCGATCTTTACGAACTCAACGGTTACGATTACGTGCTTGACTTAATATCAGAAACTGAAGTTCCCCCAGCTTTTCCAGTGTGCAAGTCGTTTTTCCTTGTCTCGGCCAACAAGAGCAAGTCGGATAAATTATCTCACAGAAGCGCATGGGCTTCATCGTAAGTGGAATATTGGGTTTCTTTGTGAAAATAACCTCTGTCGATATGTTAAAATTAATTTTATTTGTTCTAGTATATCACTGAATTGGTTTTATTTTTTAAAATTTGTCTGTAACTGTCTTTTACTGTTTTCCCCTGTTTAGATTAGAGTAATTGTCACAAACTTTATTGTGTTGACCTTCCGTCTGTGCCCCGCTGAAGATTTTCAGCAATGTGGAACATTCTGCAGTAACTAAAAATACTTGGAAAAGCTCGATAACCTGAATAATTTTTTTAACATGTCAGTTCTATGTTCTGTATTAATCACATTAAATTTACTAATTACTTAACTTAGCATAGCCATAAAATTTAAGCGTAGCATGGCTATGCAAGGCATATTCGTTCAGAATGCTCATAATTTTAATGGGGAAAAATAGTGGAGATTAGTTGGATTTCACAAAATCTAATAAACGCATAGAATTATGTTTGCTGATTACTTGATATTTGTGCTACTTTACTACATCCCATTTTTCATTTAATGTATTTACAAGTGGCAAATATTGTGCTCATTTGTATATCATCTGTCCTTTTCTGATCTAGGATAATTTTCATTTCCCTTAACACCACATCGTTTAAATAAGTATTGGCACCTTATGAAATAATGCTATAATTCATTAACATACACGATGTAACAATTATGCTGAGTACTGAAAATGTGCAGCAACGTTTTTATAAAATGATACTTTAACCAGTTTTTTTTTTTTCAAGTTAGTGTGCTGTAATCCATATTTTTTTTGCGAAGTATACAATGCAATTTCTCAAAAACCTTTCCTGTAAAGAATGATAATGGAACTCGTGTTTTTATCAGGATATAAATATTTCATCACCAACACTGGAAGAACCAACGTAAGTCACATCGGTGGCCTAGGGGTCAAAGGCGCCGGTTTCTGGTTAGTCGTACGAGTTGGATACGAGTTTGAGTACGGATACATGTTGGCGTGTTCGTCTTACGTATCTGTCTGCCTTCTCTCCCTGAACCAGGGTTCCCAGATTAGGGGTGGCCCACTGCGTACAACCCTAAGGGTTGCTCATGATGATAATTTAATCCCACAACAAAAATACAGTATAATGTCTACCACAAAACAGCTTCTTTCAAATTGAGTGTATCAGCTTTTACTGATTGAACTCCCTGCGGAATCCGCATTTGGACGGTGCAGGTAATGGTCTTCAGTTAGTTAGCTTACTGATTAAACTTGCACATGGTTGCCGCAAAGCATAGTTGAAAAGGGAATTGGAGATTTTTGAAGTGAAACAGTGTTTTTCTGAATTACTGACATTTGAGGGATGAAGAGACTGATGCCACACCACATTGTGTCCCATGATTGTGGATCCACTGACATATAACATGTTTCATGATAGCAAAATGTGTTCCGTTGAATGATGTTGCTGGTTTCTCCAAATTCGTGCAATGATATTGTTCCTTATTTCAAAAATTGAGCAGATTGATAGAACTGTCAGACACAGGTAAAATTATTTTTCGTTATATATACTTGGATATTTATTACGTTGCAAAACTTTTGTTTGTGTCATTAACCGAACCATTCATGGATGTTATTAACTCATTGAAAAAAAAAACTATCCATGTTCAATAAAATTAAAATGCATTATCCAGAAATAACTCATTCACAAATCCCCCGTTCAGTAGTTGGTGCATATAAACTGAAAAAATTCACTTCAGTTGACAAACCCATCAATAAGGCAACAATGGCTTCCTATGAGTTTTTTGTTATTACTTATGTCGAGAGTTGCAGGTATCAGAGCGTGATTTACAACGACCTCCCTCTCACCGAAAAAATCAAGATTTGACTACTGTATCACATCTTCACTGTGTACACATCTTCGACAGCTATGTACAATGTTAGAAATTTTAAGTTTACTTCGAATAAAGACTTCTACATATAAGTGCATCTGTACTATCACTGTACATTTAGACAAAATGGGAAGTGACATGAAAATACCAATGTTTATCACAATAAACATTGTGGTAAACTTTGGTATTATTGGGGCAAACTTATTATTGGAATTACGTATTATAAACGTATTATTGGGTATAAGTACTTTTATTGTGGCAAACGTTGGTATTTTCATGATATTTCAAAACACCACAAGTCTGTAGTCATAAATTATATAAAATGGGAAGTACTCATACGTTTAGGCGAGCTTTCGTACGAACTTCTGTGAAGTTACTGTTTTAGTACGGTACATTCGATAAACGTTTGCCGGCCTAAAGCTTTCAAGATTGACAAGTATTTTTGTATGTTTTTACAATTTGGGAAAAGTATTTTGAAATATTTTATTCATTACAACAACGATTTCTGTGATTTAGGTAAAAAAAATTATTCAAAAATTTGAATTTTGTATAAAAAAAGGGGCAAAATTAATCACAGTAAAGAAAACAAAATACCTTTACTACCACAGCGAATGTTGGTGCCGTCACGAAACTACCTGGAATAAATTCCAGGTTTTTAATGAGATATCTGTAGTTCTTTTTTCCCTTTGTGCATGTCATCATACGTGTTTGTCATTTTAAAAGAAAGCACTAATCTCCAACCGTATGCGACGTACTTGATACGTTAAATCTTCTTTCCATCTTAATGGAATTGCTCATTGATGGAGTGGAATCAAAGTGTACGTGACGAACGGTAAGGTGTTGGTGACACATTCTAAGCTTCAGCTTTCTTACTTTCTAATATTTGAAATTTATTGATGCTTTTTGCGACATTTTCATGATCTCAGTCTTTCTAGAAGTTGTTTGAAAAGCTAGTATGTGTCTCTTTATCGACTGTGATCATGATCTTGCACAAGAATTTCTTTTCAGATGACTGTGATCAACTGCACTCTTAGTCTGATGCGCCGACATTCTTATCTGTGGGCCAATTTTTTCATACGGCTGTAAAACCTATGGCAGATTGCTTCATTAACTCCACAAGGACAAGAAGTGAAACTGACGCTCTGTTCTTTTGACATCAGATATGTGGTAGTATTAACGAAATTAAAGTATGCAAATATAGACGGGAAGGAGACTATTTTTTTATGAGACTGTGCTTTGAATATCTCCAAAAAGAAAAGAATTTGCCGCTCCAAGTTTTCTGCAACATGTCTAAAGAAAGATTGACTTCTGGCTTCATGTAATTTCATTAAGTCCTCTGCTTTTTGTTTCGTCTCCTGTATGGTCTACATGTAGAAAGCTGATTACGAAACAGAAGAAAGCTTAAGAAACAAACCTGATATTAACGGTAATCACAGCACCATATACTTCTCAGCAATAAAAATAATTTTTCTTGAAACAAAAAAAAATTAATTATCGTTTCTTCAACAGCACTTTTTGCGGAACGATGCATTTCTATTCCAAAACAATTTCTAGTATGATGATAAAAAACTGGCGTGCTGGTACAGAAAAAAATATTAAGACACGGAAAAAACATTGGATTGATCCGTGAAGTTTTGGATGAGATGTGTAATACGTGAATGAGAAACAACAGTGTAAATATGTAAAAACAAGTCTTGCCAAACATTGGTACATTTTTCTAGCGACGACATTAAGAAAACTGAAACATAAAGTTCGATGTGAGGGAATTTGATAGAACGCGAGAGTTTACATAGTAACTAAAAAAACCGTTTCTGAACTGCTGTAGCTCAGGAATGAAAACATATTGCAAGTTATTTACAATGGTTGAACAATGAAATGACAGTTATTACTAAACACTGATAAGTTTTCAGTGCACATCCATAAAATTACTTATTTTACCACATGTATATCTCCAAGTCTTTGATTTCCATAACTCGTGCTATGTTAATGCGGTTTACAATACTTCAATCATTAGTAGGTGACAGAACACTTCACTGTTTTGATACAGGGCAGTGTTCTGTCACCTACTAAATAATGGTCTTTTCAAAAATCCTAATTAATAGTCTTTTGAAGCTCCTAGCATAGCGCTGTAAAATTTTGTGAAAACAAAGTAGTGATTCGGTTTAAAACCTTATTGATAAAGCTGTTACTCATAATTCTGAAGAAATTGAGTTTTAGACTGAAAACACCTGAAAGTTCTAGTTAAACGCTGTTCTGAAGAAAGTTTGAAACTTAGGGAAACACATAGTGTTGCCACATACATTCTGTTTATTATACGAAAGTTTGTAACATTCTACACCACTGTCGTGAGTTTATTATTGACTTTAATGGTTACATCCCAAATTTTTCATTTCCTTTAACACTACATCATTTAAATAACTCTGAAAAGAAAGAGGCCTATCAGTAGAATTTTTTTAACAACCGACTTCAGACACATGTTTTGTCTACAATAGTCCTTTATGAAAGCTTCTAATTTTAGTTTTAATCGTAATTCTTCTTTTGTTATTATGAGCCCATAAACAAATGTTACTAATTTGTATAAATTGAATTTTTTATTATTTGTGATCGGTATCTGTCACTAAACAGCTTCTGTTAACGTTCTTTAACTAAACACGTGCATTCCTTAAGGAATTAGCAAGTGATTTAATGCTTTTTGTTTGTTTTAGGCCCCATAATCCAGAGCGTATCAACACTTTCGAAATGGACATCGAAGAAACTCCTCCAGCTCCTGTTCGTCGCCGCTCTCCATCACCCAGACCTGTTTATCCCATGGGATACCGGGTAGAAGAAGTAACTCGCTCCGAACAACATTCCACCTCTGATTATGGTACGTTCCGTATAGTGTTCAGAAATAGCCTAATAGTTTGCAGATAAATCTAACCATATCTCTCAGCTTGAAACTGGCAGGTCGTGTAATGTTCGCTAGCAACGTAGCACCGTGAACTGATTTAGCCCCTAGTACATAACGTTTTTCATTTACATTATCCACTCGCTATTCGAACTCGACTGGTAAAAATCAGCACATTTTGGAAGACCTGTTAATTAAATGCTTGACGAACTTTGGTATCACGTAGTTTCACTCCAAGGCTTTATGGTATTGTACTATGTGAACAATGCTGTCAAAAGTACAGAACGCCAAAAGCATACAAATTATGTAGACGACGATTTCGAACGAGGACGTGTTTCCGAATGCCATATTACAGCATTAAGGCACATTTCTCAGGCTCTAAGATTTTACCACCAATACAATGTGCAGACACCGTACGGAAGTAAACACTGAACGTAAGTCAGCATAAAAGCTCGGCCTGGAATACCACGTATTTTCATAGAAAGTGTCCTGAAACTAGTACTATACATAAAATCGGCATATGAGAGGAGTTCGCAAGGATAGGGAATGAGTCTAGTATGATTTTTGCCCTGTAAGTGAGATTTTTACACACCAAAATGCGTATAGTTACCACTGTAGTTTAGATCCATTGGGGCCTCTTTCTTTTTTTCAGAAAAGATGCAGCACTGCTGCCTTGGAGTTTCAAGAACTTAACACAAATATAGAGACACGATTTCAAGAACATAACTCAACCATCGAGGCATTATTTTCAAACTCGCTGTTGTGGAGTGAACGTCATTGTGCGCGCAGATAATCTCAGGCACTGACTTTCTGCTGGAGTGCTGCTACCCGCAAAACACTGGTAAACAAGAGTATATGCTCAGCAATAGATTCTTTAGTACTCAAATTGCAAAAACCTGCGTATTTGGAAATGTGAATGTTTTTCTAGTCTGGTTTGCATCAGTGAAAGAACGATAAGAGCAGGGACTGCATTGTATTGATCGTAAAGTTCAGAGGTGTAATTAAAATCCTGCTTGTGTGGTTCCCCGTTTTTTACGTATTTTATCAATATATGAACGGAGAGATTTACCACGGCATTCTGGATAGCGACATATTTTCTACAGTTAGAGATTGGCCTGTGAAAGGCCAAATGTGTTCCAGAAACACAGCTCAGCTGTCTGTCAATACAGCAAAGTCTGTTTGGGCTTGTCTTCAAAAAAATAACGTGCCATATATTAATAAAAATTGGCCAACTTAGAGCTTCGATCAAACTCTGAACACTTCGGCGACAAATTGAAAATCCGTGTGAGGAATAGTCTTTGAAAATCAACATCACTGGTAGAATCCACGACCAGTTTGTAAGAATGGTGGCCGATATTCCCCGAAATTAGTCGGAAGGAAGTGGCAGATTTATCACGTAAACTTAATGCTGTAAATAAGTGGGCCTGTGGTTTATTAGAAGAAGAATATTTTGGAAGCTTAGTGTATGATGATTTCAGACGAATCGAACAGCAGTAACGACGATTGCATGGCAAGTTATATCAAGGGGTGTGGTACAAAATGTCGACAAGTTCAAAATGTCGACAGTAAAAACGTCGACAGTTAAAATCTCATGGTATTCTAACTTAGACCGTAGACTGTGTTTGGAAGGGGTCCGAGCCACTGATCAAAGGGCCCCCATACAAAATTTCCGTAAAATCTACAGTTTTCAATTTAGAACCACCAAATTTGGTATATTATCTCATGGTACTCTAACTTAGACGATAAACAGTTTTGAAAACGGGTTGGGGCCCGGGCCAAAGGGCTTCCATACAAAATTTTCGTAAAACCAACAGTTTTCAATTTAGAACCACCAAATTTTGGTATACTACCTCATGGTATTCTAACTTTGTCCGTAGACGGTTTTGGAGGGGCCCGGGGTCAAGGGGGACCCCATTCAAAATTTTCTTAAAATTAACAGTTTTCAATTTAGAACCACCAAATTTGGTATACTATCTGTTGGTACTCTAACTTAGACGGTTTTTGGAACGAGTCGAGGCACGGGGCAAAGGGGGCACCATACAAAATTAAGAGTGCAATTTTGTATGGGGGCACCATACAAAATTGGCACCATACAAAACCCGTTCCCAAAACCGTCTAAGTTAAAGTACCATGAGATAGTATACCAAATTTGGTGGTTTTAAATTGAAAAATGTAGATTTTACGAAACTTTTGTACTGGGACCCTTGACCCCGGGCCCCGAGTTCTTCCCAAAACCGTCTGCAGTCTAAATTAGAGCACCATGCGGACATTTTCTGGAGCCTGTCGACATTTTGAGTGTCGACATTATAACCGTGTCGACATTTTGATTGTTGACATTTTGACTGTCGACATTTTGACCGTCGATATTATGACCGCCACCGATATCAAGAAGTAGGTAACAGCAGGCTTTCTACTTCCAGTAACATAGATGACCTTAAAATTGCACACACTTGCTTAATCAGCCAACTATGGTACGTCTGTTGTTTGTTTGTACTGCAGCATGTAGCCTCTAAGAAAAATGAAAAATCCTGCAGATAAGTTATCTTTCCAGAGTTCCCTCCCCTGCACACATACACATCTGAGCATTATATTTTACGAATTTGTCCTGATGATTCTATTACTCCTCTAGATGAAGTATCTGTTACACCCGAGCACGATCTCTTTTAAACACCCATGTGCTTTCATAAGGTTCAATTCTTTGACTTCACAGAACACATCGTTATTTCTAGGCAGCTATTATTACACATGTGAATATGCACTATCTAAGAATCGCGGTGGTGTCATAGTGTAGCTAATAAGTGAGTATTTTTTTAAAAAGCCGTCAAATCTGTACCATTATTTTTTCTGTAATAACAAATATGTATAGCAGTCCTTCATTTTGCAGAAAAAAAGTGCGAGCTTAAAGATTCCACATCCGGATCTCATCGAACAGCTGAATATTTCGTCGGAATGTAATTTTTTGCATGCACGTTTCATAGTCCACATCGTCTACTGTAATCGATGTACATTTATGCCTCAAGTTCCCGAGTTATCTAATTCATACATCTTTTATAAATCCTGCTAAACAGGAAGAACGTGCCTTTAACCTCTTCACCTAATATGACGTCTCGGAGACGTTATGGTCTTCTGTGGCCAAACCTGACTGACGTCTGAGACGTCATGCGATTTTGGAAGCTATTCCTCACGTTTTTTCCTTACACAAACTTTTATCCACTTATAAATGTTATTCGTCTGTGTAAATCATGCGTTTCCCTAAAGGAATGGAGAATAATGTACCGAGAAATTGAATAGATGACCGCCGTTTATCTTCCGCTGATTTAGTTTATTTTCCACCTTTTTACATTCAGGGCGTCAGGCGATTGAAATATATTGCTGGCCACCCAAAATGCAACACCAAGAAGGAAGCATCCGATTGGCCTGAAATACGCAGCATGCGTCGCGCGAGAGAGGACATGCAAACGATTAGCATTGCAGGGCATATACAAATCATGTGCGCCCGGCACGCCATCGAAAAGCACTATAAGAAGGGTGCACAGAAAGCGGGGTGTAAGTAGTGGAAGTATGTTGTGCTGCCGGACCTGTGCGTAGGAAGCTTCCCGATGCCTCGTCGCAGAATACGGCAGTCAATCCAACATGTTTCGGAGTTCGACAGAGGACGAGTAGTGGCTTATCGCGACAGCGGTTTATCGTACCGACACATCGGCGCCCGTGTGGGACGACATCCAGCCACAGTGAGGCGAGTATGGATTCGGTGGGTGCAGGAGGGACGGACGGACCGACGTGAGCGATTGCCGCGGCACACTACCGAACCAGAGGGCCGGCATGTTGTGCGGCGAGCATTGACGGCGAGCACCGCCACATCACGAACGTTAGCGCAGGAATTAGGGTGTGTTGCGCAACAACCTGTGTCAGCACGTACCGTTCGACGTCGTCTGCAGGAGCGGGGACTTGTCGTACGGCGCCCATTGCTCCGATTACCATTGACGTTACACGACCGGAGAGTGCGGCTGCAGTGGGCCGTTGAACGCCGCACCTGGACTATGGAATGGCACGACATTGTCTTCTCCGACGAATTCCGTTTCTGCCTGCAACACCACGATGGTCACATCCGCGTGTGGCGGCACCGCGGCGAGAGACTGTATGACGCCTGCATTATGCATCGCCATACCGGTCAGTCGCCTGGCGTTATGGTTTGGGGCACAATTGGATATGACATCCACGCCCCTCCGGTACACTCAACAGCCACCGCTACATCTCCGACGTTTTGGAGCCTGTAGTCCTTACTTACCTGCAGGACCTGCCAGCGGCCACTTTTCAACAGGACAACGCGCGCCCGCGCGTAGCACGCATCGTGCAACAATTCTTCACGACCCACCAAGTGTCACTGCGGCCGTGGCCCACCTATTCTCCCGATTTGTCGCCCATCGAACACGTCTGGTCGCTGGTCGACAATCGAGTGGCCCGACAAGCACCACCCGCGGCTACGCCTGATGAACTGTGGCAACGTGTGGAAGCAGCCTGGACCGACATACCCCAAGCCCACATTTAATCGTAATGCGAAGGGTGAAGATAGGTTTCGAGTTTGCTAATCTATGGTGTAAAGTCTTCTGTAATGATTTTGCTAGTTTTGCCTTATTGTTCCGCTACAGTGCTTTTGTTGAAAAAAAACTTGAATGACTCATATTATGTGAGTGAAATAACACCATCTATGATTGTTTCTTTTTTTTTCAGCTGTACGAGAGAAGAGAAAAAGAGAACATGCTGTGAAACCAACGAGCCGCGACCGAACGCGATCGGAATCACGAGAGAGACTAGACGAAATCCCTAATCCACTTCCCCTGTCGAAAACAAGCGCCCTGAACGACAGGTATTTCGAGAATGGAAGAACGCGGTCGGACTTCACCGAAGAACATGCAACAAGGCCCGAGCCTCTTGGTTCCAGAGAAGTCTATGGGCTTGCGAAGAGCAAACTCAATGAGCGTTATGAGAGAGACGTTTCTGGTCTTTCAGAAACAAGTCGACTTAACAAACGATACCTTGGGGCGAAATCCGGAAGCACATCGCACCTCGCATCTAGCAAGGAGAAATTGGACCTCCTTGATGAAGTTCCTTTACATAGCCAGGGCAAGCCAACCAGTCCCACAGCGCAGAATGCATGGCAGGATGAGCTTGGTCTGGCATCTTCTGCTCTAAACGACAGGTATTTTTCGCGACAGGAGCTTTTAAAATCAGCGAAATCATCTGGAGGAGGAAGCGACGCCGGAAGTCGCAGAGATGGCAGTGGGCAAGGCACACCTGTGCTTCACGAACTCGAAAGGTCAAGCCAAATGAACGGTCATTCTTCACCTCATCACAACTCTGCCGGAAACCACTCTCTTACTTCCGGCATTGACGTCACCGACCTAGCTAGAGAAGGAGCAGACAGCCCTGCGTTGTCGTCGAACGATGGTATCGATTTTCCCGAATTCGATTTTACAGATCTCAACGGTGATGACGGTGATCCGGATTATATGGATCAGGATGCATCCAAGGGCAGTCACAACACCGAATCGACAAGGTACGTCAAGTGCACTAGGAAACAGGGTCAGTCCAAGCAGCCTCACTCTCATTCGACTAAGGCACATATTGATAAAAACCGGGACGATTACAGTATTGCACCGAAGAGTTCAGCTTTGTCTGATACTTCAGAAGCCCCGTCCCTTGCATCTCATGTACGTAACGTCCGTATCCCTTCGCACACTTCTGATCTGGATCAGTACCTGGACGATCTGTTCAACCCTGTTCTGGACGGAAACCTTGACGAACTGAGTGACGCAAGGTCCCTGGCGGCATCCATTAAGGGTGGGTGTCGTAGAACTTCCAACCGGGACTTTCATCATGTATGCTCTCCTCAGTGCAGCAAATCTACTTACATTCAGTATGATGACGTCTGTACTGCCGCTAACGATTGCGATTGTGATAATCGTAATTTAGACTATAGGAGTTCATGGGATACTATAAAATTATCCCGAAACGATAGTGATGAGTGCACTGCTGAAAACTGTTGGGACAGCAAAGACTTTCCTGTTCAGGAATTTCTAGATAATTTATTATGTTTTCCTAATTCGGAGATGAGTGAACTAGAAGATGCAGAGAAATTAGCTTCATCTCTGAAAGGCGGTGGCAAAGCTGCTGGAGGAATAGATGCACAGGTATGGCTCTTTCCTATCATTTTCTATGTTTATATTACTTTTGTGAAACTTTGTGTAGTCATCAAAACCAAAGGAAATTAGGACTTCTGCTTTGCATAGCAGAATTTTTACCTCATTCATTAATTGGAGTAGTTTTAAACAAATGCGATTGGGTATTTTTTCACATTTTGAGGCAAAATAAATTGCTGGGCAGCTACCATTAATTAAACTGTGTATGCTTGCGATAAAATTAGCCGTTTCATGAGCCTATGAAAAGAATATTGCCTTGATGTATTCACACAATGAAAAATATTGTGTTAAACATCTGAACCCGCAATTTGAAATGAATTGTAATTGACTTAGTTTGTGTTGTGAACTCTCCAATTATTTATATCTAGTCGCCGTTCTGGGAAATGACTATTTTTTCATGATTATACCTTAACTTTGAGTACAAACGGCATTTTCACATATATTACTGTATGCTCGTTACTGCTACGATTTAGTCGTAAAGAGCAATTATGTCCGATGATTTTGATTTATTATAAAAGGAAGTCCTAGCAGAGAATTAAAGTCATACCTCCGTACTTTTAGTATTTTATATTTACAGCAATCATAATCTAAGTGCTTCTTAGTGTTTTAAATTCGATAGTCTTAAACTTTCAAATGTTGGAAGAGGAAAGTGAAGAACAGAGTGCTTTTTATTCTTGCAGTTCATTCAATTTTCTAAGCTATCATTTCGGTTTGCTTAGAAAGAGAACGGGAGAGGAACTATTCGTTCTCTTTTTGTTATTGGAAGCCCCCCCCTCCCTCCCTTCTTTCTCTCTTGAAAATATTTGTCCATCAGCTGGCCACCAAAGAAATACCCTGGAGGAAGTATTACTGCTACGTTCCAGCCGGAGGCAACGGCCTTCGCTCGTCAGTTGTTTCCTGAGGACGGAACATTTCATGTGTAGTATTCGCAATTTGTCTTGCAATTTTTTTTGTGCAGATTGTTTTTATGGGTTGCATCCTTTAGTTTGGACTTTCTTCTTTTTCATTTTTTTCTTATTTTGAATACTGAATATTTTCTCGCTTTGTAAAAAGATGCAACTTGATTTCCATCTTTTTTTTCGGAAAGGCACAGATGTTTAGATAAATGTACGGTATTTTTTTTATCGCACTCGAGCTTTTACGGTCATTTGATTAATGCATTGTTTTAACACGCTATGAACAGCCCTGCATTTCAAGCGAAAAACTTCTTTTATTTTGCTTAACTTGTACATCAGGAATTGAACAGAGGCCACTTAAACGCAGAAAGCAGGAGGAAGATATCTACGTGCTATCGATGTAGTTTCATACGTTCAAGGCAGACTTCAATGGAGTTCGTCACGTCAGCGCACATGGCAACTTTTAAATATCGCAGATGGATCCGGGAAACCACTATCCTTTCCCTAATGTGCTAAAAGTTTAAGGTGAAACAGGGCCTGAACTCAGGTAGATTTTCTCCCCATGCTTATCCGTGGGCATCGATGGCGACGGAACCTACCTGAGATTTTTTCATGCTAATATATGAAACCTCAATATATGCAAAAATAATTCCAATAACCATGACGGTCTCTGGACGCAATGCTTATCACTTGCCTTTCATGGTCTTTGAAAGACTTGTGACGTACTATAGTGGTTACGCACGTGTCAAAACGGCAAGTAGCAACGAAAAGCCCTTGCTGGCGTAGCTTAATTGGGTCCAGCCACCGACAGAGAAGGGCTTCTAAATTTCCCAGGCTGAGGGTATTATCCAGAAATGACCAACAGTTTCACGTAACCCACTTGCCACTGCTCTCTAGCGACGTATTTAAGAACCACAGCCAGAATAAACCGTTTTATTATCTCTGTCAATCCGGGAAACTCTCCTTCAAAGAGAAATCAACGGTTTCGTCGCGCAGTCCTTATTCCATGCCTCTGATTTCCTTCCCACCAAACTCAGGTCTGGAATGTTTTCAAGACTGGAATTGTGTGACTCGGGTTGCGCGAGTTCAACACTTGTCACGTGTCTCCTCCCGTCGTCGTCTTATCGTTATAAACATGTCTACGTACACTCCTTAAAACTCTTTTTCTGCCGTGCTTCGTTTTGAGCACTTTCCGGGCACTGTACTCTAATTCACACTTGAGGATTTTCTGAAGGAAGACGGAACCTACACAGAGGACTAGGATATTTCAAAGGCTGTGGTTTAGTGAGAGATGGTTACCTTTTATTATCACTGTGGCTCAAACTCAACATGGGAGAAAATAAGGATGATAAGCAAATAAAGCAAAATGTGAGAAACTAGCGTTTTAGCATAACCTGCCACTCGCTGTTAAGAGATTCCCAAATTTGGTTTTCTAACAATACTGATTAATACATATGTATATAATCCATTCTCGATACATTGCTGGGTGAAGGCCTCATCAGGTCCCTCCCACAACAATTTTTTTTTGTCTTTTTGTCTTCCATGTTACTTTAGTATGCTTTCAAATTGCATCCCCTTATCCCCCCACGAGGTCTTCTGGTTTTCTTTTCCGTCCTTTGATATCGAATCTAATACTGTATATCAGTTGCCTAATGGTGGTGAGTTCTTCTAGTAATATGTTCGGCTCTGTGCTGCTTGAGTCTTTACTTTGGTCATGTCTTCAACTCTTGTCCTGATCAACAAGTTCCTTTTCTTGCCTTTCGTGATCATAACAAGCATCATACATTTCTGTTTCTTTTGAGTTGCCCACAGCTTGTATATGTCTTTTTCAGTTAAGGTCCATGTCTCTGATCCATACGTAAGAACTGGATGGATGCACTGATTAAACACTTTCCTTGTAAGACATAATAGTAAATTGCTTTTGAAAATTGTGCTGTTTCTTACACATGTACTCCAGCCAAATTTTTGTGCGCTTGTTAATTTCTTTGACGATGTGGCCGTCGCTTGACACCTGTTGTCCAATGTAGATATAGGCATAAGTTACTTTTAATTTACCCACTTCTGAATCTTTAGTCTTTGTAAAAGCATTGTACATCAATTTTGTTTTCTGTAAGTTCATCCTTAACCTCAGGTTCTTGGTTCAAAGTCTACAGCTCTGAGAGTGTACTTCAAAAATGACTGTCATCAACGAAGCGAAGGTGTGTTAAACCATCTCCATTAATCTTTATCCCTTGTCTTCCCAGTTAAATGAAAGGCATTTTGCAACGGGGCTTTGAAGAGCTTGAGATACATGGTGTCATCCTGTCTCTCTCCTTTTCCAATTTTCATGCGGACTGTGTCGTCGAGCAGTCGAACTTTTCCACTTGCGTTTTCATACATGTTATCTTACCAGTAATGCACTGGCGTGCAAAAATTAAGGACGAGACGGTTTTTCGAATGTAACGTCATGCAGAAGTGATCCACATCTGCTCAAATCATACCATAAGATCCCCAAGATGTAAGAATATGGGACAAGTGAGCAAAACCATCCAAACAAGGAATCCAAAGGATACAAAGGCACTTTATTGAAAAGGTAGCTTTGAGCACAACTGGGCAGAAGACAGAAACGTCCATGTAACAGGCGGCTGCCAAGAAACATCCAGTCTTTAGTAGGGGATATGATCACCCCTGACTGCGTTGCAGGATTTACAACGTTTGTCCATGCTGAGGACGAGGTTGTCAAGGAGCGGTTGAGGCATTGCGGCCCATTCCTCTTGTAGCGCCATCGCAGCTGGGGAATCGTTACTGGCGGCTGGTGACGTGCTGCCAAGCGTCTATCGAGAAGGTCCCACACGTGTTCGATTGGATTTAGGTCCGAAGACCTTGCGGGCCAATTCATGCGTTGAATATCTTCACTCTCCAACAGCTTTGCGACAGCCACTGTACGATGAGGTGTAGCGTTGTCGTCCATGAAGAGGAACTCAGGACCCACAGCACCTCTAAACAGACGCACGTGAGGCAGGAGAACCTCTGTACAATAGCGGAGACCAGTGACTGAACCTCCTTGGAAGATGTGGAGGTCAGTACGGCTACCAAGCATGATACCACCCCAAAAAAGAACTCCGCCACCTCCAAACCGGTCCCTTTCGATGGTGTTGGAGGTGTGATTGCGTGTTCCCTGTTCTCTCCAGATGTGTATACGTCCAGAATCGCTCGTCAGACTAAATCGGCTCTCATCAATAAAGATAACTCGACCCCATTGCTGATGTGTCCTGTTCTTGTGTTCCTGTCACCACAGAAACCGCCGTCTCCGATGAGCAGGCGTTGATGGCACACACCGTACTAGTCGTCGTGCAAATAGACCACCTTTGTGCAGCCTCCTCGCCACGGTAAAACGCGATAACGGATGTCTAGTTGTCTCTTGCATGTGCCTTACGATTTCTCCCGCTGTCTTCCGTCTGTCTCTTCTCGCCTGTAGGGCAATATACCGGTCGTCCGCCGCCGTGGTTGCTCGTGGACGACAACTGCTAAACTCTCGGACAGCTGTTCCTGTCGTTTGAAATGCTCTCCAAGCTCGTGAAACGACGCTGTGAGCGATCCCGAACTCCTCGGCCACACTAATTACACTTCGACCTTCATCCAACTTCCCAATGACGCGACCTCGGGTAAAGTCATCCAGATGTCGTCTACTGGATTGCCTGCTGGCCATAAAACACGGTGGCTGAAACTCGACGTCGTTCAAACCGATGTACACCGTGCAATATCTTTCACCGAATTGCTGATCGTACAACGCCCGTGTGCTTTATACCCTTTCGACACTCCCCTCCCCCTACGTCATGCTGCATATTTGTGAATGCCCTACCGTACCAGATCCTTGTCTATCTCCTGAGTGGTCTTTCGGTCCGTTCTGCCTGCTCGTTCCGCTGTTATGCTAATTTTTCCTCTTCGTCCTTAATTTTTGCACACCAGTGTTTAACGTATTCATCTTCAATACTGGATTTCAAAAACATTACTGTTGATGGGTTCATGGAATCAAAAGGATTTTCATAATCAGTGAAAGCCATTCATAATGGGAGTTCATATTCATTCGCTTTTTTTATTAGTACTCATGGATATAATCTGTAGTGCCACTCTTGAATCCTGCTGGTTTTCTTGGTTGAGCAATGTTCAGTGTTTCCTTAAAGCGATGTGGCAGTACCTTTATTGAAGATTTTGTATGCAACTGATGTGCCTGTAGTTCTTACAGTGCATAAGGACTCCTCTTTTATGTACATGGGTTTTCCCAAAACAACTGAAAATGTTTTTATAAAAAAAATACGTGTACCTTAATTATCAAGGAAGTGGTCATTTATTTCTTAATTACTGTCCGTTGCATCGAATACAAATGTCCTAACGGTTCCTCTCACTTTTTGAATGTCTTCTGGAATTCTGAAATGCTGTTGAAACACTCCCACACTGCTGTAATGAGTTATTGTTCAGTCTCAAATTGTCAGCCCCGTATTGTTTTATTTTAAATGGGGAACAACCAGAAGTCACATTTTGAAGTCACGTTTATGCCTAAATGCTCGGTTAAAATTCTGTGAATTGATGATTTTGAAATAAGAACCATATCTTCGATGTCTCTAATTGATAGGTGTTTGTCTTCCCGTATAATAACACCTATTGTATTGTTTACTTCTGTAATACTCGTTGAAGGTATTCCTCCATGCGCGATTAAAGTCGCCCACTTACGGTTATCCATAAATTCTTTATGCAATTCGTAAATTGATTTTCCTTGACATTCATATTCATAAACCTCTTGCATCAGACGAAAAGTCTGTCCGACAGACTTCATAAGTCGACAGCTAAATTTAATAGCGCATCTTTTTTCCTCTTTCACGTCCATTTTTTCGAAAAATCACAGCGCGAAACACTTGTTAGGGGTTCACGAAACAACGCTTATTAAACTGCGCACTACCGACGACACATGCATGATAAACGGGTGTGGCCGGTTACTGTGGTTGCTACAAAGACTGCCTTTTTTTGCGAGACTCGTTCCAGCATTGAACGCAGTATTGCACACTTTTTATAAAACATTCTGTTGTTTTGGGAGAAGCTATCTATATACTCGTATTTAATGTATTCTTTGTTTTACGCTTTCCAACCGTAGGTTGAAGAAGCGTATATGTTCCAGCTTTGTCCGTCTGTCTGTCCGTCCGCACAATAACTCGCGTAAAAATGGTTCGATTTCGATGAAATTTTATTATGTGGTAGGGGACCACATGGGAATGAACCCTATTGAAAATGGACGAAATGTGGTCAAAGGTCAGGACATAGGAGCGGTATCCATTCCATTGCCCTTACGCCTCATGACTTGCGTAAAAACTGTTCGATTTCGGTGAAATTTTAGTATGTGGTAGGGAACCATCTGGACGACCCCCATTGAAAATGGGCGAAATGGGGTCAAAGATCAGGCAGGACATAAGAGCGGGATTTATTCCATTGCGTAAAAATGGTTCGATTTCGATGAAATTTTAGTGTGTGGTAGGGGAGCATCTGGGGACAAACTCGATTGAAAATGGGCGAAATAGGGTCAAAGGTCAGGACATAGGAGCCGGAACCATCCCATTGCCCTTATGCATCATAACTTACGTAAAAATGCTTCGATTGCGACAAAACTTTAGTATGTTATTCCTGAGGTATACTGATCCGGTTATGTTGAATATCATCGAAATGGGGTCAAAGGTCAGGATACAGGAGCGAGATTTATTCCACAACCATTATCCTCATAACTTGAGTAATGATTTCTGGTATGTTGGAAAGCGTATCCTAACCAATGTATTGTATGATTTTACTAACTTGTTTTACATGTAAAGGGAAGCCATCATTTTCTTTCTCTCAGCAGTTAGTCCAAATTTAACTCATTTTTTCCTGATGTAATAGCTGTCAGTATGCAGTATTCGTGTTATATCTCATATCTTACAAATTATGTTCTATTCTTATATAGAAGAAGTAACGAATATATGATTATTTCAATTCAGTCGGGTCCAATTCTTGGCGACTCTATAGGCTAAGGCCCTCCATTTCTCCCGATCTTGGACTCTCTCCCTCAGATGTTCCATGTCCAACCCAGTATTCATTTTGATAAATGAATATAAACAGATGCTTAAATTTAGAACAATATACAGTTTGAAAATCCATTTTCTTATCAAGGGCGTCAGGTTTTTAAAACTAAGAATTACAAATTAATCTTCGCATTCTTTTTCACAGTTTTTAGAAAATCATATTAGAATCTGAAGTTTGCATTACATTAAAGAAAGCCTGAAATTTCACTGATTGCAGGTCCGGAACTTGAACTTTAGCTGTTTACAGCTTGAGAACTCGGACCTTACCGTTTTATTTTCGGTTTCTTCAACAGAAACCTAAAGACTGGCATTTTTTAAAGTTACAGAAGCCGAAATTCCACATTTACGATCTTTCTTTCTAGAATCTCATCTTTGGCTGTGTACTGTACGTGGCCGAACTTTGTTTATAAAAATCGGACATGGCACTACTCTCTGTACATACAAGTTCGAAAGTATCTATGCCGTTTCTACAGGATCCTAAGTTCAACGAGATATTGTCATTTGCTGAGAGGTACTAAGCCACCTTGTCTTGATTTGACCAACAAAAAGAATGATACAATGGCATGCTTATGATACAGGTAGAATCTGCCATAAATAAACGCAATGAGAGTGAACATTACGGAGATTGTTCTGCTCCTACCCAAAATTTATAATCGTGCATCATGAAATATTCACTGAAAATGTGCTAATGTGAAAAAGATGATAATCGAAGAACTGCAGATTTTTAAAATCTAACAAACATAAGGAGGCGAAATAAGCCAAAGAAGGAAACATTACCAGACACTGATACGGAAGAGGATAGGATCTACTAATACTGTAATTTGCTTTAAATGAACGTAATAAGTTTTTCTAGGATGTTCAGAGCATGTATTAATATATCTTGGTTATATACAGTCTGCTTTTAAAAACTTATACGCAAGTATTTCATCAATATAATCAAGTTAATGTAATCAAGCATTGCGCAGTATGTAATCAACGCAATTACTAAATTATCCCTGTTTCTTTCTATTTATTTTATTTTCAAATTGTTACACTTTGTAGCAACGGAATACAAGCCCTTCAACGACAGGATTAGCGCTGAATCTATCAAGCCCAGCTCTGCAGATCAATCCTCAGCATCCACCGACATCCGCTTCTTCAGGACTTCCTTCAGCACCTTCATCCTCATCATCCGGAGCATCCGCCAATCAGAATCTACCTCTCTATAATCTTTCTGGTAAGTCCTGAAATTCATGGCCTAAAAGTATTCTCGATTTCTTGCATAAAGAGTATCCGAATGGTAAATTTTATGAATTTGTCGTTTTCATACGGTAAATCGATCAGTACATCCGCTCTAGCTGCGTGTCAACAACTCTAAGTGTACACATATCAAAAGTTTCTATCCAGGATAATGTGTAAAACAGGCTTTCTATTTGTATGTCTTGTCTTTGATCGTAGACTGTGAAATTGCGCAGCTATTCTTTGGTCTCCCCATCTGTTTTGTTCCCTTGACTACTACGCAAAATTACGTTTAGATTGGCCTCCTCGGTGACAAAGTGGTTGGAGGTGCAGGTTTCAGAATTGCTTTCCGAACTGGGTCCTGGTTCGAGTCTCGGGATGAAGTATGCGGGTTTGTTTGTCTTACGGAACTGGCTGTCTTTCTTCCTTGGAACCAGAGGCCCCAATTTTTTTTTTTTTGTTTAACGACCACACCGTGAGCACCTCAATGGGCTATAAACAGTCGCCAATCCATAATTTAGGGCCACTGGTTCCCGGGAACGAAGAGACATTGCCGTAAGACAAACGCAACATTTTCACCGGGATTCTAACCCAGACCCAGCTCGGACGAATTATCAGAAGCCAGCGCTTAGACAACTGCGCCACCCAGGCGGTACACAATTTTGGACAGGATCTGAAACAAAAAAATACGAACAGAAAGCACCTTTGAGACTCTGTCTTCATCTTTGGCACGCATCCAAACCATCTTAGTCTTATCTAAGAAATTTTGTCTAATAGTGTAATTTCTGGTCTTGGTCGTTGTCTTACCTCTACGTTTTAGTCTGTCTAACCTTGTTATTCCCAAATTTTCTTCTTAACCATGCCAGTTGTCACCGATGCTTTCCTGTTTTAAGCGCTTGCGTTCTCTTCCTTATAAAAAGACTGTTAAAGGCATTGTCTCGGATACATTGATTTTTTTTTTTTTTTGGTTGATATATTGAGCTCTCCAAATTTTAATATTTTCCGAAGCCTTGTGCAGCTCGGCTTATTCTTCTATGTTTTATTTAATAGTTCCATCATTCTAGTAACTGCTCATGGCTAAGAAAATTCCTTAACCTGCTACAGTTCTGTGTCATCAATTTTTATTTTATGTTTACCAACTTTTATTTTAGTTAAATTCAGGTTCAGTCCACATATTTGTCAGCCATGTTTTTAACTTGAATGATAAATTTTCCTTGGCTTCATTTGTTTTTGCAAGTAGGACAACATGATCAGAAAATTTCAATTTTGTAATGATGTATGTAGCATGTACTCTATGTTCATTCCAGAAGTTTAACTTTCTTCTGCTGTTGAAACTGCCCCCTCTGGAACCAAGTTTAACAATTTTGTGTAAGAAGTTGCTCCCTCGTCTTACTCCAGTGGATGTTCGAGATGTACTGTTATACCAGCCACGAATTTTACAGCATTTTTTATTCGTTATGCAGGTGTTTTGCTTATTCTTATTATTTATTAGGTATTTCAGAAATTTCCATTGTGTTCAAGTTTTCCTGGATAACGGAGTCAAAAAGCGAAAACAAAAACCTCTCAGAAATGCGAAGAGAAAAAAAAAAAAAAAAAAAAAACATTCCTGGTTGTACTCAAGGGTTTTTCTGATTGTAAATGTTTGGTAAATACAGTGCTTCTCGCTAATCTAAATCTTCTGTGGTCTGCTCCTAGGGTGACTTCAGCATAAGACCTAACTTTGCTTTGAAGTGTTTGTAAAACAATTTAAACAAATTGAGGCAAAAAATGTAAAGTTCTTCAAACTCATTTTGCCACGTGTTATGTTGGCTTTGAAAGCGATTTCACTAAAACTCATTTACAAAGTTCATAGTCCCTCATAGTGGCATAGGAGGGTCGCAATTAAGGTCTTCGCATATTGTCTATTAGCAACGTCTTCGAGCAGTAAATAACCAGTGTACCTTAAAACGTCGAAGTGGCCCTTTCGCATTAAGATATTATCGTAAAAGAAGGATGCCGTAGAAAATGACGACTAATTTTTCAATTCACGCTTGCGTGACGTCAAAAATTTTATGAAGTTATATGCTCGTTCTAGGTCTTCTTGGTACGCCATTTGAAAAACGAAGTGCGTGCGTATAGTAACACTTTGTCTATCCTTTGCTAGGTACGTACCATAACTCTGCGTCTATAAAACGAATGCGAAAAATTGCTTTTATGCCGGACAAGGCTAAGTATGAAGATAATGAATCACGGGCTTTAGGATTTCCCTGACATTTAGATTCCATGTTATGTTGCGTGAAGGTAAATTATTTTTCCGTGCGATAGTTGGGATTTTGTGCTGTTTTTGCCATTTGAGACGCAAAGCTCTGCCGCCAGGGGAAGCAAATAAGTATTTCTGGAAGTTGACGTTATTGCATACACTGTTCAAATTTTGTGGTAGGTTGCACCAAAAAGTGGGGCTACACAAGCTACATCACTTTCTAAGAAAAGATGCACCATTTTGTTGTGCCAACAAAACCCAACGATACGGTGCAACCTTACACCATAATGTGGTACAACTTCGTACCACAACGTGGTGCAAAGTTGAACCATGTTGTTGGGTTTTGTTTGCACTACAAAATGTTGTCTTTTCTCAGAAAGTGGTGCAGATGGTGTGGCACCAGTTTTTGGTGCAACCTATCACAACATTTTTAACAGTGTATTTGTCATTTTCACTGTATCGTTTTTATTTTTCTCTTTTGGTCAAGAATTCCCACTCAAATGCATGCTTTCTTGATTCATTTAAGGAGCCGTAGCCCCATTTTTTGGATATTTAGTCGGGAATGCTCGAGACTGACTTGCCAGCCCAATGCTGGGGAGAGCACAAATCGCAAAGTTAACCTCCATAAATGGTTCAAAGCAGGTCCTATTTTCGGGGACCCATCCACACATGCGCGTTACATCTGGGTGAAACGGTGGAAAAATCCTGAATTATGTGGGCGGCAGGGGGGAATGAAACCTCCAACTGTTTCCTGCCATAAATACGTGGCTGGCGATAAGCCAATTTTTCATTATCTAAATTTCAATTCTAAAAGCACTTCTAATATTTCAATTTAAAGAAACTTTTTGTATCTGACAGATGCAATTACGAACAAAATTTTCTATGTATTTATGATGTAAAAATATTCACTCTAATTGATTTATTTAGATTTTAGTTTCAGAAATACCATTTTCCTCTGAAAAAATTAGCATACAATGGCTGTCAGTATAATGATAATACTAATTTCCTAAATACACAGTTTTCCTGCAAGAGTTGGTGTCCTTGAGCAAAGAACTATATCGATCAGTGCCTATAAAAATATGATTTCCAAAATTCTTTTTCCGTCAGATTGTAGATTTTGCCGCAATATTTTTTCGTATCAGTCGCATAATTTTTTTTCTCCGGCGATATCTTAGCTCTAAGTTGGACTGCGATAATTCTTTTATCGCTAACTAATTCCATTCTACAGCAACATTTTTTCCACTTCTGCTGACGCTTTTTAAGTGCATGATTTCTGCCCTAAGAGGTGGTGTAACAATATATCTGCATTTTTCACAATATTGGTATTTGTCAAAGTCCTATTTTAAAAGTTTCCGTGTCGTCCGACTGGGACTAATACCACGGTTTTCTACAGATTTTTTTGCTGCAAAATGCTCTCTTTGAGTAGCGGAAAATTTTCTTATTGGAAAACTAAGAGTTCAGTAAACATAAAAAAAAAATCTTGAATTTTCTTCATAAATGGGAATTTTATGAAAAGGCGTGCACATTACACGCTAGCATTTGCTGTCGTCTTATTGAGTTCACTGTCAACGTGCTGCACATAATGGCCCCGTTCTCTGTGCATCTGTTTTTCCATTTCTAGAATTTCGCTAGCATAATATTTTATTGGTTTATATTCTTGTAAATACATTTAACATGGGTTTCAAGCATAGCAGAACGCAACAAGTGACTAAATCGCGCAACAGCCAAAACACACTCGCATTAAATTCGACGTTAATTTGGATAAACACTAAGTGCTTCGAATGTGAAAGTTGAATTATGTCGCTCGTTATTCTGTCTTTCCACCTATCATCGTGTTTAAGATTATAAAGAACGGAGCAGAAGTTAGAGCACCTCGTGTTGTTAAACATTTTGAAGTTAACACGGCACCCAAATCCTGGGAGGGTGGAGAGTGTTCAGAAAAACATGGTTGGAAAAACCGCGTGAAAGAGCTATTGGTCTCTACGGTGATACATCGGCTAGAAGGGAGTAGAGGAAGGTATTCGTCTCGGAAAACCGAATTATTTTGCAGATAACAAATGTATGATTAAAAAAAAATGCCCATTACGTCTCATAGGCATCGGAAGTATCACAGCTGAAGAATTGTACCGTATTGAAATATTTTGCTCCTTTTGTAATAGTTTTCAGGAACATAAGCGCGTCGTTAAGCAAAAAATACTTTTATTAATTTATTTACTTCGCAAAATTCTTTCCATCGTTTTTAAACAGTGTGTGCTAAACTACATAATACAGAAACCCTGGTCTTATTCTTGGAATTACAAATAATTAGGATTTCCTAAACTGCATAAAGGAGTGAATTCCTTAGTAAACATACACTTCTACGTAATTGCAGTTCGCGCTTTAGAAATTACCCTGGGCATGGATTTGTACCAAGGCAGGAAACAAATGCTTATTTTTTTTGAGAAATTATTGCTCAGTGTTGAAAAACTTACACTGCATCTATAAGTAAGTAGGAAACGTCAAAATGCAAATACACACATGAAATTTCCACGTAATTGATGACTTATTTATATTCCAGGAAAACCGCGACAGTTACTTAGCACCAAATATTTTGCCTTGTCATGTGATCTTCATTTTGCACAACAGTGGACGTTTTAAATAGCAGAATATTTTTTTTTAAGTGAACGAACTGACAGATGTAATAAATTTTCATTACTTTACCCAAGCAGGGTAAAGTAAAAAAACTTGTAATATAGTAAAATGCCAGCCTCTGTTGTAGAGAACAGGAAATAGCTTTCTGCATGGACAAAATAGTAATGCAAACAGTGCTACGTCGAAAGGAACTTATGTTTTCGGAGTCAGTGAAGGTTCGCTTTCGCGCTCATTTGATGAGAGATCTCACGCTTTCAAAATTGTTTCCTTCATTCAGAGAGGAAGTGTGTGCGCATGCGCATATAATCTACTTCTTCCATCTAAGATGAAACAATGGTTCTCAGTCTCATATCAGTGACATTCTCTTGTGAGATTAAACTTCGCAGTTGTTAACGTATACGTTTAGTCTTCGCAAATGCAAAAAAAATAGTATTTTTAAGTATTTTTGAATAATACTTATCTAGGAATTTTCTAGTTCAATTCTGTTTCTTACATTAATTTTACTTTGAACAGATTATCATTCGTGAAATAGTATAATGCCCGCACCTACTGCTGTTGCATTTTTAAGTACATTACATTGCTTAATTATTTGGCGATTTGGTATTACTTATATAAATGAGCATGTGAATACTTTTCCTTTTACAGGTATGACTGTACCGATGGTTGATGCTTCACAGTTGATACAACAACAGTTATTGCAGCAGCAAATGATACAGGTACGTTCTTCCTGTTGCTCTTTGTTTAGATTTAATGGCAATAAGTATCATGGAGGTCAGTGATGCGCAAAATGTAAGATATACCCTGCAATAAGGAAATATAAGTAACAAAGTTTTAGAAATTTCTTCTTTGTTACATAGCTGAACACGTGAATGGTCGGTTAATGTATTGCAGTTTTTCTGTCGAAGTTTTGCCAAATCACATTTTTGTAACCATTTCACGTAGTATGGCAAGAATTTTTTCGTAAAACTTATCCACTTCGACAACGCTAAAAATATAAATGCATTTAGCACGAGTACAATTAAAAGCCTATTGCTGAAATGCTTCATTGCTTTAAAAGCCAGATTTTTTTGTATTTTTTTTTCTGTGGTGATTTTGTTAATTTCTGTTGAAACAAATCACTAAAAATGCATCTGTAATGTACACCTTTTAAAATAAAATATTTAAACTGCATTCTTCAGTCGGTGTGTTGCTTTTAAATGCTTGTTTATTTACACTTAGAATGATTATGAAAATTTCTGTAAAAATAATTTTTAATTGCACTTTGGAGGTGGTAAGTTGGTTTTTTTGCCTTAAAAGCTGATTTTATGGTTTTGTAATAGTAATAATGTGCATTTATGTAGAAACAAATCAGGTTGAAACTGAATCACTTTCTCTGTCGATATGGGTTCTTATAGTTTCGGAATTTTTCCCTTTCCAATGAAAAACAGTCAACTAAATACTTCAGCTTAATTCAAGACCTTTTCTTGTTTTTACAGTATTTTGGGAAATTTGTTTCTGATCAGGTAATTAAAGACATTAGTGCCGTGCATGAGTGTAAGAATTCAATTTAACATCCTAATTTTCATGAGTTATTGTGATATTCCAAAATACTGTAACAACTTAACCACCATTATTAAGCTCAATAGGGCTTGGTCAATCAGGCCAATTAATTAATGGTTAATTTTGTGTGCTATAATGACTAAAATATCCTCATACATTTGGACGATTCCGTCGCGAGATGTCAGTTCCTTTGTTTCGTAAACTAAACACAATGATATACATATCACAGAGCGTTTGGATGCCAGAATTGTAGGCAGTATGTGAAAGGAAAAGGGTTCAGAAAAGCACACTAATGTTCGTATTTTACAATCTTCAGATCCCCACTCTTAGCAACTTAGAGGGCTAAGGGTTGAGATCTATATTACCCTGTGTGTTTTGTGCATGCCCGGACATAAAACACGAGTGAAAAAACCGAGCACCAAAAAGACAAATTTGATTTTAGGCATTTGGTTGTAGGGGACCGTCAAAAGAACGTGTCCCTAATACTTGACTTGAGGAAAGAGACCAAAAGTATTCCCTAGCATAGGGAGAACTTGGAATAGGTTAAAGGTGCTTTCAGATGACCGTGCAAGAAACGTTTTCTGATCTTACGCTAAACAGAAGTGTCTCCCTGTGCAGTGATGTAAAGTACCTGGGTATTTATTTTTGCGGGTATTTACGCAAAATGGGCATTTTAGTGGGTATTTATAGTTTTTCCTCTGGCTTAATTTCTTATTTACCCATAAACAATTTATTCACGACATATGACAACTAAACTGAATAGTATGAAAGAGATTAAAATGAAAAAGTAAGAATTCAGCTCATTATCTTAAAAAGGTAGAGAACAATTTCTCAATCTAAACCCATTCAATACGATTTTAGAAAAATACCGGTACTTAAAGTACCTTGCTTAAAACCTTGACTCACAAAATTTCCCTGTAGTTTTTATGTAAAGCATTTGGTGAAGAATGTCCTTTATCCCTTCATAAAATGACGTTGCAATTTTCCAGTGCCAAAGGAAATTTCCCTGCGCCAGAGGAAATATATTAATCAGTAGGTAGGCTGACACCTACTGATTGAATATCATTATTTTTTAAATTAAGTAATTTAAAAAGCAATTTTAAATTTGATTTTAAAGTTATGTAATATATTTCTAACAAAAATTAGTAATAACCTGTTAGATATTTTTTTTAAATTACCCATTTTTGGGTGCCTATTTAAAAAATACCCATTTATATTTACCCTATCCACATATATCCCTGTGTACTGGATAATTTGAGGAAATCGTTGGCAAGGCACAAAGGAGGGCTACCGAAGAAAGTGCGCCACCTGGCAAGACAATAGTGTAGGTAAACTCTCAATTGATCTTCCTAAAATACCGGCAGAGTATTTTAGGAAGATCAATTCTAATCTGTTGACGAAATGAGGAAATTCACGGCCAGTGTGAATACTATAGATCGACCCTATGACATCGTTGCCCAGCCGAGTGACTAGAAAGTTATTCATCTGCTGCATGTTTCCCAAAATTTCTTCTAAAGGAGCAGTTGGGGGGCGGGAAGGGGGCCGCACACAAGGATACTCCCAGCTCGCACTGCTGCGACTAGATTAAAGCCTGTGTGCCTGAGCGCGGACAAGCGTCAATGGGTTGATCTCTAAAGCCACTGTGTTTACTTCCTTCAGTGTCTCTCATGCCAAAAGTTTTTTAATTATGAGAGGCGGGGAATACATGTCGTCGCCGCCCAGGTGGCGCAGTGGTCTAAACGCTGGTTTCTGATCACTTGTCCGAGTTGTGTCCGGGTTCGAATCTCAGTGACGCATGGATGTTGTGCTTGTCTTACGGCACTGGCTCTTTCAGTTCCTGGCACCAGTGGCCCTAAAATAGGGATGGGTGATTGCTTATAGACCATTGAGTTGCTCACGGTGGTCGTTAAACCCCCAATGAAAATAATGCATGTCCAAAGCGTTTTTTAAAACACAACAAATGTGCAATTGGATTATATTGGTACGTCCATAATAAAAACTGCAAGTGCCCTTTTTATGCTTAATCTTTCTTGCATCTGAGAAACTCATACACCAGTAATTGCGCAGGATACCTGCGACAGAACATTTCCAATCGACTGTATGTGCTGTACATTGGTCAGTCAGGCAGACTGAAATTTTAATGATGTTCCTGATGACAAATGAGCGTTCAGGCCGCCCCATTCTTAATTAGCATACAGTTTGAAAATATTGGTGTTAAAAATAAATGTTCCTGTATTTTGTGTCAGAAAATCTCCACTGCCTATTTTCCATTCTAGTAAATTTTAATTAGGGTAAGTGCAAGCCTTCATTTCAATAGTCTTCATTGAATGAATTTCCGTGTGTTGATACGTTTAAAATGTTTGTTGCGCCCTGGAGCGTGCTAGTCATCGCAGTAGTTATTTCTAAATAGGAAGATGCCCTTGGGAAGCAGCAATATTCTTACTTTTGCATCTCACTTGCCATGCAACTCAAAAGTGGATGTTAAATAATAATTTCATGTTCTTGTGAAAATGTAAGTACCAACTTTTTGGAATTTGCCTAAATTTTCGTTGTATGTCAACAGAACTTTGTTTTATTTTGCCATGTTATGATAATGTTTTTATGCGGTTCTGTGTTTTGGGTGCTTGTAGTTTAGCATTTTGCTGTTACAATTACACAGAAAACTAAAATAATTTTGCACGAAACTACTGAAAAGGAAATTGATGCTAGCATCATTCACAGTTTTATTTTTAAATTACTGTTGGTGCATTACAGAATTTGCATTATTAATTGTGCAGTATCAAGATTTAATCGCTGTATTTTTTGTGAGAAATTTCTTATTTGTTCTGCTGGAAAATGTAATTTTTTTCTCACGTGGAGAACTACTATAAAACACAATAGAAACAATGCATTCAGAAATCAGAAACTTTAGTTACCGTTGTTTTTTAAAAGAAAACCCACGCAGCATAAAATGTATACTTAATTTCTTAAACACCAAAATCATTGGCCTCACAATTTTACCTATACGTAAATGTGAGCCATGAATTAATTTTCTAAAGGTATTAATTGTACTGAATTTAAATACTTGCATTTAGTTGAGATCTGATACTTGCGTTCCAGTGATTGTTCAGTATTATAATTTAATGAATAAATGTGAAGAGGGAAGAATTATCTTCATAAGGTAATAGTTTTCAACACGTAAAATTGGATGTGCTGACATCAAAGGAATATAAAACTTTTCATAATTTTTTCTGAAAGAAAATGTGCGAATGTTAAGCGTATTATGAATAGTAAATGTTAAAAAACAATTCTACTTGATAAGTCGCCATTTTTTATTCACCAATAGTACTTTTTTTCGTTTTGTGCTGTAGTCTTCAGAAAGAAAACGCTTACAAAAGCACCATCAAGCATGTGCTGTGTTTTTCTGGAATTTGAAGGTTTAAGTTTTCAGTCCTTGCTACACAGCGTATGATGTTTACTGCCAACAAAGAGGATATAATAGATAATCGCCCTTGAAAGTGCAGGGATGTAATAAAAGTGCAGATTGAATAAATATGTAGGTATCTCAGACGCGACATTTTGAAATTTGGGAGATGAAATGCGGGCGTGGTCATGAAACTTTTCAGAAGGGGTAATAACAGTGCCCTAACCCCTAGACTTATCTACCTGTAAACCGTTTGAAGCAAAACTGCGAATCAATTTGGTACACTGGAAAAATTTGCGGTGGGAAATTGGAGCATTGTTATGAAGAAATGTTATGATTGCCCATTGCTGGAAACCGTCTATCTTCGTCAAAAATATTTTGCAAATGCCAAGGAAATGTCTTATGACCCGAAGCACAGATGAAGCCAATTAAAGGCACTGTAAAATCTGAAAAAAGAAAAGAAAAAAAGCACAGTGGAATTTTAGTTATCAGCGAATGAATAAGTCTTCTTTAATTTTGTTTCTGTTTAGAAAGCTTTGCACTTAAAATCCATTTATTCTGTGCAATGCAACCGCTTTGAATAGATTGCAGTTAACATCTGCCACACACACACACACACACACACACACACACACACACACACACACACACACACACACACACACACACACACACAGAGAGGGTGCATAGGAAAGTCCCTTTAGCCTGGAATAACTTGCGAACGGAGAGAGATACAGTTATGCAAATGAGATAAAGGTATAGTAAAGCGACTACGCCCGATCGAATGCAACCGACAGCAGCGCCCCCAGTGCCGAAATGCGGAAGTTAGCCATTGCAAATCGAAAACGAAAAGAGAGAGCAAAATTTCCAATTACAAAGTTGTACAGCATCAATTAATTAGTACAAAACGACATTTGTTTCACACAGATAAGATACATTGTCGCCTGAATACTCTAAAATGACCGAAATCGATGCGCGACCTTTTGTATGAACGTTTGAAGGGAACAGGCATAGGTATTAACAAATAAACTCAATTTATTGCACAAATGCGTACTTATGTCAATACAGTTTGATGACGTCAGACAAAACAAAAACGGCAAACTGGCGCACAGTGATAAAAAGTTAATGTCGAGTATGTTCGAAGAGTTCGCCATAGCCCACGATACACATTTGTATTCGTGAAAGTAACTCTACATGCACATTCATCAGCATGGAAGGTGTCACACTATTTCAAGCAGCTGTAATACGACGACGTAGATCCAGCAGACTTGAAGGCGCTGTTGCATACACCTGATTTTTTACGTAACCCCAGAAATCCAAGCTCGCCATTCTCACACAGCGTACGTAGACCTAAACTTCTGATCAGGGTACATCCTGCTACTGGTTTTTATATCGTAGGTACAGTACAACGTCACAATCTGCATTTGCATACGGCTACATTTGCGAAATGTGAATAAGCAGATTGGAATCGTCGCGCATCGATTTCGGACATTTTACGGTATTCAGGCGACAATTTATCTTATCCGTGTGAAAAAAATGTCGTTTCGTACTAATTAATTGATGCTCTACAACTTTGTAATTTAAAATTTTGCTCTATCTCTTTTAGTTTTTGATTTTTCAATGGCTAACTTCCACATTTCACCACTAGGGGCGCTGCTATTGGTTGCATTCGATCGGGCGTAGTCACTTTACTATACCTTTATCTCACTTTCATAACTGTACCTCTCTCCGTTCGCAAGTTATTCCAGGCTAAAGGGATTTTCCTACGCACCTTTTACTGTATATGTGCAGTCGAGCCACGTTTTTGTGACGACCTACTTTTGACGTCAACAGCGCGCAGTCAACGAAAGAAGGCATGTGTCGTGAGCTGGCTTGGACAGTATATAAGATGTGCTGTAGGCATTCTGAAAACATATCACTCGTTGCTGTCATGGATAAATGGAGAGATTTATCAGGTTTAAAAGAGGGATGATTATCGGCTTTCGGGCAAAGGGTGGCAGTATTTCTGAAACAGCGCAGTTTGTGAACTGTTCTCGTGCTGCTGTGGTTGAAGTGTATAGTGATTGGAGAAACAGCACTTTTACGAATAAGCGAAGTGGAAACTGCGGAGCACCACGTGCCATTGATGTGAGAGGTGAATGTGTCGGCTGCGAAGGTGCGTGAGGGCCGATCGACACGCTACAGTGGAGCAACTCACTGGCCGAATGAACCTAAGTGTGTCTAAAACGACAGTACACAGAACCCTGCTGCGTATGGGGCTCCGACGCAGACGCATGGTGATTGAACTTACGCTAATGAAGGTGCATCGGCAAAAAAGGCTTACATTTGCACGGCAGTATCGGAATTGGACCTCCGCTCATTGGCAAAGGATTGCCTTCTGCGATGAGTCACGTTTTCTTCTTCACTGAACCTATGGACGTTAGCGTGTAAGGCGTGAAACATCGAAGAACAAACACTTTTCAACCATTGCTGGAAGAAAAGCTGGTGGGGGCAGCGTTATGGTCTGGGGAATGTTTTCGTAGCATTCTCTGGGTCCACTCGCATCTGTGGAAGGCACTATGGACCGAATTCGTCCTTGCAGACCACGTACGTACGTCCATACATGCTGATTGTCTTCCCTGGGGCGGATGGGAACTTCTAGAACGACAATACGACGTGTTACACAGCTAAAAATGCCCGAAAGTGGTTGGAAGAGCACGCTGAAGACTTCAAAATACTTCTCTGGTCCCCTAATTCCCAGACTTAAACCCAATTGAGCATCTATTTGACCACCTCGATCGTGTTGTTCGCTCTATGGATCCTCCACCCCACACCCTCCAGCAGCTGTCAGATGCACTGCAGTCAGCATGGCTCCACATACCTGTGAACACCTTCCAGCACTTTATTGAGTCACTCCCAGCCCGTCTAGCCGCTGCCCGCGCTGCACACGGCGGTTATTCTGGATATTAGCTTGTGGTCACAATAATGTGACTCGACCGTACACACATAGTAATCTTATCAGACTCCGTCGCAGTTCATGTATAAAAAATATGTTGGCCAATATTTTATTCGTATTTTGAATGCTGCTCATTGATTTTTTTTTTTTTTTTGTCTTCGGTACATTCTTTTCTTTTCATAGGTAGTGCATGTGTTGGCTACTGGAAAATGTGAAAACTTTACTTAAGGCTTCTACAAGGTCTGACAAAGTGAACGAAAATTTTGTAAAATACTAACAGAAAGAAATAAAATATTTCCTATAATATATGTGGTTGTATTCTGAAGTGTTGTCTCTTACTTTATACACATGTCAATTGCATCTGCTATGTTTGGAAACACCGAGAAATAACTTTCTCAAAGTCATTTTAGTGCTCCTATCAGACAGTTCAGAATATCTTCAACTGATTTCAGATGAATTCCTTTCAAGCATTTTAGTACTTCTGGGAACCCAAAATCGCAGAGAAGTTCCAAACTTATCAGATCAAATCATATGTAAAGGATTTTAGGAAGGGAGTGTCCAATCCCAGGTCTTAAACAACCCTTAGAAATAAGGAGCTAAGAGATTTGGGCCGGTGTGCGCGACAGGAAAGTCACACGAAAGCGAGGTAGAAAGAGGGAGGAAGACGCCCTTATTTATAACCGGGGGCGGGGGCAGTACCCGGGGTCCGACGGCTTAACGTGGCCATCCGACGCACAGTGGATATTTAGTGGTTTGAGCGTTCGTTCCTGCCTGGGATCGAACCTGAGATCTTTCTGTGACAGTCACGAACGTTGACCACTAAGCCATCCGCGGCCCGAAGTACCGAACTGATCTGATCTGATCATATGTAGAGGATTTTAGGAAGGGAGTATCTGATCCCAGGTCTTAAACAACACTTAGAAATAGGAGGCTAGGAGATTTGGGCTAGAGTGCCCGATAGGAAAGTGACACGGAAACGAAGCAGAAAGGGGGAGGAAGACGCCCTTACTTATTACCTGGGGGCCAGTACCCAGGGTCCGATGGCTTAACGTGCCCATCCGACGCACGGCGGATATTTAGTGGATCGAGCGATTGTACCTGCCTGGGATCGAACTTGAGGTCCTTTCCTTGGCAGCACGAACGTTGCCCACTAGGTCACCCGCAAATATTAATACAAGATACCTATCATACAGTACCGAACTGTATGATAGATATCTTGTATTAATATTTTTTTTAAATATAATACTGTATAGCTGTTTAGTAAGGAGGCCTCGCTGTGATTTTATACATTTATTTTATGTTTTGGCACATATTCTTTGTTTCATATCTAGTGAAAAAGTTTGCTGAATGATATAGCTGTGCTTTCCCCAAAGTTCTTTCGTAGAATAAGTGTAAGAACTTTTTTCATTATTTCTTCTTGTAGAACAAACGTAACAACCGTAAATCAACGTAAGAACTTTATAATTCTTCCCACAATCAGTTAGAGACCGTTTCTCAGCGTTTTAACTACTATTCAGTTCTTGAAGACGCTGGGTAACTGAATAGGTAACCTATCATACTTCATAGTTTCTTTTTTCTTGAAAGCTCATAACCCGTACGAATCTGTACTCCACGAAATGAATTGTAACCACAAATTTCTAATATTCCTTTGTCCTTCTGAAAACATATTACCTCCCGATGTATGGGTCCGATTAAAGTTTTTATTTCGCGTTCGATAGCTGAGAATCATGAACATGGTAATCCTGATAATTGTCACTTTTTCTTATGAAGAGTTTTGATTAATATTAGATGGCGTAAAGACATTTTAAAATTTGTACGATGTCTTTACTGCTAAGAAGTTGGGCAAGAAAAATTACCTTTCATTGAACAACTGAAAACCTGAACAAATATTTTCATGCTTTATACTGTGCACACTTTTTTTTTCTTAAGGGGAAGTTTGTATTTGTGTCTCGTACGAAATTCCTAGCTTCTAAAATTCAGTTTGCATCTGAGAGGCGTCTAAGGTAAACTGACGTAACATTTGCAACTCAGACTTTTTGATTTTGAATTTTTCTCTAGATGGGGAAAATTTACATGCTTTGTTCAAAGATATTAAACTGGAAAACATTCCTTTAATACTCGAACTTTCCGATATTCCAGATGCACTATTTTCCCTGCTGGGTAGTCTAACCGTGTATTTAGCATCTCCTATATTTCAGAAAATCTGATTTGAAGAGTTCATTTTGCTGCAGGTAATAGATAACGCGACCCCCAGATTATCCGGATGTTTTTCAGGTTTGACCCCCACAAAAGGTTCCGGTATAATGTATACTTTTAGGGTGCGAAATAACCCCGCTAGCAGAAGATATGGAGGCTATTCGGATACCGAACTTCGGTGAGCTGTGACGAAAACAAGCAATGAGAACAAAATATTTTATTGTATACGAAACATACTTACAGGTCTAGGCTACCTCTGAACATAGTCACCTCCACAATTGAGACATATATCGTACCGGGGTACGAGTTTTTGTACCCCTGCATCAAAGAATGTTGCCGTCTGGGAGCTCAGCCATGATTAGACTCCATTCTGCAACTCCTCATTGTCCCTAAAGCGCTACGAACCCAACCAGCTTTTCATGTAGGTGAAGAGGTGATAATTGCTCGGTGCCAGGGCCGAGCAATATGAAGGGTGTTCGATCATCTCCTAACCAAACTGCTCCAGCAGTGCTCGTGTACGTGCAGTCGTTTTAGCCGCTCGTTGTCGTGGAAGAGCACAACGTATGACGTCAGCATTCCTCTCTTTTTATTCTGAATTGTCCTGCGCAAATTTCTGAGCACTTCATAGTACCTCTATGCCGTTATTGTGGTTCCTGGTTCAATGAAGTCAGTCTGAAGCACTCTTTTCCGATACCAGAAAACGGTTGCCATCAGCCTTTTCTGTGAAAACGTTTGTTTGCACTTTTTGGGCATGTTTGGTGAATGTGTGGGCATCCACTGCTTTGGCTGCTCTATGTATTCGACATTCATGAATTGAACCCACGTTTCAACACCCGTCACGATCTGGTCAAGAAATGCATCCCCAACTTCGCTGCAAGAATGTCAAAGCTGATCCCATTCACTGTATTTTTGGCACCCATCTGGCACAGAACTTATGGTAGCCTTGCCTACCTGTAATGATCTCGTACAGAAATGTTCGAGAAAATTTGGGAAAACCGCATGATAGCTTAGATATTACGAAGCAACTTCTTTCGCGCACTTTTTTAGCCAACAATTTGAACAAGTTCAGCAGTCACAACGGATCGCAGGTTTTGACCAGCTTCATCGTGCACGTCTGTTCGCCCATCTCTAAATTTTCTACATCTTTCTCTCTCTCTCTCTCTCACATCACATCACATCACACACATACACACACATCCTTTACTCATCAAGTTCGAAGCGTACATTCTTCTCACTCTCAGATGAATTTCTGCGGCACTTTTCCTTTCAGCGCGAATTTCACAGCTGGCGGGAGCATCGATTGCGGCACACATATATGTTGACTCGTCTTTACAACACTAAGAACTAACGCCAGATCGCGTGGCGTGTGGAGAGGGTAAGCATCACGTGTTGCTATGACGCGGGTTGGCTACTGTGCTTACATCGCGCGGTGCATTGCAACGGAGGTTGAAATCCGAATAGTCCTCGTACTTTGGAAATAATTATGTGTCCATTATTTACTTGCAACCGTTAACTATGATTTCAACGTGCTGAATTTTTGCAGCAAAGTGGCGTGACTATATATTTAGCACCATATCTGTGCTATAAGTTGGGTTAGCAGTTCTTTTTAAACTGATGTAATTCCCAGACGGTCCTGATGAAAAATTGTTCCACTAGATGGCGTAAATATATTCCATTCGGCACGATATTTCCTCTTCTAATGGTTGAATTGGTATGATTCTTTTTTCATAAAACAAAATGACATGGCATCTTAACCATCAAAATTTTTCACAAATTTCTCAGGCTCTACTTATTAAAAATTTTCCATGGCATCTGTAACATTGAAAGATCGATTAGCAATTTTTTTGTGTGTGTGAAAGGAAACGTGACTAAAGTTGTCTAAGAAATCATGTTTTAATGAACTACTAATCACATATGTAAAAACAGTTGCAACGCGAAATGTTTTTCTAAACGGAATCTGGTAATACTTCATTATCCGATAAAACAAAACTGTACTTCAGAATAACCTGATTCTTCCAGCTCCAGTTCCAATACGTATAGCCCCGTGACCATGTTTAAAGAGGTATCAAGACTGAAAAAAAAAGTTTTCTGTATTTCTGTAAAAAAAAAAAAAAACTCTGCCCATATTAGTTAAGATTTTTTGTAGAGAATAAGCAGTGCCAATGTGGCTGGCTCACTGTGCAAACAACACTCCACATAATTCTGTGGTGTAATGAGTTCGTCTTTCGACCCCAAAATAAAAAGGGAAAAAAGAAGTAACGTCTTTAAAGGTATTTTAAGTAGTGTAATCAATCGTTATCGAAACTAAAGATTTCTATGTTTGTTATAGTTTTTCATTCGCTTTTTGGCAAAATAAAAGCACAAGTGTATTATAAATATATAGTTTATATATGCCGCCTTCGCGCCGCTGGTCGCCTAGTGGTCAACGTTCGTGACTGCCACGGAGGTAACCTCAGGTTCGATCCCGGACAAGTACAAACGTTCGAACCACTAAATATCAGCCGTGCGTCGGATGGGCACGTAAATCCGTCGGACCCCGGGTACTGGCCCCCGGTAATAAATAAGGGTGTCTTTCTCTCCCTTTATACCTTGCTTCCGTGTCGCTTTCCTATCGGGCACTATAGCCCAAATCTCCTAGCTTCATACTTCTAAGGGTTGTTTCAGGCCTGTGATATGACACTCCCTACCTAAAATCCTCTACATTTGATCTGATCTGAGTTTATCTGCTGCATATGTAGTTCCAAGGCAATTAGCACAACAATTAGAAAAATGTATATATGGGTAACTTCGTGCGAGAATTTTTTAACTTTCACTTTTTGAATTGGAAATTTCATGTTGAACATGTTTTTCACTCTTGAGATAAAATTAACAGTTAAATCAGAAATTATCTAAATATGTTTGCTCATGATTAAAACAATTCAGTTTTTAAGGCGTTTTTTTTACCCATCGGGCTTCAGTCAATAGAGGATATCCAACCAATTATGTTTTTGTTCCCCTTACTTTGCCGGAAAACTGAGTCGAAGTTACATGTTATATATATGCTGATATCGTAACAGTAGATGGATAGTAAATACACTGGCGTGCAAAAATTAAGAATGAGACGGTTTTTCGAATGTAACGTGGTGCAGAAGTGCGCCACATAGACTCAAATCATACCATAAGATCCCCAAGATGTAATAATATGGGACAAGTGAGCAAACCGTCCAAACAAGGAATCCAAAGGATACAAAGGCACTTTATTGAAAAGGTAGCTTCGAGCGCAACTGGGCAGCAGACAGAAACGTCCATGTGACAGGCGGCTGCCGAGAAAAATCCAGTCTTTAGTAGAGGATATGATCACCCCTGACTGCGTTGCAGGATTTACAACTGTCCATGCTGAGGACGAGGTTGTCAAGGTGCTGTTGACGCATCGCGGCCCATTCCTCTTGTAGCGCCAATCGCAGCTGCGGAATCGTTGCTGGCGGCTGGTGACGTGCTGCCAAACGTCTCCCGAGAAGGTCCCACACGTGTTCGATTGGATTTAGGTCCGGGACCTTGCGGGCCAATCCATGCGTTGAATATCTTCACTCTCCAACAGCTCTGCGACAGCCATTGTACGATGAGGTGTAGCATTGTTGTCCATGAAGAGGAACTCAGGACCAACAGCATCTCTAAGCAGATGCACGTGAGGCAGGAGAACCTCGGTACAGTAGCGGACACCAGTGACTGAACCTCTTTGGAAGATGTGGATGTCAGTACGGCTACCAGGCATGATACCTCCCCAAACGAGAACTCCGCCACCTCCAAACCGGTTCCTTTCGATGATGTTGGAGACGTGATTGCGTGTTCCCTGCTCTCTCCAGATGTGTATACGTCAAGAATCGCTCGTCAGACTAAATCGGCTCTCATCCGTAAAGAGAACTCTACCCCATTGCTGATGTGTCCAGTTCTTGTGTTCCTGGCACCACAGAAACCATCGTCTCCGATTAGCAGGCTTTAATGGCACACATCGTACTGGTCGTCGTACAAATAGACTACCTTTGTGCAGACTCCTGGCCACGGTAAAACACGATAACGGACGTCCAGTTGTCTGTTGCATGTGCTTTGCGATTTATCCCGCTGTCTGCCGTCTGTCCCTTCTCGCCTGTAGGACAATATACTGGTCGTCCGCCGCCGTGGTTGCTCGTGGACGACCAGTGCTAAACTCTCGGACAGCTCCTGCTGTCATTCGAAATGCTCTCCAAGCTCGTGAAACGATGCTGTGAGCTATCCCGAACTCCTCGGCCACACTAGTCACACTTCGACCTTCTTCCAACTTCCCAATGACGCGACCTCGGGTAAAGTCATCCAGATGTCGTCTACTGGATTGCTTGTTGGCCATATCACACGGTGGCAGCAACTGGACGTCGTTCGAACCGATTTACACCGTGCAATAGCTTTCACCGAATTGCTGAGCGTACACCGCCCGTGTGCTTTATACCCTTCCGACACCCCCCCCCCCACGTCATGCTGCACATATGCGCATGCCCTACCGTACCGGACCCTAGTCTATCTCCTGAGTGGTCCTTCGGTCCGTTTTTGCCTGTTTGTTCCACTGTTATGCTAATTTCTCCTCTTCGTCCTTAATTTTTTCACACCAGTGTAATGCAAGCACATTTTTTGGCATACATATGCATTCAAAAGATGTGATAAAATTATTTATTTGGAGCTACTGTTCTCCCTAATTTCTCCACTTGTCTCGGCTTTCCATTTTGGTGTACCCAGTAACCAAAATATTGAATGCAATATTTCTTAAACAAACTGAAGATGGTTTTAAGTGTTTCTTTGCAAAACGCTATGAATTTAAGGCAACATAAAAGAAACTGGGGCTCCATGCAAGAATTATCTGATTTGACGAAAATTGACGATACTGTAGAGAATGCTTACAGAAAAGAATAAATTTTCAGGTGACAGGTTTTACTTGAGATATCTGTGAAAGCTAGTGGATTATTGGAAATTTATATTGAGTATGGCTTCCACTTTCTTTGATGCAAACGTTGGTTCTTGCACGCATTCTGCTGAAGAAAAGTCGAATGTCATCTTATGGTATGCCATTTGAGCACCTCATGGAAGAATAGAAATGGTTCATTTTAAATTTGCGTCAGGTACTTCCCAACGTAGCTGAGACGTGTTAGATCGACTGAGGATAAATCTGGTGATATCGCAGGGAATAGGATGATACGTCATCAAGAGCCATCTCGTAATACTGGCAGTATGCGGACACGAATTACCTTATTAAGAATCTTGAAATTCATTTTCACTTGAAGCGCAATAACCACTGCGTTATGACATTTTTAACGTAATTCGTGTAATGTCCGGTTGTCATACTGCCCACCAACAAACAAAGAATAGTTTTCCTGGCATATCTAATGGCTCTTCAGACCATTATACCAAGAGATTTCGGTAACTCTTCCCCCTTCTGTAGTGCACACTATCTATCCCATGCATCGGCAAGCCGCCATTTATCTTTCACTCACAGAGGCAAAAATTGGCTCTTACAACTAAATACTACCGAATGTCATTGCAGCTTTTATGGATTAGTGTATGAAAACGTTAGTGAGGATTAGAAATGAGAATAAAACATTTCAGTGGGACTCGATCTCTACACCGCTTCCAGAAAGAAGTATAAAATGTTCCGTGGGTTACATGGATACACGATTTCCAGTACGACTGCAGATTGTTCTATGGAACACAGGGATTTGAAACTTTCAACAAATGACCGTAAAAAACTTTTCGATGATCATTTAAGGTTCAACTGCTACTGCATGGCTACCAAATATTCCACGATTCTTATGGGGGCACAACTTCCAACAAGAAACATGAACGCTTAAACTGGGTGGAAGTTGACCTACTTCTTCCTATTCTGCCAAGTTAAGTATCTGTCGGTCGCACCGTTAGCGGAGTGGCCTAAGCAGCTGACCTCAGACCATTTGCCTTAGATATGCCCTGTCACGAGTCCCGGATGAGGCATTGGTGGTGTGTTTGCCTGATGACGCTGATTGTCTCCGTTCCCTGGAACCAATGACTCCAAATTAAGGACGGATACCTACTTATAGCACTTAAAGTTGCTCGTGGAGGTTTTTACTCCACGAAACAATAAGAGAACTATCAAATGCGCGGGTTGTATTTTTTGTTGGTGCTTCTGGAATGTTATGTGTGTGGTCCTCTTGCGTGTCTTTTTCTCTTCCCAATGTCACTAACATGTGTAGAGCACAATTCATTCAGCATATAGGAAAAGGACATTGTACTTAGGCCGAAATTTCGTTCTTCCAGTGTTAGCATATCATTCTGATATGCGAGGCGAATTTTTCATCTTAAGGATTTTAATCTGGAAATTGTGATATTTGGAAATAGAAATAATTACCTTGTTTTGCCAAAATTGCATGATGATCCTGTTTCCATTTGTGTAGAGCTTGCCTTCGTATATTACTGGAACTTTTTGACCAACTATGGCCTTTGTGCCAGCTGTTTTTTTTAATGAAATGAAAGATTATAAAACTGAACGCCTGCTTTAGTAATAACACAAGTCATCACCGCATATGGCTAAGCATGGTGTGGAGAGCTCAGACAACAAAATAATTTATTTCGTATTCAATAACAGAGGGGCATATGTAATTTGTAAAAAAATGTAATGTAACATTGTGCTGTAAAAAACGTAATGTAATATTGTGGTATGATTTTGTGAATTTGTTTGCCTTTCAGCTGCAGCAGAGGGCATTTCTGGCGTCCGCCGTTCAGCAGAATCTCCAAATTCAGCAACATCTAATGCAGCAGAACCAGGCATTGCAACATCTCCTTCATAATAGCGCCGTATGTCTCTTTAATATAATGTTCTCTTATTAGTAGTGAAATTTTGCTAACTATACAAATTAACGTACGCAAAATTAGACAAACTTTATAATTTTGGTAATTATATTATGCATTACTCTTTGACCGTCTCACAGATCTATACATAATGTTGGATTCTGTTAATACCTAAATTTATACGCAACGACTGCGTAAGTGGTCTTCGTATTTGTGATAGAATTAGTGGAAAACCGTGGTAAAAGTTTCAGAATTAGTCTTCTCATTTAATCGAACTCTAAAATTTCAGTTGTCTAACCGTTCGTACTTCCGCATTAGTTTGGAAAAGAATTGGGATAATAAAATTTTGAATAACCGTAATGTCTTTCATGCATCGAAACCACATGGAGTTAATTGATTTTCCATTCTGTTGGGATTTGGCGTCCTCACGGTCTGGGTCGACCTTTGTATATACTGGTAACATTACGGTAATCTTTGGCCAAATACCGCCCATACGCCAGAGAAAAGGACAGTTTGAGTATAGGATACTTGGTACAGTGACGTAACCAGGATTTCATTTGGGGGGGGGGGTCCAGGATCCTGTTTCACACGCTTAGTATGTGTTCTTATCTTTATCAACTCGCTTCTACATGAAAGTCTCCAAGTTTTATCCACAACTTTTTGTCTTGAGCCAGTCTCCATGTCACTCTGACATGCATACGTATGTAATGCACGCTTCTCCCGCATGGTCGTCGTCTGGGTTTTTTCCTGTCGCTTGGAATCCAGTCTAACATCTAAGCTGGCCAATTGTGGTCAGTTCTTCGAGCAATATGGTGTGTGTGTGTGTGCGCGCGCGCGCACACACACACACACGCACACACGGTGTGCGTATTAACATGTATGCATTTCATGTTTTATTCTGCAATCATTGTTTGGAAACTTTTCATCACTATAAAAGTGCTTTTTATCGGAGAGCAAGAGGCAGACACCTTCGCCTGAGATACTACATCTAAGAAGTTCTCTGCACTGAGATGAACAACTGAATGCACTGAAAGAGTCAAATCATTCAGTTTTTGCTGTCCACCATTGAAAAGGATCGTCTATTTGCCGTTCAGACAGGGAGCTAGCTCCCAGAACTTTTAACAGCCTCTGAACACTTGAGTAAAATTCCTGTTCGTAAGCAACAAGAGCTGTAGTAATGTGGGCGGGTATTAATTTTTCTGGTGTTAATTTCCATTTTCTCACACCATATAAGGTATAAATGTCGTACGAATCAATTTTTCACTGTCTTACGAATCAGTTTTTCAAAATAAGGCTCTAAGTGATGCAGTAAATTAATTTTGTCTAACGACATCTTACAGTCCCTACTGAACAGTGTTCGAGGGCGAGTAGAAAGAAAGAGAGAGAGAGAGAGAGAGAGAGATAAAGGATGCACTTCCATACCTAGCCTGCGTCGTCTGCTGCAATAGAGCAACGCGGAATCACGGGTAATATGACATTTCCCGAGTGATATAGTTCTGCCATCTATCTGGTGACATGAGAAACACAGCGTGCAGTATATTCACGAGACGAATATCTCTCAGGTATTCTCGCTGGCCCTTAAAATGGTCTTTCGTGAAGTATTTTTATTTTGTTCGTATTCTGAAACATTTACAGGGGCGGTAGAGACGTGTTTCGTGCAGAATTAAAACCTATCTTTCTAGCATATAATTTAATTAATTAATTACGTCCAGGGAAGAACTGTTTTATGATCCGAATCATGACTTCAAAGCAATGTCCTGACGAAAGACGACAGTTCTGTCGGAATAAATATATCAAAAAATGGTCTGGAAAATGAAGTTTGTTAGTTCCATAACTAAGTTTGTGTTTGAGAGGTCGCCAATTGCTCTCAACACCTTAGGTGTGAGCCCCAGTACTAGGATCTACGAAGTTCAGTGAGTGGTTAACTGTGAGAGTTTCGTATCCGCAGCTTCCCATGTTGCGATATGTAGCCCACTGATCTGTCACGACAGTAGTTCGTGGTTGTACATGTTTGTGTATGAGCGGCAGCAATGTGCTCGCAGACCTGTCATTCTCAGGGCAGATTTTGACCCTAAATCGCTTAGTATCACGTTTATATATATAAAGGACCCAAGCGGCCCATGTACACGGGAAGACTGCTCAGATTTCCCTGAAACATGATTCCTCCGACACCTGAATTGTCCATAACGATGAGACCTAATAGACTCTGAGAGTCATTGAATGACCTTCCGAACATGTTCTACTGGTTGGATTCACTCACGAAACAAAAGTCTCCTCATCCTGGGAAACTTCTTGGAAAAAACGCTTCCAATTGCACATGGTAAAAACGCATGCAGAAAGAACAACAGAAGAAACACGAAGCAGCACTTACAGAATAAAGGGCAACACAAGCAAAGAATATCTAAACACAAGTAAGCGAACGGACTGAACGCACGGAGCAAACGGCGCGGTGACATAAAGCAGTTACCAGCCTCGGCGGCGAAGCAGCGGAAGCGCTACCTATCGGCACGGGATTTGTTGTAGCAGACGACGCAGGCCAGATACGGAAGTATAGCATAAATCAACACATATGAAAAGTATTTATCAGAGAAAAAATGTGAAATGTGTAACATAATGTATCTTCAGATTCAGTAAATTGAATATAAATTGTCACAAGCTCATTTTTTCTCTCTAAGATGCACAGCTAAACTGATTAAGAGTCCTCCATACCCTGTATTGCCTCAATTCCGCCGAATGCGAAATTAAAACAAATGTAGCATCATGCATATGCAAAAATCAATGTATCATATCACTCATACGTGTTCCCAAATTTTTATATTTCGAGAGAAAATATCAAACTATTTTTCTGCTTTTTAACCTAGCAGATATCAAAATTATAACTTTTTAAAAATAATTGTCAATCTGCCCACTATTTTACATTTTGAGATAATAATTAAAATATTAGTCTGCAAAGTGACGCTAATATAGAAACGCAGAAAGATGGTTCAATGTTTACTCTACATGTGAAAAAAAAACCCGGATTTCTAAATTGTTTTTTTTTTTTTGTGTGTATGTAATTTCGTTTTGTAGACGCGTGTTTTGAGCTATTTTTTACGAGGTATGGAGGACCCTTAATCTTAGAAACTTAAGGAGAAAAACAAGACACGTACTGTATGTAATTATTTCCAGTACGTATTTTGAAGTGACTATGAAAACAACAACAACAATAATAATAAAAATGGCCCTCTCCTTGGCTGTGTTCCTAACTTTACACAGTACAAATACTGAGCGAATCGATGAACTTCAGCATCAACGTATCTGGATCACCTAGTGTACAGGGGCGGATTGGCTCACCGGGACATTTTCCGGTGGGCCCCTTCCGTATATTTTGTCTCTTTCTTTCTTACTTTCTTAAAAATGTTTTCAGTTCAGTTGTTTTAAACACACAACTGAACCACAACACTTTCTTTTTTAAAATAAATACACATAATGTAATTACAACAAGCGGGGAAAAAAACTGTTTTGAATTAGGGGAAAAATCCCCTCACCAGAAAACTGCTGGAATTCCAACTACAATAGATGAGCCATGTGTGTTTGCGAACTTCTGGGTTCACTTAGTAGCTGAGGAACGAGAATGTATGTCCCGTATGATTCGGGAGGGGGGGGGGTACAAGATGTTCTATATATATTCCCCAAGGAAGGGCGGGGTACTTCATTTTACTCCCGTTGGTTGTAGAGCTGAGTTCGGGCTTAATTTTAAAAGCCCGGGCCCGAACGAGCCCCCAAACTATGATTAATCTGTTTAGGCATTAATAAAAATCTCCTCTTCCAAACTTCCACTCCTTCCTCCCCGTGCAATTAACCGATGTCTTTTTCAACTGCGGAGTGGGGAAGGGATGTCTATCTATTTCTATAGTTTCTTTGACCATTCATTTCATCCTGAAATGTTTCGAGGGGTCCGGCATCAGGAGAAATCGGGAGGCACAACAATCTACGTATGTTAACAGCTATGGGGTGGGAGCTGAACAGGGCTAAATTTTGTTCACTACTTTAGTTAAAGTAGTGAAAATACTCACCCATGTTTGATAATGTTGCAGAACAATGCTACTATAGATAATTGTCATTATGGGATGTAATGTCCACTATATGACAACACAGAATTCAGAGTGAAAGCTAATAATATCAAGAACTTATTTTGAAATAACTAAGATTATTTGCGGGGGTGTTCATATACGATCCTTTTCCCCCGAAATGTTCTATATACGCAGCCTACGCTCCTTGTGATAACTGACAAATACTACAGATGAAGGCATTTACGGAGATAACATTTCAACATCAAGTTGCAAAACGTTTTGTTTACATTATTTAGTAAGGTGTCTTCACAATACATAACCGCAGCATAAAAGCACGTTTTGTAATTGAAACACATACGAATATATGATCACTAAATGAAGAATCTGTTCGCCACGATATTTAAAAATCTTGAAATTTCTAACTGTGATTGTCCACAATAGAAAAATTACAAAAATTGCAGTACAAATATAACATTTTACAGTGTAAAAGTTATGTATTTTTTTTCATTTCTTTAAATTCAAAAATCATGTTTTATGCGAAAGAATTTTTGGTTCAACTCTAACAAAATATTGGTAGTAGCAGTTCTCTTTCTCCTCTTTCTCAAATATTTGCTAGAATTTCAGTCCACTTCGTTGAAAATTTAATAACCGGAAGCTCAAAGGTATGAAAATCAAGATTATTTTACGATCTGTCAAACATGAAAAAGCTATATAAGCAATTTTTTTAAACATTTTATTGTTCTTACTTCAGCGTTCTTCAGAGAAATTTTTAAACAAATATAAATATTGAGTGCTTCCAAAATTAGAAGCTTCTCCAGCGCAATTACATACATAACTAAATTAGTGATTTAAACCAGATTATTCGCTTTCTCCACGTCCATTAAGTAAGTTTGCCACGATATTTAAATATCTTGAAATTTCTAACTGTGATTGTTTACAACAGAAAAATTGTCGTTAATTTTTCTGCAGTAAAATCTTGGCACGGGCCGATGAAAATTTTTCCGCCACACCCACTTCAATTTAAGGATGACGGGTGTATCTTTTATAAACCCCCTCCTTCCCCCCGCCCAAAGTACTATTCCTGCCACTGTTTCCAGAGCAACTGTACCTTTTGTTTTGTTTCTTAAATAAAAAAAGTGTATTTCAGATGTGATACAATAGTACCGCAGAACTACAACTGAACGGGCCCATTTGCAAAAAAATTCCCGGGCCCTTTTGCGACCGCCAATTCGCCCCTGCTAGTGTATGCTGATGAAAAAAAATAAAAAAATAGGCAATAGTTGTTCATATTTCTTTAATATTTGTTAGTATACGTAAAAATAAGTTAAGCATATCATTGTCCGAGGATTATTGAAGAGAACGTGCATTATCTAAAAAAAGTAAAACCATAAGTTACTGCGAAGTTGTTGAGGGACAACACACATTAATTTATTTAAAAAAAAATCTGTTTCGTACTGCGGGTTGGGACTGCCTTAACAAACTTTTGTTTTTGTTTTCGCGACTTAAGGGAATGACTGCAAATAATTCTGTTGACCTCTTATTCTTTAGTGAGGAAAAATCCTAGTTTATATTTTTATCTGTTTAAAGAAACTAAGTAGTTTTCCCCCGCTTTTCAAGTTTACGTCAATCAAACACGAGCACGCCCAAATCGAAGAATTGGAAGTGCTCAAATAAGCACGTGGGTGGTGATCATGGTGCCATCTAGCGGATCGGATCTGTAATCAACAAAAGGTTTGTTACAGTTCCTATATTGATATTTCATTTGTGCTTCCTGCAGTATTAAATGTTTCTATCCGTTTTTATCGGAAGCACGTAAATCTTCCATGCTGTATTCCGCTTGTTGTGTTCATGAAGGACACTCACAGATAGCTTTTTTTTTTTTCGGTATAGTCACCGTGCAGTGGTTTCGGGGAGAAAAATTTCATTTGCTCTCGGTTGGATTCCGAGATTTTAAATGCGATAAGGAATTCAATTTTTTGTAGCAACGGCATCAACGGGAAATGTATGGGAAGAAGGATACGTGGGACATGCGCAGTCAGCCTCGAGCAACAAGGGGGGGGGATGGAATAATGCGTAAAATTAGACAGAAATTTCCGAAACTCTCAGCTCATCTTGATGGGCAAAGGTTCCGTTGAAGATTTTGTTTATTTTTTCGTGATGGGTTACAGAGTCATTTGCCGGTCCGGATGCTCCCCTGTTCAGCCAAGTTCATTTAGAGCGCCGTTTGATTGGAAAGTGTCGTTACCTATCTCGCTGCCTGCGTGCTTTTCATTCGTTCTGAGATCGTTCAATACGTATCGGCTACACAACTAGGTCTTTTATTGCTGCTATCTCGTCTCCATCCTTCACTGCTCAACACTTATTCCTTTTTTATAAATTTCGAAATGCTTCTTAAATATTTCTCAACATTTCGGAAATCGATAAAAATAAAATCTTTTTACGTGCTTATGTTTTTGTACCCATCATCATCATAGTTCACCTGAGCCTCAACGCCACAGGTGCCTATTCTTCAAAATAATAAAAAAATCTAAATCTCTAGCGATAAGTATGACATAAGATTTTCTAATTTTCTAAAGTTGAATCAAAATTCAAACACTTACCCATTGCAACGTAAAAGATTGCTCGTGTAGCACCAGTTGAAACTACGTAATTTATAGTGTAATTATGAACCAGCATACCATTAGAAATGCAAGCGATAACTTCGGCGATATAAAATAAAGTTATGTACTAATTTTCAGTCACTTTAATGAATTAACGACCATATTCGCATTATTATATAAATTTCACGTACTGTTTTAATTTTATGCAGAAATATCAGTTTATCTGTGATCTGCACATGAGCTGCGTATGATGTAAGTTTTCATAGCTGATATTTAAAATTAACGTCATACAATTTACCACAACACAGCAGCAAAATCGGAGGACCCATTTCTTTTCAAAAGTAAACACTTTTTGAAAACTTCATTATCATGCTTGTATAAACTCATAACGTTTTGGTTATTTTTTTTTTATATTTCTAATTCATAAACATGAATTCCTGTTAAACATAATCCGTTTACGAATCGGATTATGTTTTACTTAATCATGTTTATGAATTCTTATACGTACTTGATGCATTCCGAATATAAAATATATGCGCCACTAGACTAATTCTGTATTTTGGATGCACTTTAGATGTTTGAGGCAACAGGAAGTGATTAAAAATAATTTTGTGTTACTTCTCTTTCCAGCTAAGTCCAACGTCTCCTGCTGGAGCGGGCCCTTCTTTACTAGCCGAAGCATCGCCGCTACCCATGGTGACTGGTGGCGCACCAACTTTAGCTCCGCTACCTCCTATCATCACTGGAAACACTCTATCACCACCCTTGTTACAAACTGCTGTGAGTGCAAATCAAGATTTCAATGGCCTCACCTTCCAGCAGGCATCTATATTCCCGACGCAGAAGGACTCTGCAGATGCCATGCCACCAATCCCGCCTAAGGCTAGTTCCACGCCACTTTCTCCCATCAGAGCCAAAGGCCTCTCGTCTTCTCCTCACGATGTATTCAGCGGTGTCCTCAGCGAACTTCGAAGTAAAGCTGGGAAAGATGACGGCCCCACCCACCCAGTTCCACGGTCTCAAGCACCCAGGATGCCCGGAGTTCCACCACCCCCTCCTCCACCACCACCTCCACCGCCACCACCACCGATGTCACCAGACAGTCAGGCCAAGTACCAAGACATGTATGGCCGCGCCAAGACAGTTCGAATCGGAAAATGGCGATGGCCTCCGCCAAGAGATGACCTACAAGCACCTGTTAGTTTTTTTGAGTTCAAACTTAAAAAGCAGCATGGTAAACTAGGTGACAAAGCTGGCTCAGGGAGTTCATCGAATTTCCTGAGATACCTGACATGGAACAGACTGACCCCGACGCATCCTTCTTCACGTCCACCCCAGATTCATCTTCCATTCAACCTCAACAACTCAGCCTGAATCAAAGGCATTCCCTCTCTGCAGAAGAAAACGTTGGAAAAACTGAAAAGCTTAAAAAGAGCAAAAGCTTGGAAGAGCTCAAAGAGGAAGATAATGGTGATATTATTAGAGCCTTTGAAGGCAATGAAAAGCCGCTTCCGGGCAGTATAGGTAAGCTTCGTATTAGTTCGGAAATGAGAGCTAAATTAGAACAGTTGACAATGGATCACAGTGTGAGGTCATCAAACAAAGATCCCAGGGCTAAAGTTTTGCCCGTTGATACCATCATGCAACCATCTTCGTCTGTAAGTAAGATAGCGGAAAGCAGAAAAGCCCTACTAGAGCAAAAATTAAGAGGTAGTGGCGATTACATGGACAGTGCTCCTCCTACCAGAGTAGATCGCTACATGGAACCATATGATGCGCCTCTACCTCCTGACCACTCACTATTACCACAGCGAGTAGAGGGCAGGAGAAGAAAGGATGAACCGGAATTCGTCGTAGAAAACCTCGTAAAATCACAGGTTGAGAGGATGGAGCGAGCGAGCAGAGAAATTAGAGAACTTAGGGAAGAACTTGGTCATCCCATGGCCGTCCTCCCTTCTAGGTCTAGCACACAACAGGCAGAATACTTATCCAGTCAGTCATCTGGGAAATATTTCAACCAACATCCAAGCTTGGATAAGTATGATCATTCCAGCCAAGCCTCTAGGAGTATCATCTATGAGGAGAGCCTGGCTTCATCATCACGTGGTTATCCTCCTCATGGTTACCGCAACTCAGAAGAATCAAGAATGTATAGTTCAAAAGGACCCCATCCACCCCCACCTGTGGGGCCTTCCAGTAAATCTCAGCACCACATGATCGGCGGCCCACCACCTTCCATCACTGCGTCGTCTAGCTACTATGCGCCAAGCACCGTGGTTCCAAGGCACAGGGAACCACCACCTCCGATCTCTCCTCCCAAAATGATGAATGACAGACCTTCATCTGATAAAATTGAGTGTAAGTATTTCTTATTTTTTCAGTTTGTATATTTCATTATGCATGCTTCTGTTTTTGCAAATTGAAAGCGTGTTGAACTCGCATAGCGTTTGCTTTGGTTGGACCTTGATAACTCAGTTTTTCAGAATTGGCAGATCCTAAGACTAATGATTCTGATTAATACTTACAGTCCCTTCCCCAATTTCTGGAAGGCTACTTATCCTCTACGATTCAGCTTCAGAAATATTTTTGTTACTATTAGTAAAATGAGCAAAAGATTAGCTCATTTAAATTGAGAAAAAGTCATAGAACAAAGCTACGGATAAAAATGTAAGGAGTATTTGTACAGGTGTTTTTTTATTTTTTTTTCATAGTTTTAATTCAAGACTGCTCCAAATGACGAATCAAAGGCAACAGAAATTCTGAAAATCACTAAATGATGGCAAGAAAAGTATTTGTCTAATGGAGCCAGAGAAATTACAAAAACTAGAATCTGTTTCACGTTGCATGATAATGGCTTACAATTTTTTTTTCTGAAAGTGAAGCCAGGGAGTAATGAGCTTCGACATTCGTCTAATTTGTCTTGCTTTCAGATTTTCTTGTTTGCAGATTTTAGACCAGTTTGAACAATATGTAATTGGACAGTGTTCTAGAGGTAACAGATCTGTTGACGATAACTTGAGATAAATTTAAAACGTTTTACCAGAAATCGTGCAAACATTAGAACATGTTTATTAATATTGAATTAAGGTTACTTGAAAAGAAAATTGTTTTATTCTGCCTCACAAAAGATAAGCACAAAACACAACAAAAAAAGTTGGCGTAGTTCACTAGGTTCAAATCTACGCTAACAGCACCGGCATACAGCTCTCATAGGGATCGAGAATCACATCCGGTTCCTTTTTGGCAACTACAGGACCTTTGAGAAAAACTTTTTCCTTGCATTGAATCGCGTTATAATCTCGAAAAGAATTTTGTTCAAAAATGTTAGGAGACGTATAGCAGGTTCCATCGTCTAGCCATAATAAAATGCGTCCGATTCCAGAGAAAAACGCGACTCATCCGGAAAGGCATGACATCACTGTTTCAAACTCCTGTGGACATAATCTGAAGATCACTCTTAAGGGAAGAGCCTATGATGGGCACGTAACGGCACACACGTGTATAGCAGATTTGCGGAACATAGTCACTACTATGGAGTATTCTGGCTACAGTAGAGACGGCTCTCTGTGACAGTGCTGTTGTCCACTGCTGTTGCCTATGCGATGTAAAGGTCATCTCGTAAACTATCACTCTTGCACTGCCCAGAACAAGTCTCTCCAGGCACTATTACACTAGCTTGAAATTGGTTCCGGAGCTTTGAGATCAGAGAATGACTGACATCAGAGAATCGATCTATTTCCGTGATTGATCAGCAGATCTCTAACCTCCAACTCTGTCTTTCTGAAATGTATGTCTTTGTGGCTATTTCCGCTTTGTACTTTCAGCGTTGTGTTTTGTGACTAATTTTTGATGGACAGTGTGTGAATCTAGTTTTGCAACAATCAAGTACTTTAAATTGACTCCAAGTGGATTTCACATTCGCATCTCTGTATGAAACTTGACTTGTATACAAATTTTGAAGATGATTTGACTTACGTTTCTTTCATGATTTGACTTTTATGTTATTGATATTATTTAGTTTTTTCACAATTGAATCAAAAAATGAGTCATGTGAAGTTTGCAACATTTAAGTCACACGACTCATTTTATCGTACTTTTTTTTGTGGGTTTAAACCATGCGTTGTAAGCAGATGTTCATCATAACGATCTTAATAAAAAAAACTGTCCCACGCACTGAGCTGTTCATCACTCTGAACATAACAAGAACGATAATTACTTGTATTAATAGATATTAGGGCGGCCAAGACCCATACATAGCGCAATGTATCGGATTACAGCTGGTAAGAAACACCTTCAATCTGGGCTCTATTGTTTATTATGCCTATATATACATAAGTCAGCAACTGTGTAGGTTCTCAGAAGCGGTTCATATATACAAGCTAATAAGATGAAGGGTCAAAAATCATGATCTTTCTGATCCACTCTAGATCCATCGTTAGATGAATATAACAACAATTTGGAATCATTTAAAATATAAAAGTATAATAGGCTCGTGAATTAACGCATATGTTCATGCTTATTTGAGGCACGCAATTATGTTTGAAGATATCTTAAATGCTAGGTTAGACAATCAACATTTTGTCGCAAATATGCAGCATATAAGGGCTTTTAAGCCTCATTCGTTAATTCATTTTCAATGCAGTAGTTAATCATATTAACAGGTTCCCTTATTAATTATATCGTTAGTAATATGCAATGTAATATTATAAAAACAATATTTAAATATAATTTCCAGTTTAGTTATATTCTTAAGAGTATCTAAGTTCACAGTTTTGGTCATTCTGAATAAAAATTAGAAGGGTCACAATCTTGTCATTCGTTACCATGGTCCCCCTTACAAAGGTGTAGGAAGGAACATCATGTCCGAGTTCTCCTCCTTGTGGCCCACGTCGGCATCACATGACGTTTCATCGGATTGGCTATGAGCACCTGGATACAGCAGTATTTTCCACGGTAAGGGGAATCTGTAGTGGAGCACCATCATTGCAGCATTTCTGGTCATATTTATAAATGGCCAAACTCTGTGTGAATAATAATGAGAATTAATTTTTTGGGCAATAATTGAGGCTTCTTTCCATAGCGGATAATGCGTACCTGCTTTCACAAATCGTGAAAGCGATGTCTTCTGTGAGTTATTTTTAACATCATATTTGTGTTTTCGGATCCTTGTTGGAGGTATCGTGCTTATTGCGTCCAACATTTTAGTTTTGTAGGCAGTCAAGTTCATCAGGATAATCTGTGTTTTATCAGCTGATAATATTGTCAAATTAGGATGTTTTAAATTACTTTTTAATTACTTGGTTTTGGGTTTTTAACGGTTCATCAGCTGGACATAGTTTCAAGAGCAGAAAAAATTGACCGATTACTCTTGCCTTAAGGACACAATGAACCGTATCTACCAGCTCTCCACGTGTGGGATCCCACGGCCAATTATTATTTTTTCTGAAAAAATATTTTTATATTGCTGTTCTTAATATTTTTTATTCCTGATGTTTTGATAAAAAAATACTTTTGTAGATGTGATCAAAAGAGCTTCTGCAATACATTAAATGTTTTTATGAATGACATAGACAAGTTAATGTTTTGCCTACGTTAGAACTTTGGGAGTGGAGGCAAGTGGTAATGATCCTTATTCTGAGGTGCCTTCAGAACAGACATTGGCTTCGCTGTACAGTATTTAGATCCTCTGCTGAGGGTAAGTGGAAATCCCGTAACACATCGGAAGAGGTAAATTCCCTCGCAAACCGTAAAGCAGTGCAAATAAAAAAACAGAGACGATGTAAAGCGCACGAAAGGCACCAGCTTTTGTTAAGTTGGTTTATTTCATTGCCAAAGACTGTTAGGAGTACTCACATCAATAAAAAGTATTCGATATTTACTGAGTGCTGAGGCGGGGGGTATATTTGGGGATGAAATGAGATCCCTAAATTAATCGGCGAGCTGCAAATGAGATTAAAGGCCTGGCCGTATCTCCCTTATAAAAGGTCCCGGATATTCCACAGATGACTCATCTCCCTTCCTGTCTGAACTCTGTTCCTCTGTTAGTTGCTTTAGAGTCCGAAAGCCTATGTCGAGAATAAACCACTACCGCAATCAGGGTAGACCTTGGTTTTCTCTGGACGGAGTAAACCAAGGTCTCCAGTGACTGGAGTAGTAGCTTGTAAATTATACAGGGTGCACAGGAAACTCCTTTTAGCCTCGAATAACTTGCGAACGGAGAGAGGTATAGTAAAGTGACCACTCCCGATCGAATGCAACCAATAGCAGCGCCCCTACTAGCGAAATGCGGAAGTTAGCCATTGAAAAAAAATCAAAAACTAAAAGAGATAGAGCAAAATTTCAAATTACAAAGTTGTAGAGCATCAATTAATTAGAACGAAACGACATTTGTTTTACACGGATAAGATAAATTGTCGCATGAATACCCTACAATGTCCGAAATCGGTGCGCAACGATTCGAATCTGCATATTCATATTTCGCAAATGTAGCCGTATGCAAATGCAGATTGTGACGTTGTTCCGTACCTACGATATAAAAAACAGTAGCAAGATGTACCCTGATCAGAAGTTTAGGTCTACGTACGCTGTGTGAGAATGGCGAGCTTGGATTTCTGGGGTTACGTAAAAAATCAGGTGTATGCAACAGTGTCTACAAGTCTGCTGGATCTACGTCATCGTGTTACAGATGCTTGCAATAGTGTGACACCTTCCGTGCTGAGGAATGGGCATGCAGAGTTACTTTCACGAATACAAATGTGTATCGTGGGCAATGGCGAACTGTTCAAACATACTCGACATTAACTATTTATCACTGTGCGCCAGTTTTCCTTTTTTGTTTTTGTTTTGTCCGAAGTCAGCAAACTGTATTGACATAAGTACGCATTTATGCAATAAATTGTGTGTAATTTCTCATACCTATGCCTGTTCCCTTCAAACGTTCATACAAAAGGTCGCGCATCGATTTCGGTCATTTTAGAGTATTCAGGCGACAATTTATTTTATCCGTGTGAAATAAATGTCGTTTTGTACTAATTAATTGATGCTCTACAACTTTGTAATTGGAAATTTTGCTCTATCTCTTTTCGTTTTCGATTTGCAATGGCTAACTTCCGCATTTCGCCACTAGGGGCGCTGCTACTGATTTCATTCGATCGGGCGTAGTCGCTTTACTATACCGTTATCTCACTTGCATAACTGTACCTCTCTCTGTTCGCAAGTTATTCCAGGCTAAAGGGACTTTCCTATGCACCCTGCATAGTAGTTGCGCACCAGCCACTTGACTATCCAGGCAGGGTGAGTGATCCCCCGACTCTAAATTATTAGTCAGTTTCGCGTTGCCTCCGCCATTCGGAAAGTTAGTAAATGAATAAACTCTGATTTCCCAAAGAAATGCGATTCTGTCGTGTACGTAACTGCATTTGAGCAGACGATCGCAATAGTAACACAATTGTTGACACCTTCAACACTAAAAAGTGAATATAGTATGAAAAAAAATTTGGTAAGCTTTTCTTTAAATTTTGAAAGTTTTATCTTTCGAATTTTTTTTAATTATCCACATTTAAAAAATGTGTAGAACACTCTTTGATAAAACAAAGTAATCATTGAAGCCTAACACTTATGCTTTGTTTTATACTGACATACCCAATTTTGATTTGCTAAAGTATGATAGATGATTTTAATGTGTTTATTATAGCTGATAAATTAAAAAACAGAATGCTTATATCATCCTCAAATTAAAAAAATGTATATATATAAAACGTTTTCTAAAAGGCTTGTGTAATAACGTTTATTTATTGACGCATTTAACTGAAAGATAAAGGAAACATTCCCCCGTTTTCTTTATCGTTAACACCACAATGGTGTTCACACAGTACACATATGCAGTCAGCGGAACGCATGCGCAGTGGAGCCTTTTCATGCCATCGGAGAGCGAAAAATACTTAGCACAGCAGCTCCCGTCTGCGTTCCCCAGGCAATCGCGCTCAAATCCTCTGTACATTCCTCCGCGACCAAGTGGCCACATTACGATCATTCAGGCATGCTCATACATACACCATCTTTACTCTGATTTTTAACTAGTTATTTCTTTCTAATACTTTCTTCCGCTAACATCAGCAGTCAGTGCGTTTCGTTATGCCTCGGAAATGCGTTAACGATGTAGACAGTTTTGTTATGTGTGTGGTGACTACTATAATATCTCACCTAAAACTATAATACCAGTAGTTACTGAGACGTGCCTTCCTCATAGGTAACGTCCATGTGAAAACGGCAAGTTGCAGCGACAAGCTTTCGTCGGTGTAGTCCAAGCGTTAGAATATCTGACTCCGCAGAGAGAGTGTGTGGATTCAAATCCCATAACCGGTAAATGTGGGCTTCCTATGCTATGTAGCCTGTGAACCTCTGGCTGCAAAATAGGTGACCAGGATAAACCTTGAGCTCCTCATGTTGGCTGCGCAACCTGTGCCGTGTACTTGAGAAGGTGGTTGAAATATTTTCTGCAGTCATTGCAGTTTACTATTCCAATGGTGTGGCGAGAACAAAAATATTATTGCATTGAGTGTTTTTCTTATTTTACTAATATATCTAGAATTTTCTTAAAATCATAGCATAGAACATACAATATCCATCATTGCCTTTCACGATCAGACCAGTACCTCACAGCCAAGACCTTCTAGTTCCTATACTACTCGAAAGATGAAGCGCAGAATATGACGAGCCTGTTCCTTTGCAACAGGACATCACTGAGCAGTAACAAAGCTTTTCGGCCTTCGACGTCAAATAAGCCACACCTCACATCCCAGGGTGAGCTTTAACGACTTAGTTTGGAACTCGAACTATCTCAGGATGATGGATTATTAGTACCACAATTGCACGGCTGGAATCTACTGAAGAAGATTACAAATATTTCGGTCTTTCGTTAACGGAAGACCGATCTGACTCAGTATTGTGCCCTAGCCAGTGATTTAAACTGAAGAGCAATTGAATAAGAGACAACTGGCGTTATGCAAATGTGGCGCTGTGTGCTGCCTGTAAATGGAAACGACATGGCGCATGCAGCGATCCGACAATATAAGGAGTAATGCGACGGGAATCAGTAAAAGTCGGACGCAGTATGGGTAAGACGAAGGATTTAAGCGCATTTGATCGTGGGCAAATTGTCGGGGCCCGACGAATAGGTCACTCCATCTCGGAAGTCGTGCAGGCACTGGTCACGGGTGCACCGTGAGTACATCAAATCCAGTAAAACCACCCCTGCAAGGGCCAACTGTCGTGGACAACAGCGTGTGGATGAGCGGGGTCATCGTCGGCTAGCTCGCACTGTAACAGCGGATAGACGGGCCACAGTTCAAGAAATCACTCGGCAGTTTAACGCTGGTGCACAAAACCGTGTAAGTAGCCACACCATCCAGAACCATCTCCTCGCTATGGGGTACAGAAGCCATCGTCCCACGAGGGTGTCGCTGCTGCCCGCACATCACAGAGTGCAGAGATTAGCATGGGCGCGGGAACATCGCCACTGGACCCTAGACATGTGGGAAAATGTTGCCTGGACTGATGAGTCACGATTCACGTTGGTACATGCGGATGGCAGAATGCGAGTACGGCGCAAACCACATGAAGCGATGGATCCTTTTTGCCAGCAGAGTACTCTTCAAGCTGGTGGTGGGGGGGGGGGGCATTCTCGTCTGGGGACTGTTTACGTGGACTGAAATGGGACACCTGGTACGTGTGACATCGTCCTCACGGGTCAACGTTACCGGGATATCCTGGAAGACCATTTGCTCCCGTTTGTGCGTCTTCAACATCCCACTGGGGACCTCATCCTGCAAACAAGACAATGCACCGTGTCATCGCTCCCAAATTGTATCCGAATGGTTGGATGAAGGCTCCACCGACGTGACCTCGCTTCCTAGGCCAGTTAGGTCACCTGACCTCAATCCCATTGAGCACATCTGGGATGCCATCGAGAGAGATGTTCGAGGCTCTGATCCCCCTCCATCAAATCTTCGTGAACTGTGGGAGCTTGTTCAGGGGTCGTGGATCCGTATGGCTTCCCAACGCTTCCGGTGTCTTGCCGAGTCCATGCCGAGACGAATCGCCGCCATCATCAGTGCGAAAGGTGGTGCTACACGTTACTAGACACGTATCTCTCAATTGCTCTTCAGTGTAGTTTGCTGTACAGATATCGATGGAGTCATGGACAAGATCGCAAAACCAATGAGTGGCAAGTTTTCATTGATTCATCGAAATTTTCACCGTAGAAGCAAGTCTTTACGTTCACCAACCTAGCACTGTGTATTGTGTAGGCACTCCGTGAGTCGCTGCCGCCATGTGACGAGGCATGGACTTTAAATGTCCTCGGAAATGTCCATTGGCATGCTGTACCATATCCGTTTAAGTGTTGCCGTAACTCGTCCAGTGTCTGCGGTGGAAGGTCCATAATTCCTAACTGTCGATCCGTATGTCTGCAGATGTGTTCATGTCGGAGGCGACATGGGTGTCTATGAAAGAACGTGGAAGTCAATCTAGTATTCTTTGAACCAGTCCTCGACGATAGGGGCTTATGACATGCCGCGTATTTATGATGGAGCAACCCATCCAGATGTGGAAAACAATAAGCGTAAACGGAGGAACGTGGTCTGCAATATCTGACAGGTAAACGGTGGCGTTCAGTGAACTATTCACCGCTATCAGGGGGACCGAGAGAGCCACATAAAAACATCTTCTGGATCACTTCACTTCCTCGATCTTCTTTTATCTGTAAGGTCACTGCATTTTGCACCATCTCTTTTCTCGACATCGTCCATCCATTTGATGCAATACGAAACGTGATTCATCAGAGAAGACAACTTTATTCCAGCCTTCCACGATGTAGTCCCGATATTTTCTGACAAAATCCAGACGTTGTCGCTTATGAAGAGCTGTGGACATGCGTTCACACTGTAGGTCCATACGACATGAGATCATTGTACTCTACCTATGGATACACTCCTTTGTGCTCCCTGGTTGCAAGGTGTTACAACGTAGTACGCCTGTCTTTCCGGACAATAAGGCCGAGCCGCTTTCCGGGGACAAGGGCTGCTCGGCCGTATTGGTGGGCCGTCCAATACCCACACATCGCTTATAAGCTTGCACCTCTTTCTATGCACTATCGATACACTTTAACTACCGCAGCCCACGAATAGCCACGAATAGCCCACATAGTTCGTCGTTTTTCGGATACTTCTACACATTGCTCTGCGTCTGATTGCCATTCTCATTTCCAAGTGAATCAAATCTCGTCCCTTACTCATCACAACCATCGTATCAGCTCCGACTGGAAGTCCACGTGTCACAGGGGAATACGAACTTGACCTTCACATGTGTGCACACCACAATCCCGGAAATAATCCAAACGTCAGATAAGAAGGGGGCATAATGTTTTACTTTTTGTAGTCTTCACAACAGCAGCAGGCCTCCATCCATACTTACTGCTTATCCTGTTCATACGAAAGAAGTTTAAGACTATATGGAAAAACCTATTTGACAAAGTAAAATGAAAGTACTGTTGGAATTTATGTGATGACCTGAGCGATATAGCAATTTTGAGCATACAGTTATGATACGTGAAGTATTGTTGCTTCATGTACGAATGGGATAACAGGCCAATAGGAAGCCCTTGTTCGTGAAACATTGGGGAAAACGCCAGGAACTGACCCTTGAAAAAAATGTTAATGATTTATTAGTTGATGCTGCTAATACCTCGTATTTTTTACCGCCACCTTATGTAAAATTTAGTTTGTTTAACAATTTTATGAAGGCTATGGAGAAGGAAGGCCCAGGAAATTTTGTATCTGCAGCAGAAATTTTCTCCGTTTGAGTTAGGCATTGTAAAAGAAGGTATTTCTGTCGGCCCGCAACAAAAAGAATTAAAAAAAAGAAGAAAAGTACAACGTTTCAGTCTGCTTTAAATAAAGCTGAACCAGCAGAGCGGCTTGAATGGTTTTCAAATATGTTTACAGAAATTTCTTGGGAAATAATAAAGTAGACAGTCACCAAGAAATCTTTGAATGCCTCTTGCGGGCATATGAACCAATGCAGTGCCTTGCTTAATTTCACTTCCTTCACTCACGTTTGAATTTCTTCGCATAAAATCTTAGTACAATCAGTGATGAATATGAGATGTGTTTTCACTAAGACATTGCTACTACGGAAAAACGTTAGCAAAAGGAGTGGAGTGGCAAAATGCTAGCGGCCAACCGCTGGAGTATCATCAGGGATGTACTTGAGGCTACTTATAAGCAAAATTCAACAGCTAAAATTTTTTTATTACAATGTAAGTAAATTTACATTGTGATTTATATAATAATGCGTTCATGTAAACATAATTTTTTTTTCCATGGCGTATTTCTCTTTAACTGAGGGTGATACAATAATTGTGAAGGTATACTTGAATTCAGCCCTGGAAAACTGTGTAGAAAGACGTGTCATACATAAGAAAACAACTTAATTTTTTTTATCAGTGTTATCTGCATAAATATTGCCTTTCTGAATTCCATTCGTACTGTTTTTTGTGTGGGCTCTTTATCTTTTTCTTCTTGCTTAAGTACTGATAGTTTTCTTCGTCTGAAAAAAAATTCATGCTGATACTCCTTCGAACTCTTATTTGTTTCTAGATGGCAACTACAGAAACAGGACCTGCATTTTTGTTTTCGATATATGTGCTTGTGTGTTTCAGACGTAAATTGATGGCAATTTTTGCATAAATTTTGAACTTCTTTCACTCCTAACGTTTGTTCTTTGAATTCTTCTTATTTAGTTGAGGAGAGTTCAGAATTCCTGAAACCCATCGACATGAGTCCTCCAACAGTGATTGACACTCCAGAACAAAGGACCTTGGAGAGCATTAGAACCAAACTGTTTCCTCCAAGTACGGCTGCTTCTCTCTGCTACACTAAAGTTCAATGGGAGCTTCGAGTCAGGAAAGAGGTAAGGGTTGAAATTTCAGTTACGCTGAAAGATTTGATGAAAAATAATTTATAAATCAGGTAGTAAATTATTACCCTAATTTTTTTCTTTGGAAGATTTTCAGACCAAATCAACTTTACCTTAATTTTTTCTTTGGAAGATTTTCAGCCTAAAGTTTTGAAAGACGTTTCAGTACACAAAATGTACAAAATAGCAGCAGCATACTTTTGTACGAAATGACTCCCTAAACGTGTAATTTCCCCCTTTATCCAAGGGTAAATGAATTATTGCTGACTACTAGTTAAACTTTATTATGAAGTACAACTATTTAGCATTAATTCGTTTTCCCATGCAATGTATACCCTTAGTTCAAGAAGAAACACAGGATTGAAGTAAAATCACAGTTTCAAAAACTAAAGGTGTTAGTTATTGCCAGAAAAAGACTCCGTTATCTGGTTTTCTTCAGGCAATTTAGTTTTCATACAGAATTTCAAAACCCGATTTTGTAAGTGCACGAATAATGCTATGACTACCGGTAGCAAGTATTTTCCTTGTCGAGGAATTCAGGATGTAATTCGAATAAAATCTCACCCTTGTGAACATGTGCAAGATTTTCGGAAGATGCTGTAATTTCCAAATAAGTTTTTCATAGAAAAAACTGTACTTTTTGTGTTGCATATTTTTACATGTATTAGAGTTTGAAGGTACTACTCAGAATTCTGCGTGCTTCTTCTCTACATTTGGAATTTGGAAACTTGTTTAAATCCACGGTGGTTATTGAAAATGAGCTCAACAGGCTGCAACTCTGCGGTAATATTAACTGAAAAATAGTCCTGCAGAGTGATAATGAGTGGTGAACTGTGAATACTGTAGCTTCACATTGTATTTATATTCGCAAAGTTGAGTAAAGTAGGACATGCAAAACAAAGAGTTATGGATATCAATGGAAAGCTAATCCCCTGAAAAAATAATTCTTCAGGTATACATGAAAGGCATGTACAAATATTATAATAGGCACATGGATGTCCAATAATCTACAATTCTCCTTGTTGCCATCCTTCAGTGAAAGAACCTGAAAATTATATTTTCCTGGAACAGGAATCGAACACTTATCTCCAGATGTATGTTCCAAAATAGTACCGTTACACCACCGAGGACAACGAAGTTTCAGCCGACTGGGTAGTATAACAGTAGCATAGTCGAACTTAAATTGGAAAATGCGGGTTTGATTCCAATTCCGAAAGTGATATTTAACACAAAGTGCTGATTAACGTTGGCCGGCAGGTAATTTCTATGTTCGAAAACGCCTAAATACGTGGATGCCCAGCTAAAAGAATTTTTGAAATACAGTTAATCGTTTTAACTACATGAAATTGAGAAGTGATAATGCTGAAATTCAAAGAATTACCGAAAAAGAACTCTATAATTATTTTCTTTTTTGGAAGATAGGAAAAGTGATTTGCATCTGACAATTAAATGCTCAAAATAAACACTCTGTTGCAAGTTCGCAAGAAAATGGTATTTGTGCTTATAAAAAAAACGAAAAAACCCTTTACTCTATAGTTATTTTATTAAAGCGACTGATTATACATATTGCAGACAAAATAAAATTTAATCAACAGATCAGTCCTCCTTAATATGTCCTTACTGGTATTTGAGTCTGCTAATAATTTGAAAATGAACATCTCGTGTTTGCTGATGATGGTTTCTTCCAAAAGATATGTTTTCAGTAAGCCTGTTTTATGAAGTAGTTAAAAATAAAGCAAACAGCGTAAAGGGAATTTAGTGCTTCGAAGAAGAGCATTTCATTTGAAACTTCACATCCCACTTGAAAAACTACTAACGTTGAATTTGTCAGTTGATAGGGCTTTTGCGGATTTGGTCCCATAGAACAAAACTGGCCAGAAGCTCAAGCAGTTCTCCTTAGGCTTCTTTTTAAGTGTATGTTACTGAACTGATCTCATGGTGGCAATCGCACAAAACTACATTAATGTCAGATTATCAAGTATAGTCCTACTTGCACCCCTCCGGTAAACTACGATGTAGAGGAACCTGATTTACCCAGGTTCCCCTATAGGTTCTTTCTCCGTTTCCTCCTTAGATGAATTTTCATGACGTTATTGTGAGCCAAGCAGGTCAGCATCGAACATGAAAGATCAAATTCATTAAACTATACCCACGTTATGCACCTAACAAACTTTATTATTTTAGTTAGCACACATTCGTAGTTGGCACAGACTCTCCCTACAACCGGTGTTCATCTCTGCGTCTAGTCGCTATGAAGTCTATTCCCCGACTGTCTCGCTGGTGATTTTCGAGCTCCCTTCTACACACCCACAATTCCAGTACCCCCTCCCCCTGAAAGAGCTGCCACCTCTTCAGGTCAAACCAACTCGTCGTACTGGTTTTTGTGACCCCGCTCCTGTGCTGTGTGCGCATGCTCTGTTTTCCAGAATGCGAATGTCAGCTTAAGCATTTCGCGATATTGATTTTTCATTGAGTCGAAAAAAAAAAAAAAAAAAAACAATCCGGTTGTCGCAGTGAAGTCCCTACATTCGATTTTCCCAAGTCCGATGTTCTTGCGTGGTACTTATTGACGGTAACTGTTAAAACTGTCTCGCTGTTGTGTACTAAAAATTAAGTTTTCATGGAAACAGATTTGTTAGCAAAGGTTTTCATGAACTGTGAAAATTCTTTACTTTACGAAAGTTTATATGATGTGCAGTAGTTTTGTCTGAAATATCGTTTTTTGTTTCTGTTATGTTATGTTGTAGGTATTTTCACCTGCTGAGAAGGTGGACAACCCCATCGCTTTGCATCTTATTTTTTCTCAAGTGGTTCTCGATGTAGGATCAACATCTTGCATTAGGATGACTAGGGAAGAAAAGCGAAAACTCCATCAACTAATTGGTAAGGATGGTATATATACATATATATCATTTTTATGTATTTATTAGCTAAAATCTTGAGATTGCAAAAAAGTATTAAAAATTTGCACAGATATTTTTTAAAGGGTGGCGTAGCTCTTAAGCAAAGACAGAGAGCCAACAACGAATGACACAGGCGACACAAAAGGAGAGAAGTTTAATCTACTTCATTTTAAAGCACAAATGGTATCGCGGTGTGTAAAGTTCGCTTCCAATTTTTACTTGTTACTGACTAAAGAAGGCCAAAGTCCTGAGTGTGCCCAGGGACCACCTGAATTGATAACAGTAACTTGAAGATGTGTGGATAATCTTGAGTTTTACCCGTATATCTTGACAATAAATGGAAAAAAATAAAGTGGATTGAAAAAATTACCAATGATGAAGTATTGCAAAGAGTTGAAGAAGAAAGGAATTTACTAAAGACCATAAGAAAAAGAAAATATAACTATTTAGAACATACATGCATTAAGAGGAGACGTCCTATTGAAAAGAATGATAGAAGTGAACGTTGAAGGAAAGTAACCAAGAAGGAGACTACAAATGATGCTCGACGATATAATAAGCACAGGCAGCAAACAAGAATTGAAGAAAGGAAAAGGGAACTGGACGAAGAGAACTTGCTCAGTTACCGTTGGACCTGTCAAGAGACAGAACACTAATGATGACGATAAAATGTACTGAGATCTCCCTGATCTCTCAGCTGCTCTGTTTGAGGATTAAAATTTAATATGTATGTCTCAGTAGTTGACATTTCAAGTAAGAAATTCTAAAAAATGGAAAGTAGTTTTTTTTAGTTCTTCAAAGCAAAATTCACGTTCTCAACCGCGGAAACGCATGGGTTTCCAAACAGACCGATTCTAAATTTCCTTTTTTTTTTTTTTTTTTCTTAACGATCTGAAGTCTTGCAGTTTTAAGTTTCTCTCCGTGGAGCATTTTGAAATTCGCGAATTTACGCCACAAATCACTACTGGAATTGAAATTTATATTTGAAGCTAGGCAAGCACCAAATATTTTTAGAGCAAATCTAGGTACGAGGGTTTCTGAAGTTCTACTTAAACCTATAAAAATGGCTGTCTTTATATGCTTCATAGCGCATCGACGACTGCTGTTCATTATGATATGGCGGCAAAGGTTGAAGGAGTTATCTCGTTGACTCACTAACTTGACGAACTGTAGACGTACCGTAAATTACAGGGACTGATGCTTTCTGATGTGGAAGGATCTGTAATTTCAAACCGCAACTATGATAAAAAATAAAAATAAATAAATTTTGATTTTGTTCTATACAGATAAGTAACACCTACTTTTAACATAATTAGGGGCTGCCACTCCAACACTTTAAGAGTAGTAATGCGTGCTTAACGAATTCTACACAACCATAATATAACGTCAACAGCAAGGGAGCCTCCATTCACTGAATAATCAGCCTATCCTAAACAATTTTTTGGTTGGAAAAAATTTCTCTGGAGTTGTACCGTATATCTCAATTTTAACCTTCCGTTTTAATTTTTCTCTTGTGTAAATTATATTACCTCTTAGTTGTAATTTCTTTTTTCACTCAATGTAACATTGGGAACTCTAAATTTCTCTGTACGTTTCGGCAACAACTGGCAGCTAGTCAGGTTTTAAAAAAGGTGATACTCTCTGTAAGAAAAGACGGCAACGACGATACAGTCTTGTAAAAGGAGTGCTATCAGCAGTAATACGTACTACCTGCTGTTAAAGTTACGACTGTGAATAGTTCAGATAATATTATAATTCAAATTGCATGCTGAAGTGTCTCATTGACAAGAGGACTTGTAAAGCTACAACACAAGACAGAATAAAAGGTGTAAGTCATTTAATTTGCCTTTTAAATCCGAGCCGTAAGTTTGTTTTCAAGTATTAGAGTATAGGGATGTAAGGTCAGGTGATGCGTAACATCACAGCCTCTCCTTGACAAATGTCAACCCCGCCTTCTCGTGGTGCATCCTGTTCCCACTAAAGGGGCTCTGACGACCGCCCATAGCGGTATAACTATACCATCGGGATTAGAGGAAATTCTATCCCACACTCACCAACCCGCTTGGCCAGCGTGGTGAGTTATGGCCAAACCCCTCCAAAATGACTCCACAACTTAAATCTTGGCCCTCAGTCTCCGGCAGCTGGAATGTACCTGGCCAAGGCAGCGGCCAGTGCGACATGAAGGCAGAGGGTGCTAAGAATCCCCGGAGGACCGGACTAGGCTGCCATCTGATGCTGACCTTGGCTACTTACAATGGACGCTCTCTATCTTCTGATTCAAGGCTTCTTGAATTGGAAGAGGAACTACAAAGGATCAAGTGGGACATCGTGGGGCTAAGTGAGGTAAGGAGAAAAGGAGAAGATCTCATCGAACTGAAAAGTGGACATCTCTTCTACTATCGTGGGACAGATACTGGCAGAACTAGTGGTGTTGGATTTATAATAAACAAGAAACTGAAGGATAAAGTTGTATAAGTTGAAAGTTCCTCTGAAAGAGCTGCACGACTTGTTATCCAACTCTCGAAAAGATACCAGGCTCAGATTATTCAAACTTATGCACCCACCACAAGTCATCCTGAAGAAGAAATTGAAGAATTTTATGAGGAAATTTGTCGTCTAAATAATAAAGGTAAGCAGCACTTGAAAATAATTATGGGAGATTTCAATGCAAAAATAGGGCAACGGCAACAGAATGAAACTTCAGTAGGTAAATTCGGTCATGGCAACAGAAACCAGCGTGGAAATACTTTCGTTGAGTTTGCAGAGGCAGAAGGGTTTTTCATCTTGAACTCCTTTTTCAAGAAAAAGCCACACAGGAAATGGACATGGAGACATCCAAATGGGACGACAAGTGAAATTGATTTTATTATGTGTAACAAAAAATTCGTCATAGAAGACTGCAGTGTGCTAAACAAGTTCAACACAGGTAGTGACCATAGATTGGTGAGATGTAAGATGCACCTCAACACTAAACTTGAACGTGGCAAGCTCATAAGACAAACAAAATCTATTGACATAACCAACCTTAAAAAACACCATAATACCTTCAAGTTAGAACTTAAGAACAGGTTCTCTGCTTTAGAAGGCCTAACATCGGAAGAAGTGGACATCTCTGAAGTTAACAGAAAAGTAACCAAAGCTCTTGTGGAAACAGCAACAAAATTAGCTGGGTCTAAGAACAAGTTGCATGTGAACAAATTATCAGGAAAAACCAAAATGTTGATGCAAAAAAGAAGAGAGATGAGGACAACTAAAGAAGATGTGACTTCCAAAGTGGAATATATAGAGCTATGCAAGACAGTAAGAAAAAGTATCACTGAAGACGTAAGGAAATTCAACTGTGAACTAGTGAGGAAAGCAATTGAAAACAACCAAAGCCTAAAGATAGCAAAGGGACATCTCAGTAAGGGAAGAAAACAGATTATGGCACTGAGAAAAGATGATGGTTCTGTAACAAGAAATAGAGGCGAAATTTTGACAAGAGTGAAAGATTTCTACTCCAAATTATATGAAAGGGATGATATATGCACTCCAGACATCATGAAAGATACCAGTACCAGAATTCCTCCAGTCCTTCCAGCAGAAGTTGCACATGCAATCAAGAACATGAAGCGAGGAAAAGCTCCAGGAGAAGATGGAATTACTGTAGACATCGTACAAGAAGCAAGTGGAGAAATCGAAACAGTACTCGCCCAAATTTTCACTCGATGCCTTAATGAAGGAAAGATTCCTGAGGATTGGAACACCGCTACAATGATCCTGCTACATAAGAAAGGTGACATTGAGGATCTCAGAAACTACAGATCTATCAGCCTCCTATCAGTAGTTTATAAAATCTTCACTAAAGTTCTGTCACACCGCTTGAAGGTAACACTGGATATGGCTCAACCGAGAGAACAAGCTGGATTCAGGAGTGGCTACAGCACAATAGATCATATCCACGTGCTGAGAGAACTAATTGAAAGAGCGAGGGAATATGAACTTCCATTGTGCATGGCTTTTGTCGATTATGAAAAAGCCTTTGATTCGGTGAAACCATCAGCAGTTACAATGGCTCTGAAAACCTGCGGTATTGAAGATGCATACATTAATATTATTAATAACATCTATGAAAATGCAAGTGCAAAGATTAGGCTGTTTGAAAATACAACACACGTAAAAATTGGAAAGGGAGTGAGACAAGGTGACACCATATCTCCGAAGCTCTTTCATGCCACATTGGAGGGTGTTTTTCAGTCGCTGAGCTGGGAAAACAAGGGAAAGATTAATGGAGATTATCTAACCCACCTTCGTTTTGCTGATGACGTAGTCATTTTTGCAACTACCCCATCAGAGCTGCAGAGTATGATCCAGGAACTTGCTGACAAGAGTAAAGAAGTGGGATTAAAAATGAACTTTCAGAAGACAAAAGTGATGTTCAATGCTTTTACAAGAAATGAAGATTTATCGATTGATGGAGAAAAGCTGGAGATAACAGACACGTACGTTTATCTTGGACAGCAGATATCAAGTGAGGGTCACATTGATGAAGAAATTAATCGGCGTACAAAACTTGCCTGGAGAGCTTTTGGAAGAAACAGCATAATTTTCAAGAGCAATATGCCATTATGTCTTAAAAGAAAAGTGTTTGATCAATGCATCCTTCCAGTGCTTACGTATGGTGCAGAGACGTGGACCTTAGCTAAAAGAGACATACAAAGGCTGCAGACAACTCAAAGCAGCATGGAGAGGTGCATGCTTGGTGTAACCAGGAGAGATAAGAAGAGGAACTCGTGGATCCGAAAAATGACAAGAGTGGAAGACATCATGATCAGAGTTAAATCCCTGAAATGGCAATGGGCTGGACATACTGCCAGAAGGACAGATCATCGATGGACAGCCGAAATTTTAGATTGGATTCCAAGGGACAGGAAAAGACCCAGAAGACCACATGGGAGATGGGTGGATGAAATTCGAAAGTATGCAGGGGTGACATGGAGGAGACTGGCACAAGACAGACCGTTGTGGAGGAAACTTGGGGAGACCTTCGTCCAGCAGTGGATTGATAATGGTTGACAATGATGATGATGATGATGATTAGAGTATAAATATTATAGTTAATGACTGTTTGTGAAAACAAACAAAATAACAAAAAAATGACCTTGAAAAATTAGTTTCCTGTCGTATAACAGCTGTTAGGCAATAACTCTATTCCCAGATTTTGAGACACCAGATTCTGAAGTTTTTGAAGCGGAATGCATCCAAAGCAAACCCCAACTATGTGTTTCATTAGCTTAGCTTAGCTTATTCGTTTTTGAGTCATCTTGTGCACTTTTTTTTTGTCTTGCAGTGATATACTGTATGTACACTAGGGCCATCCTGAAAGTAAATACCTTTTAAAGATAAAGCAAAAAAAGAGAACTCATTTTTAATGTGCGATACCCTAATTTAATTTTCAACATATTCCCCGTGGATGTTTAAGGCATTTGTCATATCGTGGCAAACATTTCTTGATACTCTCCTCATAGAAGTCTGCCGTCTGGGTTTTGAGCCACCTCTCAACCGTTGGCCGGCAAAAAATCGTTTCAAGAGAAGAAACAAATGATAGTCACTGGGTACCAAGTCTGGGCAATAGGGAGGGTGCACCAGCTGCTCTTCATCCAAATTTTCATCCCGCTCCAGAACGATGAAAATTTTCAAGTTTTCGGATATTATCTGACTTACCATCCTTGTCACATTTACGCCACAAATCGGATTGTCATCTTCAAAATTAGTGACCAGTGTTTACGTCTCATTCGCGGCATGAGGATTTGCGTTCCCATAGACGAGAACAACTCCGTTGCTCAGCATGCAGCGCCGTTTGTTTTGAATTGCACGACGCAACTATCTCAGTGTCTTGCAATAAACCGGCTGCGTTTACTGCCGTGTCTTGAGGCAGGAATTTTACCAACAAAATTCCTTTCCTGTTCCAATGACAGTGCACATCCCAAATAACAGTGCATGTGTTTTCAATGCAGGGGCTGCTGTTTCAATTCAAGTGCAATGTGAGAGACCCAAGTCTCATCTTCCGTCACTATATACGGTTTTAAAAATCGGAGCCTTCCTCCGCGTACCTTGCCAAAAATTCCAAAGCAGACCATCGTTTCGTGCTCTTCCGTCAACATCTCTAGATCCATCGTGCACACACTTTGCGGTACTGAAGCTTTTCTCTAATGATTTCGAAACTTCAGAGAAATGTTCTGAAAGATCAGAAATTGTGAAGCGTCGGTTCTCCCCAATGTTTTCATTCGCTCTCGCCACCAAATCTTCCGTAACCAGAGAAGGTCTACTACCTCTGCGCAATTCCTCATGAACGCTTTGTCGTTCTTCATTGAACATTCGAACCCACTTCCACACCATTTCTGCATTTATCGACTTTTGTCCGTAAATTTGGCAAATTTGCCAATGAATCTTACTTTGTCTGACATTTCTCGCATTCAGAAACCTTACGACAGACCGGACTTCGCCGTCGGCAGGGCGTTCTATTAAATCAAACATTATTAACGCATAGAACAAAACTTTAAAATAAGCACAACTTCACAAAATGGCGTCAGGTCGTGGCTGGATGAGACAAAAGAACTGTTCATGCGCGAATATGAAGAGAGTACATGCTTTGGAGTGATGCGCGAACGGCACTTACGTAACCCGAATGGCCTTCATACATGTGCCATAAGAAAGCCGCATCAATGAAGTTGCTCACAGTTTACTTAAAACCAATCAAAAAAGAAATATTTTATTTTGACCTTATTATTTTTACTCGTGAAAATGGTAGCATGAATTCGCTCTTCGAATGTTACTTCATGTGTGCTTTTCAAGAAACGTAATGGTGCTTAATTTTCTTTTACGATGACCACATAAGACAAAGCTGCGTGCATGACCCTCCCATTTATCGCCACCTGTTAGCTAAGCAAATTTTCAATTTCATTAGAATTAATTCAATACTAATTTATTTACTCCACTTCTGATGGTAAACACGAAGACTCTATTTAGGAATACACCATAATGACTTACCATGTTCCAAAAATAAAATTAGTTTTTTTTTTTTCAAATATCATTCTACGTTCGATTATTTCCTAGTAGTTTTTGTTCGATTTGCTATTATTGATTTCCTGCTTAGCTGCCAGCCTTTCAGTTCGATTAGTTTTATTTGTGCGCATGTTTTCATTTGCCGTCACCGTGATTTCATTCCCCTCAAGTCAAAAATTGAACATGAAGACACTACACACACTTTATTTGAAATATTTCACACGTAGACTACCTCGATGAACATTTGACATTTTTTCTTAAAAATGTCAAATGTGTTTCTGTCAACTTGGAGAAGTGTCAGTAGAAACTCTTAGTTATAAACACGCTCAAGAACAACAGATAATTTTTTCGTGTATCCCAATTGCCTACTTGGCCAAAAAATTAACTGGTAAAAATACGCTGGTAAATGCAATAAACAATCAAATTTCTGTGTCTATAGTTAATATGGAATCATTTTAACTTAAGTGCTGAGCCATTGGAAAACAAAAGTTTCGAAAACAGACATCTGGACAGTTGATTTTCTGGTAGCATTTAAGAGCATAGTATTAGGTGAACAAATAAGTTTTAAAGCGTTTTAAGACAACGCAACATGTAATTTGGGAGAAAACAACAATACCTTTACGAATCAAAATATGCGCCCTAATTATCTATCATCTTCGGCCATCGGTCGGACAACTGATGGATTCCAGCCATGAAGAATACTTCGTCGTGTGACCCGATGAAGTCGTGAACCCATTTTTGCACTTCGTCACATGTCCGGAACCGTACAGCAGACAAACCATGTTGAATCGATCGGAACAAATGCTAGTCTGAAGGGGCTATGTTGGAACTATACGCCGGGTGCTCCAAAACTTCCCAGCCAAGCGTCAATATCGTTTCCTTGGCCGATTTCGCGACATGCGGCCTAGCGTTGTCATGCTGTAATTTCACGGGGCACAATCCTTTGCCTGTGAATGGACGTTTTCGACAGATTTTCTGGTTCAATCGCAGCAATTGTTGCTTGTAGCGATCAGCAGTAACAGTTTGGCTCTGTTCCAATAGTTCATAATAGAACACAACCCTTCATATCCCACCAGATGCACAGCAGAACTTTCTTGGAGTGAATATTGCGTTTCGGTGTCGAAGTCGTTGCTTCACCGGAGTCTAGCCAGTTTTCTTTGCATTTGGGATTGTCGTACCGTATCCACTTTTTATCACCTGTAACGATTTTCCACAGGAAAAACTTTGTTGTTTATACAACAGATTCAAACATCACATGACACGCTCATCCTTGTTCCTCTGGCTCAGGTCATGTGGCACCCATTTTCCTTCCTTCTGAATCTTTCCCATTGCGCGTAAACGATTGGAAATGGTTTGTTGAGTTACCCCCAGTTGTTCAGCTAGTTCGTTTTGCGTTTGAGACGAATCTTCATCCAGCAATGCTTGCAGTTCCTCATGTGCAACCTTCTGCGGGGCGCCGCTACGTTCTCGATTGCTAACATCAAAATCACCTGCTTTAAACCGTCTAAACCAAAACTCACACGTGCTTTTCGATACAATATTCTCCTCCAGAACTGAACAGATCGATGCTTTTGCAGCACTTTTTCCTTGATAAAATTCGTAACGAATGCAGTATCGCTTGTCATCTTTTACCTACTGATGTGAAAGTGCGTTTGACTGTTGGACAAACTTCTGTGTCACATTTTATACTCTGGACCAGTTACGATCACATGTCAACAACGCGGGGGAATGTCGGATATGTAAATTAGCTGTATACGTTGCACAAAAAACGCTTTTAAAACTTATTTGTACGCCTAATAAAAAGCTTTGGACAACTGAAATACAGTCATTCTAAAAAAACTGTTTAGGCAGAGAATAGTTGTTCATCTTTATTTTTATTATATATTATGCTTAAATAGAAAATATATCATTCAGTGAAGTTTGATTTTTGGTTTTGTTATTTTCAGAGGGATACGGTGTAAATGCGAACAACTTGCACACCAGCAGCCTGAAATTAACAATGAAAAGGAACATTGTAGAAGTTGCCAAAGAACTGCCCAATTACTTTTCAAGGCTATTTCCTGTTTCGGTAAGACAACAGTTTTATATTTATTTCAACATTTAACATAAGTTATACCGAACACAGATGTATTAATCTTCTGCTGTAACTTTTTCGACGTAATTCTCTTAACAGGAATTCGTCGTTGTAATATATCAGAAAGAATTCGATTTGTGAATTCAGCTAAGGTGCAACACTTCTTAAATACCATAATTCAAAGTACTTTAATAACTCAACGACAAGATGAAATTTGAGGCACAGTTTTCAATATTGAACATTTATGGGGTTCTTCATCTATTGCTTCTTTTGCTAGTTGATGTGAATGCAGATTGTTAGTCAAAATCGTGTAAACTGACTCAATAGGGAACCAGAAAATTTCGGATCGTGCCCGATCGAAATAGTAAAAACAAATGAACGCGCATAATGAGCTGGAAATGAAAATTAATGATTAAAGATTTAATGCAATGTCAGTAATGAGATATGTATAATGAATGTTCAGTTTTGGGTCACTGCCAATACTGAAGCTGACTGCAGCAATGCGTGACGTGACGCCTGTCAGCGATGAGCTGGTCCAGTAGTACTTAGAACTACGGCGAGAATGACTCATGGGATTTTACGAAAAAGAACACGCTCAGCTCAAAGCGAAAGCGAAAAGAACATACTAAAATGCTTTTACTAAAAATTCCGGAAGACTAAACGGAATGAACAAATCGCAGGAACTGGTGGAAAAGAAACTGGTTGTAAAAAAGTTTGATGAAAAATAAATAGAATACGATACAAATAACTGGAACTCGTGTTAAGGAAGGAACGACACAAATTGGTAATAGTTTTATACGTGTCATTCTTTTGTGTAACAGCACTAATATGCACTACTCGAGCAAGATTGAACTGTTAATGAGAAAGAAATTTCACCACTCAATAAAGCAAGGTATGCCAAAGAGATAAAAGAAGAAATGCCAAAATCAGTTGCTAATATGATATCCAGTAGCACAATCAACAACACAGGAGCACTAGACTGTGTTAAAAACCAGCATAGTGTAGAAGATATCCTGGGCATAAACATGTCGGCGTGACTTTCTCACAGCAGTGAAATCCATTATACGAGTCAGAATTAATTTTCTGGTTAGAAGATCGTAAAGCCTAAATCAGAAGCACTTTCTCCATATCTGGAGAAAGTTGTATACTGGAGGCTTGATTCGCGTCGTAGACGGAGCCTGTAAATTGCGAACCAACTTTTCTAGACCCTATGTGTAAATTGCGAACCAACTTTTCTGCGCCCATTCTGACTATATCAAAAAATAAACCAGTATGAAAAAATAATGATTAAAACAACGTGAAACAATTTAAAGCATTGTATTCACGAAAACAACAAAACTAGTTTGTCATCCTTCTGCAAGAGCCATGGTAATTTTCTCCGTAATGTTCCATATTTAGTATATGTACTTAATTCAATGTATTCCCGAAAACAACCAATGTGTTAAGTAAGTGTATATGTACTTAAACAGTATCAAAATAAACAATGATGAAAACAATGTAAAACAATTTATTCACGAAAACAAGAAAATCAGTTTATCCTTGCACACGGGCCATACTAATCTTCCCCCCATTTTCGGAAACAATCACATTTTATTATGATGCGATGCAAATTTTACATATCCTCTTTTGTGCGCCCATTCTGACCATATTAAGAAATAAACCAGTATGAAAAAAATAATTATTAAAACAATGTAAAACAATTTAGGGCAAGTATTCACGAAAACAACACAACTAGTTTGTCATCCTTGTCAGGGGCCATGTTAATTTTTTCTGCACTCCTTCTGACTATATCAAAAAATAAACCAGTATGAAAAAAGTGATTAAAACAATGCATAACAATTTAAAGCAATGTATTCACGAAAACAACAAAACTAGTTTGTCATCTCTGCGCAGGGACCATGTTAATTTTCTCTGTAATGTTTCAAATGTTGAATTCCCGCAGATATTCAGAGAAGTGGGTTCGGAATTTACATATAGCGCTCATGGGACTTGGTTCGCAATTTACATACAGAGTTTTAATGGAGGTCTGATTTTGGTTTGCAATTTACACGTTCGTAATTTACATACGCCGTCGTAGATACATAGCGCAAAGAAAGCTGGACAAATTACGCAAAATATTATTTCGAAATTGAAGCAGCGTTTGGTGCTTTTTGGCGAATGTGTCACAATGTCCTTCTAACGCCTTCCGAAATTCCAAAGTCAGTCTGTGTACGCTGGCACAGATAACGGATCGACAGAGTTGAAAAAATAAATCTGTGTGTATTCCATAAAACATCAACAAGAGAACTTGATGACTGTAAATGTAACCTGACTGTGTGCCTATACCGGTGGCGGAGGTTGCTGTTTTTAAACACCGATTTTTTTCTTTTTGTACTATTGAGGATAAGGACTATAATTAGCTGGATGTGCTTCCTTGTTCGATATTCCTTGCTTAAGAATTTCCCACACTAACGTCTTCACTTTACGCAGGATCATTGTTCTAACTTCTGAGGACGAAGTTCTTAATTTGTGATTCATAGGGTAGATTTAGGCGGTCACTCCTAAACAAAACGGACTTTAATATCCATACAACTGTTTGATTAATGCATACGTACAACCGTATGATTAACAGATACAGTACGTTTTTGATGAAGTATCCTTCTGGGATCCCGGACGACAGAGTAAATTTCACAGAAAGTGAATACTGCATTTATGGTAACATCAAACATACTCTTCGTCTTCACAAAGATTTCCTGCTCAGTAAGTTCAAACACTTACATACCTGCCAGGTTTTACTATTTATCCGTAAAATTTACGGAAACGTAACTTGTTTTACGGGAGAAATGTTAATTTTACGGATTTGGTAATATCCCGAGATTTATTTTCCTTTTTCTTATGATTTTGCCCTCGCTATTATTTTTTTTATTTAACTCAATCCAATCAAAGTAAAGCACCGATGTAAGTTACGAACAACTTTTCAGTTATTATAATAAGCTTATTCGTAATGTGTTTATGTGGGAACATTTGCAGCAGTTTTCCCCACGTGTTAGGTTTTGTGTTCTTTTAAACACTAAAACTTGCGCCGCGCGTAAATTGATAAAGATAACAACCAGCTGGGCTTGTTTACCCCCCCCTCCTCTCTCTCTCTCTATCTTTCTCTCCCCCCCCCCCCCTTTGTATTAGAGCACGCACTTGGGAGCAGGTGTCTTTACTACTCCCAGTTCGAAATGCGATCTCAGAACGTATTTATTGAAGAAAAAAAATTCAAACGGATTTTAAATCTGTGTAATTTTTACCCCAAACGACGAAATTAAGCAGAAGCTGTCAGTTTTGTGAAAATAAAAATGCATTGGGGCATGGTTTCGCAACTTCTTCTCTGGTAATAAATTTGACCTAACGAAGGAATGCTACTATTAGAGGAAGTTAAAAGAAAAAAAAAAAAAAAAGTAAGTCCAATGTTCATTCGAGCTGGTGCTTCTCCAGCAATGATTTATTTTGCTCGTCAGTTAGTAAGTTTATACGCTTTCCAACATTGCTTTGTTCGTTTCTCGATAACGTGCATAAAAATATCTTGTCTTGATTCAACCAAATTAATATGTTGCGGTACTATTTTTCCCCTCTGCAAATTGCATCTCTTTAAACTGTTACTGTTTTAGTGTAGCAGTTTTACTTGCATTTTTTCAAGTGTCGATAAATTTAGTATTTGTGATTCGCTATGAGCAGCTATATAAAAGAGGGGGGGGGTCCTATCAAACTTTCCGTGATGCGTATTCTGCAGAGTTTCCTGCGTATTGCCAAATCTTTAAAAAATGAAAAATATGCATTTTTTGCTCTACGTGTCGATGTAATTTCAGCGTTTCGCGTGGTGAAAGGAATGATTTTACTAATCATATAGCGCCAAGCATAAATCTAATGTTGACTGCGTGGAAAAAAGAAAATTCGAAAATAACTTCCTTTGTTAAAAGTTATAATGAACTGGATGCTATTCGTGCAAAGTGTTTATTCACTTCGTTTTTAGTTGAGCATAATTTACCAATTAGTGTTCCTCAGTCACTCATTTATTTCATTTGACTGTCTCATCGTCCGTCTCCGTAAGATAACCCTAGCATAAAAATGGTTCGTTTTTGAAAACATTTTGTTTAAAATCCCGTGACGTCGTGGGATGCGAACCTATTGGATTTGGGGATCGAAGGGTGCAACATCCTTCCTTCCCTTGAGATGCAAACTTCCATAAAAATAAATTTTTATCTCTTTATAGATCATGATAGCATATTAATGAGAAATTATGCATAGATTCTATTTTAATCGAAATAAACGTGCCGATGAATTGAAACATCTGTAGTCATATCAATTAAAAGTTGATACTTGTTTCAAAGGTAACATATAGTTTTTTAATCGGTATGTTCAGTACATTTTATCAATATGAGCGACAAGTAATTTCATTGATATATCGATTAAAATTTTCAGCGAACATATCGATTCTTTTTTCTTTTTTTTTTTTTTTTTTTTTTTTTTTTGTGGTTTTCGGTTTCTGAAAGTTGGCAGGCATGCACTTACTTCCTTTGGACACACGGCGGGAGATTTCTGAAAGGGATATTGAGCTCGGTGTGTCTGACAGAAAAGCATGAGTATTAAACGACTGTGGAAAGCTATCTAGATATTCAGCAATTGCAAAGAATACTGGAAGCGAAATGTGTGTGTGTGTGTGTGCGTGCGTGATGTTGCTATACCATTTCGACCAGTAAGTAGCTGGATTTCAGTTATGGCTAGATACTGGATTATAAAGACTGAAAAAACAGCAAAATTTGCAGGAAGATATGCACTTAAAATGTAAAATATTCGTTTGTAATTTTAGTTTATCTGCAAATAAATGCTCTGGACCCAGAAATGACTTTCAAATATGAATTGATGAACCACACACAAATTAGTATATTACTCTTAAATTCAGTAAATAATAGTTATTAATAACTGGTATAATTTATGAACAAAAAGCTCTTTGAATGATAGTTTTATACACCAGAATTGTTGTTGCAACAGGCCACAACATGTTTTTTAAATGTTCAATTGTTAGGTTTGTTCGTTTGTCATCCAAAAACATTGTTATTGCAGCAAATGTTTCCCCTACATCTACAGACGATATTGGGCATTATTTATAGTATTTCGCTTTCGTGGCTGGAACTTGTGATGTCCGTATGCAAATATCACCATTCATAAAATCAGTAACTTTTTCCAATTCCTCAAACCCTGGATTTTCCCATTGATTTTTTTCAATTTCTCCGGTAATAATGGAAATACAATCTGCAATTTTACTTCATCAATTGCATCACTTTACTATGTGATGCTATAGATGAAATGTTATATTAAATTCCACGAGATTAGATGAAATATTGTATTAGACAAAATATTTTTTTAAATGCCACGAGATTCCAGCTTTGTATTGCTCGCTAGTTACCAGAAAAAGCGTTTCGATCATTGGAAGATTTTTCTTAACCCTTTAACGACCATGACCCAAAAATATTGTATTACTCTAAATATCATAACGCCTGAAGTTGTCTGTTGGTTAACTTGTTTGTTTACCAACAACAATATTGACTGAGGGTAACTTCTGCTGGTCCCTCATAGGTCGAAAAAATTTGAAGAACAAGCAAGGGTAGGAAATTTCACTCACTCTAGACAGGCGTTTCGGATGGCAACGGCCATTTGTACTTACGGGCGTTATGGTCGTTAAAGGGTTAAGCCAATTGTCACAAAGCATCTCCTTTAAAAAATTGTAGAGAAATCTGCGCTGTCTAACGTGTTTACATTATTTACTGATTCCAAATTTTTCACATAAAACAAAGGTGCATTTATCCATGTTTTCAACCTAGTCAGAATGGGCTGTGGTGAGAGAGGAAGATGGGGATAAATTTCTTTGTATATTTTGATCTAAATCGGAGCTTTTAAGAAAATCTTTCACACAAGAGATAAATTTGTTAAGAGGAGTGAAAATTTCCTGAACGTGTTGCGCAATTCGATGCAACCCATGTACTAAACAAGTTTAATGCAAAATGTTAGGATGGAACACTTTTAAAGCAACCCCCATTTTTACCCTGTCAGAAGCAAAAACATTGATAAAACGATCATTTTTGCAAGATGAATCGCTTTCTGGCTGTAAGAGCCTCAAGCAATCGTTTATAAATCCAGCTATTTTAGAATGATAAACTTTTTCGAAAGCTTTACAAGCAAGCAGATCTGGAGGTGGTTCTGTGTCCAGCTTTTCACAATTTAAGTGTGCAATGTAACCACCACAATTGTCTATCGCTTCATCGGCACATATCCAAACGCAGCTGGGTGCGCTATCTTGTCGAATTTTATTAAGAACCTTATTGTAAACAATAGCAAGGTAACTTTTCCCAACAGTTGATTCATCTGGCGCATTTTGTTCTTAATGTTGATTCATCTGGTTCTTTTATTTATTGAATCGAATACCTATTGCTACCTAGCACAGCATTACACAAATTCATCGCAAATTTTTTTCTGCATTTGTACGATGTAAACAATATCGTTTTTGAACGTTTGTACTGTGGTATGGTCCTCACTTTTCTTCAGTTTTCCTCTGTGTGAACTTTGGTTTTTACGTGCGATCGATTTAATACTTTCTCCAGCAAGCAATGCCCCCCACACACACACACACATACACGCAAATCACACTATGTGTAATTTTTACACCAGTAGTCAAATCCTTACTGTAGTCAGAAACCCATGCTTTGATCAAACCTTTCTTAAATTTAATTTTAGTCATTGATTCTCGATGAAACCTTTCCAAAACACACTATTATTCACTGATCAAACGTAACGCACGTACCCAAAGATCTGTCTCGTTTATTTGACTTAGCTAACACTTAGAATATAACAAGGCCATGAGATTTGAGAGCCAGTTCACAAAATCAAATGTTATGCCGCTTTCGAGCGCACCTCCTGAATTTTACCTTAGCTTTTAGGGTAATTGGAAAGAAATTTCAATCAGGAAGGTCAAACATCAGAGCAAGCAGACTTGTGCGTTGAAGACCAGTACAGGACGTTTCTGATGCCGCGTTTCTTGCTTTCACGTGTGGAGGAATGTGGTTTATTTTTTCATTTGCGTAGTTTCAGTGGACTGCTTATCCTTTGATCAGCCGCTAAGCTTTGACGTTCTTTGAATTGAAACTACTAACAAAAATGAACTTTATTGGTAACGCTCTGTTTACCAGAAAACATCAAATTTAGTTTTATGCTGGAGTTGCGGAGAACGAGAAATGTAAAAAGCGAGAAAGTGTTAGATATCCCGTAACCAGTGGCGAACCGAACATTTCTTAATGAGGGATGGCCCAAAATATTGGAGGTGCAAATTAAAACACAATGGAGAAAACATCTCTCAAGATATTGGAGAGCAATGAAAAATCTCCACCATATTAAATTGCGTTTCCAGTGATTCGCAAAATATATATTTAAAAACATATATTATTTATTTATTTATTTTTATTTAACTACAATTTCACGCCACACCACAACAAAACAGAATTTAGCCCATGCGCACCAGGGACTACATCTATAATCATAATAAACAACTAAAGTCCAAGAATACAGTAATACCAATGGTAATATAAATGTACAAACAAAATTAATGAACTGAGGCTTTCTGTATCATAGAAATCAACGGTTGCACGCAGCATGCAATGTAATCAAAGTAACTAAAAAATTGCAGCACTTCCAAAGTGTAACCATTGCAAAACTTCAGAAGTATAACTATTTCCATACAATTCGATTTTTGCAAGTAACATTATATTTATATTTAAAAACAAGCGGCTAATAGTAGAGAACGAAGGAACTAGTGATACCTCATGGGGAGGGGTTTCTAGGCCACCCTCATTGCCACTGACCATAACCATGACGAAGAGTGTAAAACTGCTCTTTTCATAGTCGTACGTTGTTTACGTGACAGGAAATTTATTCTGTAACTCTTCAACATATTATGCCTTCATGCTTTTCCAATATCCTGGTGAGAACAATAAGAAAATTTGTTCTTGTGGGTCAGTAACGATTTGCTAATGGTGTTTGGATATATAGCATTTTGTACTTTTACGTGTGTCGGAGTTATTATATGTACGCATTTATACCAAAAAAAGTTAGGCAACTTGCTCCAAGTTTAGTGACAACTTGTTTTCGTTACTCCAGGACCATCGTTTTAAACATTTCATGTACATAAGGGTTTCATGTACCAGTATCTTCACCGTTACGTAGAAAAACGTTTCGTGGTTACTTCTCGACTGAATGTCATGCGTCGTAAGAAGTCGCCTTTTTAATTTAATATTTGAGGACACTCGGCAGCTCAATTTATAGTTTGATATATCTTTGAGCATGTCCTTTCTCATGTGTTAATATGTCATATGATTATATTATACTAATAAATTTTAATTTGTAATGTGACAGACTCAATTTTGCTAACATGTTTGCTACATTTCGAAATTCCTTTCATTTTTAGGGTGGGCGTAACCTACCAAATGTTCAGCTTCTTGGAGTGTCTCACTCGGGTGTTCGTCTGGTACGTAGAGAACGAGATGCCATATGTGACTATCTACGAGTCCTGGATACTTTAAGGTAATGTCGATGTCTCGTATGTTTATGTTCTTGAATGTGATTTGATATTTTTGATTCTGTTTTCTTCGAAACACGTAGCAAATATATCACTCTGATATTAAGAAACTAACTGATTACACCCATACGGGAATGCGGTCAGAGTTCGAATCCTCCGCGATTCGAAGCTAAAATAAATGTCAAGTTAGAATATTTTATTTCGCATGCTACACAAGCGCTGCACTAAAGGTACACTGAACTTCATTATAACCATCCTACGTAAGCAACTGTGTCACATAACTTTATATCGCTGAAGCAGTACGCAAACTGATATGACCAAAAGATGCAGCCGAAAAAGCCGATATTTTCAAAACTTTTGTCAAGAAGTCGAAATTGTAGACAACCATAGAAAATGTTATAACACTGCTCATGCTTCTGGCTTCACAGATGCAGTATTGACAGGTGTGACATTAGTAAGACTGGTTTTTATTGGTAACCGAAGCTGCTACTATGTATATGTTACAGGTTTAGTGCATCAATCTAGATTTCATACAAATACGTTAGTGATGAACTTTTGTGTACTTTATCCAAGCAAAACATATCTGATGGCAAGTCAAATAATTTTTGTACAGATTTTCTACTTTTAATTTTCATACCAGACAGATTTCATCAGTCTTTGACACACATGTTAACTTGGACGAACAGGCAGTGAGTTTGACCCTTTCTAGACTACTAAATAAGATGCCTGCAACATTATATTTTCATCGAACATGAAATGGAAGGAAAGAAGACCCTGATAGTTGCTATCAAAGATTAAAAGATAGTAAAACATTGCCACAGAAATTTTATTAATGTGCCCTATCTCAGCAAGTATATCTTCACTTTTATTCATTTCTGTCAGCGTTCACATTCATATTATAGTGCGTCAGTTTCATATTTGAATACCTCCATAAACCAAACAATATAAATATTTAATAACAGCTAGAGATCTTCATGGAAACTCATTTGTTCTGTGAATTCATGATGAGAAAGAAATACATAATAATTGTAATTTACAAAATGGTGGAAGATAATACTTAATTTATCACAATATACTACGTATCTTCAAAATTGTGGATGAACATTTTAACCATGCAACGAGATATATATTTTTTATTGTTGTCTAACGTAATATTCATTTAAATATTCTCTTATATCGCTATTAAATTACATTAGCTTAATTTATTAACTGCGCTCTGTTGAATCCAGCTGCTCATTAAAATACTAGTTTTCTTTAGAAAACACACTGATTTCTCAGGCCATGTAAGATCAACTTGAATTCTCAGGGTTTAGAATGTGATTGATTCCGCACATCTGACATGTGGATTAATTCCATATGCCATGTAAAATCGAGCTAACTTCTCGTCATAGAGAAGTGCGTTGATTAATTCCTTCGCGTCTTACAGAATATGTGGATTGATCCAGCTGATTTTCTCGTCTTGCAAAATGTTTTAATTGATTCAACTGGTTACGTACGATAGAGCTTACTTCTCGACGATTGGAATGGGTGGATTGATTCAGCTGGTTATTTAAGATCGACATGGGTGCTCGTAGCTCAGTTTTCAGAAGGGACAAAAGGAAGTGGTAAGTACAAATAACGTACAAAAACATAATGGGCATGTTTTCTCTGTGCCTTCTCTTTTAACAAACTGCTTTTACCTCACACAAGTGACAGATAAATTAAATTTAAAACAAGAAAACCCCAAAGTTACATCCTGTCTAATTTGTTTACCCCTGAAAGATTAACAATCAGAAGAAAATAAATTAGAGAGGATGTTGGGACAAATAAGTTGTTTTTAATCTTGTGTGCTTTGCATACTTTGCATTGTATGATTCAAAAAATCCTAGCGTCCACTCAATTGATCAAGAAGAAAAACGTCCTCACTACAAAGTTCTCGAAGATCCAGCAGTGAATGGCTATTGCAGAAAATACGTACATTTTCCATTTCTTTGCCTTTCATACTTTTTTATACGCTACGTATGTACACTGAGTTCCGACATGCAATGGAAAATTCAATATTATTACTTTCTACTCTAAATCCCCAGTGTTTTTTATATATTTACTAAACACTTCCACCCAGAAGTTCAACAGAAAGATTAACAGTCGGAACTGATTTATCTCGAAAAACTTTGTAATATCCCCGAGAAACGGAATAGTCAGATTTCCAGGAAAAGCCAAGTACCCTTATAGCTCCCCTCGTATGGGTGCCCATGAAGGTCGAGATAACTTCTTGGCCTTTAAAATGAGTTGATTTTTGTGTGGATGGAATTTACATGTGTTTGGTGAAAACAGGTAATGTTTCTGCATAGTAGGCGTGAAAAATTATTTCATGTTGAAACTCCAAAGTTTTCTCTGGTATGGGACCTAGAAACTTATAACAAAAAGAACTGTCTGCTATGCTGCTTCAGAGCTTCGTGTACGGATAGCACCAATATATCTGTTCTCTAATTTTATCAGGTGGTTTCAGTACCACTCCAAATTCTTTGTTGCTTGTACTTTCAGCAATTTTATTTTGCTTTAGATGCCCTTCTTACTTTTTTAGGAATCTTACCATTGCATTTTGTATAATTTCAGTTTCGAAGACATAGCGGAGGTCAGCACACCAAGGAGTAGCACAATTCAAATTCTACTGAGAAACGGAGGTTGGATCACTCTGTACTCTCATAAGGTGAGTGTTTACACCCTCCTACAATCATAGAAAACGAAACTTTTGAGCATTTTTTTCTGTTAAGAATTGTTTTGCAGAATAAGTGCTTCGTGTCTTCCCACCTGTAGCTACTTTAGGTAGATACATTCATCTAGAACTGCCAGAGCAGTCAATCAGCTTGTCTACTATAAAGGTTTCATGTGTAATACATAAATACTAGGGATTTGTCATTGTTCATGGTCTTTGGATGCCATACAACTCCTGGCTGTCGTTTCCGAGCTATGTTTATATACGAAGCGTTAGCAACTAAAACGTATGGAATTTTTTGGGGAAATGTTTACATTACCTGAATTTTCGGCTTCACGAACCCAGATAACTAAACTTCCGGCGCGATTTGTTGCTACAACGGAGATGAAGTTTGAATTATTTGTTTACATATTTGGGAATCAAAGATACCTTGTTTGTAATAGAAAATGCGTTCACGTTTGTAACAGAAGTAGGTAGTCAGTTCTAAATCTCGTGTGGGAGGAATTCCTACCGAAAATGACACGTCTCTCCGCGTTACAATTCGTTTACTTCTGAGGTAGTTCAGTTCAGTAGAGTAGCTTTGTTTGTTTCTCCAGAGGAAACCTTGCTATTTGCAATAAGTGGCGGACAACGCTTGATGAAATTCTGTAAGTGGCTGGGTAGGGCCCTATACTAAAAAGTCAGAGTCGGGCCTGGCTTTCCAAATTAAAGCCCGTACAGGCCTCTACTTCGTATCGCCTTTAGGCTTCTTTGATGATTAAGGAAGTCAAAACGGAGATTATTTTGACATGTTGATATAACGGGTAAACACAGAAAAGCAGAACAGGTATATCAAATGAGATCGACTAGCAGAATACTACCTCGAAGAAGATGGGGAGACACAGTGCAAAAAGGATATAACAAAACTGAATGGCCTACGATTGTACTAGAGAGAAAAAACGGGAAGAAGATTATGCTTGCAGACAAGAATCTTGAAGGCTCCTCGTACCAAGGAGGTGGAAAATGTACAAAAGGCCTTTGTTGTGATCATAAAGTTTCGATCACATTTTCAGCATATCCATGGTAAAAAATCTGACGAAGGAAAGAACTTTTACAATCACATTTTTATAGGCGTAGATGCTCTACCAAACAAATACATACATTTGCATCTCCTATTGGAAAAAATTTTATTAAGAAAAAAATTTAAAATGTGGACATGTTTAGCTGCATATCCCCTAACTGACTCAGTTTTGCTAATCCAGTTTGTAGAAGCGCAGGTGCTATCAAAATGCTATCACACTTTTCCACTTTGCTAATCCAGTTTGTAGAAGCGCAGTTGCTATCACACTTTTCCCCACATTTGTCATTTTCTTGTAGGACTTCCGTCCACAGTAAGTAGAGTGTAGGTCCCAGCCACCTACAGCGAGATCGCCTTTTGGGCAGGACACAGAAACTGAAGGAATGAGAGTAAGTCGAGCGACTTTGACAGAACAGTTTGTAGTGATATTAGAGTACTGTAGATGGCGCCACCGTACAAGTACGATGTTCCATACAGAGGGGTGAGAGAATGCCAGTGGGCCCAGCCTGGGAGCCGTCACTTAACGTGCTCGTCCGTTGCACGGCGGATATTCAGCGATTGTTAGTAAATCACACCATCTCTGAAAGATAAGCCCAGGTTCGAACCTGAGGACTTGCATCGATAGTCTGACTTGCTAACCACTAAGCCATCCGCGGCTCATCACACTTTTCCATTGCCAAGCGGGAAATTTGAGTCAGCTGGAGTCAAGTACAATCGTGGCCAAAAGTCCTAGACAGTAGATTGAAAGTCAAATGTTTGATGTTTGAAGTCAACTTATACAGCGTAATGGTAAAGTCACGAATACAAATTATTCAACATTTTAAAGGAAATTGTATGCTGAATTCAAATATTTTTACAGAATGTTATTACCAGTAATAGAAGTGAAGTTACAAGCAAACGTACAGCATCTAGTCATAAAAACCAAAAAATAGTGAAATTAGTGTACAATGCATTTAACGCAAAATTACTGTACAGTACACTATTGAAAATTGAAGGACACTTGAAATAACTTACCAACAAGCAAAATACGCTTTAATATTTAATTGAATAACCACGGTTTCTTAGTAACAAAGTGCACCATCTTGGCATGGAACTAATGAGCATATCTATTCCATTGGTGATAACACGGTGCCATACGGCCCTTCGGATGAGTCTATAAGGGCATATGTCACCGTTTAATTGAGTCTGTAAAGGCCGTAATGCACCGTGTTATCCCCCAAGGGACAACTAGACAAGCTCATTAGTTCCATGCCAAGAAAGTGCACTTTGTTACTAAGAAATCGAGGTTATCCAATCAAATATTAAAGCGTATTTTGCTTGTTGGACAGTTACCTCAAGTGTCCTGCAAGTGTCAATAATGTACTGTACAGTAATTTTACGTTAAATGCATTGTACACTAATTTCACTGTTTTTTGCTTTTTATGACTAGACGCTGTACTTTTGCTTGTAACTTCACTTCTATTACTGGTAATAACATTCTGTAAAAAATATTTGAGTTCAGCATACAATTTCCTTTAAAATGATGTATAATACGTATTACTGACTATACCATTACGGTGTATAAGCTGACTTCAAACATCAAAAATTTGACTTTCAATCTACTGGTGCAAGACTTTCAGCTACGATTGTAAGTGTCGTGATGCCGACAAACTTTAGGCACGAACTTTGCTCAGAATCCTGGTTAAACTGGTGGTGCCTGGATAAAAACTTCTCGATATAAGCAACTTTATCCTCCTTCCCTTGGGACTCTGGCCCGGGACCATTTCGTCCATTACTCAGCGTATGCAGCACCTGGTCTAAAGTTAACTAAGCAGCCAATTGCCGAGAACTGTGCGAGTGCATTTAGAAAATGCCTTTAAAGTTTCGATCACATTTTCAGCTTATCCATGACAAAGAATATTTCTCAGTGGACTTTAAGAAGATATTGTATTACAGAAATAAGATTGCGCCACCTAGCGGCCAAGAGGAAAAGTGGAAAATACAAGAATTTTCTTTGTCATTATCTCAGCTGTCGGACACACACGCATACAAAAATAACGGGGAGGGAGTTAAAAGGGAATTTTTAAGTGTGACTTACAGATTCGACATTACCTCGTGAAGAAGAGTTTGATGGACGGATGAAGTAATTACTTCCAGGGAGTCATTTTTTGACATTGAATATTCATATATTAAAATATGAGCTAAAAACTGACCATAAAAATTCTGAGTAATGCCATTGGTGATGAAAGCTAGGTTATTTGAAATGGAAGAACTAATTAGGTGTGTGAATGGCAAATATGTGGGGTTTTCTGGGGATTTGTTACTGAAGTAACATCCAAGAATTGCTGACAAATTCATCATCGTGCTAGCCGTAAACCTTTTCAGCAACTCAAAATATTAAACCTTTTGGATGTATGCAAAATGAATCACTCTAGAAAGAGTTGCTGAAAGTCTGAGCCATTTTTGCTGCGTGTAGTATTTTTGGTTTTGATTTTGTCGTAATTCTTTTCAACTCTAGGAGATAAGTTTTATGTGCTGTGTAAGGTTATTGTAACCGTTTGACTTCGAATCGTGATAATATATCTTTATTGCCTAAAACCTAGCTCAAGTCAGTGAAAAAAATGCAAATTTCTTTCTTTGCCGTACTATGCACAAGGAACATGTTCTATTCCACTGAATCATTTAATGTGGACCAGTGTTTTCCATCTCTTAATTCACGAAATGTTCTAAGAGATAAAATAAAAATTATGTAATCAAATTATATGAATGTATTTTTTAAACAGCAAATAAGCTGCAATGTATTGATATATATATTTTAGTTATTTTTTCAGTAATGGCTCGGGTCACACGTTGTTACATATATACCATGCATAGCAGTTAGTAAAGAGGTGATTTACTTTTAATACTGAAAGAAAGTATTTTTAGTTCTTAGAAAAATTGTTACACTTTGGTAATTATTTCATCGACGCTGTTTTGCCTTGATACTAGCTGCTCAGGCTTTTTATATAGAAGGAATTTCTCTAAAAGGAGCCGTAAGTACAGGAATCCCGTTTAATAATATGCATATAAAACTATTATACTACTTACTTGAATGTTTAATAGACATAAGGGTTCGGCGATAAAAAATATAACTCTAAAAGAGGTTCATAAATTTAAAAAAACGGAGACGCTAATGTAGCGCATTGATCCTGGTACGTGAAAATGATTCCTTGCATAGAATCGTGAGTAACCTTCATGTTTTCCATAGTGTGAGGCATTAACACTAGCTGTAAGTTTTATATTTCTGTCGAAAAAAAAAAGCCCTGCCTTGAAACAAATTGTAACTTGACAAAATGCGTCTAAAGCAACCAAGTGATTCATCAAATGCTTATGAGTTCAGAACACGGAACGTTACAAGTACAGCTGTTCGTCATCTTTAGGATAATATCCCAAAATTTGATAAAATTTGAAAATATAGTTTTGTTATTCTTAATGATTTCACTTAAGGCTCTACGAGACCCGCCATCTTGTATTGCTGCCTTCTCTTGTTGACCAACGGGCAAGCGTATTTCACAAATTGCTCGGGCAATTTTGTACATTTTGGAACACCGTTTGTGGCTAACGCAAGATATATGATAAATAAAGAGTTCCCTGGTTTCAGAATTTTTATTGACCTTTCCCTTCATTTTTTATCTGCAGCGAAAGTCGTACCAAAACGTCTTCCATAATTTTATTAATTAATAAAAAATACTTAGAGTCCAAAATGAAAATCTGAAACCAGGGAACTCTTTATTTATCATATATCTTGCGTTAGCCACAAACGGTGTTCCAAAATGTGCAAAATTTGCCCGAGCAATTTGTGAAATACGCTTGCCCGTTGGTTAACAAGAGAAGGCACAATACAAGATGGCGGGTCTCGTAGAGCTCTAATGATCATTAATTGTAACAAAATGAATTTAGGCAATTTAATGGCTAGATAAACTTCAAATAAATTCGTGAACTAGTAAGAAATTTGAGAAAATGCAAAGAAACAAGTATAGTTAAGAATTCATAATAAATGCATTTTTTGAATGTGAAAATAATGCGTTGCGAGTTTTGTTTCATACCCTCAAAATTTGTCGCATTGCCTATTTTCAAAGTTGCTGCCCTTGACTAAATTCCTCCATCTGCTGAAGTTTGTGCTAACTTTGTGGCAAATGCTCAGCTCAGGGGATGACTGATCCTATGGTTCCACCAAGTTACTGGACTAACCTGATTTATTTCCCATGAATTACCCTCGAAGACCGTTTCAAATCAATTCTGTGTGTAATTAAATTTCGTCACTTCGTTATTTTCAACCATGTAGACAACATTTGAGAAAACTTTCAAATTGCATCGTCATGGGGATAAGCTTATCTTTAGTGGTTTTCTACACATTCGAATTATTTGTCTCTGCTGAAGAAATGAATCCGCATCTAGGAGTTTGGATATTCTTCTCAAGATGATGATACTTGCAAATAACTGCCGTGTGAGTAAACAAATGTTCTGCAGATTTCTCCATGCTTCCTGGTCTTCAATGTTCCAGATGTAATTCCCATTGAACATCTTTGTGAGGAACTCAGCAAAATATTTGCCACCTCATTCACCACTACTCCGAAGGGGACATTCAAGTCTGTTAGCAATATCACCAGCGTTTTCATAGTTTTTCAACCACGGTGTTATTTGAGTTGTCACAGTTCTACGGCCGTTCCGTATATGCATGCTTTTTACTTTCGTGCATATGATCAAATCTCCCCCTCCCCGAAAAAAAGCGTTACGACGCAGATCTAAAAAAGAAAAAAATTAGGCTCCATTATATCTGGAGAAATAAAACTGATGCATTGGTGCCGCGAATCCGTTGACGGATTAAGTTATCAGTGTAAGAAAGTCCAAAATTCACTACTACTCCGAATGCGACACTAAGGTCCAAAACAGAACGAATGCATTCTGTTTTGGCGTGTGACTTCTGTAATCATAAAATACTTCGGGCCATTCCAATGAAAAATGTACCACTGATCTTTTAAAAGTATTCTGAGTTTTTACGCAAATTGCGGTATAATTTGTACTCTTGTGTTCGCTTTGGTTACGTCCGTATATTGTCTTGTGCAACCATAATTTCCCAAACTGTTATCTGCTGTTGTGACTGTTTACAATTATTTAATACGTATATTCAGCATCGTGAATCTCTAACATTATTTAAGACTTTTAGTTGAGAAAAGAATATTTAAAGTTCGTGTATTCTTATTTCAGGCTGAACGAATTCGTAATATGATAGAACGGTTCTGTGTGGAAGCTGCTCAAGTATGTTAAGTCTAATCTTTTTATACTTTTGTTGATATTTGTCATTAACCTTGAATATTTTAAGGTATTTACTGTGAAAATTGTATGTGTTATAAGAGTTTGTACGTTATTCCATTTCTATACACTGAGTGGCCACTTTATTATGACCACCTGACAGTTTTAAGCAAATGAGCTGTGGCTGCACGCTGTTGCCACCAGAGTGCGAGGCTAGTATAAAAAGGGAAAGTTTAGTGCTTGCGACAGTAGTAGAAGTGATTTTTGGGTGACGAGATGGGTAAAAAATGCGATTTGACGGACTTTCAACGTGGGATGATTGTAGGAGCTCGGAGTCATGGAGCGAGTATCGCCGAAACCATCGCATTCGTGAAATGTTCCAGAGCAGCTGTTGTTAAAGTGTTTAAAGACTGGACTGTCAGCCAAAAAACTGGGTCTCTACGTGCAACTTGTGGTCGTCATCGACTAGTGACTGCTCGGGCGGAACGGAGAGTATCCAGACTGGTAACAGACAACAGAAAGGCAGCAATGCAGCAAATTACAAACCATCTTAATCAAGGATCCACTCAAATGATCTCTGCACGCACTGTTCGCCGTACACTACATCGGATGGGATATGGCAGCCGAAGGCCTGTTCGAACACCCTTGCTGTCTGCAGTTAAAACGTCTTCAGTTCGCACAAGGATTGGTCAGTCGATAATTGGAAAAAAATTATGTCGTCCGATGAATCACGCTTTCAGTTGCACCATGCCGATGGCCGAGTGAGAATTTGGCGGAAACAGCATGAAAGCCCCCAAATGGACCCAAATGCTTTGCTACAACCCTTCAAGCTGGTGGAGGCAACGTTATGGTTTGGGTAATGTTTTCCTGGCATGCTTTGGGCCCTTTAATTCGTGTTGATCAACGTCTGACTGGCACATCATATCTAAACATCGTTGCGGACCAAGTGCATCATGTCATGTGGATGATTTATCCCAATGGCGATGGCTACTTTCAACAAGATAATGCGTCCTGCCATAGTGCTCGTATTGTACAGGATTGGTTTCAGGAACATGCCGGTGAGTGTACTTTGCTTAGGTGGCCCCCACAATCTCCAGATCTCAACCCCATTGAGAATTTGTGGGATGAAGTTGAACTAGCCATCATACAGCTGGATCCACAACCCTGCAATGCTATTCATCAAGCATGGTCTCAGATTCCACAAACCACGTATCAACATCTCGTGAAGTCCATGCCACGAAGAATCGACGCAGTATTAAAGGCAAAAGGTGGCCCAACGAAGTACTGACGGGAAGGTCATAATAAAGTGGCCACTCAGTGTATACTGGAGGTCGTGTTGCTTGAAGTGCACATAAATTCAGGCTTTCACTATACTGTCTATAATGGGCCCTTTTCTTCAAATCTAAAGCATTGAATTTAATTGCTCTTTCAAAATGACTTAAACTTTACACAGTACAGCTTCCTAAGACATCCAGTGTAGTATAAATTCTTGTCTTGGCAACATGCAAAACAAATTCTGGCTTGGGAATGTTTATGTGTACCAAGCAGAATGTTGCTGCTTAGGAGGGTTTAAAGCATTTAGGGCGATGTATTTTTGCAGAATATTTTTTTTTCAAAACATTGCTCTCCACCCCCCAAGAAACATTTTGATGAGCAATAGGCTTCTAAAATTAAACGCATTCAGGGTGGTAGGGAGTGTACCTTTGCAGAATAATATTTTTCAAAACATTGCTCCCCGCCCAAAAAAAAGGTTTTATGAGCAGTAGGTTTTTGATAAAATGCTAGTTTTTTTTATATGGTATCAGAAAAGGCCACGATGTTATTTATTTGTTATGTATATGTGAAGCAGTCATAATGGTGGACACTGTTCTGAAGTCCTTGCACTCAAGTATCGAGTTATATTGTCACACAACAGGTGGTTGTCCTGAGCAACAGGATCTTACGGCTTTACGTTTCTATTGTAAATTCCGATGAAAACGTAGACTTCGGTACAATTTGTCATGAAGATCAGTGGCCAATATTATTTATGATACGTTCTAACGGGCCAGAAAATATTATGAAAACAATTCTTCTGTGACGCTACTCCAAGGAAATGACTGAAATAATTGACCCAGTTATATAATGGAATATTTCTTTGTTTACCCCGAAAGTATTCTGATTGCAATGCTTCTAGACAAATGGCCACACATCAGATATCTAGATCTAGAAAGAATAATAAGTGTTAAATGAAGCTTCAGCAAGTAACATTGCTGGAAAATTTAGGATGCCAATGAAGAAAGAAATATTATTCATAATGCATGGAAATTTCACGGAATGTTCAAGCTAAGCAAACTTAAATTTGCTTGTACCACCTACTAGTCATCCATGTAACACTTCCCAGAAAATTTGACAATTTCACCGTCCTGGAGCGGGAATCGAATCCCGCATTTCCCGATTACCGGTAGAGTATACTAACCATTAAACCACCCAGGACAAGGAAGTTCCAAGCAACTGAGACATATATGATTATCTGTAGTACTGGTGACCTCCGGCCTACAAAATGGGAATTGGGTCAAAGCGCTATGAGGAAGCATGGATGCTTTGACTAGAGAAAATCTGAGGACTTTCAGATTCCTATGTCTCAATTGCTTGAAACTTCACTGTCCTGGGTGGTGTAATGGTTAGCATACTGGACCGGTAATCGGGAGATGCGGGGTTCGATTCCCGCTCCAGGACGGTGAAATGAATCCGCATTTAGGAGTTTGGATATTCTTTTCAAGTGTTACATGGATGAGCAGTGTGTGTGGTACAAGCAAATTTAGTTTGCTTTGCTTGAATATTTAGAATACCGTTAGTAAACTTTGGTGAAGATGACTATATTGATCTGATATCCTGGAAAATTGTGCTCTAAGAGAATCTCCTCTCTTTGACAAAAAATCTAACTAATGAGGAATTGCAAAACATAGTGCAAATGGATAATCCAGATAGATATTTATTCTCGTATCCCAGCTCAAGCAGTGGAGAGAACATTTGAAATTGTTACCGAGGTGTTACAAAAGATAAGTGGATTTAATGCTCGACACGGTATGATACTGGCAAAGCTCCAATCTCGTAAGATCATGCTCAAATATCACTCACACTCGAAATATGAGACATGCCAAGTGAATAACCAGCTGAATACCTAAGATTTTATGTGTCAACTTCATTTCAGTTCATATCTGTGCGGTATGTCTTGTATTTGAATCATTTTATGCCACGTTATGAGGTTGATAAAATAGGGGCAGAGGTGTAGTTTTTTCCAAGTTGAAGACCAGGTGGAAAGATGACCTCTGAAACCCCTTTTTTTCGTAATGAAATACACTGCCGGACAATTGCTAAGGACGGATGACAATAGCAACGATAGCAACCATAAAATGGACTGCAGGAAAATGTGGAAATTAGCATAAGTGCGGGATACAGTAAGACGTGTTGTGCGTATGCAAATTTTCGATTGCCGAACTTGTTCGTGACGTCATAGCGCTGATAAGAGATATAAAGGATTTGACGCATATTGACCGTTGTTGTTCAAACGCAAAGTTGAAAGGGAAAGAATCAATTGACGAACTTGCAATTTTCAGTATGTCTTCCCGACATCACCTAGATGATTTTACGCGTGGTCGTATTATTGGCAAGATTGAAAAAGGGCGAAAAATAACAGATGTTGCCAGGGAGTTCGACGTCAGCCACAGTGTTGTTTCAAGGCTTTGGAAATCATTTCAAACAAATGGAGAGTGTAGCAAACGTCACGGGGGAGGTCGTGTTCGCAGTACGACACCTGCAGAAGATCGGTACATAGTGCTATCAACAAAAAGACACCGGCGCAGCACAGCTAGTGAGGTAGCAAATCAGTTCATGGTTGCTACTGGCAAACGGATCTCCCGAAAAACTGTCGCCAGACGTTTGCATGAAGGAGGACTATACGCCCGCCTTCCTGTTGTGTGCATCCCATTGTCCAGACGTCACCGTACCGCCCGTTTGCAATGGTGCCATCAACATCGCAATTGGACTGATAACGACTGGTCTGCTGCCCTCTTCTCAGATGAGAGTAGATACAGTCTATCGTCTGATTGTCGACGACAACTGATCTGGCGTGATAGTGGTACTGCATATTGTCCAGCAAACATACAGGAAAGGGACCGATATCCAATATGTAGTGTCATGGTATGGGCTGGCATCATGATCAATGGCCGTACGCCCCTCTATGTGCTTCAAACTGGGACTATGACTGGCCAACGATACATTAATGATATTCTGCTATCTCATTTTTGCATGTTTCGTGGTGCTGTCGGTGATAGATTCATTTTCATGGACGACAACGCAACATGTCATCGAACAGTCGCTGTCCAGGAGTGTCTTGATAGCCAGGATATTCAACGCCTCGTATGGCCAGCACGTTCTCCAGATCTGAATCCCATTGAAAATGTGTGGGATGCTTTGGGGAGGAGTCTTGCTGGTCGCCAATGCCCTCCAATAAACAAGGACACCCTCATCCATGCACTGACAGAGGAATGGGATAAATTACCCCAACAGCTGCTTGATAATGTTGTGCAAAGCACGACACGACGTGTGGAATCTTGCATCACCCTCCATGGTGGCCATATCCTGTATTGACATTTTACGCCGGAACGCCTGCGGACGGTAATTGCATTTTTTTCACGTTTGCGTATTCTGCACAAAATGGCCTGTTTGTCCCTTGAACACGTTCGAAAGCCTTCTGGATTTCAGAGCACAATAAATTGTCTTTTTTGTAATGTCCTGGCATTCTGACATTATTTTATTTCACTTGGCATCCAACCACACTTACTTTTTTATGCGCTATATAGCCGTTTATGATCCGTCCTTAGCAATTGTCCAGCAGTGTAAAACTGAATGAATTTAAAATCATTTCAACATTTTTATAAAGCTAAAAATTAGTTTTAAAACTAATAGACCCTGATGGGCACCTCAAAGTTATGACCTTCTGAACCCAAATATTTCCCCTTTTTATTTTTTATACCAATTGATAAGTTTTTGGAGGTATTACATGTTGAATTTAGAAAAAAGTATTTTTATGCACCCTACCCACTGTACTCAAGACAGTAGGTTTGCTAGAGTTTAGCTTAATGATACCTGATCACCTCATGATCGATTTGTATTAGGCATAGCAAAAGGTACAAGATCACTTAACGCTCTGGTGAAAAAAAAAAAAAAAAAAAAGACTCCCAACCTCCTTCTCCATCAACTTTTCAGAAAGGTAAATACGAATTGATTAGGTTCCTGTCACTAGGGTAGCTTTCTCGATTAGGATATTTTTCCCTGTTTGTCAGAGCCTCCGGAAAACTCCGTGTTTATGAGCCAACGACAATACTTTTGTCTTAGAAAGCCTTAAAAGCACTGGCAATTCTTATGGCCAGAAAGCTCCCAATCATGATATTGGCATTAGATGTGATTTAAATGATCGAGAGGTTTAATTAAAAGTGCACTTTCGTAAAGCAATTTCATTTTCTACGATATCAAAAGTAGGTAATCTTATGATTTGCAGATAAGATAAAAGAATCCCACCTTTAGTTTTAATTTTGAGAACGACTTATATCCAGTAGCAACTGTTACAGGTAGCATTAATAAAATCTATGCTACTGTAATGATTTGCAAATGGTTCTTCCAATGATTGTATTCAGAAAATCTGGGGACTGGCTACTACTTATACGAATTTGCTTTTGTAATGATTTGCAAATGGTTCTTCCAATGATTGTAAATGGTTCTTCCAATGATTGTAAATGGTTCTTCCAATGTGTTCCTAAAAAAGTATACTGCGCGAAATTTGCGGTAAAGCTTGTTTTTTTAAAAGTTCCGTAGTTCTTGTGATCTTTGGCAGATTTCTTCAGTTTCGTTGGATAGTTTGATTTCAAGATTCATGCTATGTTTCAAAAGATAAAATTTACTGACTTCTGGTATTTTCTTAAAATCGTACAAAAAGAACAAATGATAATACACTTTATTGTGAATTTGAAGCAACTAAGTCTTTCTTCCTTTCTTCGAATGATCTAATAGAAATGCCAATGATAACGTAAAAGAAATCTATACTGAAAATATCTTTCGGGTCTGCCATAGTATCATTTTTTTTTCTTTTTTCTCTCCCGAAATTGTTCGAGAGGAAAGTGTTTCTCTGCATTAAGTTGGCATTTCAGACTGTGTATGTGCCATTTCTTCAGATTTATTTTAACAGTCTGCAAAACTTCAAGGAGGTCTGAATTTGCAATGCATAATGATAAATCTGTTTGGATTTTACATGATTTCGGAAACAACGTTTACTCTCGATAATATTTCATAAAATACAAAGACGCAACATCTAAACTTAAGATTCTAATTTTTCGAACAACTAGGCCTCATGCATGGAAGGTAGTTCACTTTTTTTTTTCATCAGTTATTTCTGATATGCAACACAAACTTAGGATAAACAGAATCGTAAAAGCAGTGCCGTCGGGTCCTTAGAGGCATCTTGGGCTAAGCCCTGCATGAAAATGAGAAAAAAAATTGTTTTTCCTTATTTTTAATTGGAAAAATTCCGAAAGCAAATTCGTATAAGTAGTAGCCAGTCCCCAGATTTTCTGAATGCAAATGTAAGCCACTACAGTAGTTGAGTAACTGGGTAACACATTACAGCCTTTCATATCTGTTTACTAGAGCGCCCCTGAATATCGTGAGAATGAGATAGGTGACTCTCAATAAGGTGGACTTCTAGTGATTTTGCTTCTTGTACTTCCAATGGGCAAACTTCTGTACACATTTTCTTGCAAATTAATGCGTTCCCAAGGATGAAAATTTGAACATCGATTAAAATAACTTCATATTATAACTTGGAATACTTAATATTTTCTAAAGCATAACCATAATTATATTAAAAAACAATAACTTTTCCTTTGGTGGTGTTAAGACCAGAAAAAAAAATGGCGCGAATTCTACGTTGATGACTTCAGTAGACAAATGTTGGATTGCTTAACAATGGTTATGTTTTAGAAAATATTAAGTATTCCAAGTTATAATATGAAGTTATTTTAATCGATATTCAGATTTTCATCCTTGGGAATGCATTAATTGTGAAGAAAATGGTACAGAAGTTTGCCCATTGGAAGTATAGGAAGCAAAATCACTAGACGTCCGCCTTAACTCGTCGCCTTAGCGAAGCTTCGGAGAACAGTAAGACATGAGCAGATGCGTGCTAAACTGCGCATGCGTAAAATTTATTCGAGGCTAGTCGCTTTTCTGTTCAACAGTAGCAATTTGCTTTCGCGTCATCCAACGGTGAGCGGCTGATCTTCGTTTCTAGAATTCAGCTGTGAGGTTCGCTTGTGTAAGCAAAATTAACAAAGTGGACTTTTTATTGGAACACCCTTTTAGTTTATTAAGGGAAGAAGAAAAAACCGCAAAAGACTTGGTCCCACATCACCCAAATATTTGCTTGATGCAAAAACATAATCATCCGAGAACTCTGTTTTGAAGCTTGTAAAAACTTGCTTACGTATTGCGATAGGGCAAGAACGGTTAAATGCATGAACGGTTTTATCTGTTGAGGAAAGTTTATTTCTGAAATTGACAATTTTAACTCGAAAGTTATCCAGGAGTTCGTAAAGCAAGAAATCAGAACCGCTCAGTTCCTTTATAAGAGAGGTAAGACCAAAATCCTGAGTTTTTATTTTATGTTATGCAGTCCTGCATTCGAGAAGGTTAAACATCACAAACTCTTTCCCCCACAAAACGAAGCACCCAGAAGGAATCGTCCAGTCAAGATAAATATTGATATGTGCGATGTATATTTATCGGAAAGGAAATGGATGCAATTCCAGAGCAGTTGGGCCATTTCACTATTCACCGATACTGCCTTGAGATATAGCATACCAGGTGGTCTCCAAATTGCGGGTCAGTTTGGCCGCCATTTCTGTATGGACGTAGGTGGCGTCGCATCATGTCCCAAACATATTCGATCGGTGAAAGGTTGAGTGATTGGGCTGGCCATGTAGGTTATCAACATTACGGAGGCAGGCCTGGGATAGTCGTTTTGTGTGTAGCCGAGGATTATCCTATTGAAAAATTGCTGGGTGATGCTACAACAGGAATGGCAACACAACAGGTCATAGAATATAGTCGACGTACCGTTGTGCCGTGAGGGAGGTACGGAGGACTACTAAGGGTGTCAGGCTGACGTAGCAAATGGCCCCGCAGACAGTCACTCCCGGTGTGGGAGCTATGTACCGTTCCACGGTAAAGGCATGATCAGTGCACTGGATAGTTCGCCTCCAGACACGTTTGCGCTGGTCATCTGCGCCAAGTGCAAGCATTGACTCAACACTGAAGACAACAGGACGTCACTGGACACAATCCCACGTTGATCGGGCCCGACACCACTGTAAACCGGTGTAGGCGATACTCCCTGGTCAGGGGTAGGCGGCACAGTTGCCTCTACAAATAAAATTCTCGTGCCGCAAGTCTGGCAACGATCCGGATATCCACTGCCGTACCTGTAGACGACGCAACATGGCGACGGAGGGTTGAGAGCGATGAATTCGGTTCCGTAAGTGCGGCTCTTACAACCACTCGATTTTCACGTTCTGCCGTTGCCCTCGGACGTTCATTGCCCGCGTGCCGCTAGGTTCTGCCCTCCTCGACTCATTGGCTCCAACATCGCTCCGATCCAAATGCCAGGCGATACGGCGACTTGACCAACCGGCTTCTGTCAGTCCAATTACACGTCTTCTCTCAAACTCGCTCAGCTGCTGTTCTTGTGTACAGATCCGACGCCGAGGCATCCTCACAGTTCGTGAAGGTTAAGGCAACCGCAATCCGTTCCTACAATCGTCGCTGCTTGCGAGCTTTGCTCTTGATAAATATACCCTCCTCGGTCGCGCGTGGCCCTTGCGCCAATAAAACCAACCAACCAACCAAGCAACCAACCAACCATCCTCGGTCGCGCCGTTCCCCCGGGCTCTGGCTAGCCACTATTTCATCAATTTTTTTATCGTATGCAACTCTCAGTGGGCTATAAGCAGTCGCTCGTCCCTAATTTAGAACCACTGGTTCCGGGGAAGGGAGAGAACCAGTGTCGTAAGACAAACACAACATCCATGCCTCACCGGGATTCGGACCCGGACCCATCTCGGACTAATGATCAAAAGCCATCGCTTAGACCACTGCGCCAACGGGGCGGCAGTTTTTTTTTAATCAACCTGAGGTACTTGCATGTGGTGTTTCATCAACATCAAACGAGATTTTCTCGGGGTTTTCCGTTTTTGTTTTGCGAAGAGTGTATAAAAGTAAAATTTCTACCTCATTCTATGTGGTTAAATATTATTTCAGTAGGTGGCGTTTGAAAACCTCCCAGTCCACTGAAATTATATTTCACAGTACTGAAGAAGGTTGAGATAATTTTTTTTAAATATTTAGTCCCAGATAAATTTTAGGTCACCCTACTTTACTGCATAAAGGTTTTACTATTCCCACTGAGTGTTAAAAACTGCTTTCAGAATAAACTGAGTGTTTAAATTTTCCCACTGAGTGTTTAAAACTGCTTTCAGGATAAACTGAAAACACATTATTGGTTAAAAGTTCCCATCTCTTAGTTGTGGAATAGAAGTATATGAACACACAGTGAATTACATAAAGAACTAAACTATCTGATATTTTACTTTTTAGGTATCATTTACTACCAAACTGAGTGTGTGAGCACAACATTGAACATAAAAAGCTCGCACGAGGATTTCTGTTTAGGATATGGGCCTGCAAACTGTTAGATATTTTATCTTCTCATATTAGCTTCATTGCCATAAACCTGTCAGCCCAAAATTTCAATTTTTAAATTGCTGTCCGCTAAATGATCAGTGATAGAAGTAGTCAGCCCAGCTCGTTTGTATCAAGAATTTTACAAAAGCTCAGAAAATGCTCTTTTATTTTGACCTTTTTTTTTTCATTATTGAACATATAACGGATTGAATTACCACTGCTGTCTGTTCTTGGTGAAAGGAGTTCGGTGTGTAGTTTAAATAAAATCTACGAATAGCACTATTTGCTTTCATTTTTACAATGATAGATTTAATCTCAGAAGACAGCAAATGAATTATGCCATTTTGGATTTGCTATCCCAAGTAATGTGGACTATCTTTTTCGTCTCTTTGAAGTCGCTGGACGTGTTCAGCGGTAAAGAGATCCAACTGAGCTAACATTTCGATTAATTTTAGAAAATTGCCATTATTTACTTCTAATAGTTTATCACTGCTACGTCTGAAGGCCAGGTTTTATTGTGGAATAAAAACTGAATTATTTTAAATCTATTTATTCATCTTGCCTCTGCAACAGGAAGATCACTCACTATCAAGATGAACTGCATCCAGAAGGCTTTGTGAAAGAGGACTGTATGCCAGGACATTTGTATTTTTAGGATTTTTAATATTTCATACTTTTCTTCATGTTTCTTTCCGTCCATTTCATTTTTCTCTCCTTTAATTATTTTTTTGGAGAAAAAACGTGCCTTCCCTCAAGAGCGCTGCCTTAGTACCTTACACTTTTCATCCTCTGGTCACTCCTGACCTGGTAACAGGCATCTTTGACAGGGAAAATGCAAGTTGTACAATTAATTCTGGTGTAAGAAGTTACACATTGCGTTAAAATACCAGCTATATGTAACAATTGCTCTTAAAGAATTTGAACTAAATAAAATCTGCATTAAATTCTTAAACTCATCATCACTTATTCATTGCTCATAGTTCAGAGCTCAATCTCCCGATCACGTTGGATTTGGCTTTGTGTTTTGAAAATCCAACGTGATCGGGAGTCCTGACTGAACAACAATTAATAACTGTCTATTCGTAAGACAGTATTCTTCAGTTTGACGCCCTTAACTTGGCTCTCCTTTTTAGAAAGCTTCAGTTCAGGTAACTAACATACCAGCTACTGTACATGTACATCGACATCCCTTTTAGTTGACCATCCTTGCATCCGAAGTAAAGCACTTCAACAGGTGTCAACTGTATGATTAGTGAACTGAGTCGGAGTGAATGGTTTTATGGCAACAGCGTCAACGTAGGAAGAGATTCGAACAGATGGCTTTTCTGTAAAACTTTTGGTTTTAATGAGGGAATGCTCGCGAGGATAATGAAAGTCGCGGAAATGAGGATTCAGCAACTGCCCAGATTGGTTCGGGGGCAAAGTAAATCCCGCGTTGTTTGTTTGTTTGGGGAAAGAGAAAGATAAACACAAGTACTCTGACGTTTGAGGAGAGCGGGAGAAGAGATTCCTCTCTATCTCGGAAATCAGGGGGGGGGGATAAAGATTCTGAATGTCGATATCGGGAGAAATTAAGTTTGGTGCAGGAATTTGGCAGAGACGTAACAGAGAAAAACGCCTGACAGAATAAGCAGAAAGCCATCAATGTATAGCAAATAATAGTATAACGAATAATACAGATATCATAACAAGCAATCCGTCAACTCTCCCATATCAATAAAGAGCACCACTGCAGAAAAGTGAATCCCCATTAAGCTAGTAATTCATTCAATTCATCATCGGGGAAAAACAGCTATAACTGTGGAGCTGCTTTATTACTGTGCAGAAAAGGCCTGGCGAATTCACGGTTACAGCGCACTCTAGCAGCCCTGAAACAGCGCTGGCTCTTTTCCTAGCTTGGAACCACTGGGCGTCAAGTAGGGACGGCCGGCTTTTCCTGCTGTTAGATGCTAATGGTAGGTTAATATAATAATAGAATCAATATCAGCAGTCATTATCAATCCACTGCTGGACGAAGGTCTCCCCAAGTTTCTTTCACAACGGTCTGTCTTGTGCAATCTCCTCCATGTTACTCCCAAATACTTTCGAATTTCATCCACCCATCTCCCACGTGGTGTGACGTACCTCCCAGCAGGACGCACACGACATAAAGGCAGATAGACCAAAAATGACGGAGAAATTTACTTCGTTATAATGGCGCCCGAACTATCCGGATGACCCGGCCGTTCAAAATCTCGCATTGGTGTGATGTTATTTCCACACCGCGAGACAGGAAAAATCAGAGAATTCCTTCTCCAGCGCTTCGAAAAATAAAAATGTGTGATGTTGCATTCCACACAGCAGATTGACTGGGAGTTCTCAAGTGCACGTTCTACAGTGGATGGGTGCATGCAACGATTCATGGTCACGGCTGACCCGTGGGCCATGCCTCCGGCCCTCTTTCGGGGGGCGGGGATGTGACGTACCTGCCAGCAGGACGCACACGACATAAAGGCAGATAGAAATCAGAATAAACGTCTGCGTAGCTCAGTTGGTAGAGCGACTTGTTCCGGAATAAGCGGCCTCGGGTTCGAATCCCGGCGTAGACCAAAAATGACGGAGAAATTTACTTCGTTATAGTGGTCTACTTCTGGGCCTTTTCTTGTCCCTTGGAATCCAGTCTAAAATTTCAGCTGTCCATCGATGTTCTGTCCTTCTGGCAATATGTCCAGCTCATTGTCATTTCAGGGATTTTACTCTGATCATGATGTCTTCCAATCTTGTAATTTTTCTGATCCACGAGTTCCTCTTCTTATCTCTCCTGGTTACACCAAGCATGCACATCTCCATGCCTCTTTGAGTTGTCTGCAGTCTTTGTATGTCACTTTTAGTTAACGTCCACGTCTCTGCACCATATGTAAGCACTGGAAGGAAGCATTGATCAAACACTTTTCTTTTAAGACATAATGGCATATTGCTCTTGAAAACTGTGCTCTTTCTTACAAGAGCTCTCCAGGCCAATTTTATACGCCGATTAATTTCTTCATCAATGTGATCCTCACTTCATATCTGCTGTCCAAGATAAACGTATGTATATGTTATCTCCAGCTTTTCTCCATCAATCGATAAATCTTCATTTCTCGTGAAAGCATTGCACATCACTTTTGTCTTCTGAAAGCTCATTTGTAATCCCACTTTTTTACTTTTGTCAGCAAGTTCCTGGATGTTACAAAAAGCTCTGAGGTAGTTGCCAACATGCAGCTGCAGCTGTGATAGGGTAGTTGTAAAAATGACTACGTCATCAGCAAAACGAAGGTGAGTTACATACACTGGTGTGCAAAAATTATGGACGAAGAGGAGAAATTAGCATAACAGCGGAACGATCAGGCAGAACGGACCGAAAGACCACTCAGGAGATAGACTAGGGTCCGTTTCGGTAGGGCATTCTCATATATGCAGCATGACGTAGGGGGGGGTGTCGAAGGGTATAAAGTACACGGGCGGTGTACGCTCAGCAATTAGGTGAAAGCTATTGCACGGTGTACATCGGTTTGAAAGACCTCTAGTTGCTGCCACCGTGTGATATTACCAACAGGCAATCCAGTAGACTACATCTGGATGACTTTACCAGAGGTCGCGTCTCTTGGAAGAAGGTCGAAGTGTGACTAGTGTGGCCAAGGAGTTCAGGATCGCTCACAGCATCGTTTCACTAGCTTGGAGAGCATTTCAAACGACAAGAACAGCTGTCCGAGAGTTTAGCAGTGGTCGTCCACGAGCAGCCACGGCGGCGGACGACCGGTATATTGTCCTACAGGCGAGAAGAGACAGACTGCAGACAGCGGGAGAAATTGCCAGGCACATGCAACAGACAACTGGACGTCCGTTATCGCGTTTTACCGTGGCCAGGAGGCTGCACAAAGGTGGTTTATTTGCACGACGACCAGTACGGTGTGTGCCATTAACGCCTGCTCATCGGAGACTACGGTTTCTGTGGTTCCAGGAACAAAAGAACTGGACACATCAGCAATGGGGTCGAGCTCTCTTTACGGATGAGAGCCGATGTAGTCTGACGAGCGATTCTGGACGTATATACATCTGGAGAGAGCAGGGAAAACGCAATCACACCTCCAACATCATTGAAAGGGACCAGTTTATAGGTGGAGGAGTTCTCGTTTGGGGAGGTATCATGCTTGGTAGCCGTACTGATATCCACATCTTCCAAGGAGTTTCAGTCACTGGTGGTCCGCTATTGTACCGATGTTCTCCTGCCTCACGTGCGTCTGTTTAGAGGTGCTGTGGGTCCTGAGTTCCTCTTCATGGACGACAACGCTACACCTCATCGTACAGTGGCTGTCGCAGAGCTGTTGGAGAGTGAAGATATTCAACGCATGGATTGGCCCGCAAGGTCCCCGGACCTAAATCCAATCGAACACGTTTGGGATTTTCTCGGAAGACGCTTGGCAGCACGTCACCAGCAGCCAGCAACGATTCCGCAACTGCGATTGGCGTTACAAGAGGAATGGGCCGCGATGCCTCAACAGATCCTTGACAACCTCGTCCTCAGCATGGACAGACGTTGTAAATCCTGCAACGCAGTCAGGAGTGATAATTTCCCCTACTAAAGACTGGATTTTTCTTGGCAGCTGCCTGTCACATGGACGTTTGTCTTCTGTCCAGTTGTGCTCGAAGCTACCTTTTCAATAAAGTGCCTTTGTATCCTTTGGATTAATTGTTTGGACGGTTTTGCTCACTTGTCCCATATTCTTACATCTTGGGGGTCTTATGGTATGATTTGAGTTGATGTGGAGCACTTCTGCACGAAGTTACATTCGAAAAACCGTCTCGTCGAAAAACCGTCACGCCAGTGTATTTATACACTGAAGAGCAATTGAATTAGAGATACCTGTCTAGTAACGTGTAGCACCACCTTTCGCCCGGATGACGGCGGCGATTCGTCTTGGCATGGACTCGACAAGACACCGGAAGCGTTGGGAAGCCATTCGGATCCACGACCCCTGAACAAGCTCCCACAATTCACGAAGATTTGATGGAGGTGGGGTCAGAGCCTCGAACATCTCTCTCGATGGTATCCCAAATGTGCTCAATGGGATTGAGGTCAGGTGACATAACTAGCCAAGGAAGCGAGGTCACGTCGGTGGAGTGTTCATCCAACCATTTGGATACAATTCGGGAGCGATGGCATGGTGCATTGTCTTGTTGCAGGATGAGGTCCCCAGTGGGATGTTGAAGACGCACAAAAGGGAGCAAATGATCGTCCAGGATATCCCGGTAACATTGACCTGTGAGGGACGATGTCACACGTACCAGGGGTCTCATTTCAGTCCACGTAAACAGTCCCCAGACGCGAACGCCACCCCCGCCAGCTTGAAGAGTACCCTGCTGGCAAGATGGATCCATCGCTTCATGTGGTTTGCGCCGTACTCGTATCCTGCCATCCTCATGTACTAACTTGAATCTCGACTCGTCAGTCCAGGCAACATTTTTCCACATGTCTAGAGTCCAGTGGCGATGCTCCCACTCCCATGTTAAACTTTGCACCATGTGATGTGCGGTCAGCAGCGGTACCCTCGTGGGACGATGGCTTCTGTACTACGTAGCGAGGAGATGGTTCTGGATGGTGTGGCTGCTTACACGTTTTTGTGCACCAGCTTTAAATTGCCGAGTGATTTCTTGCACTCTGGCTCATCTATCCACTGTTACAATGTGAGCTAGCTGACGATGATTCCGCTCATCCACATGGAAGGACGACCGACTGCTCGATGTTGCTGACATACCTACTGCTATTCAGTGTACCCCGCCGAGTGATTTCGTGCAGGCACTGGGATTTTCACGAGCCACTGTGTCACGGTGCACCCGTGATTCAGTGGCTCGTGAAAATCCCATTGCCTGCACGACTTCCGAGATAGTGACCCATTCGTCGGGCCCCGACAATTTGCCCACGATCAAATGCGCTTATATCCTTCGTCTTACCCATCCTGCGTCCGACTCTTACTGATTCCCGTCTCATCACTATATTGTCGGATCGCTGCATACGTCATGTTGTTTCCGTTTCCAGGACCGCTTACAGCGCCACATTTGCATAACGCCAGCTGTCTCTAATTCAATTGCTCTTCAGAGTATATATATGGAAACAATTATTGTGGGTGGAACAATTTATGCAGTCAAAAATTTAATTTAATCACGACACGAATTTTTCCCGATATAGTGTAGTCCTCCTTTGAAGGAGCAGTTAAACCTCACGCAAGAATGTAGTAAAGTTTTTTTAGAATGAGTCTTGTTCAGACCTTAACCATTATGTTGGTTTGCTTCTTAAAATAACTGTAGTTATTATTTGACTATCGACAATTTGTCCCCGTTTTGAGTTATTTGCATTTCTTTCGATTCCAGAGTTACCGTGACCTACAGTTGAACTGCCGATTGTGTTGCACGAAACATAGTTCGGCCTCCAAATGAAGCATGTATTGTTGTTACGCCCGTGAATCACAATTCGACCAACAGCCGGTACAATTGTGGGCATGTTATTTGACAGACACTTGACCTGTGTTGCCAAGTTCTGCAGGAACTAGACTGATGTCAGTTCATTGCGTAGTTAGCTTTCAGTTTGACGACAGTCCGTAATCCGTTATGCAGTTGGCCTTTGCTCGCGTAACATCAACTACTAGTTTCAATATTTTTTATAGTTTGACGTGTTGGTTTAATCATGACTTTTACATGTAGTTTGATTTTTACTACTCGTATATTTGTCTGACCTCCGGTAAACATCTTATGACAATCAGTTGTTCACAATTTCTTCCGCTTGGGGCTCTTTGGATGTTTATGGTTTCTAACCACCAATATTGAATATCTTGTATTATTTATATAGGCTAATACAAATGAAATACAGTTTCAACATTTTATAAAACCAAAATTCTTTAAGATGTTGACACTTACTTTGCACCGTTTTGTAGGGAAACTCTTGAAGTTTGTTACAGCAACTTACAAATGTTCGATGTGTGCAGCCTTAGTCACACGGCAATAACAACGCGGTAGTCGAATTCTTGCCAAGCACGCGTTAACATATCTTCATTAACTCCAGAAATAGCTGTTGTGATACGTTACTTCAAATCAGAAAAATTAACAAAAAGAGGAGGGGCGAAGACTTTATCTTTGGCATAGCTCCATAAAAAAAGAAGTCAGAGTGTTATATATGAACTTCATGGTGGCCCAATGTGTGAGTGACATATTTTTTATTGCGTGGTTAATCTGGCACTGTGGAAATTCTCATCGAGGTAATTTCTAATTTTCCGATGCCAGTGCAGTGGTGCTCCATCCGTTTGGAAAATCAAGTTGTCACTGTCTTCGCACAGTTGAGGCATTAACCAAACAATTAGCATATCGATATAAGAACTTCCCGTTAAAGTGTTTTCCTGGAAGAAAAAGAGGCTATACCCTTTTTTACGGGATATAGACAGACCACACATTAACTTTGAGGAATCCTGCACATGGATTGAAAATTCTGTAGAATTTTCAATCCCCCATATGCGAATGTTATGTTTGTAAACTTTCCCACGTGTCGATTCGTCGCTGAAAATTAGACGCTCACGAAAACCATCATATACAAAACGCTCCTGTATTTCTGTACAGAAAGTGATATGGTGTTCTGTCATCGTCACTTAGACTTTGCAATAACTGCAGTTTGTAGGGAGACATTTTTAGCCGCTTCCTCAAAATTTTCCAAACAGCCGGTTGGGAAATTTGTAACTCACGACCCGCTATTATTGTGGATTTCCTTGATTTGCGTTGGTAAATGGCACGAACACACTCAAATTGTTCATCACACGTGGTCTCCCTCGACTTACAAACCTTACCCAAATATCCTGTTGTTTTAAATTTCTTGTGCCAGTCGTAGATGGATTGTCTATTCGATTTCTTGAAACATGTTCTTAAACGTGTGCACAACATTGACAGAGTTCGGTTTGCTTAATTCAAGCACACAGAACGCCTTCTACACAGCATTTGCGGCCATTTTGTCTGACTGGTCACGTGACGGTGAAAACGTACAATCTTTTGGTGATGATCTATATAATAAAATCGTTACTATTGGTGATAGAACGGTGCATCGTGAGTGCAATATCTTACATAGTTTTGGTTTTATAAAATGTTGAAACTATCTATTTCAATTGCAATAACCCTGTATTTCAATGGTTTCGAAGAGTTAGGTACCAACTGTTGAACAGATACTTTCACTTTCTTTGTCGGAGATGTTTCTTTGCTTAACCCCGCCCGACTAGCTTGCGCTGAACTCCAGAGACCTGCATTGGGTTTTTACTGCAGAGTTTCCTACGGAACTGGCTTCAGCTTACACCTAAGTTGTTTGAACGTTCAAGATACCTGTTTTAATTTTCAGGTGATTGTAACTAAAACTGCGCGGAAGCGAAAAGATAAATAAAAGAGGGTGAATTTGGGTAATATATTTTATATATATTTTTAGGTATAGTATTTTTGCAGCATGTTGAATTTAGGTAACATATTTTACTAACGTGGACAGCTGACACTGACCTTTACTTCTAGTTTAATTTACATCAAGCATGGTAGCAGTGATAAGCATGGAACTTGGCTGCCTCCAGTGTCGCAATAAATGAAACGTCAAGAACAGCAATCTAAACATTGAGCAACGTGTTTTTCTTGCTGACTATCAACTACTGTTGATTCGTACGTGACGTGAATACAACGGTTCTGAAAGAACTTCCAGAAGGACACGGCCAACATTAAAAAACATTCACGATGCGTAGTTCACTTGACAGAAAAAAATTGAAAACAACTTCTTGTGTGTTTGAAATTCAGTCGCAGTTCCTGATGACTGGTAGCAAAAAATTACTACGCTGAAAGTTTTTAGAGTGTTGTATACCTTTGGTATAAAATACAGCGACCAAACTACTGAAAAACGAAACATTAATTTTAGGCATGAAATGAAATCATGTGACAACAATGCATGCATGTGCTGCATATTCTTTATACCTGGTGAAGGTCGCTGGCAGTCCCTTTCTCCCTTGACGAATCACAGCCGCTTTGTAAATATTTCAAACTGCATTGGCACGATCAGTTCGAATTCTCGAATTTCTTCTCAAGGCAAGAATGGTAGGTTCTTGATATATCATATTAGTTTTTTCCCATAATTTTCAAAGAAAAAGTGAATGCTCACATGTATGTTGATGAAACAAATAAGTAATTGTACCCGATTTAGTTGAATTATACCAATTATGTGCATTTATTTCCGAAAGTCGTACAACAATTGTTCTATTATTAGTTGAATTATATCAATCAGGTTCATTTATTTCTGAATGTGGTGCAACCAATTAGGAAGATTTTTGTTTCATAAATCACGATCTTTGATATCCTGTGTGTTACTGAAAATTCAAATTTTGAAATAGAATTCAAAGGGTGTCCTGTCGTTATTGATAGGGCATCATCATAACTGCTACAAAATGTTATGTTACATCGCTGTCAATGAAGTTTTGAATTTTTCTTTTTATGGGGAACTCTCATTAAAAGCATTATATTCGTTATAGATAATTTTTTCTGATTTACTTGTAGAAAATCAAATATCTTCAGTTACACTAGCTTTCGAATTTTACTATTTATACACTGTCAGTTTTTTTAAACGAAAAGTGCCATCTACGTCTAAAGAAAGGACGACTTGGGTGATGTTTTCCAAATTTTGTTTTTGTTATTTAAAAATTGTGAAAACCATGAAAAGTCTTTTGTTTTCACTCAGTCGGCTTGAATGAACAAAGTGTAAGGAATTACAGAAACGAAAATGTTGGCAAAGCGGTTTATGCATTACCTCCTTAGCTTGGAGGGTAATGAAGGAGAAATTGTGGCTGCCCTAAGGGTTTTTCTAACGAGGCATACCCCCTTTTATCTGATTCTCCAATTTTACACACATGGATGTAACACTCTCATCTAATATAAAATATTCACCACCATTGGCAGTTCACTTCTACACCCGTAACCACTTTCCATTCTCCCGGTTTTTATTTCTTTTTATTTTAGTTGTACATATATTTTACTTGGAGGGGAAACAACAGATGCCTTCAGTTACAGTAGATTTCAAATTTATGCAGGAATGAGAAATCGTTTAGGAGATATATGTAACTTTATCCAAAGTTGCAGAGTCTAACGTAGAATTTTAACCACAGTATTCATTTGTTGTTGTTGTTGTTGTTAAATACATTGGAGAAAATCTTTCTGCTGCTGCGACAGTGATTATTGTTATTATTGGGTTGAAATGCAAAGTAACAGAAAAGTTCTTATTACCATATATACAAGTACAAATCGGTCCAAAATTTAGCTGTCATCGTTTGGGTAGCTGTTGGATATTGTCATTGTGGAATTGTGGCGGCTTGGACGCAAAGAAGTGAGTAAGTGGGCGTTCGACATCGTCCCGGTTGGTGAATGGCTGTCCGTCCAGAAAATGCTGCAAAGGCTGGAAAAGGTTTATTGTCCCTTGTAGCGATGTCCGGGGAGTAGGCTGGGTGCGGTAGCAGCTTCCAGACGAGGTCCCTGATCTAGTGACAGGTTACCCGAGCTGTGTGAGGTCTCACTCCATCCTGTTGTCGGAGGACGCCCATGCGGTTAAGCAGAGCTGGTCATTTCAACGTAAGCGATGCATACAGATCTTTGAGCTGACGGCATTACACATCGGCGGCGATAGTGGTGGTGTCCTGCAGCAGCCGAAAAGACACGGCACCCAATATATCCCACCAAACAGAGAGAAGAACCTTACATGGGTGTAAGCCGGCTTTGGAGGTCAGCATGTGCTTCTGTTTTATGTTCAACCCTTGTTTCCAGGCCTCACACATGGCCCATTTCTCTTCAGCTGTCACAATGCTGTTCTAGGACGGTTCAAATTGGTCACGTGCAAGCAGGGAAACGCATGATCTCATGCAATTTGTTTTCTGCTCAGCTACGAGTTGATGGGGTACCCAAACTCCTCCTCTTCTGCACCTTCCCAAGTTGACGCAGGTGCGTGATAATGCTCGTGTTGGTAGTACCCAGCTGTTCGGCCAACTCTCGTGGGGTCACACGTGGATCGGTCTCCACTAAAGTTCTTCAGAATGCCTATATCCACTGTTCAGTGTCTTCCTGATTTGGGACGATCTGACAGGTCAAAACATCCCTCTCGGAACTCTTCGAATCGAAGACAACACTGACGATGTGATATGGCATTTAAGTATACACTGGTAATGTTCCCTGCAGCACTTGCGGGTGTGCTACTGCGACGAAACTCATACAGCATGCAGTGGCGGATGTGCTCCTTGTACACTTCCATGTTGGTTGGTACTTACACTCTTCGCTTTCTGACGGCTAACTACCACTGACTAAAGCCACCTACCTGCTGATGTCATGCCGATGTGCTGCGTAATCTCAGTGGCCAACGTGCGCCGTGGCCGGCGCTTCGACTTCGGTTACCTCGTCATCGGACATTACTTTCTCTCCAACCCAATACACATAACGCCAACGTGTGCAGATCTGGTGAATTTGTAGATGAACATTAATTTTCTATAAATAATAAGTTAGCTAATTCTCTTGTGAGCTATGCAATTTTTGACTTTTTAGATCAGTGCTGTTTAAAAAAAATGAGCGTGGAATATCTCGTGAAAACTGTTTCTAAAAATGCTCACTAGTTTATGGAAAATATATTTTTTTACGAAAACTGAAGGGTTTTTTAAGTTGTCCAGGTAAGACTTTTAAGCGGTAACTGGCCCAAAGATTGAGTAACGGATGCAAACGGAAGCTGAAAAAGAGAACATCTCATCGATATAAAAAAATTTCTAACGATGCTGTTTCTACAGTTTGTGCTCAGGAGGCGCTTTGCCAAAACTTGGGTCATCGGCGTGGTAGGTATGGCATTGCCCAGTTAGAGAAAAAAACCCAGTGGCGTACAGAAAAAAAAACTCGCTCCCCTTCCGGGAAAATATCTTCGAGGCCCTTTTGAAGTTTTTAAATTCCGTATTAACTAGGTTTTATGGGCATTTTAATAATTAAAATTCTTGGAACCTACAGGTATTTTTTTGTAAAATCAAAACTATTGCACTTTATTGAGTGTAACACAAATCTGCACGTTGTAATTAAAATTACTGTTCTAGTTTTATATCATATATATCAATGATTGTTCTAGTTTTTTACAAAACAGTTAAGCCAAAGTTGATCATATCATGCAAATTTTTATAATTTCAGAGAACTCTGGTATTATTGCTCTTTTACTTAGGAATTAAATATTAATCCCTAGGCCTTTGCACACATCAGAAACCAAGAAACTAAGTTTTATACAGCGCCTAAAGTAGTCATCTGCACTTGTCCATTTGGCCAGCTGTTTAGTGGCCACTTGTTTTGTGGCCAATCGTCCAGTGGCCATTTGTCTTAAACACCATTTCGATTAATTCATTTCATTTTTTTCGAAAAAGTCCTCTTTTAGTAAATTGCTCATTCAATAAATTTGTTTTTGATGAATTCGCATCAACAAATTTGTTTGACTTTTTTCGAAAAAGTCGTCACTCGATAAATTTGTTTTTGATGAATTTGCGTTCGACAAATTTGTTTTTGATTAATTCATCTTCGATGAATTTGCCTGCTCCCAGTAGGACACCCTAAGGTCCGCCTCTTTGAAATGCCTCACGATCACACGCATAAAAACAAGTAATTGCCGTGCCACAGCGTGTAATGACCTTTACCGATTATACCAAATTGCAAAACATAAGTATGCAAATGAATAAGTAACAATTAAGAATTGTGGTACAAGAAAAGTAAAACTACTTAAATTATTTACCCTTGAATATAGAAAAGACCCTTGACATATATACAGACAATATTTTCTTCATAGTAAAATTTGTTCTCTTGACTCTGTCCTAAAAGAAAAAAAGCACTGGTATCTGCTTCTTTGTTCTCACGAATAACACCTTTTTAGTTCATTGTGTTCTGTAGGTTGTCTAGTTACGTGCAAAAATCTGTAAAGTACAATCTTTGTTTTCATTGGTACAAAAATTTCATTCATTGAACTGAGATTTCTTTCACATTCTCTTGCTAATATATTCATGTATAGGAACTGTGACTGTGAAAAGAAGCCTTGGGTTATGTGGAGTATCTGCTTTCCCCGTCATCCAGTTTTATAAACTAAAACGGCGAAAAAACAACATCTTAATTTTGCTTTTCTTTTTAGTACTTCATTCAATGCTACCGTCAAAAAATCGTAGTTGTTTCTGTAACCAGTTTCGCATGGGGTTTCCACGAAAGATTTTGTAAAATCTTTTTGCTGAAGCTAGAAGCTTTTTTAGCCGTGAGCCCCCTCACCCCAAGAGATGAGGATTGCGGAGCATTCAGTACGCCCCTGAACAAAACGGTTGTTGGGTGATTGCATTTCTTTGTGGTGCAGCAGAACTGAAAAAATGTTTGAACCAGAGCAGAAAACCTTCAAGAATATTACCCGTAATAGCATCTGTAATATTGTGTTCCCAGCTATAGGATGTTGCATTGGTCAGTACCTGGTGGTTAATTATGCTTGTTTCTTTTTGTTTCGAATGTAGGGTAAGACTTATAATGCTAAGCAAGCCAATAAACATGGGCACTTTTGTTTCTGAATAGTTTATGGATGGACATATCAGAATTGTTACCTAATATCTCATAGATCTATTTGTCAATAGTAGCACTGTAGTAGTCCCTTTTCTCACATATTTTATTTTACAGTATTATAGTTGTCACCTGAACTGTGAAACTGATTTAAAAACTAGCTTTGTCTGACCATGTCATAAGTTTGTAACGTTTTGTTATAAAATTTTCATCCTATTCGTTATTTTTTCAGGGTGGACACGTATATGTTCGTGCAGCTGCGGACTACATCACTCGGGAAGCTACGCTGTTAAGCTTCAGAGAAGGTGACATCATCAGAGTTGTTAGAAACAAGAATGTTCACCTAGACAAAGGTAAAAAAAAATGTTTTGATTAATCATAATTTACCGCGTAATGTCTACTGTTTCGATTTCTGAAATTATTTTGAACATTTATTTGACTTGTAATTTTTCAGATTTTCTTGGAGTTAGAACAGGTAAAAATCAATCATTTTTACTCAGTTGGTCACAATTTTCCCACTTTACAGCAATTGATGAAATAGTTTGATTCTGTGTTTTAAGGTGGTTCCACCTAAAATCTGCGCCTTATGTTTCCAATGGTAAAACTTCTTTACATATTTTCTTCGCAATTAATGTATTCCCAAGGATGAAAATTTGCACATCGATAAAACTAACTTTAAGTCATAGCATGGCATACTTAATACTTGCTAAAACATAACCATTATTAAGCAATTCAACATTTGTTTGTCTATTAACGTCATCAATGTACAGGTCGCGCCATCTGTTAATAGGTCGGAACAATACTCAAAGAAAAATGATTGATTTTTAATATAATTATGGTTATGTTTTAGCAAGTACTTAGTATCCCATGCTATAACTTAAAGTTAGTTTTATCGATGTGCAAATTTTCATCCTTCGTAATACATTAATTACGAAGAAAATATGCGAAGAAGTTTTACCATTGGAAACTTAAGGCAGAGAATTTAGGTGGAACCATCTTAAGTACATTGTTTAATTCTGCTGGGAGATGAGCAACAGTATGAGATCTGACGTATTTTAATAGATTGAAAGCTTTCACAAATATTTTCTTTAGGGTAATATATTCGGAATCACAATCTTCGAACTAAGTTGCCATGTGCTTTTAATCTGATGTATGACAGTATTGTTACAGGGCTGTTCACTGAGTTATGTTTCAGTGCCCTGTGCAATGGTTCGTCGGACCTTCGCTGTTAAACAGTTTTAAAGTTCTGTAATTGTACCACTATTTTTCCCCGATAATGAAAAGAAATAAATAAAATACCAACTAAAATTAATAGTAGTTATTTTGCAGTGAAGAATGTTTATTCCATCAATTTATGGGGAATATCTTTTACCGTTCTCCTGATTTCTTTGTATTATCAACACAATCTGTTTCTGTTTATTATTCTATCGTGCACCTTTTTCAGTGATCTCGCTGCTAAATTTATTTTTACCCATTTTGTCTTTCATTGTGGTTTCACGACAACTGACAGTCATTTTCACGTCACGAAGGAAAATCTTACAAATCGCTCTCTTCCAGAGCCCAAGCCGAAGTTCCTGTCTGCTTCCTCGGGCAACTCCGTGACCTCTACCTTTGCACCCATATCTTAACGCCTTACTTCCTGAGCATCTTAGTTTGCTGGCCTCCTGACCTATGAACTCTTCTTCGGCCACCGTGAAAACTGCATCCATTAAAACCAAGATGTTCGGCCACCGTGAAAACTGCCTCCATTAAACCCAAGATGTGAGAATTTCTTGATACCTCTCTACAAAGATCATTGCCCACTCACCTCTTCACATAGGAGTATAGTCATAAAACCGAACTCCTCTATTCCCTCGGATTGGACAGTAGCATTAAGAAATGAAAGCGTCCTGCTTCATTAACGCAGCTGGCATATATCTGGACCTGGTGTAAAAGGCGACCGTCTCTAAATAAGAGCTAATAAAAAAAGATTTTAACGCACAATATTCAAAATCGATTTAAACTGTACCGCTGTGTTAAAATCTATGATCCCATGTTTACAGTGTTATCTTGGCATGGATTGGAAAGATAATTTCATCAAGAATGTAATGCAATAAAGTTTGTTCAGTTATATGTATGCTATGAAAAGTTATAGCCAAATAACCAGAAAAAGGAAGCTCAACTTGCTTAGGTAGATAAGAAGTAGCTTTCCTTCATTTGAATGTAGCCAATGAGCATGAGTATTTAGAGAGCCAATAAGGTGTCATCTTGTTTTTGCAATGAGCCAATCAGGTCCCAGTAGGATTCAGCTATTGATGTCATGTATTGGAGCTAAGAGGAGGACATTTGTCAGTGTGTTATGTGATTGCTATCAAGTTGTGTGTGTGCTTTCATTTAGTGAGCTTGTAAAACGTAATAAAATTAAAAAAATGGCGCAAAGAGTTGACTGATCACCCAGAAAGCGATGTAAAATAGCACTATTAAGTGAACAAGGCTTCAGTTATGAAGAAATTAGAAGAAAAATTGGTCGAAACTTAACCAAAGGTGATATTTCTAAATTTTTGAAGAGGTATAAGGAGACTCACTCACTGCAAAACCAGACTGGTAAAGGCAGGAAAAGGTGCACAACAGCAAGTGATGCCAGAAGAATTAAGAGACTGTGCCTAGGTGACAGAAGAAAATCATCTGGGTGTATGCAAGATGAAATGGCGCAGTGCAATGTGAAGTTGAGTGCAAGGACTGTTCGGCGCAGACTGCAGAAATTTGGTCTAAAAGCTAGAATTCCACGAAAAGAGCAATTTTCATCTCTCAAACAAAGGTTGAAAAGATTAAACTGGGCTAAAACCCATGTTAACTGGACAGCAAAACAATGGGACAGTGTTATTTGGAGTGATGAGACCAAAATCTTCCTGTTTGGTACTGATGGCATAAAATACGTAAGGAGAAGAAGCAGAGATTTGCATCCTGATTGCATGACATGTACCGTGAAACACCCAGTTAGTGTTATGATCTGGGGTTGTATGACATCAAAAGGTGTGGGTAGAACTTGCGTGATTAATGGAAATATGAATGACCAAAAATACATTAATGAAATACTTGAGCCCAAACTGAAGCCTTCCGCACGTGATCTTTTCCAAGATAATGAAGCATTTATATTTCAACAGGATTCAGCCTTATATGATGTTGCTGCTGTGTACAAAGAGTGGTTTAAAGATAATCATATTCGACTGCTGGAATGACCTGGGAATAACCCAGTCCTTAACCCCATCGAAAATCTATGGAGCCGACTAAAGAAACTTGTTAGTCAGAAGCAACCCAGCAATAAAACCCAATTAATAGAAGCAATAATTCAATCTTGGTTTCACATTATAATAGCTGCAGAACTAAAAAACTTGGTTCACTCCATGGGAAGGCGTTGTAAGACCGTAATGAACGCTAAAGGTGACCTCACTAAGTATTAACTGACATGGCGAGAATTTTTGTATATCTCATTTTTTCTATGTGTTTCACTTTTCTTCTTTATAACTGCTGTTCTAATATAAAATTTCCATTGATATATAATTTTATAGTATTACTCCAAAAAACAAAAGTGGTGTCAGGAGCCATCAAACCTCAAAAAAACACTAATTCCGAAAGGTTTCCACAATTTTTGCGACTACTGTATTGTTATACTCGTAGATGAGGTAGGAAGACTTGATCAGAAATTTGACAGTAGAATCTGCAAAGCAGGTGTTGCCTCCTATCAGCTGTACAAAGCATTTTCATTAAAGAGATTCGCCACAGAAGTTAACTGGCTGTACACAGCGTAGCATTCAGACCTTTCCCGTTTCATGGCAGCGAAATATGGATTCAAAGTAAAGGTCTGTGTTGGAGGGTCGAAGGTGCTGACATGAGAGAGGGTACAACAGAAACGTCACCAGAAAATAAGCCGATTCAGTTGACAATAGTGCAGATAAGAAAACTGGGATGATAACTTCTGCGGTAAAACAGGACTGTGGGAACTTACTCAAGTTGTTCTCATTAGAGACGAAAGAGATTATCACTTTCAAGGTAAAACATAAGTCGCACTGCACTGTAAAAAATAAGTGGTGTGAATTTGCGGAAAATTCCTGAAAATAACTTGCAGCAAAGTTGCTGGTAGGTGTCTGTCTGTTAACGAAATTTCAGTTTTTAAAATCTCCCGTTTTTTTTTTAACCCGTACTTTCACAGATTATCCGTAGTCAGTAATCCCGTTTATTTCAGAAAATTCCGTTTCGGGTTTTTCATATTTATACAGAAATTTCGCAAAATCTAAGACCCTGAATCTTTCAGTCCTTACAACAGAGAATCCGTCCGCACCAGTGGGATTCGATCTGAGGTCCTTTGGGTTGACTCAACAGAAACCGCGCATCTTAACCACTGAGCTAGAAAGACTTAAAAGTCACAGTCACTTTCAAGGTAAAACTCTAATGGTGTGATGTTCTTTTTGTCATTAATGCGAGTGAATTAGTTATTTTTATTTTTCCTGTAGGAGGTCGTTTCACAAATTGAGTATTTTTTTCATCGTGATTTTTTTGAAGCAGCAATGCTTTGGAACTTCAGATATTCATAAACTTATAATGACTTTCAGTTATCTTTAAGAAAACGTGAAATGCTGTTTTATAGTATTATTTCACTAAACTCCTAAATATAAAATTTACTCTTGATAGCTACAAACAAGTGACGACAAAAGTTTGCTGCAAACTAGAATTAATGATTTTTTTTTCTAAGTTGTCCGTTATTAAATCATGCTGGAAAATTGTACTTCATACAAATGTGATGATAATCTCACATTAAGCCGTCCACAGAAAAATAAAATTATTTTTTCAACTTGACCTGTGTAGAAAGAAAAACGATTTGTCACAGACTACACAAAATAAAATGAAATTATTTTAGTAATGCTTCTCAGCTAACAGCGTACTCAGGAAGAAATTTTGACTCTAACTTTGAGAGGTTTCTCAGTAAACAGTCTTCATCTTTAGGTCACTCCGATGATGCTGATCTATGTTTTAAATAATCAAAATTTTTTCCTGCATTGCTAGCAAAAGTAACAGCTAACAAAAGCTCTTTCATGTTCTATCATTTTGTGTGTGTGGAACATGAAGGTAGCAGTTGCTATGAAACAAAGTACTGTTCTCTACTGTGTACATAGAGCAAAAAGATGTTACTTCAGTACGATAGAGACATGTGCGACAGTTTTAGTATCTTGAGAACTTTATTTAAAGATACCAACTGTCTTAAGAGAGAATATATTTCTCTGAAAATTTTTGTCTAGAGATGTCTAAACACAAGACCTTTCTTGATAGAGGTCGAAAGTTAAATCTATTTTGTTAAGGTAGATCAGTTCTGCAAAGTAATTATTCCAACGTCAGGCGACAACGATTGGATTTCAAATCTTTTGTAAGAAACGTCGGTTTTTGTTATGGGTTTTTGTCAGTTCTGGTTTTTGTCCGAATTTTTTATCGCTCTTTATACAGTATTATTAACTCATTGATCTGTTTCCTCTTATTGTATCAGGCTTCTTCCTCGGTTACTTCACTGCTAAGTTTTTCTTTCCCGACTTTATTTCTCTCTCAATCTGCTATCTCGGAATCCGACATTCTTCCCACTTCTATTTTTCCTCCCTCTGATGCCCACGCTTCCTTCCCTCAGAAAAGCGCGGACTTCGTTCCCCCAGTCCACTAGATCAGCTTCATCGTCACTTTCCCCTCTCACACCCCTTTGTTAGCAGTTTATCATGCATGTGTGCATTTCCTTTTGTGCACCTCTGACCAGTTGCTGAATACCAATTAACGCCCCTTTGACCCATCGTGAGAAATCCCTCATTAAAATCTAAAGTTTTAAGAAAAGGCATGTGCTCAAGGTTTTTCCCTGTGTGAAATCTGACTTTATGAAACGATAAGATCATTAATAATTGACTCACAGAGTAATAAAGTAATATAAATAGAACACCTCGTGAATGCAGGCGAGGATTAGTGTGGCCAGGACTAGTGTTTTCTACGAACACAGAAGCGTAGATGTAGTAAGTAGCCCATTAACGGCTGACAGAAAACTAGGAGAAGGAACAATAATACAATCTCCCGAAATCATTAAAGAAAAAGAGAAATTATTTTAATTATGAGGCAATATCAAATATGTTTGTTAATGGTTTACTTTCGCTGAAATTAATGGCAACAAGATTACATTACATGGCGTTTGATGCTCATTACACTGTGTGACGCCGAGTTATGTTCGTTCCATCTCTAAAGAATTCGGAGCCCCAGATTAAGTACCATTTCTTCTTTGACTATTGTTGTCTGCCATAATAGCGCCATCAATACCAGAGTTAGTTAAAAGTTTGTTCTGTTTGCAGCAAAAAAGTTCAATAATGCAAAAAGTCATACACGCTCATCTCATTTTTCAAAGTACAGACCGTTGTTTTCTATCCTTTGCCAACTCCCAAAACAGTTAGGAACTATGCTACTGGGCAAGTTTCGAGGACAAACTTTCTGATGACCTATTCCACACCCGCCACTGAAGTAAAGTGCCACACTTGTAGGAAACAGGTGGTAGTCATATGGTTCAAGATCCGGACTGTATACAGGAAGGGGTAGCATTTCACTCAACCTCTCCCAATTCCTGTAGTTTTTGGCGGACACCTGAAGCTGTGAATTTTGACATTATTCACTTGTAACAACACCCGGTTCCTATTGATAAGTATTGGTGATCCGTTGCTGTTGCTCTGCTCGGCATACACCCACAACCTGATCATCTGGTACGAGTTCCCAGTGCACAGGACCTTCAAACTCCACCAAATGCAGAGCAGGACTTTTTCTCGAACCGCCATCCTTGTACCAGTGACTGTGCTTCCTGGCATGACCTCAGCCACTAGTTCCGAGTGGTACGATAACGTAAGAATATCCACTTTTCATCACCTGTGGCGATACGATGCCAAAACCTATCCTCCTATGGATTTGAAAATTATGGGCAAGATCAATATAATACAAGATAAATCTGCGCCAGTAAGTGACATGTTTCTCCTGCTGGAGTGTCAATTTATTAGGAACCGTTCGATGACGTCTGGAGGAGAAACCAAGCTGATGCAGGTGACGAATGATGGTGGCTTAGGAAGATCTGCTAAGCTGCCTGTTGTTACGTACTGGTACCGGAGTTCGCCATCACAGCCTCAACTAGGGTATCAGTTTTGGTGGTCGTTAGACGTCCTGACCTCAGCTTGTCTTGGAAACTGGTGTTCCTAGCATTGAAACGATGGAACCATTTTCTTGCCGTGCTGTTCTCCACTGTTTCCGCGCCTTCATTGCACAATTTCTCGTGCTGCTGATATCGCATTTAACCATTTTTTTTTTCAATAATGGCGTAGAAACACCCGAACAGCACGTTTACCGACATCTGCTCACCTGGTAACTCAATGAGGCTCACTGGTGTGGAATCAGATAAATGAAGAAATGAAAGCACAAGTCAGCAATCCAGAAGATCTAACATAACCACCAAAGATAAACCACAAGATAGATAAGCATTCATCGCAGAAGTGGGTGTCTAAACCAGACCTTACAAATTGGCAAATTCCATAAACGAGGAGATTAGATCCGTAAAGAGTAACAAAACACGTGTGACCTTATCCGGTTGCCCGAAGGTAAAAACCCATCGGATGCAAATGAACTTTATGACGAAGTACATTTCTCCATCATTTTTATGCCAGGAGCGTTTCAATCCCCCAACTCTCTGCTCAGAGTGCTATCCACTATACAACTACAACACTGGCATGTGCTCTCACTGTTATATGCCTTTATCTCATGTGAGTCCAGCACGTCACAAACTTTAACATCAAGTATCATGCTAATTATAAAGTATATAGGTACAAAGCTAGATACGTCGACGAAGGAAATAATATTACGACCAAACATTTGCTCCCATCGTAAAACATGCATAGTGCAATACACACTGTCCTTATATCAGCAGTGTACGGTAAAATGCATTTTCTTCACTTTGATAAAAAAAAAAAAAAAAAACATTTTTATGTGGCAACATAGAAGAAATCTACGTGACTCACCCAAAAGCAGCAGGAAGCAAGTACGTGCAAACATATATGCAATCAAAACCATTGAAAAAAATATGCAATCAAAACCACTGAAAAATTTGTGTGAAAATCGGCGTATCCAATCAAAAGCAGATCCGTGTTGTTTTACATGCAAAGAAAAGGGACTCTTACAAATACATAATAATTTATGTCGATCATATATCAATTGTATCTGATAACATAGAAGACATCAACTGCACAAAACCAGAAGAAGGTTGAAAACCCGATTGTAAGTAAACTTTCATGGATTTGGGTATATGGACAGAAAGAAATATGCTTTATCGAAGTGCAAAGGAAATGAGCATCATAAACACATATGATGAAAATGAACCAAAGAAAAGGACAGAGTTTGGGAAACACAGACAAGAAGAAAAAAATCTCAAGAACAATTCTGTATACATGCAAGGCCGAATGTAGGTTCCAGAACTTAAGAGGGACTGAAGATTCATGGGGGAAGGATTCTATGTTCAACTAGAAACTATATTGTTCCACGAATACGGATGAAAATTTTGTTTTTATATTTCTCTCCTTTTGTTGATTTTTTTTCACTAGCGAATAATTTCTCCATGCCAAAAGTAACGATAAAATAAAATACGGAATATGAGAATGACTTGGTCCTAAAGGAAACCTGAATTCTCTTAACTTATAAAAATTAAATCACATGAGAATTTGTTTGATGGTGGTTCAGTTGCAGGTTCTTCATTGGAGGAGAAAATACTGCAAACTAGCACACAAACTGATTATTTTTTAGGTTCACTATTCTGATCTATATCCATAGATCCACGCAATTGCATCGAGTAGATATTATTGTTGTATTTGGACTCTTTATATTCCTCCTCTTTCGCTTGCACCTTTTTTCTAATTCTTTAAAAGCGCATTTTCATTGCTACTGCTCGGAGGTAGCCTCTTCTTACCGTGGTCAACAGCAACCCCCCCCCCCAACCCCTCGTCCCTATTCAAAACGAAAGTGCCCTTTAACTGCCAACTAACAAACCACTTTTCTACCAAACAAGCATCGTAAATCCACTCCTGTTGACCCCAAAACGATGAACAGAAGAAGTTGAAAGTTCTCCCTCTCTTTCTTGCACAAAAGGTTTAGCACTGTTTTCCAACGCATAAAGAGATACATTTAGCTAAACTGTTCCCACGGCAAAACTTCTTTGTAGTCAAATAACTACCTGGAAGTCTTTTTAACTGCATCTTTGCATCTCATGGTCATGCACTAACTGTTGAACAGTGTCTCAGCCTTCTGCAGAACTACGCCTCCAAATCCACCTCTCTGATGTTTTCTCAAATTTTACACTTCGCCACACAAAAGATATTTCTCTCCTCCCGGACCCTTAAGACCAACAATCCCTGCGTCCATGTGAGTGGCGCTGCAACTCCTACTGATTCATTTCTAGAAGTAACTTCCTTTGAGTTATTCGTTGTTCATGCAGTATCATTTCAAATTTCCTGTTTCTTGATTTTTTTAAAGTGCAATATGCGAATATGTAAGGCAAAGTATTTATGCTTATAACGAAATACAAAAGTCATTTTCATAAACCATCGAAAATAAAAGTTAAGAGAGTTAACTAAGTCCTCTGTTTTTTCACGGGGAGGGGGACTTGCTTGCCTTGCAGGGGTCTGAGATCCCTCTAACTAGCTACGACCTTGATACCCTGAGTAGCAGAAGCCTTGTTGCACATTTCTGTAGCCATAAGAGCCGACATAGTCACAACATCTTGTCTCAAGTGGGGAATTCCTCAACACGAGATTGGAGCTATATAAATGGTAATTAAATGACTTGGAGAATTGCAATCAACATACAACTAAACTTCAATGCAAAACAGCAGCACGTCCTAATGGGTTACCTTGATACAGATTGGGCGGATGAAAGCGAAAACAGACAATTCACTAGTGTATGCGTTTTCCAACTCCAAATAGTAGTATATCGTGAAACTTCAAAACGCAGTACTGTATATTGCCCTTTATTTACAGAAGCAGAAAACGTTGCGGCAGCACACGTTGATCAATTACGAATTAGGATAAGAACTTTAGTATGAACTATCCGTAAAAGGAATCAAGAAGAATGTACATAGCCTAGGTTTACCAATCTTGCATAATTCTCCTCAAACGTGAAAGAATGAGCGCTTGCACAAAGCACATAAATGTAAAGATGAAATTCGTCAGAGTTCTTCAACAATCACCTTTAAGGACAGGATATGCAAGACGAACGATATGACTGCAGATATTCTATCGAAACAATTACCACGAAGCCAGCATTAAAAACTGAGAACAGGATTTAACGTGGATTACTCGGCAACCTTAGCTGACCAAGTGGGAGATTGTATAAGAATTGAAACTCTGAGTTAAATTAGAAGTAATCATACTTGATTCTACATTTCTTTGAAAGTGTATGTGTGTGGTAAGGACTACCACAAAAGAGTCTATAAATGTGATATTTCGTAAAATGCCTTTTATGTAGTTTTTAAGATCATTTCGTATCAGTCATTCTTGGATATCTGAACGTATAAATAAATGTTTGAATGGAAGGCTCAGGAAAGGTGAGTAAATTCAATTCTTATGCGGGCATTTCTTTTAACATATTGGCTCATATTTTTTGCTTGTGAAGTCTGCACGATTTGAACTATCGTGGACTACTGTAGGGAGGAGTTGGCACACTTGTTTTGGGTTTTCGGGCCCTAAAAACCAAAACAAGTGTTGGAAAAGAATTGAAACTGCCACAAGTGCCCTTCTTGCCCAAAAATAAAACAGAACAGTGCTCTTGGTACATTTTTATCGTCCTTTAGTTTTAACGGCCTTAAGAGGAGAACACCATTTACCAGCTTCAAAAAAATCGAAATTTTTTTCTCCATAAAATGATAGCTACATGGTAAGAATATGATCTTAAATTCCCAGAACGAAATTCCAAGTAGTTCCGATGTTATTGTAGATGAGCGTCAGAAGTGTTCGAGCCGAGGGGGACCGTATTCATACGGCCGAGCCTCTTCATGCTGATGTCCAAAAGCATATTTTGCCTATTTATAAAGATTTATCTGACGATGACTTATTGCAGAGGTGCTTGGGTGGCCACACGCAGAGTGCAAATAAAAGTTTCAACTCCACCATATGGCGCTTAGCTCCAAAACATTTGCATTCCGGGTCGAGTATCATCGAAATTGCAGCTTATGTGGCAGCTAGTATGTTTAATGAGGGGAATTCTTCAATTTTGAGAATTATATGCGCTAGGGAGATCAATGTTGGAAAGCAATCCAAGACATTCGCCGAGAAAGTCGATGAGTATCGCATAGCTCGCCAGGAGCGCCACAGCTCTTTTTCGTCCTAAGAGGCTCGAAAAGCACGCAAAGAACAACAACAGGAAAATCAGTATTATAAAGAATCTGAAGGTCTAATGTATGGCGGAGGAATCGCCGATTAGCCGATAAGACGTCACCATCATTCAGTTTCCACTTGTTAAAACTTTAAACGAGTTTTTTCAAAACTGCATTTTTCCAAACTCTTAGCATGATTTCTCAAAAATTCATGAAATTTGCCACACATCTTCCTTATACTATCAGTTTATCGGTGAACCATAAAAACGTGTGAAATTCGAATACCAACATATACTTTTTTCGCAAAATGTAGCGGAACTTTAATCAAAAATGACAACATTGACTTCCTGAAGTTGCCAGCTTGCGAATTTTTCATATATTTTGATTTTTCTGATTCACCGACAGCGTATGGATGTAAACTTTAATACAATGTTTGGTTCATCTGTTTCAGACAATTACAGCCGATGCTAGAATGCCAACAATTTTGCAACTCACGATGTGACTTTTCGAGCAGACCGAGCTGTACGTCAGCCATTTTAAATAAAAAAAAACATATTTTTAAATAGTCAAAATGTGAAATAAAAAGTGTACAAAGTTGTAATAATGTCAGACAATCCTTTTTATTTAAAAAAAAAACTTACAAAACAGCTAATTTTTGGCCTTCTAAATGGTGCCCCCCCCTTAATCACATCATTTATAAATCAGTGGAATTATGATGATTAGAATTTGAAAAAGTTTTATTTCCATAGTCTTTAGGGTAACGTTCATACTTATGCCCTTCATTATGAGCTCAGTTACAAGTTGCTATTTCTTTTACAGTAGGATGTATGTTTAATTTGGACCATCCACACTGTGGCGCCCTATTTAATCATCATAGCAATAATAATTGAAAATAATCTAAATTCCAAATGCGTTTTTAGAGATTTCCCGGCAATGCAAAGGAACTGATATAAGTCACAGAAAAAGAAAGAAAAAGATACCTCTGCAAAGCACCCACTAGTGGCCATAAAAAAAATGGGCTAAATTTAATATGGAAAGAAAGCGTGTGCCAAAAAATTAGCCGTCTGTACAAGCTGTTGCTTTGTCAACTGGACAATCCTTTCTCCATCCGAACAAAGCGCTTAACTGTATCGCTGAATAACATTTGAAATGATTCATGGGTTTTCGATGGCAACACCTGCGCATTCTGATAGACAATCGTAAACTCACGGAAGGAACAAGGAAATCAGATAAAGAGCACGTAAGCTGTCCGTTTAGGTTAATCTCTTGCCTTTGTATCAGGAATTGGAGCGCAACGCCTGCCAGCTAAAATTCGGAAATTCAAGAACGGTATTAATCAAATCTCAATTTAATCTTTTGCGTTTTAATTGCTGTGGTGGAAGTCGTTCAAATTTAATTCTAAACAGGCACGGAAATTCTTCCTGTTTGTTTGGTGCAAGTGCTGAATGTTCTTTTCTTCCAGCATTGGCGTTACTTAACGTTTCCGGAAGATTTCTGCATTTCGCCGCGGGTAACTCGCATTGTGTGAGAAATCGAAACTCGATCGATACAGAATTGTGAAAGTACTTCCTTCATGCTTTTCCAGCCATATCTAATTTGGGAAAATTTCGAAATTCAGATTTTGATGAAAATACATTTGCTTTAAGTCGTTAATTAGCAAAATAAATAAGAAAATAAAAGGAATTCTTACTACTTTACTGTTTGAACCCAATAGCTTTGTTTGTTCTAAAAAACGTTTTACGAACAATGTTTATCTCAGACTGTGTATCTGTAAATCTGTACCTGATGACATACAGGCGATTTACGCTAAAAGTCTAATTTGGTACCTGTAATTGGCGAAGTGAGAAAAACCACTGCGGCATTTCTTTTATTTGCTCGTTTTCTTTATCGGTCATGTTTAAAGGAAACAAGCAAATAAAAGAAATCCCGCAATGTTTTCTATATGCTTATTGAAGATATAAATACTTATTTATCGTAGTTTCAGATCAAGTCAGCAAAGGAATTCACATCTTAAGAGCTTCTATCTAGCTTAAATGTTCATTTTTAGAATACTTTATCTTAGTCCCAGAACAGTTTGGCAAGAGAATGTGATTTTCTGCTTTTAAGCCCTTCTACCCAGATTGAATGCTACGTTGAGTTCGTAAGAGCGGGATTTGACTTAGAGAAAAATCGGTCAAGCTGCCTTTCCACACGGTTTTCCAAAGAAACTGATTTCATAATCAAAATTCAGGAGTTAAGTCATGCTGAAAATAATAATTTGCCGTATGGGAATTAAAAAGAACATTTTTAATAATTATTTATATTTTCCCATCTGGATACGTTATCATTGGCTCCGTTGCAGAATGATTTTGTGTGATATTTTTCAGTTTCTCTCAATGTTACGTAAGTTCCACCACTTTCGCATTTGTCTTCAGTGAATAAATTTGTAGATATCTTTGTCACAAGTTTGTGACTATTTTCGATATCGTTGCGACGTATTCATGACTTTGAATTTATTTTAATACATGTTTTCTGCTTCAAGAATTTAATTTTTTCTGTTTCATATCGATCTGTGTGTCTCACTTAAATCAAACATTACTCTGAAAGGCATTGCGGATGAATAGCTCAGAAGATTCGGGAAAGAAATTCTGCGAAGTCGTCGTACTTACCGAACGCACAGCAATCATTTGTTTTTCTTTGTAACAATTCCAAAGACGTAGTTTGTGGGTTTTCGAAATGGTTTCCAGGAAAGTCTATTTCATGCGTTAAAGGATATTTCATTGTGTTATTCATTGATCGTGTGATGTTTGCAGAGTTATTACATAGATACGATTTATCATTCAGTTCAACGTTTTATCTAGACACGCTTAGTAATTCGTTTCATTTTGGTTATCGTGTTTCATAGGAAATATAAAGATTAGGAGATTTGTTACGAACCTAGTAGTTTTTATACTACTAGGTCGGTGTAGCTTAATTGGGAAAGCATTCGGCCCCCGAAAAAATGATCCGCCACCAACAATGGCGTTTGCGCTATATTGGCGCCCAAACGTAAAATGAATTCCTGGCTATTGGGTTCTTCGAAATGTTCGTCCAACACATTGTCTGGAATTAGTTAGAATTCATTTTACTCCTTCAAGCGTTGTTTGCTGGCTGACCAAGAAACCTACTATTCCGTCCTAGCCCTTTCTCAAGGCAAGGGGGTACATACGTGATGTATCTCAAGGTAGAGTGATATACACTGCTGTGCAAAAATTAAGGACGAAGAGGAGAAATTAGCATGACAGCGGAACGAGCAGGCAGAACGGACCGAAAGACCACTCAGGAGATAGACATGGGTCCGGTACGGTAGGGCATGCGCATATATGCAGCATGATGTAGGGGGGATATCGGAAGGGTATAAAGCACACGGGCGGTGTGCGCTCAGCAATTCGGTGAAAGCTATTGCACGGTGTGCATCGGTTTGAACGACGTCGAGTTGCTGCCACCGTGTGATATGGCCAACAAGCAATCCAGTAGACGACATCTGGATGACTTTACCCGAGGTCGCGTCATTGGGAAGTTGGAAGAAGGTCGAAGTGGGACTAGTGTGGCCGAGGAGTTCGGGATCGCTCACAGCATCGTGTTTCACGAGCTTGGAGAGCATTTCAAACGACAGGAACAGCTGTCCGAGAGTTCAGCAGTGGTCGTCCACGAGCAACCACGGTGGCGGACGACCGGTATATTGTCCTACAGGCGAGAAGAGACAGACGGCAGACAGCGGGAGAAATCGCCAGGCACATGCAACAGACAACTGGACGTCCGTTATCGCGTTTTACCGTGGCCAGGAGGCTGCACAAAGGTGGTTTATTTGCACGACGACCAGTACGGTGTGTGCCATTAACGCCTGCTCATCGGAGACGACGGTTTCTGTGGTGCCAGGAACGCAAGAACTAGACACATGAGCAATGGGGTCGAGTTCTCTTTACGGATGAGAGCCGATTTAATCTGACTAGCGATTCTGGACGTATACACATCTGGAGAGAGCAGGGAACACGCAATCACATCTCCAACATATTCGAAAGGAACCGGTTTGGAGGTGGCGGAGTTCTCGTTTGGGGAGGTATCATGCTTGGTAAGCGCACTGACCTCCACATCTTCAAAGGAGGTTTTCACTGGTGTCCGCTATCGTACTGAGGTTCTCCTGCCTTACGTGCGTCTGTTTTGAGGTGCTGTGGGTCTTGAGTTCCTCTTCATGGACGACAACGCTACACCTCATCATACAGTGGCTGTAGCAGAGCTATTGGAGAGTGAAGATATTCAACGCATGGATTGGCCCGCAAGGTCCCCGGACCTAAATCCAATTGAATACGTGTGGGACCTTCTCGGGAGACGCTTGGCAGCACGTCACCTGTCGCTAGCAACGATTCCGCATCTGCGATTGGCGCTACAAGAGGAATGGGCCGCTATGCCTCAACAGCTCCTTGACAACCTGGTCCTCAGCATGGACTGACGTTGTAAATCCTGCAATACAGTCAGGGGTTATCATATCCTCTACTAAAGACTGGATTTTTCTCGGCAGCCGCCTGTCACATGGACATTTTTGTCTTCTGTCCAGTTGTGCTCGAAGCTACCTTTTCAATAAAGTGCCTTTGTATCCTTTGGATTCCTTGTTTGGACGGTTTTGCTCACTTGTCCCATATTCTTACATCTTGGGGACCTCATGGTATGATTTGAGTCGATGTGGTGAACTTCTGCACGACGTTACATTCGAAAACCGTCTCGTCCTTAATTTTTGCACGCCAGTGTATGTGACGTACCTACCTCAGAGTTGACGCACATGTTAAGACGGCAAAGTTACAGCGACAACCTGCATCGATGTAGTTTAACTGGGAATGCTTTCCACAATGGAGCAGAAGGATGCGGTTTCGATTGTCGGCAAATGGCATTTACGCTATACTACACACAATAGCATTGCATAATCCATCGCAAAATCATTTCTGTCGTTGTTAACAATGCTTAAACTTGAGTATGGTCCTTATTTATATTGTTTTTCTCGCAATATGAAGCACAATTTTCGCATGCTAATTACGCGTGATTTGATACTTTTTTTTGCAAGCGGTGTTTTCCCCCATAATATGCAATTTGTCTACCACTAGTTGAATCCTTGCTCTAATCAGAAATCCATGCTTTGATTAAAACTTCCGTAGTTGATTTAGTTTTATGCGTTTTGACTCTCACTATCAAAACCTGCGTTTTCCAAAACGCTCAATTATTCACAGATCAAAAGTAACACACGTACCCAGAGATCTGTTATGTTGATTTCACATAGCTAATATTTGGTGCGACGAGATCATTAAGTTTGAAAACCTGTTCACAAAACTAAATGGCTGTCCTGGTGGCGCAGGGATAAGCGCTGTCTAATGACCATATTTCAGTGAAGTGTCCGGATTCGAATCCCGGTGGGGCATGGAGGTTGTGTTTCTCTTAGGTCACTGGCTCTCTCCCTTCCCAAGAACCAGTGACCCTAAATTAGGGACGGGCGACTGCTTTATTGCCCATTGAGTTGCTCACGGTGGTCGTGTTTAGCCCACAATAAAAAAAAAAAAAAAAAAAAAAGACTAAATGTTGCAAGCTGTGATTGTGCGTACCGTGTCGGGCGCCAAGCGATCTTCTGGAAATCGTGCGTGTAGCGATCCTGTTGTTTTATCGTGGACGAAGCAACTCTGCTGGCCGAACCATTTAACTTATATATATATATATATATATATATACGCACACAAATTGTTGTCAAATTATTTAATCTAATTAATTAATTACTTCAAGTTTTTTATATTACATAAAATTTTTTAATATAAGTTTACTTGTAAATTATTTGATTACGATTTGTATATATATATATATATATATATATCTAATTAATTCAGTACTTACATCTGAATTTTGAAGCTTTTGCCCTTAGTCCAACTTTGTAACATAGCTTAATGCTTTCAGGCATTTTTTAAGGTCTTTAGAATTTCCAAATTCTGTCATGATGTTGCGAATACGTTCGTCTACTTGTATGGCATTGACTGGAACGTTGGTTTCTTTGCGGAGTGAATTTGAGATTAGCAGGGTCCCTTCGTCCACAATGAAATATAACAAAGTTGCTTCGCGCACGATTTTTCACAGGGTCGCTTGGTGCACGGTCGCTTCCAGCACGTAATCGTGCGTACCTCCGTATGAATTTCGCCATAACGTTGTGGGAATTAGAAACAAATTTCAGCCAGAAAGGTCAGACATCAGAGCACGCCTCGCCTACTCTTGCATTGCAGACCGGCAGAAGATATTTTTGATGCCGCGTTTCTTGTTGCTGCCACGTGTGTAGGTAGATAATGATTTTTTTTTTTCATTCGCTTCCTTGATCTACCGCAAAGCTTAGTTCTTTGAGTTTGGCTATTTGTTCGCTTTTCCAGGTCTCAGGAGATTCTTTTTTAAAGTAAACTCTTAAGTTAGTACACGTTAAACGATCAAATAAACTGCAGTTTTTCCTTCATATAATAAACTGCAGTTTTTCGATCGAATAACTGCAGTTTTTCCTTGAAATAAGCATTTGTACGGGCAATTTGAGCGTTTCATGCATTCACATGTACTAACGTCAAAAATGTCTAAAATGTACAGTTGCACATAATCTGATCTCTAGTTATGAATTTGCAAGTTGCAGCTCATTTTTGAATTATCGCATTGATGCAAGTTCTAGAGAAAAAGAATCTGAAACTATTTCCGTCACGTAGGGATTTTTCTTCTCTTTTCAGCACGAGGGGGAATACAACTGATGGCTACGTATCATCCACCGTGAAACCCAAATCTGCCAGTGGCGGGACTCGAAATAGCATCCTTCTGCTCTGGAGCCGAATGCTTTTCCAATTAAGCTACACCGACAAGGTTTATCACTGCTATTTGCCATCTTGATAGGTGCATGACCTCTGCAGTACGGCACATATATATCTCTCCTGGGACGAAATCATAAGTTTCCAGGTTAGCCGGCAAACCATGCTTGAAGTAACTTTCTGTAAAAGCAGGAATTCTCATTAATTCCAGACGATTTGTGGAAGCAACATCACACAGTTTTCGAAGGACGTAACGTCCAGTAGATCAATTTTTACGTTCGGGCGCCAATGTGAAAATACACATTTCTCGGTGACGCGATTCGAACCCCCATCTTCTGCTCCGAAGCCGAATGCTTTATCAATTAAGCTACGCCAGCTAGAGCTCATCACTGCTACTTGACATGTGCGCCCTCTCTGTAGTACGTCCCACCAGGAAGTGGCTTAAGAGATTGTTCTGATATGCAACATCTGAAAGAATTTGTTAGGATCGAGTAAAATTTGGTACTGAAGCTCAAACGGAGTTCAAAACTGAACTGTATCGTCCATGAAGTTCAAAACTGTAACAAAAAGCATTGTCACTGAACTTGATACAGATTAGAATGCGAAGGAGCACCACCTCAGAGCAAAAGTTCCCTTGCGAGCTCCAAAGACGGTTTTAAAATTAAGTATATATATGTGGAAGTGAGAAAATGCAGAGTTTTTGCTGGTCCTTGATAAAGCCAAGGCTCAGTATTCTCGACACCTTCTACATTCAGTTGTTTTATTTTATTTTTTACCTTTTCCTTTTGATCACACAGGTAGATACATAACCTTTTTCTATGTTGTACTAGGTGTGAGTCAAAATTATATATGTATTTTTTTGCTTAGGTATCTTCTTTATAGAATATATATATATATATATATATATATATATATAAATATAAAAGGGGATGTAAGGTCAGGTGATGCGTAACATCACAGCCTCTCCTTGACAAATGTCAACCCCCGCCTTCTCGTGGTGCATCCTGTTCCCACTAAAGGGGCTCTGACGACCGCAAATAGCGGTATAACTATACCATCGGGATCAGAGGAAATGCTATCCCACACTCACCAACCCGCTTGGCCAGCGTGGTGAGTTATGGCCAAACACCTCCAAAATGACTCTACAACTTAAATCTTGGCCCTCAGTCTCCGGCAGCTGGAATGTACCTGGCCAAGGCAGCGGCCAGTGCAACATGAAGGCAGAGGTGCTAAGAATCCCGGAGGACCGGACTAGGCTGCCATTTGATGCTGACCTTGGCTACCTACAACGGACGCTCCTATCTTCTGATTCAAGGCTTCTTGAATTGGAAGAGGAACTACAAAGGATCAAGTGGGACATCGTCGGGCTAAGTGAGGTAAGGAGAAAGGAGAAGATCTCATTGAACTGAAAAGTGGACATCTCTTCTATTATCGTGGGACAGATACTGGCAGAACTAGTGGTGTTGGATTTATAATAAACAAGAAACTGAAGGATAAAGTTGTAGAAGTTGAAAGTTCCTCTGACAGAGCTGCACGACTCGTTATCCAACTCTCGAGAAGATACCAGGCTCAGATTATTCAAACTTATGCACCCACCACAAGTCATCCTGAAGAAGAAATTGAAGAATTTTATGAGGAAATTCGTCATCTAAATAATAAAGGTAAGCAGCACTTGAAGATAATTATGGGAGATTTCAATGCAAAAATAGGGCACCAGCAACAGAATGAAACTTCAGTAGGTAAATTCGGTCACGGCAACAGAAACCAGCGTGGAAATACTCTCGTTGAGTTTGCAGAGGCAGAAGGATTTTTCATCTTGAATTCCTTTTTCAAGAAAAAGCCACACAGGAAATGGACATGGAGACATCCAATTGGGACGGCAAGTGAAATTGATTTTATTATGTGTAACAAAAAATTCGTCATCGAAGACTGCAGTGTGCTAAACAAGTTCAACACAGGTAGTGACCATAGATTGGTGAGATGTAAGATGCACCTCAACACTAAACTGGAACGTGTCAAGCTCATAAGACAAACAAAATGTATTGACATAACCAACCTTAAAAAACACCATAATACTTTCAAGTTGGAACTGAAGAACAGATTCTCTGCTTTAGAAGGCCTAACATCGGAAGAAGTGGATATTTCTGAAGTTAACAGAAAAGTAACCAAAGCTCTTATGGAAACAGCAACAAAATTAGCTGGGTCTAAGAACAAGTTGCATGTAAACAAATTATCAGGAAAAACCAAAATGTTGATGCAAAAAAGAAGAGATGAGGACAACTAAAGAAGATGTGACTTCCAAAGTGGAATATATAGAGCTATGCAAGACAGCACGAAAAAGTATCACTGAAGACGTAAGGAAATTCAACTGTGAGCTAGTGAGGAAAGCAATTGAAAACAACCAAAGCCTAAAGATAGCAAAGGGACATCTCAGTAAGGGAAGAAAACAGATTATGGCTCTGAGAAAAGAAGATGGTTCTATAACAAGAAATAGAGGCGAAATTTTGACAAAGGTGAAAGATTTCTACTCCAAATTATATGAAAGGGATGATACATGTACTCCAGACATCGCAAGAAGGTACCAGAGTTCTTCCAGTCCTCCCAGCAGAAGTTGCTCATGCAATCAAGAACATGAAGCGGGGAAAGCTCCCGGAGAAGATGGAATTACTGTAGACATCATACAAGAAGCAAGTGGAGAAATTGAAACAGTACTCGCCCAAATTTTCACTCGATGCCTTAATGAAGGGAAGATTCCTGAGGATTGGAACAATGCTACAATGATCCTGCTACATAAAAAAGGTGACATTGAGGATCTCAGGAACTACAGACCTATCAGCCTCCTATCAGTGGTTTATAAAATCTTCACTAAAGTTCTTTCACACCGCTTGAAGGTAACACTGGACATGGCTCAACCGAGAGAACAAGCTGGATTCAGGAGTGGCTACAGCACAATAGATCATATCCATGTACTGAGAGAACTAATTGAAAGAGCGAGGAATATGAACTTCCATTGTGCATGGCTTTTATCGATTATGAAAAAGCCTTTGATTCGGTGAAACCATCAGCAGTTACCACGGCTCTGAAATCCTGCGGTATTGAAGATGCATACATTAATATTATTAATAACATCTATGAAAATGCAAGTGCAAAGATTCGGCTGTTTGAAAATACAGCACACATAAAAATTGTAAAGGGAGTGAGACAAAGGTGACACCATATCTCCGAAGCTCTTTAATGCCACATTGGAAAATGTCTTTCAATCACTGAACTGGGAAAACAAAGGGATAAAGATTAATGGAGATTATCTAACCCACCTTCGTTTTGCTGATGACGTAAGATCATTTTTGCAACTACCCCATCAGAGCTGCAGTATGATCCAGGAACTTGCTGACAAGAGTAAAGAAGTGGGATTAAAAATGAACTTTCAGAAGACAAAAGTGATGTTCAATGCTTTTACAAGAAATGAAGATTTATCGATTGATGGAAAAAACTGGAGATAACAGATACGTATGTTTATCTTGGACAGCAGATATCAAGTGAGGGTCACATTGATGAAGAAATTTATCGGCGTGCAAAACTTGCCTGGAGAGCTTTTGGAAGAAACAGCATAATTTTCAAGAGCAATATGCCATTATGTCTTAAAAGAAAAGTGTTTGATCAATGCATCCTTCCAGTGCTTACGTATGGTGCAGAGACGTGGACCTTAACTAAAAAAGACATACAAAGGCTGCAGACAACTCAAAGTAGCATGGAGAGGTGCATGCTTGGTATAACCAGGAGAGATAAGAAGAGGAACTCGTGGATCCGAAAAATGACGAGAGTGGAAGACATCATGATCAGAGTTAAATCCCTGAAATGGCAATGGGCTGGACATACTGCCAGAAGGACAGACCATAGATGGACAGCCGAAATTTTAGATTGGATTCCAAGGGACAGGAAAAGACCCAGAAAAAGACCACATGGGAGATGGGTGGATGAAATTCGTAAATATGCGGGAGTGACATGGAGGAGACTGGCACAAGACAGACCGTTGTGGAGGAAACTTGGGAGACCTTCGTCCAGCAGTGGATTGATAATGGTTGACAATGATGATGATATATATAAAAATAATAATAATGAAAGAATATTGCAAAAAATCTCTGATGTCGAAGATAACCTTGAACGCGAAAAATTAGTCCGGCTATATTACTTGTTTGTTTACAGAAAATCTTTAGAATACAGCAAAACAGCATTTAAATTTAACGTAAATAGAGAAATCCATTTTTCAACAACTCTCAGTGCAATAATTAATTTGAATGCATGTAGTATTCTAAGTGAGACTTTTTTTTAACTATTTATGCAGTTGTAGTGTGTTCTGACCCAAGTCAGCCTTGGTTTAGACAACTCTTGTGAATTTCTTGGTCCTTGAGCTGATTTATAATAGAGTTCCAGGTACGGACACTAGGGGGAAGCCATTGCTTCTTCCTTGAGTTTTTACTGAATTAAATTTTTCATATACATTACTTTGTGCAGCTTTTATTTACTGATAGGTTTCTTTAGTTTTGTTGCAGTTATAAGCAGACCTTTTATTTAAATGATGTGCACTCGTTAATTGTACTACATCATAATTTCATTTATATAAAGGTAAGTTTCATTTTTATGGCATACACCTTGAAAGTTTTCTGGATATCCCCTTACCGAGTTCTGCTGCAAATGTGAATAAAATACAGCATGCTAAAAAATATACTATCAGTAAGCAGCATTAGATCCTGGTAGCAATAGGAAATTAGGTCTTATTTCTTTACCTCCGAATACTCGTGGGCTTTATATGTGTAATGCGTCCTAATTGCGTTACGAAACGCCCAGCTGTTACGTTTTATCCTTGATATACACAGACATTTTCATAATTCTTGCGCTTGCTTTGCCTTAAGGTTAATTGACATCAAAGAGGAAGCAAGAAAAATGACATAGAATTATCGTGTGTAAGGAGCATATATTTTGGATCTTTTCCGACTCGAAAATAATTTTTAGAATAGACTTTAAAAAAAAAAAAAAAACATTGAGGGAAAAGGGGTGTGTGCCTTTTACGCTTCCTAGAAAACTGCGCAATGAAATGCTCAATGAGAACAGTGTTCATAGTTGCTTATAGCCAATGCCGATCTTATTCTTTACAATTTGCGAAAACGGAATCGTTTTGGCGAAGGAAAAAAAGTTTTGGCGATTACCTTCTTGTACTGTTATAATACATTAGCGAAATTTTTTTGAATATGGCGAATAAGTTGGCTAAAACTTTAAAAAAGCCAGCGCAACCCCTGGAACCAATTACGAAAACAATCGACCTAATTTCTACAATCGGTTAAACATCTACAAATTAGAATAACTACATGCACTTATAAAAAACGGCAGAATTGTGTGGTACGAAAAGTCAAATTTTGCGCAATATTCCTCATACCGTAAGATAAAAGCTTTTCTACATCGAACAGCCAGAAGGTGAGATACAGAAACTATATTACTTTAACGCCCCCTTGAGGGAAAGATGTGCGTTATTTAAGGAAAAAGTGGACGCAACATATGCTTCACAGTGCAGAGTATCTTTTCAAAGGATATTTAGAAATGGAAGTACTTCTTCAGAGAAAATTAGAAATGCACAGTGACGTGTCCTGAAAAAGTAGAAAGTATGCGCAAGATATTCTTTACAGTAAAAGCTATGCGATGCAGTGGCGCACCCACGGAGAGGTGTGCCCCCCCCCCTTGTGCTGACGGAGTGAAAAATTATTACGTCGAAGTTTGTAACAAAAAATCACGGTACTCGTCTACATATACTTCTTAGTCATGAACCGTATAATTATAGCATACAATAATTATAAGTGAGGTTCTGTTAAATAATTTTAGAAAAATCTAACCAGAAAAACAATTTCATCGACTGCTTCTTCCAATCATTTAACTTTCTTGTATTGTAACATTACTAGTAACTGGATAAGAATAAATGTGCAAAAGTCAACCTCCTTAAATGTTATGACAATTGACTGTTTTTCCCTATGAATTTAGGGGAATCACCTCCACCTAGGGAAAATTCTCTGCGCTACGTCCCACGCCACCCCCACTCCCCAATCTAGGAAATTTCTGGGTGCGCTACTGATGCGATGGAAAAATAATTTGGAAAAATATTCTCTACGCTACGTCCCACGCCACCTCCACTCCCCAATCTAGGAAATTTCTGGGTGCGCTACTGATGCGATGGAAAAATAATTTGGAAAAACATTCACTGCGCTACGTCCCACGCCACCTCTATTCCCCAATCTAGGAAATTTCTGGGTGCGCTACTGATGCGATGGAAAAATATTCTCTGCGCTACGTCCCAAGCCACCTCCACTCCCCAATCTAGGAAATTTCTGAGTGCGCTACTGATACGATGGAAAAATAATATTCTCTGCGCTACGTCCCACGCCACCTCCACTCCCCAATCTAGGAAATTTCTGGGTGCGCTACTGTTGCGATGGAAAAATAATTTTTCAAATCCGACTTGTAGAAGTAGGTTAAGCAAAAGTCTTAACAAACACGCCCGTAGCAGAAAAGCATGTATGTTATTTGAAAAAGATAATGCTCGCAATCTTTAACGTAGCAAATGTCATGTAGGACAATAAAATAAATTTTTTCAATGGGATTTTTAGAAGCGGATATACATCTGCACACATAATTACGCGCTAACGCCATCTAGCGTCACAGTAAAAATTCCAAGAGTATATGCACAATGTTCCACAAAGTGAATGTTATCCGGTGTTCAAAAGAGTTTTTCAGATTGGACTTTTAGGAGAAAGGATATTGAGAAAAATATCAGGTTCCGTAAAAAGCCTATGCTTATGTAGAGAGAACTTTTCCATACCATTGCCGCCTTGTTTAATAATATATGCGCTATTATTCTCCGGTACCTCTCGCTATCTGTCGGGCATCTTGAGGATTCCATCCGCCAAGAACTTTACAGGGTTTGGGGTAAGCACTAAGCAACTAGTCAAAATGATCTTTGCTGATCTCCAAAGAAGCTAAGTTCTTTCCGTTGAGCAAGTTCTGCTGAGACCGACATAAATAGAAATCGATTTAAGCAGGAGATCACAGCCAAGCTCCAAGATTTTTTTCGCGATGACCAAATAAGCATGAGTTCTGGTGATGACCTGGTGAAAAACAACGCCCTTCCACTTGTCCATATCTAGACGTTTGCCATCATGTGTTTCTTTCAGTTGGGAACAGTACCTATCAGACTCGATCGTTTTGTTGCTCGGCAGCAGCTCGTAATACAAGCGTACCTTTCACTCCTACCGTCACTGACCATTATTACCTTTTGGGGATCCGACAGGTCAGTGGCGGCTCATCTCGTTTGATTCACGTTAGTCTACACAATTTATTTCTCATTGCGCCGATTCGTTTCAGAAATGGGTCGTTTTCATTCAGTTTGAGCACTAAATCGCAAACAGATATACGGTCGAGAATATTTTTCTCACCCAAATCTCCGGGTATCCAAGCATCTAGACGAAATTTGCCAATACAATGCCGCGGTGAAGATGGATGTCTGCAGAGTCTGCGCAATTGCTCACGTCATATTGTAAGGTTTGCTTTGGATTAATGCCTTGACTTGGTCGTCTTCAACTTCAACCGGTCTTCCAGAGCATTGCTGGTTTATCGGCGGGTGAGTAATCTTCACGACGGATCGTTGCAAACTAATACTGACACAACTGAACGCTTACTCAACATACACAGCGCGCAGACACAAACATCATCATCAACCATTATCATTCGACCAACAGCTGGATGAAGGTCTGCCCAAGTCTCATCCAAAACTTTATCTTGAGCAACTCTCTTCTAAGTCACTCTAGCATGATTTCGAATTTCATCCACTCATATCTCGGGTGATCATCTTCTGGGTCTTTTCCTGTCCCGTTTTAAGCAGACTAGTACTTCAGTTCTTCAACGCTGTTAAGTTCTTCTAACAGTGCCCATTCAATTGCCACTTGAATGCCTTTATTTTGATTATGATGCCATCAGGTCTCTTTATTTTCCTTATCCAGGTGTTCATCTTCCTATCTTTCTTGGTTACACCAAGCCTGCATTTCTCCATGCTTCTTTAAGTTCACAGCTTCTGTATGTCTTCTTTTTATTTATTGTTCTATAGGTCCATTCCTCTGTTCCATAAGTAAGAACTGGAAAAAAAGTATGCATTGATTAAACACTTTTTTTAAAGACAATGGTAAATTGCTCTTGAAATGTATTAATATATATACAGGGAGAGAGGGCGTGGTTTTCCACCTGCCCACCACCAGAACTCATGTTTACAGCTTTGCGTCACGTTTTTGCCCTTGCGATAGAAAAAGAGCATCTCATGGAAAAAAACAAAACGAACCATATTGTCTCCCATTTCCAAACCTACGCCAAATAAACACAACTGAGCAGATCATGCCATATTACTTTTATTCGTATGTGCAGTATAAGACGTGTCGGAACTTTGCCTTTCAGAATAATGCAAATATCATGAGTGTCTGAACTGCAATTTGGAACTTTAAAATTTGTACCAACGGAATCTACCGCCAATGTGCAAAAATTCTTTTAACACATCCCAATAATTATATACTTTCTATATTTTAGCTGATAAATTCAGTATTTCGGGGAGGAAACGCGCATAGAACGTTTTCGTAGTGAGCGGTATTTAACCAAAAAGGAATTTCTTCGAACGGATTTTTAAATGCGCATATATGACTGCAAATATGCTACAAACAGAAGTGGGCGCATACGCTCTTTAGTGACAAAATTCTGCGTTACGAAAAATTAGAAGTCGTATGGAAAATATTCTACATCACGAACTCTATCGGACGCAAAAATAATTTTACAAATCAGAGTTTTAGAAGCAAAGACATTGGGGAAATGCAATGTACCTTTACATTCCTTTGTGGGAAAACATCATTATGTGCAGAAAATATGTATAAAAGGGTTTCCGTCGTCAGCGATATTTGACCGAAAAATATTTTTTCAGTCTAGTTTTTCAGCGCGAAGATATTGTTCTGCAAATATATTGAAAATAAAAATGTGCAGTGTGCACTTACTGCTCCTGGTGGTAAAACACTGCGTTACGGGAAATCAGAAAGTGTACGTATTACCGCGCCAAGCCCCATTTGGGAACTTAAGGGCATAAATTGTGCTAATGAATTTCTATTGATTATAGTGGCAACAATGACATTGTTTTTCCTAGTATCGGCGACCCAGTCTCCTCGTTGGGACCTGTAAGCGTTGTTTCATACGAGCTCGTACGAGGTTGGCACAAGAACTCACATGCCGCAAAGAAATTAAGTTTAAAGACTAACCTTTCAGTATCATGCTTGAAATCGTGGTATCTTCAAAGAAAGAAAAACTGTTTACTTTAAATTAAACCAAAGCCCGACACTCGTACTCATTTGCATGGCAGCAGCAAAAAAAAAAAAAAAAGGGGCTTTGTTTAAAGAAACAAATATACAGAATTTATTTTAACATATTTATGTACAAATTAATGGTCGGACTAGGTTACTATACCGTGCAAATTAATTAGGACAAGCTATTTTATTCTCAGAACTGTAATGTGATTGCCAGTTGATGTCGGAAACCCACGTAAACCGGTTTTATCAGCTGTGAGGTGGCGTGACTGTCAGAACTTGACAATAAGAATGTGGTTTGACCGGTTTTAAACAGGAAATAGGTACTTCAGCTTCAGTTGTGAGCTTTCGTGTGTGACAGGTGGATGTTAGTTTTTGCTCTCTGTGAGTACGTGTTGCTTTCGTGTATTGAAAAATGGATATTTCCCCAAGGAAGTGTGCAAAAATAATTGCTCTGAAGGATCACACTTCTATGACAGTGAGAGATATCGTTTCTGCAGTTGGTGTAGGCAAATCAAGTGTATCAAGACTGCTTACCCGATACAATGCATCTGGATCATCTTCTCCAAAAAGGAGAGGTAAATGTGGAAGAAAATAAAAAACAACTCCACGAACTGATAAATATCTAATCAGAAATAGTAAAATGAATCCAATAAAAACAAGCACCGACCTTCAAAGAGATTTATTGGCTAGTAGTTGTGATGTTAGTGATTCAACTGTACGCCGTAGGCTTCTGGAAGTTGGCCGGAATGCAAGAAGACCAACGAAAAAACAATATTTGAATGCGAAAATGAAGATAAAACGTTTAGCATGGGCCAAAAAATATAAATCATGGGCTGCTGACGACTAGAAAAATGTAATTTTCAGTGATGAAACTCATTTATTTGTGCAGGGTTACCAAGCAAATGTCGTTAGGCGAAGCAACTGTGAACCCTTAAAGACCTAAACATGTCAAACAAACTGTAAAATACCCTCTGAAACAGATGTTTTGGGGTTTTTTCACATCAAATGGTACTGGAAGCTTAGTTCCTGTTTAAGGTATGATGAATTCAGCTAAGTACGTAGAAATATTACAATGTAGGATTGTTCCATTCTTGCAAACTTTTGACGGGACATTTCAACATGACTTGGCCCCATGTCACAATTCGAAATTGGTCAAGAATTTCATGCTGGAAAATCAAATCCATTTGCTTGATTGGCCTGGAAATTCACCAGACTTAAATCCCATAGAAAATTCGTGGAATATTTTGAAGAGACGTTTAGGTAAAACGGACTGTACAACCAAAGAACGCAGGATAACGAAGTGTGGTTCCACGATTATGAAGGCAAAAATATGTGCACTCAATTAGTGGAGTCGATGCCGAAACGAATTCAAGAGGTCATTTCTGCTAAAGGAGAACATACTAATACAGCTATTTATCAGTGTATATCAAGACATAGAATGATATAAAGGCATAGTTTTGGAAAAAAGTGATTTTTTACTTTGTCCTAATTAATTTGCACAGTATAGTAAGTTATATTAAGACATCGCTACAAAAAAGTTAAGGTTTAGCCTAAGATTTATAGAAGGAGAAACATTCCTAGCAATCCAGCTAATACGTGGTGAGCAATAATATTTCATTTTTAAGTTTCAGTGATTACTCAGCATGCAAGGGATTGAAATATTTGGATGATATCTTACTCTAAAATCTTCTACTGTTCAACACCGATCCGAGGGTTGATGATGGGTGAGATGTTCTTCTTGATGATCCTTCGTGAGCTGTTCTTCTTGATGATCCTTCGTGAGCTGTTCTTCTTGATGATCCTTCGTGAGCTGTTCTTCTTGTGACCGCGATCTTGTGGCTGGTATCCTCCGTGGATAAAACACAGACCGGGAGCCCTCGACAACTGTATAGCTTCTCTAGACGATACTTTGCATTTTTCACTACGACCTTCCTTTGGTACCTAACATGCTACCAAATTTTGGGGTCCGACTTCTTCACCCACGGACGTCCAAGCATTTGTGCTAACCGACGACAACAAATCCACAACAACCGTCCCTGATTTCTCGAAGTTTTCGCATTTTATTTTCGTTTCGTTTCCCTCGTGCTGCTAGGCGTGTTCCCTCCTCTTAGAGGAGTACCCCGCACCTTCATTGTTTTCTGGTTCCCCCTCCCCTCGTTCGTCAGTGGTCTGCCGTCAGGTGCATGTTGACCAGTGGCTATTTTGAGCAGATGTTCTCCTGGCCAGCTGACCATCTGCTGAGCTAAGCCCTTTAAAAATTTATTTGACCCTAACAGTCACTCTGTTTCCGAGTTCGATTATCGGACCATCCGAGAAACCCTTTTTAAATCTTTAAGTAGGCTGGAAGGCACGTATGCCCGACTGAATTATGTTCCCCGACACAGAGCCCGGGTGACAGTTATTACATAAGCTTACCTTCTTACCAAATTTAGGATTCTTTCTTGGACTTTAGCCGTATAGTCACCACTGGCCTATTGTTAGCTAAGCCTGCATTATGTAATCCGCAGAGCTGGTTCTTTGCAAATGCCTGGCAAAAAAACCTCTCACTTCGATTGCAGAATTTTGCCTCTGGCCTAGCGTTGGCGTTTCGATCTCCTTCCCACGCGAAGGAAAAGCAAGAAAAAGAAATAAGCGAATCCTTATGTAGCCTGGTTCGGGATAATACTTCCAGCACCCAATTAGGAATTACTCTAATTAAAGAAATTAATTAGTTATTCTAATTAATTAATATAATTAATTAGGTAATTAAATCCCGAATTTGGGTATTTTTTTACCAGAAGCAACATGCCCGAAATTAGAATTTTCGCGGCAACATGCGCAAAACATGATGCAAAAAGAATTCGATGAAAATCCGATGCAAAAAGAATTTTTCAAATCATAAATTTAGAAGCAGATATGTCAGGGAAATGAAGTTTGAGTTTACGTCCCCTATCGGGGGAAATGTACATATTTGAAAAAGAAACTCTCTTTACTCAAATGGTCTTCGTTTTTAAACGATATAGGACGAAAAGAATTTTTTTCAATCTGACATTGAGAAGCAATGATATGGAAAAAAATGTATTCTGTAGCATCTGCATTTACGCCCCATATCGGCGAAGTTATACATCCTAACAAGACCGAATGGCAATAATCATCGTTCTCGGTTTAGGCAGAAAGAATTTTTCAATGAATGCAATACGGGATTACGGATTCACATCTTCCAAAGTTGTATAGTATTTTTCAAGTTTGGACTATTGGACTAATAGGTGCAGAGGTACAGTTGGTGTCCACACAGACGGACAGACTTAGTAAAAAACGCGTCTCTTTTCTTTTTTTTTTTTTTTTTAGTTTACAAAATACTTGCCATAAATCAGTAATTAACGTTTAAAGCGCACAAGTAAATCATTCGCACAAATAAGCTTAGCGGATGTGTTTATCAGAAAAAAAAATCATAAATTATTTAAATGCCTGTTTTAGGGGAAACAAAAAGAAAATTTAGGTGCTTGAGCACCCGAAAAGATCACCAGCTATCGGATAACTACGCTGGTAGTATCATTTCAACGATGCTATATCTATTTTAATATTTATCTTGCCGCCGTAAAAGGAAAAATAAAAAAAAAAAAAATAGGAAAGAAATACAAACACCCTTGTAGCTTTCTTATAGTTTAACAGCGTGCGGCGAAACACGATTGACGCAGTACAACAGCAGCATCAGTCAACAATGTCGTCGCATCGCTTGAGTGACAACTCATTAGCAGCTGACGCCATAGATGCACTCTGTGAAATATGCTTGTGTGGATCATGAGTCAGGTGAACATCCGGTCATTCCCAATGACGTATCCGGGGTCTCTGCGCGGGGAGGGAATGAAATGAATTTGATAAGCTCCGCACCGCCACCTGCGCGCTGTCGCTCCTAGTTTCCATCTGACTTTTCCCGACTCCGCTCTCGCGTCAGTCACCCTATTCCGGACTTCAAGCGGAAATGAGAACTTTCTAATAAGGAGCGTGTTTGTATGCTTGTTTCTGTCGCTTTGTGTAATGTGCCATTTCAAGTCATTTGTCGTTTAGTTATCCTGAGAAGCACGACATGACCTAGGCATGGCGGAAATTACTGGTTCGGAGACAAATCTTTTGCGGTACGAAGGAAAAACAACTAAAGGATTAAAAAATGTTTATGCCTACAAAGTCAACCGCGTTAAGAGGTTATTACGAAGTAAGTTAAAAGAAATGCTGTTCATTTCCTTTTTTAATCATGTTTTTCAAAAGCTTTTAGTTTTCAGTGCTGTCCATCAAATAAACCTTGAGCGAGTAAAATGAGAAATTTTCAAGTTCAGTACTTGTATAATAAAAAATTTGATTTAGTGCATTGCTAAGCTTTGAAATGGGGATTTATTTATGAACGATGATAAGAGTTCAATTTTTTTTTTCTATTTTTTTTTTTACATGCCGTGTAATTAAATAAAAATCCGTTAATCAGCTGTAACAACTAAGCTTAGAAATTATAGTTAAACGAATGGCGACTGGAAATCTGTCAGTAGATGTACTTTGTATTTATCGTTTATTATGAAGAATATCATTCTTGCCTTTGCAAGAATTTGGTTTCGAATGGAATTCAACACCTTTTTAGATTGTAAAAGCTTTCTTTCAGCGCAGGAGTAAATTTTTTTTTTTTTTTTTTGCTTTGCACCTGAAAAACTTTATCAGGTTTATTTTAACTGAATTGTTAAATGTAATTTCTTTGCCCATCATGTCTCACATAGTAGGTGTGATTTGAGCCTTATTTTGGCACGTGTGTTGTAACGGCCGTCAGTTATGATTCTCTCCATTCCCTGGAGCCACTAAACCTTGATTTGATTGAGGATGGTTGGCTTATCGTTATCGACGCCCGCGTAGCTTGTTGTACTGAAGTGGAAAATGTTGTATTACTAAAGTAAACGCTAGAATATTTGCGAAAAAGCCCAGGAGAAAAACCAAAATTAGCTTTTTCCAAAGAAGTTTCAGTGTCAAAGGAATGCCTTACTACTAACATTACATACAATACAAAATTAATGCACAAATCACTAGTGTGAATGATATTGGCAAAAATAATGTAAAAGCATATACCATGTTGTTCATTATAGTAAAATTAACATATATTTCTTCACATCTGAAATGAAGTTTACATACGATGCATACAGTGGTATACCGGAAAAACTTGCCCCCCCTCCCCCGAAAAATAATATTATAGAGGCCATCTTGTGAAAATCTATTGGCTTAAATTATCGAATGTTTAATGTTTTAAATTCCGTATTATTAACTAGGTTTTATGAGTTTTTTTAATAATTCCAATTCTGTGGAACCTATAGGTATTTTTCGTAAAACCAAAATTATTGCACTTTGTCGTATAAAACACAAGTGTTCAAGTTATAATTAAAATTATAGTCTTACTTTTATACCATTACATAGTACTACAAAAAAAAACTTGTAATATTATAAAACTAGGCCCAAGTTAATCATTTCATATTCAAATTTTATTCTTTTGGAGAACTAAGGCCATCCTCTTTCAGTGTCTCACGATCTTACGCACAAAATACTTAACTGCGGTGTATGACAGTGTCTAAATGACCTTTTCCAATTTATACGAAACATAAGCAAAAAGTAAATGACGATTAAGAATTATGTAATCTTGAATATGTAAAAAATACATTACATTATTTTAATTCTTATATGCATAAATAACACGCTTCACATAATGTCGAACTATTTTGCACAAAGTAAATTTTTTTCTCTTAACTCTGTTAAAAAAAATGACAGGCTTCCGTTTCTTGACTCCCCGAATAACATCTTTCAGTTCATTATATTCTAAATGATGCGCAGTTATGTGCAAGCACTTGTAATACATGACATCTTATCTTCACATGAAAATTGCATTCATTGAACTGATATTCCTTTCACATGCATGTATAAGGACTATTGTTTGGCTGTTGTCTAAAATAGCTACTTTTCCACCATCCAGTTTTTTTAAACTAAATCCGCGGAAATGATTTTAAAATGTTTACGGACTTATTTAATGAAAAAAAATACAAAAATTCGCTTTCTTTAATGCTTCAAAGCTCCTGTGAAAAAAAATCCTGGCTACTTCTTTAACCAGCTTCATATGCAGTTTCCGGGGGGGGGGATTGTAAAACATTTTTTCAGAGGTTGGAGGCTCTCTTAGCACCCTTCCCCCCGCCCACCATGCGGGTTTCGGGGGCTATAATTTCGCCCCTGGATGTATATGTCTGGCGGTAGCCGTAAAATGTATTTTAAGCCAGAGCCTGATCGAAAGTTTTTTTCTCGTACAGGTCGAGCGTTCAGCTGTATACACAACACAGCAACACGTCATTTGACTTTGATAAAACATCTGATTGTCCTGTGACCAAGAAGTTAAATATTTCTTAAGTTCCAGTCCAGAGTGAGTTAGTCAGTCTGTGGGTGTTCAGACCCGACCTTATCACTTCGGCGGCCTTAGGCAAAGGTAGATTTGGCGGCCACTAACAAAGATTTTGACTGATAAACGCGCATGATTCTTAACGTTAAAATAGCAATCTTTAATAAGAGTTGGGGATCAAATGATTTCCTAAATTACAGGAAACTGAGAAAAAAAGTGAACGTTGGTTATTGAATTTATGAACTGTTCATCTTTCTGGTGATTTTATTTGTTTATTTATTTGTTAAGATAAAGATTTAAATTTTGGTGTTGAGAAAAATCAACGCATGATTAAAATCAGCGACCCCGAGAAATGATGGCCCTAGGTGGCCGCCTTGCTAGCCTGTGCAGAGGGCCGGCCTTGGTGGAGTTTTTGTCTTCTTGTCCTGATTCTTGCCATTCTCTGGAGACGATGATCCTAGGTGAACTATGACTTGTTATGGTGAAAAAGGTTGTTTGCAGTGGCGTATATTCTCTGGTCTTCGAGGCTAACGAAGCCCAGAGAATGCACAAATAAAACTGACTTAAATATACACAAATAAAAGTCAATTATCAACACGGTATTAAAATATGTCAATGCTTTCGCTGCGAAAAAAAAAACGCGTTCGGATTCGCTTCTTTGACTCAGTCTGGCTAGCGAAAATAAAACTGCATAACGCAAGCAGCTCTTCCAGAGTCTTCGCAGTTCTGATGCGAACACCTGCCGTACCATCGCCTGCTAGCGTTTCCATGACAACATGAATCAGCTGGTAGTTTTAGAACTTGATTAATGCTGCAGTGACATAAATTACACATATAAAACACAAATGTAAAAGTGATTAAAGAGGAATGGGCCATTGCTTTGGGAAACGGTTCGCTGAGAATAGAGAAGACTTAGACACTCGCATACTCCCGCCCATAAAAGTGTTTCGCGAGAGTTGTTTCAGTTTTTGTGAAGTGTCAGTGAATTAAAATCAGAGATATTATATCTTAAATTCGTGGCTTTGTTGAATTCGAACTGTTTTGATAAATTTTGTGAAAGCTTCCCTGAACATCTACTCTCAGAACTTAAAAGAACTCTATGCTTCAAATTTTTATACAGCTCGACTAAAAATGAACTGAAGGTGTTTTATTCCCTTGATGAATACAAAAACAAATCAGTAAGATACATTACGTGTTACATAAAGTTGAATAAATTGAACATAGTGTTTAGTGAGGTGTACAAATTAGCAGACCTCATATTAAGCTTTCCATCAGCAACTGCCGAAAGCAGTTATTCAGCATTAAAAAGAATCAAGATATATCTTAGAGCCACACAAGGACATGCCCATTCGAAAAACTGTTTTGCCAATAGAGAAAAACATTATTTTTTAATATGAAAAAGTACTGGGAAGAAACGTTTTATGAAAACGTAACACTCAAGTTCACACAAAAGGAAAGAAGAATGGAGTTCATATACAAATAAAGTATTCAGAAGGAGAATGCAGTGCATGTACAAATAGTGTTCAAATCCTAATCCTCATAATTATTTGGTATCATGTTAGCAATGGCATGTTCCTAAAATTTAGAAAAAAAATACTTCTATTACTTAACAATTAAAAATTAAACTTCACAATTTAAAAAAAAACAGTACTGGGGGGACCTTAGATAGAATTTTTTTTTCTAAATGCATCCACCCATCTCCCAAATTCAATATTTACCAAATTTCAATATTTACCTGCAAATTTAATAATTACATAAATTTCCCTGAATACCCATAGCTTCAAAATTTTCTTTGTAACAGACTGATCGACTGCTACTATTGTAGCGCGTAGAGGGGACTTTAACTTGAAAAAGTACCGGTCGTTTCTTGAAGAATTGTTTCAAATTGATATACACATTTTGCAAAAGTAAATTCTAAGTAACTCATCGATTGATTCACTTACGTTCATACGCACCCATTTTTATCAAAAGTATGGAACATCTAGGTCTGATGAGGAAAGCACATTTAAATTTCGTTTATTTTGAAGTGGAAGTTTTAAAAAAGCAGCTGAACTTTTCGAAATGATTTATTCATTCTAGATCGTTTTACCTGACTGCAAGAACACGGATTCTAAAAAGCAGTTGTTCCGCAGGGGCGTATGTAGAATATTTTTTCGGCGGGAGGGGGGGACAAAAAGTGTAAGTTTTTGAAATCCACGCGAACAAAGATAATGAAAAATAGGGAAAAAAAAAGAAAGAATTTTTTCTAATGTTAAGTATGCATTTTTATTAATATATAGTATTTCTATGTAAGTTGCGTTTTAACCAAAAACGTAAAAAAATTAAACACTTTTGCAGAGGCAAGCCTTCCTGCCCCCTTCCCCTCGAAATACGTCCCTGTTGGTTCCCGGTCTCTTTTGTTTCTTGTTTTTTTTTTTTTGTCAAAGGTCCCCCCCCCCCCTACCCCTAGAAAAAAAAGTTCGAAATTTGAGTTTTTTCACAACTGCGTGTTTCACGCGCGGCATCTTTTTTGTTGTAAAATCGAAATTCAGCTTGTTGAATATCTAGTCATGAATGTCAGTGTTTCGCTGCGGGATTAGAAATTTACATTGCGATTGGTGCTAGTTCCTAGGCGACTAAGAACGAATTTTGGTTGAGCTCCTTTGATTCCTTATCAATCAAACTTTTAATAATTATTGTAATTAGTTTTTAGTAATTATTATTTTTAATCAAACGATTTGGCTTGAAAAAATTTGGGGAGAAAGCTATAGTGTCTCAGTGTAAGCTTTAGTTTGCATAATACCTGGAGAATCGCCGATCGCCGCGCTTAAGTTGGACGTCAAGTAATTTTGCTTCCTATACTTCCAATGGAAAAACTTTTGTTCACATTTCCTTCACAATTAGTGTGTTCCCAAAAATGAAAATTTGAACATCGATTAAAATAACTTCATATTATAACTTGGAATACTTAATATTTTCTAAAACATAAGCATAATTATATTAAAAATCAATAACTTTTCCTTTGGTGGTGTTGAAACCAAAAAAAAGATGGCGCGACCTGTACTTTGATGACGTCACTAGACAAACAAATGTTGGATTGCATAATTATGGTTATGTTTTAGAAAATATTAAGTATTCCAAGTTATAATATGAAGTTGTGTTAATCGATGTTCAAATTTTCATCCTTGGGAACACACTAATTGTGAAGGAAATGTGTGCAAAAGTTTTTCTATTGGAAGTATAGGAAGCAAAATTACTTGACGTACACTTTAAATAGTTAACTTTTTTGAAAATCATTTTTAACTTAGGACTACGTCTAACTCCGCTGATAGTATGGCGCGACTTACGGTCTACCGCATGTGAGAAAAATACGTACCGTACACTGGTCGTGTTAGCATATTCGTAAACAGCTTGGAGTCCAATTAGCGTACTGCGCAGTACATCGTACGTTCGACGTTTCCTTTGCTCCCTGTGCGCTGGGGAGATGATGTAATCTTTCTGGGTGTGCCGCCGTGTTTGACTCAGTCTATCTCGGCAACCGTGAGCGCAACACGACTGTGCGTTGTATCGTTTTAAAGCTCTCGACGAGATCTATTCGAATATACGAAGAATATTTCCAGTGGTTTGAACTGAACACTTTAAATTTTTTTCTTCTGAACCGGTGAACACTTTTGACAATATCGCGGTTTATCTGGACAACCGTGAATGCAAAACGACTATGAGTGGTGTCGTTTTAAAGCTCTCGTCGAAATCTATTCAAATGTATAATATGTAGTGGTTGAAACTAAAATAAAAAAAAAATGTTTTCGTGTGAACCGGTTAACATTTTTGACAATGCCGCGGAATTCGCAGAATGACCACAAGCAAAAGTGGATAAAATCAAAACGAGATGCAAGAGCAAATGATGAGGAATGTAAGAAGACAGAGCACCACGTTGGATAATTAGTGTATCGATCTGCTTGTGTTCGCAATGTATCAAGCATTATTTGTAAAAATTACCTAAGCTATTTTCATATCATAGGCCTGTGTTGGCTATAACAAATTAAATACACGCTTTGAAACCATACTCGACTAGCTCATTTCAACTCTCCGATCTGCAAGTCGTAGTTCTACGTTCCAAACTGACGTTCAATCAGAGCCGATCTGTATTTTTTCTCCACATTTAACCAAACAAACCGCATATATTTCCTAAGATCTAGTAAATAGCTGGCCCCAAACATGCGTGAATAAATTAGATTTCTGTAACTCCAGCTTTTCCGTATAGTAAAGTATCATCAAACAGAAGTCATCGCTCTTTCCACGTTTATAAGTGAGTCACGGAAAAATTCGCATCGGCCGCCACCGGGAATCAAACCCATTGTCTTCCAGTTACACGCCGGACATACTACCACTGTACCACAGGGGCCTCGAATTCTCCAGACTCACATACGACTAACCAACAAACCTTTTCATGAAATTATTGTGTTGTAATTTAAATGCGCCTTAGTACCAATATACACTTATGCCTCCCCAGTTTGCTGACACTTTGGCCACTGTTCTTTCCCCTCAAAAATGGTTATGTTTGCTGTTTGTACGTGTAGTCACGAACTATAAGCTATTTCTTGCATTTTGTCGTTTCGTACTGTTTAATGAGGACTTTCGTTGCATTCTCGTAAAACGCTGCATTGCTTTTTCGAGTATCGTGAGGAATTTGTGAAAAAAGCTGTTTATATTACCACTCGAAGTTCTAGTCTCCTGAAAATTTCCTTTTGCTTCAATGTATTTGGTATTGCAATATGCCTGGGAGTCACGACGGAAGATGCTTACTCATGTAGTTTTGATATTTGCAACCATAGACTCTTTCGTAGCAAGAAGTTTGACTGCGAAACACCAATCGTGGAAAACGGTCGATTTCTTTCCGGATAAAACTCTGAAAACAAAGTTTGACCTTGTTTCAAGTCATTTTTGTTGTTGCTTAATTTCTTTTGAACGAATCTAAGTGGAAATTGACAAAACTCGTGATAATTTATGTTTTGAATGATATTGTCCAGTTTGCACTTTTTCGGTATTTCTATTGTGGTGTGCGAGAAAACGTAACTCTTTAATTTCGGATTTGTTTTTCTGAATATGAATAAATTCGATATGCTCGGGAGATTTGGCATTAATCATATCGTTCATTTAAATAATCATATAAATTAGGTTTCATTTAAATATGGTGAAAGCAGAAAACTGCTATTGTTTGCGTGTGTGCACAAAATTTATCCAGTTTCTCTCCAAAGCTCTGTGCCTGGGGCCAGTACATTTAGTTTTCGTCCTTTGGAAACAGCACTTGATCCAAACATTTCGTCACTCACATCGACTTGCCCGCGGAAGAAATATTGCTCGGACTTTGTCATTCACATTCTTTAAAAAAGTATGCCGACTTTCTTAAAGAATGAGGCATGCTTTGTATGTCTGCTTTTGTGGCATATTCCAACTGAAGTAATTTTCTGAACTTTTTTGTTTTTTTTTTTGTTATGAGTTTCAATATGACACAAAGCTGAGGAAAAAGTCTATATATAAAAACACCCCAGCTATCATTACTTATGTATTTATTTATTAGTAATCGCTCGGATCCAGTACTTACACCCGTAGAACAAAGCTATTGACTGGAAAAGTCATTTGGTTCTGAATACACTGAGTAAAATTTTGCGTATGTACGATTTCCCTTTGACAGTTCACTTACATGTAATAATTGTGCTGTAAAGTCTTAGTCGGTACAATGTATGTTAACTGGCTTGCTTCTCCATTTTTGTAATTTATGAATATTAGTGTGACTGTCGCTATCAGCTTATTTGACAGGATGCCTGACATTTCGCGCATATTCGATTCACTGGAAGTCTGTCGTACGGCATTGCGTTTTCTTTAGTGGACAAATAGTAGTCTTGTGATCATGCAGATTCGAACGTGATCTCAATTCGGGTTTCTTTAAATGAAAAGTGTTGTGTTTATCAGATTACAATATTTTGTATCAACTTCCTACTGAGGAAATTCGTTTAACACAGTGTGCGTATCAGCACAATAAAATTAATTTACCGTGAAAGTCCTCCTTTTGATGCCAACTATCCACTATAAACATTCAGCTTGAGGGAAAGTTATATACATGACGTTTCTTTATCATTTCCTCGAGTAAAAATAAGTTTGAAATACTTTTCTTAGTAAATACATAATGAGAAAATAATAAAGTGTTTCGTATTCATGATACAGATGATACCTAATAGGGCACATTGTTGACACTGTACCACATAAATCAATGCATGAGAAAGTGCTATCTAGATTTAACTTATAGTCTTAAACTAGATTCGTTTATGTTTGTAGTCACTTAATCGCTTCCGCTTTTCGTGAAAGTTTTTCATCAGTCGACAGTTGTTTACCAAGCAGTGTTATTGTAGTTTTTGTTAGACTTAACGATTTTTGAATTCATATTTTGTAAAAAAAGTGAAATTGAAAAGAAAGCATTCTAAATCTTGCGGGTGAATTAAGCTTATTTACAAAACAGAATCTACTGTGCCAGTCGTTAGTTCCAGGAAAAAAACTTCCCTTTACCAACTATTCTCTCTCTCTCTTCTGGCTTCGGCAGGGACAAATTTAGCCCATTGTGTAGCACAAGTAGTGCCTGACAAGGGGTTGTCAATCAATATGTAAAAGTAAGCGAAATAAAGGTTTAGAAAATGATCACTCTATTTTGATATTTTGTCCATAAGAAGAATAAAGTTCAAGGGTCTTAAGGTTACAAAAATCTAAAGAAGCTGCGTAGAAACGATATAATAAACAGAGTTTAAGTGACTTTGTTACTAAAATTCAAAATGCTGCATACAGGTTTTCAAATTGTTTGAAAATTCCGTTCGTGTGAGTAAAACATACTTTTACTTGAACTGTTGGGTTTTTCTTAGTAGCTTATCTTCTATCGTATTGGATATGCTCTCCTTCTTAGTGTTTCCGCTCCACATCGCACGCCAGTTTTTGCTTTTTTGAAACGCTTTGTTGAATGAAATTATCAAAAGTTACAGAATCTCTGTGGAAACGTCCCGTCCCGGACAGATCCGTAAAATTTTAACTTTAACACTTTCGCTGCAAGCGGGTGCAGGCGATAGCAAAATAATGGTTGTAAGGGGCCATGCTGGCGCCAGCGACTTCAACTTGTTAATAGGTTTCGGTTTTTGTTCTGTATTACTTCCGCTAGCTGACGCAACGTCTTCGTGTTTTGAAGTATTAGGTTGCTAGGCAACACAGTGCCGGTGTTGTAACGCAGATGGCCTGGGGATAAGAAGTCGCGCGCGACTTCTGTGGCCTGGGAATGTGCTGGGTTTTTTTTATATACATTTCGTAAAATATCAGGTTTATTTCCGAAATTTTTGATGTTTTAAATATTCAGCTATACATGTATAAAGATATATATATATATATCTTTATATATGTATAGCCTTAAAGATATATACATATATATATCATCATCATCATCATCGTCAACCATTATCAATCCACTGCTGGACGAAGATCTCCCCAAGTTTCCTCCACAACGGTCTGTCTTGTGCCAGTCTCCTTCATGTCACCCCTGCATACTTTCGAATTTCATCCACCCATCTCCCATGTGGTCTTCTTCTGGGTCTTTTCCTGTCCCTTGGAATCCAATCTAAAATTTCGGCTGTCCATCGATGATCTGTCCTTCTGGCAGTATGTCCAGCCCATTGCCATTTCAGAAATTTAACTCTGATCATGATGTCTTCCACTCTTGTCATTTTTCGGATCCACGAGTTCCTCTTCTTATCTCTCCTGGTTACACCAAGTATGCACCTCTCCATGCTTCTTTGAGTTGTCTGCAGCCTTTGTATGTCTCTTTTAGTTAAGGTCCACGTCTCTGCACCATACGTAAGCACTGGAAGGATGCATTGATCAAACACTTTTCTTTTAAGACATAATGGCATATTGCTCTTGAAAATTATGCTGTTTCTTCCAAAAGCTCTCCAGGCAAGTTTTGTACGCCGATTAATTTCTTCATCAATGTGACCCTCACTTGATATCTGCTGTCCAAGATAAACGTACGTGTCTGTTATCTCCAGCTTTTCTCCATCAATCGATAAATCTTCATTTCTTGTAAAAGCATTGAACATCACTTTTGTCTTCTGAAAGTTCATTTTTAATCCCACTTCTTTACTCTTGTCAGCAAGTTCCTGGATCATACTCTGCAGCTCTGATGGGCTAGTTGCAAAAATGACTACGTCATCAGCAAAACGAAGGTGGGTTAGATAATCTCCATTAATCTTTATCCTCTTGTTTTCCCAGCTCAGTGACTGAAAAACACCCTCCAATGTGGCATTCAAGAGCTTCGGAGATATGGTGTAACCTTGTCTCACTCCCTTTCCAATTTTTATGTGTGTTGTATTTTCAAACAGCCTAATCTTTGCACTTGCATTTTCATAGATGTTATTAATAATATTAATGTATGCATCTTCAATACCGCAGGTTTTCAGAGCCATTGTAACTGCTGATGGTTTCACCGAATCAAAGGCTTTTTCATAATCGATAAAAGCCATGCACAATGGAAGTTCATATTCCCTCGCTCTTTCATTTAGTTCTCTCAGCACATGGATATGATCTATTGTGCTGTAGCCACTCCTGAATCCAGCTTGTTCTCTCGGTTGAGCCATGTCCAGTGTTACCTTCAAGCGGTGTGAAAGAACTTTAGTGAAGATTTTATAAACTACTGATAGGAGGCTGATAGGTCTGTAGTTTCCGAGATCCTCAATGTCACCTTTCTTATGTAGCAGGATCATTGTAGCGGTGTTCCAATCCTCAGGAATCTTTCCTTCATTAAGGCATCGGAGTGAAAATTTGGGCGAGTACTGTTTCGATTTCTCCACTTGCTTCTTGTATGATGTCTACAGTAATTCCATCTTCTCCTGGAGCTTTTCCCCGCTTCATGTTCTTGATTGCATGTGCAACTTCTGCTGGAAGGACTGGAGGAACTCTGGTACTGGTATCTTTCATGATGTCTGGAGTGCATGTATCATCCCTTTCATATAATTTGGAGTAGAAATCTTTCACTCTTGTCAAAATTTCGCCTCTATTTCTTGTTACAGAACCATCTTCTTTTCTCAGTGCCATAATCTGTTTTCTTCCCTTACTGAGATGTCCCTTTGCTATCTTTAGGCTTTGCTTGTTTTCAATTGCTTTCCTCACTAGTTCACAGTTGAAATTTCTTACGTCTTCAGTGATACTTTTTCGTACTGTCTTGCATAGCTCTATATATTCCACTTTGGAAGTCACATCTTCTTTAGTTGTCCTCATCTCTCTTCTTTTTTGCATCAACATTTTCGTTTTTCCTGATAATTTATTTACATGCAACTTGTTCTTAGACCCAGCTAATTTTGTTGCTGTTTCCATAAGAGCTTTGGTTACTTTTCTGTTAACTTCAGAGATGTCCACTTCTTCCGATGTTAGGCCTTCTAAAGCAGAGAACCTGTTCTTCAGTTCGAACTTGAAGGTCTTATGGTGTTTTTTAAGGTTGGTTATGTCAATAGATTTTGTTTGTCTTATGAGCTTGCCACGTTCAAGTTTAGTGTTGAGGTGCATCTTACATCTCACCAATCTATGGTCACTACCTGTGTTGAACTTGTTTAGCACACTGCAGTCTTCTATGACGAATTTTTTGTTACACATAATAAAATCAATTTCACTTGTCGTCCCATTTGGATGTCTCCATGTCCATTTCCTGTGTGGCTTTTTCTTGAAGAAGGAGTTCAAGATGAAAAACCCTTCTGCCTCTACAAACTCAACGAGAGTATTTCCGCGCTGGTTTCTGTTGCCGTGACCGAATTTACCTACTGAAGTTTCATTCTGTTGTCGTTGCCCTATTTTTGCATTGAAATCTCCCATAATTATTTTCAAGTGCTGTTTACCTTTATTATTTAGATGACAAATTTCCTCATAAAATTCTTCAATTTCTTCTTCAGGATGACTTGTGGTGGGTGCATTAGTTTGAATAATCTGAGCCTGGTATCTTTTCGAGAGTTGGATAACAAGCCGTGCAGCTCTGTCAGAGGAACTTTCAACTTCTACAACTTTATCCTTCAGTTTCTTGTTTATTATAAATCCAACACCACTAGTTCTGCCAGTATCTGTCCCACGATAGTAGAAGAGATGTCCACTTTTCAGTTCGATGAGATCTTCTCCTTTTCTTCTTACCTCACTTAGCCCCACGATGTCCCACTTGATCCTTTGTAGTTCCTCTTCCAATTCAAGAAGTCTTGAATCAGAAGATAGGGAGCGTCCATTGTACGTTGCCAAGGTCAGCATCAGATGGCAGCCTAGTCCGGTCCTCCGGGGATTCTTAGCACCCTCTGCCTTCATGTCGCACTGGCCGCTGCCTTGGCCAGGTACATTCCAGCTGCAGGAGACTGAGGGCCAAGATTTAAGTTGTGGAGTAATTTTGGAGGGGTTTGGCCATAACTCACCACGCTGGCCAAGCGGGTTGGTGAGTGTGGGATAGAATTTCCTCTAATCCCGATGGTATAGTTATACCGCTATTGGCGGTCGTCAGAGCCCCTTTAGTGGGAACAGGATGCACCACGAGAAGGCGGGGTATATATATATATATATATATATATATATATATATATGTTTGTATTATATTATGATTTTATGGCAAGTAGCATGTGGTAAAAAAAATATGAGGCATCAATGTTATCCCGTTCGGAAAAAATAAGTAAAATTAATAAAAGGAAAGCTACACTGGGTGCAAGCGCCTTGAACATCTCAATTAATTTGGTTTTTATTTTGTATTCCTTTCATTACATTTGCCCATGTTTTGAAGCATTAGACTACTACGCAACATACTGAAGAAATACATCGTAAATCAGATGCTACGCATAGAAGTCGCTCGCGACTTCGATGGCCCATGGGTATACTATTATTTTTTTTCATGGATTCAGTAGATTTTTGTGTATATTTTCGAAATTTTCATGATATATTACAAATAGTTTTTTTTTGTTAAAGTAAAATATAGAGTACAAATTTGATGTGGGGCTACTCATAACTTATAAATCGCATAACTTATAAATTTTTATACCATATTTGTGGGCCTTTCCGGGAATGTATTGCATAAAACCAAGTCTTCCTCTAAATAGCACAAGACTTTCATCCACAGAAATTTCTTTTCCTGGCTGTTTCAATCTATTCATGTTGCACAGCAGTATCTCCATAAGCCTTTTGACCTTATAAGTGCGATCGTTCCCTGGATCTTGAGAATTGTCAGCAAAGGTACCATAACTTCAGTAGGAGTTGAAACCTGTTTCTGCTGAAAGTGTTAGGTGCAATTCGGGTTTAGAACAACACATGAGTAGACCAATAATCTTTAATCTTCGGAAATCTAATCAGGCCCATCCAAATAAGCAGACCAAGAAACTTTTTTCATTTCACTTACAGATGTTGCCAGTTATTGTTTCATCCTCGAATGTGGTGATAGGATACCGCCTTGAATGACTTGCTGTGCGTTTTTATTTGTTTCAGCAACCATTAGAAGGTAAATATCATCAGTTACTAGATAGTGGAAAATGTCAATAGCTGTAAGGGGGTCTAAATTCATTACATCGGGACATATATACCTGAGGGTGCTGTCAATGAAATTTCTTTTGCTTTAATGAATCAACTGGCCCCCAAATTATCTGCTGCTGTTCGTGAGGTACGGGATTCACGTCTAAACACCGATGTTCTTCCATTGTGTGCAAGAAATCACAATCATCATCATAATCTTCAGTACTGATTTCATAAATCTGGATCAGAATCAGATGCAGAAAAAATTTCAAAACCGGAAAGACTTGATTCGTGGTCTCTTCTGTTCGATTCAACAGAATCGGTTGTTGTAGGACCAACAGTGGGATCATCTATAGCAGAAAGATCTGTAGCGGGGTTAATAATTCCAGATGGACTAGCAGTGGGATCAGGTATCCATGGAGAAGGAAGCCTGACATCGGATTCTAAATTTTCGCCTTTTGGAGTAAAACTTTTTACGAGGACGGCCATCCTCACACTTTGATTACAAGAGCAGTTATAGGATTTTCATCGAACTGAAAATTAGTGCTGCGGTTTGGGAGAAAAACGAAAAAAAAAAAAAAAAAAAAAAGAAAGAAAGAAAAGGTGCATGTCTGTTAACATCCTGAAATCTATTTTGCTCAAGTGAAGTAAGTGCTGTCTAATGGAAAAAAAAAATAAATTTATAGCCCAAAAGGGAAGGAAGGAGGCTACTTTTCCTGCAGCATTTGTTTATATAAACTGCATCCGAGCAGAGGAATATTGTTAGTAAGAGAAAAGTGTTCACCCAGTTTTCTCTTATTTTGCTTCCACCAGCCACCCTGTGCTAAGGAATCAGTGTGTGGAACCACATAAGTGGGAATTGCTTTCTCCCAGTAGGGTATTATATTTCCATTGTCTCCGACCGACGCGGTGTGCCAGCTCAACCTCCGCTAGACACAACACCACACTATCAGAAAGAAAGGAAAGAAGGGAGGCGCACTCATTAAGTATAGACTTTCTACAATTCCTTTTTTACGCTTTCCAACCGTAGGTTGAAGAATCGTATATGCTCCAGCTTTGTCCGTCTGTTCGTCCGCACGATAACTCACGTAAAAATGGTTCGATTGCAATGAAATTTTAGTATGTGGTAGGGGACCACCTGGGAACGAATCCTATTGAAAATGGTCGAAGTGGGGTCAAAGGTCAGGATATAAGAGCGGGATACATTCATTTGCCCTTATGCGTCATAACTTGCGTAAATATGGTTGATTTCGATGAAATTTTAGCATGTGGTAGGGGACCACCTGGGGACAAACCCTATTGAAAATGGACGAAGTGGGGTCAAAGTTCAAGATATAGGATCGGGATCCATTCCATCGCTCTTATGCGTCATAACTTACGTAAAAATGTTTCGATTGAGACAAAACTTTATCATGTTGTTCCGGAAGTATACTTATCCGGTTCTGTTTAAATGTCATCGAAATGGGGTCAAAGATCAGGGCATGGGAGCTAGATTTATTCTACAGCCATGTTCCTCATAACTTGAGTAATTATTTCTGGTATGTTGGAAAGCCTATCATAATCTCAATGCATTGCATGATTTTACTAACTTGTTTACATAAGCTTGTATGACGTCGCCCGCGCCTGTATGGCCTATACAACATCACGTTTAACTTTTGGGCCACGTCGGTCGCACGCAACTTCTGCATGGTTAATTATAAATGGACTTGTGGTCAGCCAACTAGTATGTGGTATAAATATTTTGGGAATCACATTTACTGGAACTTCAGATATTTACTTCTGTTTATCTGCCCCCCCCTCCCAGGGTGATTTCTACAGAAGGCGCGTGCACCCGCTGGTAGCGAAAGTGTTATGCTTTGATGAGTAAAATAATTCTCAAATAAATCTTTTTTGTGGGTGAAACCGGATTCCCGCAATTAAATAACACAGGTCTGCAACAGTTTCATTATTTGAGATTTGCTGTCCGTTTCTTAATATTCTTACTTTACTGTTTTCAAAAAGTTCAAATTTCTAAATCCCGTACAGTTTTTCCTTAAAATCAAATTTTGAAATCATCGGCTTAGGAAAAAAAATAAAGTTTTCATAACTTAACTGATGCGCTGCCATCACATAGGAAATGATATTTACTTAAATTTGTTGTTTAACTGGTCTGAACGTGAATCTCGTAACACTTAAGTAGGGGAATAAGTACTGAAGGAGGTAACTGGGGAGCAAAACACGTGGACGCATGGCCCAAATATGTCTGAACTTTCACTTGATCTCATCTCCACCTCTCTATTAGGCTGAAAGCTGCCACTGGAGTTGTATCTGTGCACTGAGTAGTTGTCTATTGTATTTGAGTTTTAATGTAGTGGATCGTAGTCTTTGTGACAATGATGACAGGATGTGTGTTTACTGTCTGTACAATCTCTATTATTTTTGTTGGGAGTTAGTGATTAAAAAGCAACAGAGGAACATCACAGAGGAGCCGCCCCGGTGTTGCAATGGTTTAAGCGATGGCTTTTGGTCATTCTTCTGAGATGGGTCCGAATCCCTGTGAAGGGTGGATGTTGTGTTTGCCTTACGGCACTGGCTCTCTCCCTTCCCTGGAGTCAGTGGCCCTAAATTAGGAACGGACGACTGCTTATGACGATCAGGTTACTCACAGCGGTCGTTAAACTTCCTACCGAAAAAAAAATCGCAGACTATATAAAGAAAGCTTATAGTGCATAATTTCGGGTGAAACTTGGGAACTACATCAAATAATGAACTACACATCAAGTCTGTGCTGTTTGTGTTGAGTAACTGAGGCAATAGACAAAAGGTACGAAACAACCCAGTCGTTTTGTTGGGCCAATGATATGGAGGAAACTAAAAAATCATGGTGATGACTGCTACGTTTTCTCTTTTAATGTCCAAGGATACAATAATAAAAATAAAAAAATATTTTAATCAAAACCTTCCGTCTGCTATATGAAGTGGTCTTGGAGCATCTATGCCATTGTCACCTGAAACCATTATGGATGTTCATGTAAGCACTGAACTATATAGAGATCAGCCATAAGCGATAGTTAGAAAAGAGTTCCAGTGACATAGTAGTATTCAAGCTTTTTCTGGTAACCAGGTAAGAGACTTTAAAAGCTTTACTAAAGATCCTGCTCAGATTTAAGGTTCAGAACGGAATTAAAAAAAGCATTTAGCACCTGGCACATCATTTACTTGAAGCTGCAACCGAGAGAAAGAATTTGTTCCATATTTTGCTCAAGAAGATAATTTAGGCTATTGCATGTATGTTATTGGTTTAATGGGGAAGTTTTGTGCCTAGTATAACGTTGACGAGTGGAGACCTGTTTTCACTGATCCTTCAAGAAGTGTTAGGGCGCTACTTTTACACAGCGGTGTCAAGTATGTTTCTGTTGGCAATTCTGTGAAACAGAACTACATTTATGAAAATCTGGCACTGGTTCTAACTAAAATTAACTACGGAGATCATAGGTGAAGGATTTGTGGGGATTTAGAGGTACTTTGTTTGCTACTTGGGCTACAGTCAGTATACACAAAGTTTCTATGTTTCTTGGGGGAGTGGGATAGCGGAGCAAAAAGTTTCATCTGGACACAAACAATGGCCAAGTAGAAGTGAAGTAGGCTTACATCGAATACAAAGAACGTTGTACAAGAGTTTGGTTGATCCTCTTGCCGTCTCTACATATCCGACTGGAAACAGTTTTTGAAAGCGTTCCACAAGATGTAGATGTTTTTAAGTTCATATTAAAAAAACTAATTCTGGATTGTGGGATAGCATGGTTTAAGAAAGTATATTTATCTGATCAGACATAACGAGGCTAGTTCAGGATGAAAATCTGTAAAATTCACTGCTTGGCATTGGGAAAGAAGCGCGGGTTGTCTTCAAAGATGTTATAAAGGTCTTAGGAAACTAAAAGGACCCGAACTGCAAAGAAATAGTGAACACGATGTTGGAGAAGTTCGAGGCATTAAGATGTGATGCATGCCCCAAAATACGTTTCCTTGATAGTAATTTGGTCTAATTTCCGGAAAATCTGGGACCTTTGTGTGAAGAGCAAAGTGAAAGGTTTTACCACGATGTAAAGGAAACTGACAAAAAGTGTCAAAGCAAGTGGAAAGTCAACAAGATGGACGATGACTGTTAAATGTCGCAAAGGGAGTCTTAACACGAAACGCCTAAACGGAAGTGTAAGAAGCGCAATTTAGAAGGGAAAATACAAATTTTACAAGGAGTCTAAATCTCATTAGGCCGCCCCGGTGGCGCAGTGGTCTAAGCGATGGCCTCTGATCATTCGTCCTAAAGGGGTCCCGGTTCGAATCCCGGTGAGGCATGGATGTTGTGTTTGTCTTACGGCACTGGTTCTCTTCCTTCCCTGGAACCAGTGACCCTAAATTAGGGACGGGCGACTGCTTATAGCCCATTGAGTTGCTCACGGTGGTCGTTAAACCTCCAATCAAAAAAAAAATCTCATTAGATATAAAATATAATGGATGTGGCTTCAATAATTAATATTACTTTCTGTACATTTTTCCTATTTGACTGCCAACTATTTTATGCGTACTGTATCCAGAATGTTGCCTCGTTTTGAGAAAACCTTATGTGACAGTTGAAACTAAAGCCGTATTTGAATCAGTATTGCAAATATGTGCAACATCTGCCAAAATAACTCAAACAGGTTTTACTGTGTAACTTTTTATTGATTTGTGTTATTGTATCTTTCATGTTCTGAATTTGGAGATCTTGTTACAAAGCATCTTATTCAACTACTTCTGTCACGAAGCATCCTCCTTCAACTGCTATATATATTTTACGATTATTGAATAATACCGTTAGTATTCACTCCAAGTAAAATGTTTTGACTTTTTATTTGTGTAAAGTTAAGTGTAATGCCCGGAGAATGTTAATTTTGTTTCACACTTAATTTGCTTGCAAAATCAATTATTTTTTCTCATTAGGTTGGCTGTATGGTGTTTTGGATAATGGAGAAGCTGGAATTTTCCCATGTGAATATGTTACACCCCTTGGTAAACAAGATCACAGAAAGGGTCATCGAAGAGAGGTAAATCCTATTTTCTAAAATTGAACTTGCTTCTTTTATGAAGCATAAGGTTAAAATTTAATGTTTCAGGCTCAGCATTTATCTGTGAGGATCTTGCCCACCAGTGAGCAATCAAATATGACAACTCCCGCAACAGATATGTGGGATGTGTCATTAGAATAAAACCTCGCGGTGGTGAAAACAGCTAGCAATGATATTGCTGGATGGCGTGTACAGTTATATCAATATGCACAACATGAAACTAAGCCGTGATTTAACAAGGTACAAAACGAGGAATGGGTTTGGTGCCAAGAAGATGGGTATTTCCATCACAAAAACAGAACATCATTAAGGATGTTCAAGATCTTCTGAGGGGAAAGCATCAGGTCTGGAAACATGGCGGCAGAACAACCACTTGCGCAAAAACAGTAGTGAAAAATACAGTTGGATGCTTGAGGTGTGATGCGAGTAGAGTTTAATTGTTCGTTCCTATAGATCAGTCTCCAATGGAGCGATTTACCTTAGAGTGCAACACTAGGCTGCCAAGAACATTAATTGTAGCAGGATTTTGCGACATACTCGTACTTATATTGTAGCAGCAGGAAACCAAAGCCATACCCTCATTCTAACTGCTCGTCATAGACAGTTGAGTCTCGCATGGGCACAAGAACAAGACGAATTAAAATTGACAACGTCTTATTAAGTAGACGAATCAATTTTTCTCGTGCATCATGCTAATGGCAGGATACAAGTGTGGCGCACACAACAGAAAGTGATAAACTCTGCTTGCATGATAGATTTTTTGCTGAGGAAAGCGTCTGGCGTGCGTTTTGATACGTGGTACATAGCCTGCAGGCTGCCATCGTGGGCCGGAGGAATGTGCTGCTTTAAAACATTGGGTCTTGTTGTGCTCAAGTAGCAACATTTGAAGACTGAGAACTATGGCAACATCATTACAGATTAAGTTCACACCTATTTGTTACTGCTTTTTGTAGACGTGTAGTTAGTCTTTCAGCAGGAGGGTGCGCCAATTCATCGGACATAAGTCGTATGGAAATGGTTAAGAAGTCATTCGAAGGAGTTCACTTTCATTGTCTGGCAACCTAATTCTTCAGGTGCGAGTCCGACGAGGTAACTTGCAACTTTCAAATGTCACACAGTTATGGGATGCTTTACAGACTAGCAGGATGGTACGCTATCTTCCATCACGTATTCCGAGATCTCATTTGATCCATGCTACTGCATGTTCAAGCCTTTGCAGAGCTTGGAGAGGCCCAACATATGTAGCTGGTCATATGTCAATGGTCAGCATAAATATGTACATACAGTATGTACATTTCAATGTGTTCACTGTATCTCTCTGTCTCTAAGAGCCAGAACATTATGACTAGCGCTTTTTTATGCTAACCGTAGCAACTGCCAGTACATAACGGCGCGAGTGAAGGTCGTGAAACGGTACAAATAACACCTGATACTGAGGTCTTTTAATCAGTGTTATTCTTGTTCTTCCGATGAGAAAAGCAGCGGACTTAAGCTAGTTTTACAAAGACCAAATTGTAATGGATACGCTTGTGAGGTGCTCACAGCCAGCCGTGGTTAGTACCTCCAAAAAGTGGTACGAGGATGGACAAACAAATAACCGCCGACAAGGTATGGGCCAACTACGGCTCATTGTTGCTAGAGGTCAGCGAAGGTTATCCCGTCTGGAACAGCATTCAGTTACTGTGCGCAGCTCGACAGTAATTGAATGCTGGTGACGGGAGTAATGTGACACAACACACAGTACATCGAACCTTGCTGGAAAAGGGGCTGCGTAGCCGCAGGCCACTCGGAATGCACATGCTAACCTCGGTTCGGTTCACCGATGAAAGCGCCTACAAATGGGTACGCGAGCACCAAATCTTGACCTTTAATGATTGGAAGAAGGCTGTATAGTCCAATGAATCTCATTTCCTGTTGCACCATGTGGACGGCCGAGTACTTGCACGTCATTTACCTAGGGAAGTGTTTGCACCATGATGCTGCGTGGGACGATAACAAGCCGGTGGAGAACGTATAATACTTTGGGCTGTGTTCTGTTCGGTAACCCTGAGTCCAGTCATTCATGTGCAGGCAGGTATGACGTCTACCACCTACCTAAACATAATTGCACACCAGGTAGTCTTACATCCTGTCATGGTAACAGTATGTTAATATAGGAAAGGAATTGTGGAAAGGCTTATGAAAATCCGAATTTTCCGCTAACACCTCTTAAAAACGGCATGTCTCCGTTGTTAACGGGAGAAAGGTGAACAATAGTAATGTAATTTCTGTCAATTCACGTATGAAACATCCTTGAAACTCGGGGTGAGGGGGTCCGTCTTTACACGAAAAAAAGTTTAAACAGGAATATGCTCCCTTAATTCACGAAAAGAAATTCCGGAAAATGACTTGTGAATTTCAGGAAATTTTTTAAAGTGTATAAGACTTTCTTGATGTTTGAACGTGAGACCACGCGTATTGTAAGCACGAGTACTTTGGTTCTTAAGAGAAAAATACTTGGAATAAAAAATGAAATACAATGTGTAAGATATTTTTTGTAATGCTATCTTCCAGAACTGAGACTGGGTTCCATTACCACAGAATTCTGTAGTTATTGGCATATTTTCACTGTATTCCATGTGAACACTTCCTTCAGAAAACTTTAAAATTTTCATCGTCCTGGAGTTTAAATCGAACCCACACCTCCCGATTTCCGGTCGAGAATGCTAGTTTACACGATGAAAATTTTCAAGTTTTCTGAAGGAAGTGGTTACATGGAATACAGTGAAAATGTGCCAATGATAGCATTACAATACCTACCATGGCCGGGCGCAGTGGTCTAAGCGATGGCCTCTGATCATTCGTCCGAAAGGGATCCGGGTTCGAATCTCGGTGAGGCATGGATGTTGTATTTGTCTTACGGCACTAGTTCTCTCCCTTCCCTGGAACCAGTGACCCTAAATTAGGGACGGGCGACTGCTTATAGCCCATTGAGTTGCTCACGGTGGTCGTTAAACCTTCAATCAAAAAAAAAAAAAAACCTACCATGTATTTATGAAGAATTATTTCTTCGGGAAAATTCGCTTCCCAATTGTATAGATAGTTTTGTATTAAGTGGTTACTTAAAATGTATGCGAGTGTGAGTATGGTAAGAAAGGACCGTACGGAGGGACCTTTATTTCCAGTCCACATCACCTTGATTGTAACTTTGTAGTTATAATGTTAATGGGGTTTTCATGGAAACACGTATTTGATTCTGAAAGCAATATCCCTTTCCATACGCAAATTTTGCTATTTCGATCATTCGTTATAACTACAATTTCCGTTGCTTTACTAACTCAGTTTACATATAACAGACTCGCACTGCATATTGGAACTGAATTACCAGTGTTGTTTTAAATATTGAGGATCTTTATTAGAAATCCATATCAACATTTCGGAAAGCAGTTGAATGAATGCCAATGATTTCAGAGGTTTATATAACAGCTGTTTGATTCTTAGAAAAACGTTTATTAGAACTGGATAAACATTTCAGAATAAAAATGCATTGATTAAAATGAGTCTGAATGTATCTATATGACGTCAATTGAAACTTGGTGAAAAGCTAAAAAACATATTTTTGAAATGTGAATAATCCCGTGCTCTTGTAGTTCTGTGTCCATCGATAAAAACCTGTATCGATGGTGATAGAATTACAGATCGCATTAGTCAGACAATGGCTCATGAAACTGTTCGACGGTCACCAAGTTCATTAAACTGTTGACCCGCTGATGTAACATGATAGCAGAACAAAGAAAGGTGTCTTGTCTTCCATTGAGAGGGCAGACCTTATTGTTCAGCAGAGTCACAGCCATAAAACTTAATAACGGCATTTAGTAGTCGCAGGATAAAATATTGAATTATTCAAACAATAAATGTTTGTTTTTGATCTTTCTTGAATTTGGAGTTAAACGATACTTGCTGAAAAATGAGTTTGCCTGCCTTTTGGTGTACATACAAAGGTTTGTCAAAAACGTGAAACTTCTGTTATATCACTGTAGTCCTGATATCTCTTCATATGTTAGTAAACCTGGAAAGAAAGTGCGGGATAGAGTTATCGGGAGAATAATTATCTTCTTCTCTGGAATTTTAGAGTCACTGTGATTGACAGGTTTCTTACTACATGGCTTAAGTGTATGCTTTCATTTGACACGATATCTGTTCCCAAAATTATTGTCGAACTTTTTTTTTTTTCAAATTTTCCGTAGGGTATGTACACTTATTACAAAAAGTTAAGGATATTGCAATTTCGAAGGCAAAACATGGTGAAATGAAAATTTGGCGACTACTGGGTTCGGTTATCAGCGTCGGTAGCTACGTCATATGTAAATTAGCACCGTGACAACGCAGCACGTGACGTGCGAGTTCCGATCAAAGCACCCAGGGGAAGTGGAAAACAGGTTGTCTTGGTCTTTAAGTTTACTGAATGTATTGCCTTCAATGTGGGATTAATCTAAAATGACGACCAGACAACATGTAAGCATTGACCTCAGAAATAGGGATGTTGGCATGTTGTAGGAAGGGGACAGAAAATGTGGCTGTTGCTTTGGGAGTTTCACGAAGGGTTGTAAGTCGGCTACACACAAGATTTCTATGGCATGGAAATGTTGCAGATCTACCCACGAATGGTCGCCCGAGGACAACCACTAGGAGTCAAGATTGTTAATTCACACTAGGTGCTCGAAGAAGGCCCAGTATCACCAGGGGCCGCTGAGATGTATAGCATTGACATCAGCTCACCGTCGTCAAAGATGTACCTGGGTCAGACAGTTCAAGCAATGAAATACAGAATGGTGCCAGGTACTTTTTACAGACGAATCCCGTTTCGCTCTTTATCTTGATATTCAACGGGGACACGTGTGGAGGAGATACGATGTACGAATGCAACCACATGTGCAGTCCGTTCGCCCTTACCAGTGGCAGTCAGTTCTGGTCTGGGCCAGGAGTGTGTTGTAATGGCCGTTTTTCCTTGTATGTTTGTCAAGGCAACATGAATGCCTCAGTGTACCAAAACGAGATCATTGTGACACTCTTCCACGCTGCTATAGGGCATGCATTTCGTTTTCTCGATGTCAATACAACCAGTAACCGTGCCTGGAGCATGCTTCAGGAGCTGTGAAAGCATGGGATTGAATCGCTACAGCTGCTTCCGAGATCTCCTTACTTTAATTCTATCGAGAACATTTCGGACGCTGTACAGCGACATCTAAATAACCACGTTCCATACCCCAGTACATTGGCAAACCTCAGTAACGTGTTGCCTGTAATACGGAACGAAAGGTCCCAGACCTTCATCAATAATATCATTGCAAGTATGCCTGGTAGATGTGAAGAAAATTCTTCGACACAGAGGTGCTGTTATCGGGTACTGAAATCCAGAGGTATGGTCATTCTACAGATTTACCATTTTGTCTGTATTGCAGTGCTACTTTGTTGTGTGCAGAAATTGCACAAAAAATTGTTTTTGTAAACTCGCACTTTGTCGTTTGTGTTATGTAGGTGTTATTTCAGCGCGTGTTACTTGAGTCAGATACATACATCCTTCATTTTATGCAATATCCTTAACTTTTGTGACCAGTGTATAACAAACGCTTTCGTTGAAATTCAGCTTTACCGACTTATAAATTTTTTTCTCTAGGGTGTAGAAAATAAAATGTTTTGGATCATCTCTCAGCACAAATTTGACACGCTTTCCGATTCCAGACTTTTAGTTGCTAAGTCACTACATGTAGCTGCTTCGGTTGTACTGTACTGTTTTAACGAAAATCGCACGAATCAGCGTTTGTCTTACATTGGAATGTATCTAAAACTGTCATGCTTATTTTATCTATTCATTGAACTGTTGTATTTAGACGGCATTTTTTTCATCCTGTAAATTTAGTCATGACCAAAATGTTTCTGATTTTTCTATTGCGCAGTTTTCTTCCAATGTGGTGTAAGTTAAGATTTGCCTCGATATCTTTGTTCTTGGCCCACGAATTCGGAAAACTTGCTTTTGAATCAAATAAACGTGGATCTGACAATGATTTTCCATCTATTTTTCATCAAAAGCCCGCATTTTTGCACGATGGCTTACATGTCATCTGTGTTTATCGTGACAGCTTTAGCGATCTGAAAAAAAAAATAACTGAAACTTTATTATGTATTTTTCACTTCATTCAAGTGGTATTTTCTCTCTTATGTGTAGATTTGTATTTTGTCACATCTGTAAAACTTTCATAGATAAAACTATTATTTTACCTGACAGAAAATATTCACTAAATTTTCTAGTTTTCCTGGCATAAATTTCCCAGTTAAACGGCTGAAACGCTATAGTGTTATAGAAAACAAATGGAAACCAAAGCACACATTTCATTGTCCTTTTGTCGACAGCTCAGTTACCAGTGTTTTACACTATACTAAAACACGGTAGAACATCGTAAATTTGCGCTTCAAATACTTTGTTCTATATCACTCGGTAGTGTCACCGCTGTTTGTCTTTCTTTTCTGTAGCATTGTTGAGGTGGAAATTTTACTGGTGCATATGTGTTCTAAACTCTTAGCGAATCTGTGTTTACTGAGCCCACTGAAGCTTAAGGGGGATATTTTAGCCTGATGTTACGCAACAGAAGTCGAGCTTTTGCCGTAGAAAAGGAAAAGATCGGGAGTGAATAACGACCTGTAATACATCAATAAAAAATTCTGGAATTAGGAAGAAATGCAAAGAATAAAGTGAATCGTGACTGAATTGTAAGTTTCTTTTCCGTAGCACTTGCTGTTACGGCGTTGCAAATCTGACGTCTTTTTAGAGTGCTTTCATGTGAAAGTAGTGTGGGAGTTTCTTGGTCCCTTAGTGTTGTTATATCAGGTGACATTTGTGAGCGGATGGTTCCTGTTAAAATAGAAATAAAAAAATATCAGTAAATGGTAATGAATTAAAGGAATCTTATAATAAATTTATTACAACATTAAAGAATCTCTAGTTTTGGTAGCTAAATATGCAAATCAGTTTCTTGGTCCCTTAGTGTTGTTATATCAGGTGACATTTGTGAGCGGATGGCTCCGGTTAAAATAGAAATAAAAAAAAATATCAGTAAATGGTAATGAATTAAAGGAATCTTATAAGGAATTTATGACAACATTAAAGAATCTCTAGTTTTGGTAGCTAAATATGCAAATCAGCAGTTTCGAAAATCATCGTGAGCTTCGGTGGGCTTAGTGAACACTTTTCACTATAGTAAGCACACCGTTCTTGTTAGTACCACAATCCGGGAAGTGGTGCATGAAAAATTTAATTTCTAATTGAAATTATTTTATCACAGGTTTATATATCAATACATTGGTAAATATGTTAAAACTTCAGCGATGATTATGAAGCCAAACAGCTAACATATCTGTGAATTCATTGAAAATTACTTTAAATTATATTATATTTATCATATTTAAAACTGAGTAGTGCGCGAACGTTATACACATCAGTTTGTTACTTAAAACTATAGTTTGGCGTCGTTCAGTATTAGAGAGGTTGAAAATGTTAGTCATGGCATTGAACTTGTAGAGAAGCGTATCAACGTTCTTATAGTGATGTAGAAAGAATACGAGTCAAGTGTCATCTGAAAAGGTGCTTATTATGTCGTGCAATGACTGTAATAGAAAAAAATCTGATAGACTTCACAGGTCTGAATGAAACAATGATCGGGTCACTTTATTGTTCTGTGGTAATCAGACTGGGACAACGAAGGGCGACGCTCCTGATCGCTGGCAAGAGCGAGAAGATGCCGAAGAGAAGAAAAACAGATATGAACAGGATTATTGAGGAAAATTTTGTGGAACACTCCCGAAAAATTTAAAGGTCACATAGACTTTAAAAGCAAAGAAAGCTTGTTGGGTTCAATAATTTGCGGAAGATGTTCGAACATTGTATACTTTGATATTTCAAACTTTAAGTGTATGTTTAACGAAAGTGGCTAATAACTTTCAGGACGTACAGACGAGATCACTTTTCAAATGCGCATTTCTCAGGTGGGCACACACACATAGAGTAAATACGATTAGCAGGATGAAATTACTGCAAATTTTTTTGATTTGGACGTGACCTCTTACCACTGCTGAAATGGGCAGTGAAGCATATTTGGCATCAATGTTCAAATAATCTGCAAAGCGTAGGAAAGTTTGTTCCTTGTGTGTGTGTGTGTGTGTGTGTGTGTGTGTGTGTTGGTGTATCTTCTTTTACTTCAATAGGTTAATTACTATGATTTTGAAATCCTCTCCATTCTGTGTTCCTTTGTGCTGCTCGCATGTTCAGTGCTTTCCATTCGTAGATGTTCCCAAACCAGGATTCCTGTCTTCCTGACTTAGAGAACGAATATGTCGGTAGCGTCTGTTTTAGTTATTGAGTGTTCCTATGGAAATAAACTAAAAATTAATGAAGATTTTATAAAAAAAAAAGGGGGGGGGGGGCACTGGTTCTATCTCTTCCCTGGAACCAGCGGCCCAAAATTAGGGCTTTAGATCATCGTGGGGATCATTAATCCTCGAAACAAACGAACCATCGCTAATAACTGTGTTCACTTCGTCTTCTACGTGTGCGAGGCACAATTCTGGTTCATGTTCTTCTTCAGTATGCTCATAGGAGAGGTCAGGTAGAGTAAAATCTACTCACCTCAACGACCTTGCGCATTTGTTATGCATCTCGTACTCGAAAAATGCTACTAATTGCTATACTACTCTTACACATAACGTGTAGTAGGTGGTTCCATCTTGCTGAGAATAATGGTTTATTAGTTGAATAATGCTGAAGTGATTGACAAACTCTTGAGGAATCGTGTTGTAAAATTTCTGCACACAAAGATAACCTGAAAAACGTACGGAAAACCGTGCACATTATATCCTAGAAGTTTTTTGAATCGATCGCTTGGAAGCAGAGTTCTATTGAAAAACCTTTGGTTTCTTTTAGGTGGATTCAAGAAAGTGAGGTACGTGGTAAATACGTATTTGTGCTTATGCGATCTAGTTCATTTTTTTTTCGTAAGGAACAGGGAGAAATATATGAATAACCTCAATTATAGTTGCTTCTATCTGATGCTTTAAATATCTAACGGTGAAATTGTGCCTTATTTTGGGGAGAAAATACACACGCAGAGTTTGCGAAGTTAATCTGACCGAAGAAAGAAGTTTTTCATTCGGATTGTTAGTGCCGCAGATATTGCTGTAAACGGAAACGTGAACTTGCGTCCTCTGGTGTCAGACTTGCGCCTTTAGAAAAATTTGAAATTATATAAGAAACATTGCGCAGCGGAAACGCTCTCCAACAAAGAAATAATTTATTCAAATCGGTCTCTTAGAAGCAGAGATATTCACAAAAATAAGATATGCATATACTCTTTCTGGCGGAAAAACCATGCATTATTTTAAGAGGAAAGTATCCTCAAAAGGTTTTCCAATGTGAGTGGTATCAGTTCATGGAACAAAAAAACCAGTTGATTTTTCATTAGCTGATTTTGCTGCAAATACATCAGAAGCAGAAATAAACGCTTATGCGCCCTGGTGGCCAAACCATTATTTACCAAATATTAGAAATTATATGCAAAGTATTTTCCATCAGAAGCTATATCCGGTGCAGAAAGAATTTTTCAAATCGGAGTTTTAGAAGCAGAGATATTAAGAAAAACTCAATTTTCCTTAACGTTCCCTAGCGGAAAGTCTATGAATTACTTGAAAACTTTGAAATTACATTAAAAACATTTCGCACTGGAAACTGTCCATCAAAGAAGGAATTTTTCAAATCGGTCTCGCAGAAGCAGAGATATCGACAAAAATAAGTTATACATCTGCGACGCCTGGCGGAGAAACCATGCATTATTTTAAGAAGAAAATATTCCGAAAATGTTTATCGACGTGAGTGGTGTCGGTCCACGAAATAATTTTTTCAATTGAGATTTTAGAAGCTCAGATTTTGCTGCAAATTCAACAGGAGCAGAAATTAACACTCACTCCCCCTGGTTGCTAAACTATTTTTTGCCAAATTAGAAATTTTATGCAAAATATTCCCCATCAGGAGTTGTATCCGCTGCAGGAAGAATTTTTCCAATCGGAGTTTTAAAAGCAGAGATATCGGGGGAAACGCAGTTTACTTTTACGCTCCCTAGTGGAAAATCTGTGCGTAACTTGAAAAGTTACTACACCTAAAATAGTCTTCGACATACATAAATGGAATCGAAAGGTAAAAGGATTTTTCAGTCGGATCTGCATGTGCGTCATCTAGCTGCAAAATTGTGCATCGCGAAAAGAAAAAACGAAATAAAGGATCATTATTCGCACATTTCAAGCTTTCTAATGCAAAAAGAATTTTTCAAATCGAATTATTAGTTGCAAAGATGTCCACAGATGGACGGACGGACAAACCGATAACATAAGCACCATCTTTTATACAAAAGATATGCTAAAAAATGAACAAAACAAAACAAAAACATGTTGCTGAACTATGAGGCTGTGTTCACATTACTTAAACAGTGGAAGATTTATTGACTTTCTGAGCTATGGGAAAATTTATAAAATAGATATAAAAAGTCTTGGATGACGTAACTGCCTATTTTGGAGCATTCACTCGAAAAAGTAGTCGTAAGCAGGAAAGTCATTTGTTCACACTTACAGAGTTCGCAAATATTCTGCAGTGTGCACATGGGGAAACAATTTTTTGCCTGATGATACTAGAATTGTAAACGGGTCAAAAATTTGGGACCCGGGTGTCCCATAACTGGACCTGATCCGGACCCATAACTGACCCTGACAAATTTGTTTTGAACTGTAAATTTGAAACTCAGTTTATATATATATATATATACACATACACTGCTGGCCACCCAAAATTCAACACCAAGAAGGACACGAGATAGCAAAGCCAGATTTACTGGACACATAACAACAGATACAGAGATGAAACGATTGAGCTTACAGGCCCGTGTGACTTGCGGAACACGCAGACCTCAATAGTTCGTGTGGCCCTCATGGCTGGCAATAATGGCCGCTACACGCCGCGGCATCGAACGAAAGAGGCTTTGGATGTGGGCTTGGGGTATGTCGGTCCAGGCTGCTTCCACACGTTGCGACAGTTCATCAGGCGTAACCGCGGGTGGTGCTTGCCGGGCCACTCGGTTGCCGATCAGCGACCAGACGTGTTCGATGTCCGACATATCGGGAGAACAGGCGGGCCACGGCAGCAGTGACAGCCTGGTGGGCCGTGAAGAAGTGTTGCACTATGCGTGCCACGTGCGGGCGCGCATAGTCCTGTTGAAACGTGGCCGCTGGCAGGTCCTGCAGGTAAGGGAGGATTACAGGCTTCAAAACATCGGAGATGTAGCGGTGGCTGTTGAGTGTACCGGCGATGTGTACTAGAGGGGTGCGGGTGTCATATCCAATTGCGCCCCAAACCATAACGCCAGGCGACGGACCGGTATGGCGAGGCATAATGCAGGCGTCATACAGTCTCTCGCCGCGGTGCCGTCACACGCGGATCCGACCATTGTGGTGTTGCAGGCAGAAGCGGGCTTCGTCAGAAAAGACAATGTCGTGCCATTCCGTAGTCCAGGTGCGGCCTTCAACGGCTCTTTGCCGCCACACTCGTCGGTGGTGTAACGTCAGTGGTAATCGGAGCAATGAGCGCCATGCGACAAGTATCCGCCCCTCCAGACGATGTCGAACGGTACGTGCTGACACAAGTTGTTGCGCAACACACCCTAATTCCTGCGCTAACGTTCGTGACCCGCCACACAACATGCCGGTCCTCTCGTTCGGTGGTGTGCCGCGGCTGCGGCAATCACTCCCGCCGGTCCGTCCGTCCCTCCCTCCTGCACCCAACGAATCCATACTCACCTAACTGTGGCTGGATGTCGTCCCACACGGGCGCCGATGTCTCGGTACGATTAACCGCTGTCGCGATAAGCCACTATTCGTCCTCTGTCGAACTCCAAAACGTGCTGGAATGACTGCCGTAATCTGCGACGAGGCATCAGGAAGCTTCCCACGCACAGGTCCGGTGGTGCAACACACTTCCACTACTTACACCCCGCCTTCTGTGCACCCTTCTTATAGTGCTTCTCGGTGGCGTGCCGGGCGCACATGATTTGCATATGCCCTGCAATGCTAATCGTTTGCATGTCCTCTCGCGGGCGACGGATGATATGAATTTCAGGCCAATCGGATGCTTCCTTCTTGGTATTGCATTTTGGGTGGCCAGCAGCGTATATATACATATAAACGTATACATAATTCATCCCAATAACTGCTTGATATTTAATAACTAAAATCTTTTTTAATAATAAAATTTGGTTACTTGCTAAATTTTAGTGCCATTTTTAGTGCCACTATTTTGCGTAATCCAGAAGTAATGGATGACTATGACCGTGACCATTAAGTATATTACAAATGGGAATCATTATTTACGATTACACAGATGTATTTTGTCCGCAAAAAATCAATATTAAAAACAAAAATGCAATGCCAAAGCTATCTTTAAGAATATCAAAAATTTAATTGTAAGCGCAGACAAAATTGAAGATTTGATTATCACTAAAGTGTAACATACACTTTCCACATTTTGAACAACAAGCAAGACCAAACACAGAATTATTCACCGGCTCCTTAATGAGACGAAACAATTTCCATCCTTCACTCTTGTCCTTGTGGTTTTCAACAAGCACGTATGTGTTGGCCTCGACGCCTTTCTCAGCCTCTTTAATATTAAATCCATCCATATTAACAAATAAGGAGTTAATTTCGACGTGACATGTCATGGAAATGTTATGTTAACACATCAACCGGAAACCTCTGAATGCTCAATGTAAAAGATGCGATGTGAAAAGTAACTCTTTGCCATACAGTGAACTTCGTACGGTGAGAGTGAATCAGCTGAGAAGCATGCAAATGGCGTTTGCCTGTACCTTGCCCTGGACAATCGCACTGTAAAAGAACGCAAAGGAAGAATCTTTTTACGATATGGTGTCAGTCGGTGGAAATCATCCATTGCTTTAAGAAAGAGACGAAAATATTTTTGCATGGCAAACCATTATTCACTCCGTGGGCACCAGTGTCGAATACAGAATTCCACAACGCGCATTTTTCTTTCTTTAAAAATAAAACAGGAATAAAACCGGGTCAAAATCGGGTCAGGAACATCTTGACCCGACCCGTTGGTCCCGCAAGAAATTGTCGACCCGTGATCATCTCTGCCTGGTACCATATGGAAACAGATTTGCTCGCCATTAGTTTTGCTAGTGCACCGTTCAAAATTTCCATGACTTATAGCGCCTCTAGCGGGAAATTTATGCATTAACTGATGCTTCCAGTGCGATATGACCGCAGAGTCAAGAGTACAGAACAAGGTGAAAAAAAAAAAATTAAAGCCTTCTTTCTGCATGCAATGGTAGAAGATTCACATTTAGCTTGCTGGAGCGAAGGACAAAAACGAATCGAAGAACAGATGGCATCTATGTTACCCACGGGACAACACAGTTCCTTTCCTTACCGAAGAACTAACCCCCGGTTTCGGGGCAATAACATTCAGTTAATCAGCAATGACTAAGGATATTTCACCCACAATAAATGTACACAGCGAGTGACCCTGAGCAGGTGCATTACAAATAACAGTTCTTAAAAATCCATGTTTTCAGTGGCGGGTGACCTAGGACCCCACCAGGTTTTGACTTCCTGTCCTGCTGGATTCCGGAAAAAGATAATGTGTTTTGTGCTGCCAGCTCTGGTTCTCTTCTATCCGTATAACCAGTGGCTCTAAATTAGAGATGGGCGGTTCCTATAATCTTGGATGGTCATGGATGGTGGCTAAATCCTGAAATAAAACAAAACAAAATCTATGAAATAATTTCATTTTCTCTCAACTGAGATAGTGTTGTGGAAACATTTTTTTCTGATTTTGAGAAGTTTCGGTATACTGAGACAAAATTTGAGGTGGAAAGCAAAAGTATTTCTAAAAATAATAGAAACATTTTTGGATTAAACGAACTTTCTTTCAGTGGTACTGATTGAACATTTAATGCAACAAGATCAAATGTTAAAGCTTTTGTAACCCAACCGAGTGGAAAAATTAATGTAAAAGAATGCTGAAATTTGGAAAGACAAATACTAGTGATGCCATATGAGTGAGCTCCTATTTCTGTGTAGAACGTTCTAATTTATCTGTACATATAAAACTGAAAGCCCTCACTGACTCATCATCGAATCTCAGAAACTACTGAACTTAGAACTTTCATATTTGGCATAAATGTTCCTTTTACAACATAGAGGGGAACTAAAAATGGATTTTTTCTACGATAACTTTAAGTGGGTCGAAATGTTTTTTTTTTTAAATAACCCAGCTTTGATAACGCTAGGACGTTTTGCAATGATCGAGCCATTGTTGCCCAGCCGCCCTAAGTTTTGAATGACATGATTTGACCAGCTCAGTATATATGTTGTTCTAAGTTTACTTGTTCTGAATTTATTTAACAAAAAATCTTAAAAATCAGGTAAAAAGCGCTATATCATAACATGCTTTGCATTTAAACATTTATTATCGTTTGATATATCGAATGTCAAGGTTTTTGATTTGTTCTAAATTTATTTAACAAAAAGAACCTTTTAAAAATATCACGTAAAAAGCGCGCTATATCATAATATGCTTTGCATTTAAACATTTATATTACCGTTTGACATATCGAATGTCAAGGTTATTTGTGTCAAAATCAAATTACCAACATTCGTTTTCACCAAAGCAGCGGTGAAGTCATATACTCATATGTGGTAAGGTGACTGCAATAAATATCGGATAGATTTTCATAGTAATTGAAATTTGGAAAAAAAAAAGTTTCCCCCCTTGAGATGTTAGCGATGGCAACACAATTTTGCTCACGCTTCCAAAAACATCTGACTTGCTAACTTTTAAATGTACAGTTTCGAACAAAATTGTTTATAAGCAAGGTTCTTTTTACATTTATGCTGAAATTAACAACGTACTTTGTTCTGTTCTCTATTAATATTTTAACGATGAAAGTGAAGAGCAACGACGTATTTTTATTTGTTTCATGTAGGTTTGAAGTTTTCAATTTACAGTTATGAACGAAATTGCTTATCTGTCGTCTGGCAGAGTAAGTCTGGCAGACATGTGTTTCCCAAAAGAGAGTAGAAATATGCAGTGTATGGCCATTTCAACTGTATATCATATATATATAATCTGTATTTCAACTGTATTTTAATATCATCGCGTTCGAAGAACGGGTATTTAGCTAGTTGTTTATATATTTGCTTTTCTTTTTCAGATCGAAGCGCAGGAGATAACGAGGCGTCAACACCAGCAACAACAGCATTACTCACAGAAAGGTCCCAGTAGTAATATTTCGGTTCCTTCACAAAACGGTGCTCCCGAAATTATCAATGGACCCAGAGACCATTCGTCAACTTGGGTGGAGAGTAAAGTGGTGAGTAATTTAGCACTTGATCCTTGAAATTTCTTTCGCTACCGTTACATCTAACATCCTCTTCACGACATCGTGAGTCAGGTTGTTTCACGATAAGATGTGTGAGTGTGTCAAGCATTGCACATCTAGACGTCTGACGTGCTACTGATAAGTGTATGTACTTAACAGGTGCTCAAATATAATTTTCATTTATTCATCACAGCTGAACAGTTGACGAAACACACTGATATTCCAAGCTGTACACTTGCAGTAGTCTTGTTAAACTCCATAGAAACACACTTTCATAATTCAAATCGCTTTATCCTCAAAGCACTTTGTTTTCTCTTCAGTGGTTGGTGGTGTTGAAAAGCTAAAAAAATTTCCTTTCATTACTCAGTATAGACTCCTATTACGAAATATCAGTCATGAAAGAATCTACAGTATAATGTTTAGCATCATATTTTTTTTCCTTTTCGCACGCATTTAGAATAAAAGTACGAGCTTACATCATCGCTTTGCCTATCAGTCTGAAAAAAGATTGTACCTACACTGCACATGATAGCGTTAAGAATGAGGGTTATGGTTCATGCATTTTGAATTTTTGTAACGCACAGTTTCCCGCTAGGTGGCATGTAAAGTGTGTGTGTGTGTGTGTGTGTGTGTGTGTGTGTGTGTGTTCATATCTATACCGTTAGAAATTTCAGATTAATAAAACCACCGATAATCCATGACTAAAACAATGTGCAAAACTTTCCTTCCCGTCCCGGGGGCGCAATGGTCTATGCGATGGCTTCTGATCATTCGTCCGAAAGGGGTCCGGGTTCGAATCACGTGAGGCATGGATGTTGTGTTTGTCTTACGGCACTGGCTCTCTCCCTTCCCTGGAACCAGCGGCCCTAAATTCGGGATGGGAGACTCCTTATAGCCCATTGAGTTGCTCACGGTGGTCATTAAACCTCCAATCAAAAAAAAAAAAAAAAAACTTTCCTTGCATGTTTTGCTTTGCACAATTTTTGTATTTAGACTAGAACTGCTCTTCGGAAAATTCTTTTCTCTGGGTAACCTTTCTCGTAATTAGTACAAAAATATCAGATCACTTATTTCCCTGTTGCACTCTTTTCTCACTAAACAAAGGTCTTTTGTGATTTTTACAGTTTGAACTGCATTATTTAGACAAAAGTAAGACCCAGAAGAATACCACATTGGAGATGAGTGGATGAAATTCGAAAGTATGCGGGAGTGACATGGAGGAGACTGGCACAAGACAGACTGTTGTGGAGGAAACTTGGGGAGACCTTCGTCCAGCAGTGGATTGATAATGGTTGACAATGATGATGATGATGATGATTCAGAACCTAGTTTGAACGTAAGCAAGAGCCTCTATTAGCTGAAATAAGTACATAGTCAGCCCACCGTTAGCCATTATGACTGCAGGCCCCTTCTAGGCATGCTTTTCAGGAGATGCTGGTAGGTCTGTACCTGAATTTCCCTCCATTCTTCTTGAAGAGCTCCCGTAAAGGAAAGTCATACCGACCGAGATCGGATTCGGCGTTCCAGCTCGTCCCACTGATTTCTATTGGATTTAGATCGGGATTTGGGGTTTGCCAATCAAACACTTGAACATTCTGCTCTCAAACCAGGTGTGGACAGACCTTACTATGCTGCAAGGCGCTCGATCTTGCTGATACATGCAGAATTCCTTAGAATGTCTTCGCACCTGGCGGACATTGGCTTGGATGGCACCATAACCAAAGGACTGAGTCCTTCCCAGCAAAAACAGTGCTACACTTATTATCACAGATTTTACTCCAAACTTGACTGTACGAGAAATGCAGTCCACCTGACAGTGTTCCTCTGGCAAACGTCGCACCCAATATGCCCAACCGAGCGAAAGAGTGAGAAGCTTGGTTCCTCACTCCACACAAGCCTCTTTTGTTGTCCACAAATGGTGAGCCAGGTACCTCTGCAATCATCGTCTTGCATTGCCTGGGGTGGCCTAGCATGGTAATCGTGGGCATGCAGTTCCCGAAGCACTGTTCTGGTGCTAATTGCTGTTCCAGTGGTCTATCTATGTGACCTCGCCGGCCAGATCTTTGTTGGAGGGTGTGCGTGCCTTCACATTCCGTGGTAAGCTTCGCTTGGCACGATCTTATTCAGCTTGTGCGGCTTCTCTGTAGTGGCACCACTGCTTTTCGTCGATGAAGAACGTCAGAAATAGATTTTGGGAACTCCAGTAGAGTGGCAATGCCACGCACTGATTGCTTATTCAAGTGGCACCGAAGCACTACGCCCCTTCCAAAGTCCGTCGGTTGAGCTTCACGCGGCATAGTCGTTGTCAATTAGGCCTGAAAGGTGTGCCAACGCTTCCCTTTATATGCAGCACCCAACACATCCGGCGTGCGCCTCTTGTTCTACAAATGCAGGCTTATTTGCATAAGTGAAGGTGTCCCAATAATTTTGTCCACATTGTGTATATCTGCGTTTTCCAAAAACCCGATTTAAAAATTTCTTTTTGATTCCGATTGTATTAGTTATGGCCAAAATTCCCTTGCCTCTTTCAGGTTTTCTAAGCCAAAGCTATTCTTGTAGGTGGTGTAAAAGTAGATTTTTAATTGAAACTGTTTCAGGCTTTTATATGTATACCTAGTTTGGAAAGTTTTATTATTGGCTAGCTGAAACTGCGATCAGCGTTAAGCACTTCTTCACATTTTCTAGATGCGCTATCGCCCTCCGCAAATAACTAATTTTATTCTCCATCCGTTGATGTTATTCCCCACGCATTTTCCGACATTTACAATGTAAAACTTTCCCTATTTTCCTTTATTGTTAGTGCTATTGATTTCACTGTTCGAAATTAAGAAATGCTTTCAGCGTTGTAAGGCCCACCAAGCCGAGAATTAGATGTTAACTTTGTTATATAAAACATGAAACTGCGCAAAAGGACTTTAGTGGGAAGCCGCCTGAACCACGTTGAGAATTTCAAGGCTTTTTTTTCTTTCCTTATGAGATTTAACGACCCCTGTGAAGATTCACCTTTCCCTAGTTAAGAATTGTTGTTCCAAAGGCGATATAGAACCTGAGCAGGATGTCAAACACATCATTCATTCCTCATCCGGGACTCTAACCCGCGCCCGATTAGCTAGAATATCGTGCTTCGGAGGATTCAGCTAAAGTTGCGGCGTTTCAAGGCTTTTATACGGTAGGAATGAAGGTGCCAAAGCGATTTCTGTGCATTTATTTACCTGGACACTAAAAGATGACAGCAGGTGAACACTATAAAAATTGTTTTAAAAAAAGTACATCAACCACTATCTGGCTGTGTGAAAGAGACTCGATACAATCAATGAGTGATGTGTGTCAAACAAATAATTCTCAAGAACTTTTACGTTTGATCTGGGAGCATCACCCCAAATGTGAGGACAATAATTGGCTCTGGATAAACTTAGTGATTCATTTTGTGTAAAAAGTGGAAAAGTATTGTTGACATTGTAAAACCTAACTCTTTTCTTTTTTTGAAGTTGATTTAACAGTGGCAAAAATGCAGCCATATCAGGGCAAGTTGGAGGATTTTTTCAGACCAAGAAAGCATGAAGTGTGCTTGTCGAAGGGGTTACCTGACACGAAAACCAGGAGAAAATTTTGATCCCTTTGGTTTTCATAACAAAGGACTGGGTTTTGCAAGAGTTAAAATAGCGAAAACCAGGAGAAAATTTTGATCCCTTTAATTTTCATAACAAAGGACTGGGTTTTGCAAGAGTTAAAATAGCGGAAGCGTGTAGTTGCCCTATGGCCAAATGACAACACCATATTCTATGTGAACGCAACACTCCAAAGAATTCCCTTACCAATCCGCGGATCTTATTGCATGCAAAAATGTTTGTGTATATACCCGTCTGTAAAGTGAACCCACATCTAAAGTGTCTTTGGTTTACGCTAATCGATGGCAATTTTTCAGTCTTCGCCTTAACCTTTTTAAATGGATTCAAATTCCATTTAAGTGTTCCTGGCCATCCAATTTATTTTTGGGATGTTTGTGAGGTATGAGTCATGGACAATGAATTGGCGATAAACCTGCCGGCATAGTTCAACTGGGAGAACAGCCGATCTAGAGTGGGAAGGAGTGGGTTCTCAATTCCCACTGTTGGCAAAAGAAAGGAAAGAAAGGTTATATGTTTGATTTTGTCGTGCTTTCGAAAATAAAATAGTGTTTTCTGAACTATTTTATGATGAATTGTTGAAATAGAAAGCATTTTATTGGCTGTCATTTGAGATAGGTAGGGCATGCTATATATAGTAAAACGAAATGTGCAGATGTGGTTTCAATCTGTAACGTAACGAACAATAAGACTGTTGCTTATGCTCTAACGTAAATCAATTTCAATGAATTCACGCACACATTTAGCTGTGCGCAGCACTTTTTTGAAGTATCAAACTGCACGAAGAATGTTTACAGCAATTCATTTAAAAAATATCTATACAATACTTTTTCCAACATATGCTGTTGTTTTACTTTTTAAAAATAAATACTTCTATTGGGGGAGGGACATCTTCGAGGGATTGAATTAAAGTGATGGTAATTCCAGTTATTACATGTCTAATCTCCCTGGGTTTTTTTTTTTACAGAGGTAAGATCTTAAGTGGACCAACCCTTGCTGGTGGCAAGGATCTGCTTTACTTTAGTGATAGCGTTGTAATGATTTATGCATTGACACGCTCTATACCCCTGCACATACACACGCCGATATTAAATCCCGACTGATGTCTTGTGCATGTTAAATGCTAAAATTACGACTTATGCCGGCAGGAATCTTCTTGACTCCCGATTCGAAAGTTGGTTGTGTGTCACTTTTACAAATTTCTTTCAAATTCCAAATATCCGAGTGGTGACAGGTCTAACAGCAAAAGCGTTTTTTTTTTGTTGTTGTTTTTTCGCAAAAGAGCTGTATGTCAGGAAAATTCGCAGACTAAATACAGATGAAATTTTATCTTTTCAGCTGTCCATAATTCCGTAAAATTGAAACATTGATCCTAAATCTGCAGTTAGGATATGTACACTGCCGGACAATTGCTAAGGACGGATGACGTTAGCAACCATAAAATGGAAGGCAGGAAAATGTGGAAATTAGCATAAGTGCGGGATACAGTAAGACGTGCTGTGCGTATGCAAATTTTGGATTGCCGAACTTGTTCGTGACGTCATAGCGCTGATAAAAGATATAAAGGATTTGTCGCGTATTGACTGTTGTTGTTCAAACGCAAAGTTGAAAGGGAAAGAATCAATTGACGAACTTGCAATTTTCAGTATGTCTTCCCGACATCACCTAGATGATTTTACGCGTGGCCGTATTATTGGCAAGATTGAAGAAGGGCAAAAAATAACAGATGTTGCCAGGGAGTTCGACGTTAGCCACAGTGTTGTTTCAAGGCTTTGGAAATCATTTCAAACAAATGGAGAGTGTAGCAAACGTCACGGGGGAGGTCGTGTTCGCAGTACGACACCTGCAGAAGATCGGTACAAGTGCTATCAACAAAAAGACACCGGCGCAGCACAGCTAGTGAGGTAGCAAATCAGTTTATGGCTGCTACTGGCAAGCGGATCTCCCGAAAAACTGTCGCCAGACGTTTGCATGAAGGAGGACTATACGCCCGCCGTCCTGTTGTGTGCATCCCATTGTCCAGACGTCACCGTACTGCCCGTTTGCAAGGGTGCCATCAACATCGCAATTGGACTGATAACGACTGGTCTGCTGTCCTCTTCTCAGATGAGAGTAGATACAGTCTATCGTCTGATTGTCGACGACAACTGATCTGGCGTGATAGTGGCACTGCATATTGTCCAGCAAACATACAGGAAAGGGACCGATATCCGACATGTAGTGTCATGGTATGGGCTGGCATCATGATCAATGGCCGTACATCCCTCTATGTGCTTCCAACTGGGACTATGACTGGCCAACGATACATTAATGATGTTCTGCTACCTCATGTCCGCATGTTCCGTGGTGCTGTCTGTGATAGATTCATTTTCATGGACGACAACGCAACATGTCATCGAACAGTCGCTGTCCAGGAGTGTCTTGAGAGCGAGGATATTCAACGCCTCGTATGGCCAGCACGTTCTCCAGATCTGAATCCCATTGAAAATGTGTGGGATGCTTTGGGGAGGAGTCTTGCTGGTCGCCAAAGCCCTCCAATAAACAAGGACACCCTCATCCGTGCACTGACAGAGGAATGGGATAAATTACCCCAACAGCTGCTTGATAATGTTGTGCAAAGCATGACACGACGTGTGGAATCTTGCATCGCCCTCCATGGTGGCCATATCCCGTATTGACATCTTACGCCGGAACGCCTGCCGACGGTAATTGCATTTTTTTCACGTTTACGTATTCTGCACAAAATGGCCTGTTTGTCCCTTGAACACGTTCCAAAGCCTTCTGGATTTCAGAGCACAATAAATTGTCTTTCTTGTAATGTCCTGGCATTCTGACATTATTTTATTTCACTTGGCATCAAACCACAGTTACTTTTTTATGCGCTATATAGCCGTTTATAATCCGTCCTTAGCAATTGTCCAGCAGTGTAGTAACGGAGGAATACATTCAGGAAACAGGCATTAAATACGGGTGATGGGCAGCTGACGTGGGCATTCCCCGCACAGAGTGGAACAGACCCAAACTGAACGCAAGCGATAAATAGGCGGGCAGCAGGGCTTCCCAGCAGCGTAATGCAGTCGACCAACATGGGTAAATATGGTGATCTGAGCGGATTTGATCGTGAACGAACTGTCGGCACAAAACATATCATTCTATCGCCCAAGTGGTAAGAACCCTAAGATTCCCGACGGCAACCGTGTCAAGGGTGTACCGCGAGTATACCATCGACGGACGTACCAGAGAGGAAAACGGTGGCCAACCACATGCCATTGATGGTCGAGGTCGACATAGACTAATCCAGGCTCTTACAAACCAACCATATGGCAACAGCGGCTTACATCACATTCAGGTTAAATGTCGGAGGCCCAAGCAGGTTCAGCCAACAAACGGTTCGGTGCACGCTGCATACTCTAGGTGTACACTGCATACTCTAGGCTACAGGAGCCGACCCGTACTTGTTTACCATTATTGACTTCTAGTCATCTGAAATTATACCACGCATGGTGCCGGGAACATCACAACTGGACAGTGGCGCCGCGTCGTGTTGTCAAATGAATTCCGTCTTCAGCTGTATTGAGCTGACGAAATGGTGCGGCTGTGGCGTGACTGTATGAGGCCATGGCTCCGTTGTGCCAGGTCGGCTCCTTTGCAGGTGGTGATGGTTTGGGGGCGTGTTCTCGTGGAACACATTTGGCCCCTTTGTTTTGAACATGCTGGTACCACTGCGCGCTAACAGCATGTTCTGGCTGATCACCTACCTGCTTTCATGGCCTTACCGTATCCTACAGCCGATGGTCTGTTTCAACATGACAATGCACCGGCCCGCAACCACCCAGGCAGGGCTCAGGACACACTCATCTGAGTCTGGAACCATCCAGTGTGTGTGTGGCTCTAAGGTCATCGGATTTAAACCCTTTGGAAGTTCTCCAGGATGCCGTGGAGCGAAACATCAGATTCACGGATCCTGATGTTCGGGCGGGCTTGCGGACAATGCTGCAACAGGCATGGCTGACATTTCCTCCGAAAACTCTCCGGCGTCTAGTGGAGTCGATGCCGCGTCGTGTACAGGCTGTTATTCGCGCTAGAGGAGGGTCAACACGCTATTAGGTAGGGACCTCTAATGTTTTGTCCATTGAGTGTTTACTGGATTAAAATTCTTCATAACTTAGCTTAGTTAACTCTGCATTTTTTCAGTTATTTACAATTTCAAAGGCTATTTTTCGATATTATGTTACACAAAAGATAGGCAATGCTACTACAGTATCTTGAACCTGCTTACTGAAGTGATTATTCGAAATTTTTATACTGTCGCACTTCGGAAACGCCCACTTTTTTCGGAGAAAATGAAAAGAAGAAAAATTCATACTGAATATTATTTGTGTGTCAAAGCGCCTATGGAATCTTCATCAAAAAATGAATCATTCCTTAATTTCCGGTAGTTCTGCAAGCATTTATAGAACTATATGCAATATTTTCTTAGTGGTGAGAGATAGCAGACGTAAAGTTTTTTAAAATAAAACGTTTTGGAACAGAGGTATCAAGGAAAACATAACTTTGCAGCCCCTGACGGGAATGCTGTTCTTTGTTTGGAGGATTATGTGTGTAAAATGTTCTTAACAGTCAAAGGTATCCGACGAAGGATATTCTATGAGTCTCGAATTTGTGTGTTTTTGTTCATTTTAAAGTTTATTTCATACAAAATTTGATGCTTGTCATCTTTTAAATCAGGAAATTTGTATGCAGTTGAAAAGTATTGCTGCTTTTATTAAAAAAATTTCTAATGGTGTTTGATTGTGCAGCTATATTTGTTAAGTATGTCTTATACTTTTCATGACAGTTTACTAGTGTTCTATTTTGTTCTCAAATTTCCAGGTTACAGTCTTTAGAATTTCCTTTTACCTTTGTTGATTTCGTTTATTTGTCGCATCTTTTTTGCATTTTTTCTATTCAAAATGAGAATTGTGTGTCTCAGTCACTACTGGATTTTTCTCTAAAGCGTTGTTTTTTTGACATAGTCCATTAGGCATGTCGTTTATAGACAATGAGGTTTTCATCACTTTCTATACAGTTAAGGGAAGTTGTCTTGGTTAAATATAGAAGGGAACGTACGACTTCGGATGGCTTTCTCGTGAAAAGTAAGCTAGCACTAAAAAATCAGTTTGGAAAAGGAAAGTTCTGAAGCTGGTCAAAATTCCCCATTGTGCCACAGTCACAAGGTTAAAAACTTGCATTGCGTAGGCAGCCAGACTGACACGGTTGCTTGAGCTTGCAAGTGTGCGTGACATCGTTGAAAAGCAGCGTATTCTCGAAAGACTCGCTAATGTATTATTAACGTTTCAGTAATTTATTAGTATAGGTAGGTCTTCGTGTGTTTCAATATAACCTTCTTGTGAACCGTACAAGTGTATTACATCTATGCCTATTGAATAAGGAGAGACGACCAGGTATGTAGATATAAATACGTGTAGCTAGAAAGGTACATATTCATGTAAATCGCTTAGTAATCAGGCAGATTTACCATTTGGTATATCTAATTAAGGACATATTATGTAAAAACGTACTATACATAATGTTTGTTTTATAGTCAACCGTAATGGCAAATAGCCGGATTTTTGGAGGCGGAAATGCATTTGCAATTCTGAGATCGGAGTTTAAGCTTACTAATGACATAACTTCGCATCATTAAAAAATCAGGAAATATATGCAATATTTTATTTGTGGTGAGAGATATCCGACGTAAAGTGTTTTTTTAAATCGAACGTTTTGGAACAGAGGTATCAAGGAAAGCATAACTTTGCAGCCCCTAACGGGAATGCTGTTCTTTGTTTGCAATATTATGTGTGTAAAATGTTCTTTACACTCTAAGGTATCCGACGAAGAGGAGATTTTTTTAATGGAATACACCCTCACGCCCGTAGTGACAGAACTGAGGATTACAGGGTAATTGAAAATGATTGCCCCGATTACAAATGGCAAAACCTGGTTTATAAACATAGATATAGAGATCAAGTTGTTGCACAATAAAGAAGGAAGTTTATAATTTTGTTTCCATACCTTACAAATGTTCTATGTGACTCCCCTGGGTCACGCGGAGAACATCTAAACAGTAATCCATTTCACGCCATATATTATGAAGCATGTCCGTAGTCACTGATGTCAGTTCAAACTGAATGCGCGTATTTAGTTCGTGCACTGTTCTCGTCAAAGGTGACACATACACATGGCCTTTGACATACCCCCACAAAAAGAAGTCACAAGGAGTAAGGTCCAGAGACTTGGGGGGGGGGATGGCACTTGCAGAAGTCCCTGTCGTCCTGTCCACAACGACCAATCCAACGGTTCGGCAGAATTTCGTTCAAAATTGGTGAACGAAATTCTGCCGAAATTTCCTACGTCACCATAGCAACACAGCAGTAGGTGCCAATAAAATTCTAAACGTCCTTGCCGCCCTCCTTGCCGCCCCGGTGGCGCAGTGGTCTAAGCGATGGCCTCTGATCATTCGTCCGGAAAGGGTCCGGGTTCGAATCCCGGTGAGGCATGGATGTTGTGTTTGTCTTACGGCACTGGCTCTCTCCCTTCCCTGGAACCAGTGACCCTAAATTAGGGACAAGCGACTGCTTATAGCCCATTGAGTTGCTCACGACGGTCGTTAAACCTCCAATTTAAACGTCCTTCTTTCTTGTGTAGGGATATCTGCTGTTTATTTATCTTCATAAATACGTTATTGTCATTTGTAATCGGGGCAATCATTTTGAATTACCCTGTATAATAAAGCAGAAAGTACACGCGAAATCTTCGATTTAAGAAAATGAATTCAAATACGACTTTTGCATAGAAGCAGAGATAGGCAAGAAAACAGCATATGAATGTACGTCCCCTGGCGGTGAAACTGCTTATTTGAAGTTTGCAGTATGCACAATCTGTATCGTGCAGTAGCAGTATGCACTACAAAGTGAAAATTTTAATCGGATTTTTAGCAACTTAAGGTACAGTCAGAAACAAATACACGCTTACGACACCTAGTGACAGAACTTTGCATTATGAAAATACTGAAAGGTATGTGATGCAAAATGAATTTTTCAAATGGGACTTTTAGAAACAGAAAAAACGAAGTAAATACTATGTACATACAGGGGTCGCGCTGGCTCTTTTAAAGTTTTCGCCAATTTATTCGCCAAATTCAATTTTATTTTTATCGCCAGTACAAAAAGGTAACCGTCAAAGCTCTTTTTTCATCGCCAAAACGATTTTTTTTTCGGAAATTGCGAATATGGCGATCGGCAGCTCGACCCATGTACGTATAGAAAGCCATGCATTATTCGGAGAAGAAAATCTACGGAAAATGTTTTTCGTACCAAATGGTATCGGACCAAAAGTTCAATCTGAAGAAATTATCAATCGAGTTTGTAGAAGTGGAGATAGCATTGCAAACATAAACATACATTTACTCCTCTATCGAAAAAACTGTACGTTATGAAAAATAAGGAAATATAGGCAGAATATTCCTCCCAGTGAAATTTAGGCTATGCAAAAAGTTCTTACCAAATTGAACTTGTAAAAGCAGAGAGATGCAGAAAAATAGAAGATATGTTTGCGTCCCAGCGAGGAAAACCTAGCCAGCCAGAAACCAAAATCTATAGATCTTTTTTCTCGTAGTTCGGGCTTTTTAAAGAAAAATTAATTTTTCTAATCAGACTAGTTATTTCAGAGAGGGTGTCCGGAAACAGACTGACATGATACTTATAAACACATATACCAAAGTACTTGCTAAAACACACGCGCGCGCGCACGCACGCACACGAGGGGTGTCCGATAAATACCCGAATTTTTATTCCTATCGAGACAAAAAATCATGTGTATGATCGTATGTATGCGTGAAACTATCACTACTATTTTCAATGAAACGCCGTAAAAGCGGATCGGCTTGATACTAATGTTAGGTAGCACTGTCGATCAAAAACAATTGCGGCTACGTTAAGTGTTCAGATCAAGCAGCGAGCAGTAGTGAAATTTTTAACGAAAAAGAGGCGTAAAGGCGTGGACATTTTGAGACCTCTGACGGTGTATGGTGATGTGGCAATGTCTCGTTCCAGTGTTTATGAATGGGTTACGAAGTTCAAAGCTGACCATCAGAGCCTTGAAGATGAGGCACGGCCAGGTAGGCCTAACACGGCGGTGACAGATGAAACTATTAAACGGGTTGAAGACTTGATTAAACGTGACACACGCATTCGTCTTCGGGATACTGCCATGGAATTGGATATCAGTAAAGATTCTGTTGGACGAATTATTCATGAACATCTCAACTATAGGAAGATCTGTGCCAGATGGTTACCCCCGAATGCTTATAGCGGTGCATAAACGCCAAAGGCTAGACATTTGCAACGAATTGGTACAGCGCTGATACGAGGATGGTGACACATTCCTGGGATGCATAATCACCGGCGATGAAACGTGGATTCGTCAGTTCGAACCGGAGACAAAACGGCAAAGTACGCAGTGGCGTCATCCGAATTCGCCCCCGTCAAAGAAGTTCAAAGTTGGTTCGTCGGTGTCCAAGGTAATTGTTACTCTCTTCTGGAACAAACACGGTACCCTTCTGGTTGAGTACTTGGCAAAAAATTGAACAATAAATGCAAAGGCCTTTGTGAAGACACTGAGAAAACTTGCGCAGCGTATCCGGACCAAACAGCCAACTTTGAAAAACAATCAAGTGTTGCTTCAGCATGATAACGCTCGCCCGCATATTGCTAAATCAGTGCAAGCAGAAATCGCAAAACAGAGGTAGATTGTTTTTCCGCACCCTGGTTACAGTCCGGACTTGGCACTGTCCGATTTCATAGTTTTTTTCCGGGTGTGTTTTTCGGTATTGAATGTTCCTTCTCTAGATAGCATAAACGCTTGTGGAGAAAATTTTCGTTCAGAAAAATCGTTTGGAATGTCCGTTTTTTAAATTTTTATTATATAGAAAGATTGCAATTTCGTCCTGTGTTGAATTCTTTCCTCTGCAGATGCAGCACCCATGCGACTTTAAAGTCAAGTAACTTTCCGACTTAATTATTGCGTTCAACATTTCGGACAGAAACATCTGTTAAGCTGTCGACTCATCTACCAGTAAACGACACACTGCCGATTCCTTCACCCATCAGTCAATGAGTTAATGAATGAAACAATTTCGTTGACATATTCAGCCACAATATTATGACTTCTGACCTGATTGGATTCGAATATATCTGAAGAAAATATACACATATAAAGTGAATGTGCCCACACTTAATTGTAAACACCTTCATCTTATGTCTGTGAAAGGGAATATTCTCTACTAGTGTAATTATTAAAAAACCGTTGTATATACAAACTGTTTAAGGAATAAAATTTACGGAAATTTATCAAACTAGCTCTTATATTTTAAGAATACGGGAGCTTAGTATACCAAAGTATTTCTCTCCATTTCATAATTGCATGTGTATTTGGTTAAATTTGGTGAAAAACAGCAAAGTTAGTAGATGTGATATTAATACACTCGCAAGCGTGAATGGACATTTTTTCATCCGCTTTTTATCCAAAATCTGAGGAAAATTCGTATACTGTAAAAACCGATTTCAGAAGATTGACTGCTATTTCTTGTAATTTAATGTATAAGTGGTGCCTTATTTTGGTGAAAATAGATTGTAATAGATTGTATTTGGTCCAGACTGTTTCCAGTAAAAAAATTATTTATAGCACTAACTAGTAATTATGTGTGTCCTTTACCTAAATGTGAAATGAGGATTCCTTGACACATTACTTTCTGATTTGGGGCAGAACTTCAACACCCAGTCAGAGTGCGTTCTTTATGTATAGCACCTACAAGGAATTTTTCCTAGTTGCTAGAAAAAATGAAGTACAAATATGTAGACCAGTGAAGATCGAACTGCTAAGCATTTTGTTTTATCTCCTGGGAATGTCATATTCGAAATCAGGCTTACTGGTTCGAACCTTCGAAAGAAGTAACTTCTAAAGTGTTTCAATGTATCAGTTAATAAATAATAGCTTGTACTGGAGCTTCTTCTTTCATGCCTGTATTCCCTGAAACTGGGTCACTGCATATAATTTTTTTGATGCATTCTGTTCGTTATTTTACCGACGTAAAAGATTATCTCATAGTCGCCCGCAGAAATTTTACTTGCTGACTATGGTAGCCTGTATCTAAAATCTCTGGAAGAGTTTGCAACTCTGTCTTATCAGGTATGCAACCTACAGACTTCAACAAATTTGGGTTATACATTCTAGGCATCAGATAGATACCTTTTAGTAGAAGATTAGATGATTAATATTTGGGTGGTTAAGTGACTACAGAGAAATCTCATCGGCAATTAAGAGATGATCAGTTTTATTTTTACTGAATCATTTTTCCGGAGAATGCCATTCATGGCCTATTTCAGTCTGAAATTTATAATGAAAAAAAAATAATCAAGAGTATATAGCCCCATGTTAAATATTTTCCTTTCTTCAAAATATGGACGGAACTGCAGTAAAATAATTTCTTTTCCCTCGATTGAAATACTTTCGTAGAAACAAAAATTGGTGATAGTTGACAAAGTAGAGATTTGTTCGAACTGGACACAGTACCTGAGTATGAAAGAATATGTGCAATAACAGTGACACACCCTGGCGTGGATCCTGTGACATTTTTTCGGGTCCCGTTAATTAGGAGCATAATGCTGATTGTTAGTATTACAAGCAGCCAGGTGTATCGATATACCATCACTATCCATTCTCAATCCATTGATGTATGAAGGTTTCATAAAGTCTCTTCCACAACTGAATTGAGCAATTTTTCTCAATGTTACTCCAGCATGCTTCAGAATTTTATCCACCCATTTGCCGTGTGGTCATCTTCTGGGTATTTTACTGGCAGTACAGTATTATAGTTGCTCAACGGTGGTCAGATCTTTTAGTATTATGTCCAGCCCATTTCCACTTGAGTCTTTACTTTGATCATGATGTCATCCACTCTTGTCATTTTCCTTATCTACAAATGTCTTTCCTTATATTTTCACGATTTTTGGGTTTAAGGTGTGTGTGTGATTGTCTCATTGTTTGATGCATCAGTGGCGTTTGAATTTTGTTGTAAGTTCATTATACGGTTATGACCACTTACCTAGTATTGTTGTAAGCAAGGCCGTAGTTGCTGGGAGGCTGGGTGGTCCGTTGCCCTCCCTGGGTGGTCATACCAGGGGCGTAATTTCATACTCTAAGGAACTTAAACAAAAAAAAATAATAATGAACAGTGTGAATAAATATACAGAACATTTTAACTCAAAAAGAAACTTAAGACACTTCAGCATCTTCTGTACTTTAGTTAGCCGCATTCGCTATTACGCGCAGCTAACCAAAGCACAGAATAACCTGCACTGTGAATTGTAGACCCTTATATGTATGAATGAAATCGTCTGAAACGACGGATAGAGGTATGTAGAACAATATGGGGATATGCCTAACCTCCATGACCGTTCCGAATATGCCGTAGGGATGGAGAGCTAATTAGTCATTTGTGCTCTGTCACTGAAAGTTTCTCTGAGCATTAACCTTGAACGGAATTTTTCCAAGCCCTACCCCGAAAGCGTCTTCCTATTGTTACTCTTTCGTTCCGTACTGGTGCGTTTCCATTCTGCATTTCTGCACATGCTGGGTTGTCGTAGTTCATATGCCTTTTACGTTTAGTTGATATTTAAAACCGTTGGCTTTTGGGTATTTACCTAATTTTTAAATGTTGAGTAAAATTGTGTCAAAAATTGGAAGTAAGAATTTTTTAACGACTTTAATACTTTGCTATAACTGAGGTGTGAGAAAGTAAAAACTGCTTACTTTTGAGTAAAGTAAGGAACTTTTGAACTCCAAGGGGCGTTATTTCAAATCTCGCCCTCCCAGATAAGGAAAACTTACTACGCGCCTGGTTGTAGGTCCTGCGCCGATGCGACAAGTTCACACAATGTGTCCACTGGTATGCCTTATTATATTCGTACAACGCTTCCCGTATCTCGTCCAGTGCTCTTGTCGGAGGGTCTGTACCTGTCCGTATGCTCCAAAATGTTTTGCGTTGGGTTCATGTCGGGCGACATGGGAGAATATGGCAGTCGTACTCGTGTGCGTTGAACCAATTCTGGACGATACCTACCTTACGACATGGCGCGTTATCCTGTTGGAACACTCCATCTCGGCATGGAAACACTGTCACTATAAATTGATGAACCTGTTCTTAAAGAGACAGGTACGAGGTGGAGTTCAGGCGATTGAGAGTGTCTTAAGATTACACCCCAGCGCCAGAGCATTACACACCAGCCACCTGCCTGTACCCCTGGGGTCACGGCATCTTGTAGCATCTTCTTCGCAGCTGATTGCTTTGCTTGCCACCATCCATTCAGAGCGAAACGCAGTTCATCAGAGAAGGCCACTTTCTCCCAATCGTCCACTGTTCACTACGATATGTGCAAACTCCAGTATTGTCACCGATGACTTGTTGCAGTGAGGGGATGCTATGGTTATGCGTTTCCACCGTAGGCCCATACGGTGGATGAATTGTTGTTCGGTTGCTGCCGATACACTCCTCTGTACTCTCTGGTTGCAGACCATGGTCAGCTGTGCCAAGGTTGCATGCCTATCGTTCTGGACAACACTGCCGAGCAGTTTCCCTCTTAGATCATCAAGCAGGTGTGGCCGTGCAACACACACCTACCTGTAATGGGTTGCGCCTCTTTCCATGCACTCTCAGTGCACTTTAACGTCGGTCGCCTATGAACAGCCAGCAAAGTTTGCAGTTTCTCGGATACTCCACCCTTTGTTTTGTATCCCACGTTCATGCCCTTTTCCAAGGGCATGATCATGGAATACAAATGATCTCGTCCCTTTACCCATCTCAACCACTGTTTTAGCTTGAAATGATTCTTCATGTGCCACAGAAAGCACTACATGTGCGCTTCACTTTCACACGTTTGGACCTCCATGCCGGAAATGTCCCAAACGTCAGGTAAAGAAGGCATTATGTTTTGCTTCTGCAGTGTGCTTCTGAATTTTTCCAGTTTTTCTCTTGCTCTACCAGAATTATGGACAGAAAAAAATCTAATATTCTTAGACTTTATATTCTGGTATTGTGACGTGAATCTAGGATTAAATTATTAAATTTGTCTTTCAAACAAAATATTGTGATGCTGAATTTTTCTTCCTTGTAGTTTTGTTCTTAAAAAAGTCACTTCAAGGTATGCATATCCTAAAAGTTCCTCTAAGTATGCTTTGCGAAAGGATATTACACATCATCTCGTTATAATTTTTTTTAATGAAGAAACAATCAGTTGCACTTAATTCTAAAAGACCGAATTTTTTTTTATGTTCGCAAGATTCTAACGAAATGTACTTTTTTTTATATGTAAAGTTGTTTATTGGAGATGCCACTTGATATATGTAAATATCGTCTAAATATGCAATTCACTTGAATGTTTGATCCAGTAATTCGCAGTATCAAATAAGAAAGTTCAACGTAAGATCAATACTATGAATCCCTTAAGATAAATAGTGATCGTATAATGGTCGGTTCTTTCCAAATAGATAAACTATTTCTAAATGTATTGGAGCAACAACGCGTTTGCATCATTTAAGGGAATAAAACAATGGAGCTAATTGTATTTATAGATTGGAGTTGACAGACATCCGGGTCGCGTTTTGTTGGATTCCAAGACATACTGCTGCTTTAAATGTCAGGGATCTCTAAGATACCGCTGTTCCGTCCCAGCGAAATGCCTGCTGCATCGTGACATTCCATTAACTAACTACCTGTCGAAATTTGCCCCCTACGTTTATGTGCAGATATGTGACACCGCCAGATGAAAGAAATTGAGCCATCATACGTGTACAACACAATAAACAGAAATATGGTGCACAGATGTTTATATGCATGGTGCCCTAGAAAGTATGAGTGCATTTCGAACATGTTTCATGAGATAATAAAGAAAATTAAGGGAATAAATTTTCACTGTACGAAAACGCAACATGGAAAGTTTGTTTCATTTCAACAGAAGAAAGATTAGCAACATTTAAAACTTGTTTCCTGGGGAAACAACTTTAAGACAATGAAATTTTCACCGCATGAAAGGCAACGCGAAATGAATAACCCATGACTACGGTTTTCACCCCATGACAGCATTAATTTTACTCGCTGCGTGTTCCAACTACCGTAGACCTGAATGTGCGCATACGCAAGTTTCAGCAATTGCTGCATTGCAGAGATCGTTCTTCAATTATGCTCATCTGTCGGTGATTTGCAGAGATCACCGACAGATGAGCATAATTTACCAATGTGTAAAGAAAGTTCAGAATGACGTGTTCGGTGGACACACTCTTTTTCGTAACAGCATTCTGCTATCAGCTGACAAGTTCAAGGAAACACGTATGGTGATGGAACAACACAGTTGCGAACGGCCGTTCACGCAAGCACGGGATGTTGACTACCTTTCGTTCAAATCCCGAGATAATCTGTGCTCTTGTGAATGTTTTTTTCTTCTGGTGAGAATACACAAAAGGCCGCATACCAGGCACATCTTTCGAGAACTGAAAGACCACATCATCAGCAGGCCTGACGAGAAAGGGGGGGGGCGGTGCTGTAGCACCGGGGCCCAGAGCCCGTTTTTAAAGGGTTTTTTCTTTCTAATTATCATTTTATAGTGTCCGAGTTTGTTTCAAGCTATACCGTCACTAGGGTTGGGAAGTTACGCGTAAAAAAAAAAAAATTTAGCTCACTCCACTCTAGCTTCTAAATATGTTAACCCAACAAAAACTTGGTAGCATTTTCCCAACGTGTGTATTGCACTCCGAGTCTTCTACACATTTCCTGTTAGCGTGGCTGAGGGCGAGCGATCTTTTAGTCTTCTGGCAGGAGCGAAGAATCTCTTGCGCTCTACCATGACTCTCAAGACAGGTTGTCATACTTAGGAACTTAAGCTTTTGAGTCTCAACTTGCTCGTTGTGACGTACCTGCCAGCAGGACACACACGACATAAAGGCAGATAGCAGTCAGAACAAACGTCCGCGTAGCTCAATTGGTAGAGTGACTTATTCCGGAGTGAGGGGACCCAGGTTCGAGCCCCGGCGTGGACAAAAATGACGGAGAAATTTACTTCGTTATAATGGCGCCCGAACTTTCCGGCGCCATTATAACGAAGTAAATGTGATGTTCTTTCAACACTGCGAGAGAAGAAAAATCAGAGAATCACTTCTCCAGCGCTTGGAAAAATAAATGTGTGTGACGTTGCATTCCACACACCAGATTGACTGGGAGTTCTCAAGTGCACGTTCTACAGCGGATGGCTGCCTGCAACGATTCATGGTCACGGCTGACCCGTGGGCCATGCCGGCCCTCTTTCGGGAGGGGGATGGATGTGACGTACCTGCCAGCAAGACGCACACGACATAAAGGAAGGTAAGTCTCAGAACGAACGTCCGCGTAGCTCAATTGGTAGAGTGACTTATTCCGGAATGAGGGGACCCGAGTTCGATTCCCGGCGTAGACCAGAAATGACGGAGCAATTTACTTCGTTATATGGTCAATAAGACTTTCAGGACATAATCAACACTTTTGCTCATAAAAAGGCACAAAAAGCCATTCTGTAGTAAACGGAAAGGCATTCTGTTTTGTAATGAAAAAAAAATGTGTTTTATTCGAAAGTGTTTTTAAAGTAAAATTATGTAAACATATACAATATTTGATTTATATGTACTACTACTACAATACACATTAAAACATGTTATTTTTTAAATCTCTTTTTAACTTAATTTTACTTCAATTTGAAAAAAAATTTTTACCTTGAAACTCTGATAATAATTTTGACATAATACTACCACTGTTTATTTGCAACGACATATCACTGATGTGCGGAGGGGAGAATATGAAAAATTATCCACCGCAAAAAATGATTGAAGAGTTGCAACCGGTCGAGTTGTCGGGAAGCAGGGGAATGGTGGGTGAGGGGTAGGTGAGGAAACGGAAATATGGATTATGTGGTTAGTGGAGGAGCCGAGGTGGGGGCGGAGATTTTATTGCACTGGGGCCCGAGCTCGCTCTCCACGACCCTGATCATCAGTTTCGTAAGACATGATGCCTGAAATGTTGTGCCAGCGCTTTACGAGCATTTGAATATCCTATAGGCATCGTAAAAATGACAAACTTTGTTCACATTGAAGTATTATAAACTGAGTTGTCCTTTCATTTGGTGAAAGCTGCATTCTCCTAACTTTATTTCCTCACGAAACATGTTTCAAAGTTTCCATTCTTTCTAGGACGCCCTGTATATTTTGTATGTTTGTACGTATTGCGAGTGCCTGCCTTCTTACTTTAAGGTAAACTGTCTTATTACTATAAAAGGAACACTCGTAGGTAAGCTAATCATTGAAATAAGACTACATAAGACCTCTGCTTGAGAGATTCGAGACCAAACAAGAACAACGAAAAAGCACTTGTTTATAACATTTTCAAATCCCAGTTGTCTGTGTAGCGCGTCTTTTCAAAATAAAAGAAGTGCTTATGCTATCACCATGTTCGTCAGACCGTTTGTGTAGCATATCTCCGCACCTACAAGCCCGATTTCCTTTTCTTCTCTTTTTTAGCACGTCTTTTGTAAAAAAAGATTGTGCTTATGTTTTCGGTTTGTCCGTCCGTCTGTCCCCACGATATCTCTGCAACTACTAGTCCGATTTGAAAAAATTCTTTTTGCATTGGGAAGCTTGAAATATGCGAATGATCCTTCATTTTTTTTTTTACGATGTACAATTTCGCCGCTAGAGGGCGTAAATGCAGATGTCTAATTCAAAAATACGTTTTAATCCACATATTTGCTTCTAAACATCCGATTGAAAAATATATTTTATATTTCGATTCCATTTATGTCAGAGTATTTTAGATATAGTTACTTTTTCAAATTACGCATAGATTTTCCTCTAGGGGGTGTAAAAATAAATTACATTTTTCCCGATAACTCTTCTTCTAAAACTCCGATTTGAAAAAAATTTTCTTCAGCGGATACATCTCCTGATGGAAAATCTTTTGCATATAATTTCAAATTTTTGGTAAAGAATACTTTGGCCACCAGGGGGCGTAAGTGTTAATTTTTGCTCCTGATGTATTTGCAGCAAATACTACTCCTCATGTCGACAAACCTCTTAGGAAAATTTTCTTCTTGAAAAAATGCATGGTTTCTACGCCAGGGGCGTAGAAGTATATCTTATTTTTGTCAATATCTGTACTTCTAGGAGTCCGATTTGGAAAATTCCTTTTTTGCTTGATAGTTTTTTCTATGCGAAACGTTTTTCCTAAAAAATCAAAATTTTCAAGTAAATCACAGACTTTCCACTCGGGGGCACAAAGGAAATTGCGTTTTAAGCGTTATTTCTGCTTCTAAAACTGCGATTTGAAATATTCTTCCTGTATCGCATACAAGACCTGATGGAAAATATTTTTCACATAATTTCTAATGTTTGGTAAAGAATGGTTTGGTCACCAGGAGGCATAAGCGTTAATTTCTGCTTCTGATGTATTTGTAGCAAAATCTGGGCTCTTGAAAACTCGACTATTTTTTTCTTGGACCGATACCGCTCATATAAAAAATCCTTTTGAGAATACTTTCTTCTTAAAATAATGCCTGGTTTTCACACCAGGGGACGTAAAATCACATCTTATTTTTGTCGATATCTGTTTCTAAAAGGCCGATTTAAAAAATTCTTTCTGTGTTGGAGAGCGTTTCCGGTGCGAAATGTTTCTCATATAAATTCATGTTTTTCTTAACGCACAAGTCTACAACCAGAGGGCGTAAGCTCACGCTTGCGTTTACAGCAATATCTGAGGGATTAAAAACCCGATTGAAAAACTTCTTTTATCCGTCAGATACTATTGTTTTCCATACCGGCTCCTTTGACTTTGAATAGCTTTGATAAATTTAATTTGCGTCAGAACGGATTCAAAAGACGTGCTTATTACACCCGAAAATTCGGTGTCATCTTTCTTGTTTGTCTTTACTTGGGGGGGGGCTTAACGACCACCGTGAGCAACTCGATGTGTTATAAGTAGTCTCACATCCCTGATTTAGGGCCACTGGTTCCAGGGAAGGGAGAGAGCCAGTGCCAAGAGACAAACACAACATCCATGCCTCACCGGGATTGAAAAGCGGACCTATCTCCGACGAATGGTCAGAAGCCAGCGCTTAGATTATTGCTCTACTGGCATGTGAAGCCATAGCTTTGCTTTAAAAATACAGATTGAGAGGATTTCTTATACAAAGATACTAGTCGCTATGCCAAAGATTTGCTTGTTGCCTGTTGTTATGCTGCACAGTTTTTCTACTAGTGGTCGAGCAAATGGTAGTTTTTATTTGTGAAGTGTTTGTTTCCTTTTTTGAAGGTGCGACGGGAAAAAGTTTTCTGCTTCAGGCAAATTTCTTTGGGAGTAACATTTTAAGTGAATTCGCAAACGGAGGTTTATATTTTCAACCGTTTCTGCTTCTTAAAGCACGGTATAGGAACGTCATTTTTATGGGACTGCATCTTCTACGACGAACAGATTTGTTACCATAAACCTGTAGTTTTCAAGCTCATATTGCATTAAATGTTCTATCAATATCACAGTTGTATTTTTACACATCCGTTTGATTTAGAAGACATCATTATACCAGAAAATTCGGTGTCATCTTTCTTGTTGCCAGACGTGCTGAAAATGTAAGGCAGCGTATTATGTTAATTGCTGAATTTGATAATATCGTTGCTGTGGTTCATCTTTCCGAATTGTCAGAGAGGGAGAACTTGTTTAACACTGAATGGTTAGTGAACTGTGTCAATCAGATTTAAATGGTTTCCTATTATATCATAAGGGAAAGAGGCCAGCAAAAATAGTAGGCTACCTTTGACCTTGCAACGCCCATTTCTCTATTTGCTAAGTAGCCAGGCTGGTTTCGCAGTATTAGGTATGTGTTCTGGTGTACCAGTTTAATTTTACTTCCCGACTGTATGATTTCGCCGGAATAACATGTATCAAAGAAAGAAAACTTCGGCATAGTGTTGGTGCGGTGACATCACGGAAAATTAAATTTCCCTTAACTGGCGTTCTGGTTCCGTTAAATTTTAGAGACATCTGCCTTTCTATCTGAAAGATTTTTGCTAATTAATGATTGTGGGTTTTGCTTTCCGTTTGGATGAAAATTAATTAGGAAGCTCAAAATCAATGAACGAACAATCCTCGCCAAGATCTTTTGGTCATATTAAGTTTTACGGAAATTTCAGAATTTGTAAAAGGGAAATCTGACAATATGCAAGAAATGATTTTTCTGAGAAGTGGCAACGACGCTATGTTTCGTTGTGATATTCCACGCACGTCCTGTTTGTATGTGTCCTTTTAAGGAACGAGGTGTACGAGTCCCTAAATATCAGACACAAGTGGTACCAAGCATACGATCCGGGTTTTTTGCTGGTTGAACAGAAAGCAACGAAAATCTAGAAAGTGAAAACTTTATTATTTTTTTAATTCGTATGGCGTTAGGTTATACCTGAGTTAAGCTTTTTCAACAGAGCACATTCTAATTTTGATACAACTCTTCTTGCGCGCATCATAACTGATATTCTATCAACAGTAGATCTTGAATAGACGGCCGAATGATGGCTGCTACTGTGTTACTAGTAGATTGTGTTGCCGTTGCGTGCCACGCAAGAATGTGTACAATAATGCCGCCTCTGTGGCACAGTGGTCTAAGTGATGGCTTCTGATCATTTGCTTGGAGTGGGTCCGGGTTCGAATCTTGATGAGGTATGGATTTTGTGTTTTTCCTACGGCACTGGCTCTCTCCCTTTCCTGGAGTCATTGGCCCTAAATTAGGGACGGGCGACTATTTACGTATAGCCCATTGAGTTGTTCACGCTGGTCGTTAAAACTTTAAAAATTAAAAAAAAAATGTGTACGATACGCACCTTTTGATTGAGAAGCCATTTTTAACTGCCATGCGGCATGAAAATCGAAAGTGAAACTACATGTAACCATGTAGTTTCACTGCTATCTATATCTAGCCGCCATCTATGGCTTTTGCAGTTACACGAGGCCGCCCCGGTGGCGCAGTGGTCTAAGCGATGGCATCTGATCATTCGTCTGAAAGGGGTCCGGGTTCGAATCCAGTGAGGCATGATGGATGTTGTGTTTGTCTTACGGCACTGACTCTTTCTTCCCTGGAACCAGTGACCCTAAATTAGGAACGGGCGACTGCTTATAGCCCATTGAGTTGCTCACAGTGGTCGTTAAACCTCCAATCAAAAAAAAAAAAGTTTACATGAATGGTTCACAAATACTTCCTTTCAACATATTACCGCAAAGTTTTGCTACTTTTCTAGATTTTCATCCCATTTTTTTTTTAATTTTAAAATGGAGGAAAATCATTTTCCATTGCCCTGTATTTGGCATATCAATATCCCTTGTGATTGTAATGCGTGTTAGATGTTCAGTAAATGTTTCTTTACCAATACGGAGATTTAATCGCTCGCTATGTCATTTATCAATATGGTGTGATACAGGTGAAAAGTCTGTGGTAACAGTGATATTAATCTTGTAATCTTAATGCAAATTCCCTCTCTGTCGGTAGTTCCTTGAAACTCTTGACTGAATACCTAAGAAACTAATGTCGTGCGTTGAGTGAGGACCTGCTTCGAGATAAGAGTTGTTTCCCGTTCTGGGGTGAAATGATTTTTACGTTTGTTCCCTTCAATATAGTCAGTGTCACGCAATGAAATCCTTCATGTTACTTCCACGTGGAATAATTTTAAAAGCGAAGTTTTTTTTTCTCTCTTGTAATGCATACATGCATACAGGCGTTTAGAAATAGCCTTGCTCTCTTATGTCTAGTGTGTAGGCAGTGGTAACTCGCATAAAGCTGAAATTTCAAAGGTATATTGATAGTGACGTGTGTTTATGAATTACATGCAGCAGCTGGTTGTTTGAGGCCGCGTAATGAACAACGTAGAAGCATATCTCTGGGTCAGATGGTGATATAACGTCCAATCAGCTTTCTTGATGGCACAATTTTGGTGACACCTCACAAATCCCGCAAATGTGTGAAACAGATGAGGCCTCTAAATCTTACGCCAATAAAATTATGGCTATAAATCTATGTCTCTGTGGTTCTCCGAACATTTCTCAGTCTGAAAGAACTTAATTTACAGAGCAGTAATTTCCATACCGCATAATAGTAAATTCCATGCCGGCTGTTGAGAGAGAGAGTTCTCACGTGTTTCAATCTTCGAACCACTCCAGTTTCTCGAGCGCAGTCATTACGATGAGACCATAAACAATTCGTTGTGGTCTGCCAGTTTCTACAGTCTAATGATCTGTGCTGAAACGAACTATTTTGCTGTCGTTGCGCTGGCTTTTCTAAAGTTCTCGCCAATTTAGTCGCCAAATTCAATTTGTTTTCGCCAAAGTGTTATTACACTATGGAAAGGTAATCGCCAAAACTTTTTATCCATCGCCAAAACGATTTCTTTTTCGCAAATTGCGAAGATGGCGATCGGCAGCGCGACTTCTGGTTTGAATACATATTTTTACAAGCTATTTTAAGCTTGGAGTTTTGCGCTTAATAAGCAATAGGTGATGCCCAGAGAATATCACTGCGCATGCATCGGCGCTTGTTGTGTAAACAACTTATGTGGTTGCAGCCAAAAATAGCTCGTTTTGTCCATTTACTTAATCTACATTGCCTGATAGGTTTCTTGATTTTTGGATATTGTTTCGTTTGTGAAACTAATTTATATACTTGTTATGAATGGTAAATAAGAAGGAATTATTCTACTCTCGTTGGCTTTGAAAAGAACTAAATCAACTTAAATATATAATAAATAAAAAGGAACTATATATCAAGTAGCCAGAAACTTCTGCTTTATTTATAAAGGGACTCAAAGCTGGAGTGTAGTACGACCCTTCATACCTCTTATCTAGATCAAATGTTCATTTTTTGCTTTCCCTTTTTAGACATATAAAAATATTTAACAGATGCTTAAAGAAATATTAAATTAGGAGCTGAATCTTTCTCATGCCAAGATGTCTTGGGAAAGTGGTCGTGGTTTTGTTATTCTTTTCTGTGAAAAAAAAAGTAACAGTAGAAAGCAGGTATTGAGTGTACCACACGCTTAAAAGTCTGTACTTATTTTCCTCTGTCCTTCCAAATGACTCCCTGGAACGAATGAGAGGAAGTTATTTCTTCTGTATTTTAGATGTCATTAGTTTCCATTAAATCTTTGAATATTTTAAGCAGAAAGTCAAGAGAGCAGTGCGTTCTAAAAAACCGCAAGACTCTTTGTAGATATTTTACGCTATGCATCTTTCGCATGCCAAGATCTTTGCGAGTGTGAAATAAAACTGATGATTCGAGATTATACACTTACTTACTTACGTGCGACACATTGCATTTATTCGCGTCACTCACGATCACAGTCACACCCGGTACATACTAACAAGAGAAGCCTTTCAACTGTCGCTCTACAAAATTAAAGAAACGTGGCCAGGAGGTAGTACTAAGGGCAAAAACCAATGGGTGTATTTCCGTTTTGGCCCAAATGAACTGACAAAGGTGAACGAGTATTCTGAAATGGCCTTAGAGCACAAGTGGGGAAAATCATCTGCGTGATATGTAGCCCCAAATATCAGCTATGTGCCCACGATTCAAAATAAGCTCATGTCATACAAAAAGCAACAAAAACCTTTATTACAGGTGTAAATGAACATTTGTGGCATTGAACACATGAGCGAAGCAAAGTAATTTGGAACAATGTGAACAACGCAAGATCCCAAAGTTATCACAGTACTGAAAATTTTCATTGATATCTGAAAAGCAAATACGGTGAACACTATCAAAAGAAGCGTCACCACTTTCACAGTATCCAATTTTTATCCACGGGTGATGTTGTTGAATTTTTCTGATTGGCATTGATTGTTCATTGATACGTTCGATGATTTTCTCCACTTCTGCGCTAAGGCCATTTTCAGACCACTATTTCACCTTTGTCAGATCATTTGGGCGAAAACGGAAATTCGCCCATTGGTTTTTGTCCTTAGTTCTATCTCCTGGCCACGTTTCTTCAATTTTGGAGAGTGACCTTTGAAAGGCTTCCCTTGAAGTTGAGTTAAATCATAACAACACACAATAATGTTTACTAATTCCTGATATGAAGCACTACTTAAGTAGGTGAATTAATGAATGTTAAAACCAATGAAATAATTAATGAGTCTTAAAACCAATGAAAGAAGATATGTGAGTAATAAAAGTAAATATTTACTAAATTATGGCGGCGGAAATAGTATTTCGACTGTTAAGATTTTCAAAAACAATATTGTATAAATATTTCCGATTTAGACGAGCGTAAGAAACTAACCTGACACCGATGAAATGTGATGTAATTACGAAAGTCCATCTTCGCATGCCCAAGCTAAAATCTGACCTCAAAATAGAAAGAAAAGCCGACTCGCAAATGTGTTAGTGAGAGGGATTGGTAACTTTGAGCCTAGGATATCTACAGGTTGCACCCATCGTGCCATACATCATTTTAAAGCTCTTGTCAATAGCAGGCAACTCCCTCTCTTGGGAGGTCGAGAGGAAGCCAAATTTCGCTACAACATAGTCTCAATTTGAGAGTTTCATAGTCTCAAAAATGCATTCTTGTAATGGCTTTTTTGGAATCACGTTTTCTTAATTTATGCATATTGCAATGATGTATTAAGTTTATGTAAAACGTGATGAAATAATGTTTGGGGATAGTTTAGTAAAATATATTGTTGACTAACAATGAAATTAACTAGTATTGCTTCACTTCACTTCAGTGAATAGCATTCAAAAATCAGATTTCGACGATGGTTTTGACTACTTTAACATTTTCGTTACATTGAAATTGTTTACTTTGGATTTACTTTACTACTGTCGGGAAAGATGCACGACATCAAAAATTGGAATAAAGTGCTTACAAATGTTTGTGCTGTTATGAGTGATTATTACAACGTTGAACATGTTTGGGTCATTAGTAGCTTGCAGTATTGTCATTAAAAATTAAGTTGGCTATTGTACTTAGGTTTCCCTAAATTATAAATACGAAAATCCTCATCCTGTGCTCTATGAAACAGGTTTATGTTTTGTTCTTAAGCCATGGCTTGTCTGAGACCCGTTATTTCCTTCACTTTCTGCTCTTCGCATCAGCCAGGCTATTATGGCTTCAGATTTTCTATCCACAGAGTGACAACAAAAGTGTCTCCCGTATGGGTGACTCTGCTCACGTAGAGGTGTGACGTCGTATTTTTTAAGAATTTTCCTGCAACCTGGATACCTCTAAGGAGACATCCTTCCGTTGGCTGACAGTTGTATGAAAGTGACGGATCGTTGAGTTGTGTGGCCACTTCCTCCTGCCGCCGTTGCCTTTTATCACCGTGCGGTGGGAAAAATGCGTTTTCTTCCTCGTTTGTCCTTTATTTCCTCAATATTTTCATGCATTTATTTCTTCTTTCATTTCAGGATCAGTTGGAGGAAGGAAGAAGCGATGTTAGTCAGTCTACCCAGCCCAACAACGACGCCAAATCACTCCTGCAGTTCGCCCTCTTTAACTTCAGGGAAAGTCTTGACAAGTAAGTCACGCTCCTTCTTAAATTGTAGTGTGTGTTGTTTTCGTGGATGTTATGCAAATATGTGCCATCGACAACATCCGTGGCACAAGGATTGGTTACTTGCAGTGACAGGTGGCAGCATGCACTGGGGTTCAAATGTTATCACGCAGAATTAGACTGAATGACCAAATAAGTAAACCCACAAACATCTCTGAGCAATGGGAGAAACTTCATTTTGTTTTCTTGGCAGAAACGTTCATAAAGCAATTTAAAAGGCAAACCTTTAACTTAAAAAATAGAGTGAGGAAAAGTGATGTGCCTTCGTTCAGGTATCTGTAGATCAGAATCATCAGTTGTCCAGTGGCATGGCACATATCCTTGCTTTAACACATGCACACAACAACACCTAGAGTGAAACAATGCCCTTCCTCAGCATTTTTTACAGTAGTTCTTTTCTCGCGTGTTCCATTTGTTGTAAGCACAGAAATGTGTAAGGAGAAAATTAAATATGGCATTTTTGATCCAGATTCTCTTATATGCCTGTGAATGTTTTCCAATGACTGTGTTTTTATTTCTGCGCTGAGTGTGTGACCACAAGTTCAAAGTTTGCAAATAATATATATACCGCCTCCTAAAATTCTTATTATTGGCTGAATTGCTTACTATATAAAAAAAAAATAACTTCAAAAAGTTGGTTTCTCTCTATTTTTCCATCATCCATAATAACTTCTTCAATTATCCACAATAGAATTTTTCGTCACAGAAGAAATGTCGTTTAATTAGAAAATTGTAAATGTACACTGAGCATACGCGTGGGTATGGATTTGGATGAACAAGATGTCATTACCATTCACCCAAAAATTAAAATCCATTCCTATACGGAATATTTTATAATAAAATAACATATATGAAATAACTGAAACGAACGTCCATAGAAAATTTTTATTCGTACCAGAATTACAGCTTAGAATTAGTACTACGGTTGTGAAAATAGCCCTAGTTTCCTTATTTTGCATATTGATTTGGTAACGCATTAATAAAACCTACTTTTATGTGGCTTTCTCAACATAAGATTGGAGCTTACGTGCTCATGGTTTGAGCATAAATGCATGGTTTATGAAGTTGTAAGTGCTACTGAAATAGATCAGAAAACTATCATTTGTGAGTTGGACACAAAGCACACGATACGATGTCACGTGTTTCTTTTTTTTTAATTTGGTCTACTTAACCTTGTGTTTTCCAGCAGATGAGGTTCGAAGATGAATGTATATAGCTATTAAAAAAATTGCATGAAAATTCCGTTTACAAATTTTTTGCTGTGATTTTTTGTTCAATGAGGATACGTTTTCTTTCTTTTCAAATTTTTGATTTCGACTCATATAAGGACACTAATGTGTGATGATCAGAATATGAAATATCCTAATATGTACTAATATTCTCAAATCATTCGTTCGCAAGCAAATGTTGCTCATTTTAAATTTGTAAGATGAATGTTGAGTATTCTTCACAGTGTCAGGCCAGGAAAAGTGCAACTAAAATATTGCGCATTTTTTCGCGCAATATTCCTTTTACTCCTGCAGAATTTTTCGCGACTTAATAGTTATATAAAATCGGGTTTTCAGTAGTTGTTTTGTTTTTTTTTCAGAGGGGAGTATGAGCTGAAATCTAATAAAAGAAGAATTTATTGATCTGCTAAAACATTATATTTACTCTAAAATTTCTTTTATTTTTAATACTTTACATGAAAGCATAATTTATGTGTTGCTAATACTTCAATACCATGCAGTTGTTTTTTTCTTTACTGAGATTATATAGGAAATGAGTAGGCTTGCATGTATAGATAGTGTTGGAAGATTGCATTCGCAAGAAAAAGTAACTCGCAGAGGCTGATGGTATAATTCATGTGTACGAATCATGTAGCCGGGTAACATCGTTCTTACCGTAGATGCTCATAAATGCCGATAAAGTAAAAAAAGGAAAACAAATTCAGGCGTTACAACCCGTTAACTTTGTAAGACATATTTACATGAAATTCTCAGTGAACTGTCGTTATCCTCACACTTTTTTCGTCGTTCCTTTTTGATGCCACTTCTTGAAGGAGAAAAGAAAGGTCATATGTTTGAAAGATTGTTTGCTCCGTTTCAGCGAAAGTGAAACCTATTACCCGAATCGCTGGAGTGAATGCATGAGTCAGTATTCGTAATATGCCGTCTGATTCATGGTGCTTTTATTGGTACAGTGAGGTCAGTTTTAATTCTTTGCGTTTGAACCTTAATTCTTTTACCCAAATTGACAGCATAGTAATAATAGACACATTCACTAATAACAGTTTCTTTGCACTGTTTGTGAGCATAATTTCCCCATGGTGTGTGTGTGTGACGTCGCCGTGCGCTGCTTAAGTCATCTTCAGTTGTTGCTTTTTTATCACAATTAGAAGTCTGATATCACAATGAGATAAAATTTCCTATAACTTGATTGTGAGTGGTGTTCGTCTTACGGCGCAGGGTCTCTCCCTTTGTTGGAATCAGTGGCCCAAAATAAGGGTTGGGCGACTGCTTTTATAGCTCCTGGCGGTCCGTAATCACAAACTCTAAAAACAAAGTAGTGTTCCCAGCGATCTGATTTATATGATGCCGGATATGAACAGCAGTGTACGTAACCTGAGGACCTACGAGTTGCTTTTCTGTGACAACCAGTGACTACCAAGCGCGATGTGATCATATTTTAAATTTTCAGCGTAATGCATAGTATTAAAATAAAGAACGAAGAAAAAAGTTTTTGACACCGTTGTAAAATAGGCTTTATTTAGTGATAAAATACCTTTTATGTGAGTATATGTCACATTCGTTTATCTTTTATTTCTGCATTTAAAATGTTACTGTTTTAAGCACGTTTTAAAACTCCTGAATTGTAGTACTTTAACAATTTAAACCTAAACTTGTGTGTTTAGTCCATGAGCAAAGACAACTGACTTTCAATTCGAATTTTCTCTCCCTCGTGCTAGAAAAATGCGTGCAAACTGTATTACAAGGCGTTATTACATAAGCCACCACGTGAATTGGAGTACTTTAAAAATTTAAAATTCCTGAATTGTAGTACTTTAAAAATTTAAACCTAAACTTGTATGTTTAGTCCTGAACAAAGACAACTGACTTTCGATTCGAATTTTTCTCTCCCTCGTGCAAGAAAAATGCGTGCAAACTGTATTACAAGGCGTTAATAAGCCACCACGTTTTGTTTTCAATTCCTAAGTGAGTCGTCCGAAACGTAATAAATAAGAAAAAACAACGGCTTCGGTTTTGTTTTTCTTTGTGAGTAAGGTTTTAAACGTCAGCTAAAACGGGCTGTTACCTTTGCATTTCGGAAATGTCTCGAAACGGTTTACTGAAATAATTTTTAATTTTGATATTCTCAATTTCCAGGTCAATGTTTCGCTGGTCTTTTTTTAATCCAAACGTGGAGGAGCCGTTATTAGCTAATGGGTCCTCCTTTTTTTTTTTTTTTTTCTTTCTTTCGTAGCTCTTGCGCTTGATTCGTAGTGAAGCTGGGCATTTTTTGCCACCTAGCAGTTGCGCGAAATTCTATCGAAGTCAAGGCAGACGTGTTCAGTGTCACAACTAAGTAGCCTTCTTTCAGCAGCGGCGATTGCTTAAGCCGTACGAGGCTCCAAGCGATCCGTGATTAGTTCACTCTCCCACTGCCGGACTGCTTTGCGAAAGTTGCGAAATATTAAAAAAGCCCGTTTTATTCCTTTTTGAAATTCGCCGATCACTTGCAAACCGTTCTTGCTGCTTCAGCATTCAGTGCTTTGCGTACTCCTAACTCTATGGATGCCACATGTGAATTTTCTTTGCCTACGAGCGTTACTTGTTTCTCAGTTGGAAGTGAAACTATATGTGTTCAATGAATTGCTTTATGCGATGGTAAGGTATACTACATTTTACAATTCTTGCCTGCTGTTTGAAGGTTATAAAGTTCGGATACTTGTTTGTGGGAATCGTGCGATATGTTTTCAATTACTCATGAAGTATTCTAGATCTAGTCAATTAAGCGAAGAAATGTAGGATCGCTCAAAAGTGGGATTTACTTTTTCTGTGCAAACATCTGGCAAGCATTAAGCAAATGTTTGATGAGGATTGACACACAGAATTATCAGCGGATTTAAGAAGCAGTACGTATGTACTAAACTTATAAATCTCTATATCATTAACTTTTCTATTTATGTGTTTTACTTTTTTGATATACTTCTCTATATGCATGTTTGCGGAAAGTTACGAAGTATTAAATTTATATACTTTGGTTTTTCATGTCTGTTTCGACGATCTCCAAAAGCATTTAAGTCCATAAGGATTGGCACAACCCAACTTCTGAGCCATTTAGGGTTGGGCGAATCAGCTGTAATATATTTTCTTCAGAATTCCTCCTAATGACTAATAATTGCATTAAGTCACTACTTTTCTGCAATTACTGTGTAAGGTTTGCAAGTGGTACGATTGAAATTCTCTAAAATGAAATATATTTTCTAAATTTAGTCAAGTATTTCAATTAATGCATTGCAGTTTTGCGTTTTTAGTAAAACTTCACATTTTAATTCGTATCTCAGAAAATTTTACAGGAAACTGGAAATGTATTGTATCACTAGTTACAGTATCAGTGCTTCTGTTTGAAAAATCATCACATGATCGTCGCTTTAAAGAAAAAGTAGGTTCTAATTATATCACGTCCTTAACATATTCAGAATGCCAAATTAATTACTTATTTTGACTTTGATGATCTAAAATTTTTCGTAAAGAAGCAGCAATATTTTTAAGATTGAAAATTAGCAATACCTTTAAGATATCCTTCTTAGTTAGTGCGCTATACTCAAGATTCCTCGCCTATGTGTTCCTATGATCTAGGAATCAGATTTATTGATATGCGACACTGTAATATACACTTCCATAGTTGTTTCTTTTTCTGTTATCATATCGTAGCGAAAATGCAATTCAGGAACTCATTTTTCTTTCGGTAATACAGTGGGCTGATATCTTCATAATGTTTGGGTAAGTCCATCTGGCAACGATCATTCTTGGAAAAAATGTACCATTATTAGTAATAGTTCAGAACTGGATAAAATATTGATAATTATGTGGAAAATCAGTCTGTTTCTGTGGCGTATTCTCGCTGAAGGCCGATCGAGCAAGTCATTCATTTATATTGTTTTCTTTTTCTGTATTGGTTGCTCTACCTCATAGATAAATAAATTCCTTCGGAAACATCCACTGTATAAAAACGTGTTAATTTTTCGTGAGAGTATATCTAAATTTTGCCATTGAAGAAATGTATCATGAAAGAAACATAGCCAGGCGCTATCTGGGAGACGCGGGTTCGAGTCCCGCTCCAGGACGATGAAATTTTCAAGTTTTCGGATATTATCTGACATTTACACCAAAAAACGGATAGTCATCTTCAAAATTTGTAAATGTATCATGTTTATGAGCCTCCATATCCTTATATTGTTGAGTTTTCTAATGCTTAGTTCTGTTTTATGATGTCATTGTTCATTTTTTTACATGTAATATCATTGTTACCATATTTCGTTACTGTGTTAATCGTTATACCAGTTGCACCTGTTTTTTTCTTGTTTGTTATCGTCTCACCGGACATGAACACTGTTTATTGTTACCGTTGTATACATTTTTTGTTGTCTCGATACTGTTGTTTATAGAGCGGAGCTCACCTTACGAGACTCGAGACAATTAGTTATTCGGGCATAGGTACGGGATGACACAGCCGATCATCGTGAGTTTTTGCATGCAATTGGACATCGCCCATGGTCAGGTTTTGACGACTTCCGATTCCCTAAATTCCATATCATTGAGCAAAAACTTGAATTTTTAGGGATGCAAGTTTTTGCTCAATGACACAGTTTTGCTCTAAAAATGCGAAGTTTTGGTCATCGTCCAAAAACTTGCATTTTTAGGGGTTTTCCGGATTTTGAGAAGGGGTCGTTTGTTACCCATCTCCTCCAAAGATCTTCAGCCAATCGCGATGACACTTGCCACAGAGAAAGAGAAGGACATGGTGAGTGACATGGGGTTGGTATCATGGTGATTGGTCGTGTCGTATAAAAATAATGACCATTAAAAAAACTGATCAATCTTAAGAATTGAAAAAAATCCGCTCTCTATACAAGACTCGGGACAATTAGTTGTTCGGGCGTAGCTACGACATGAAATATCCCATGACCGTGATTTTTGGAATGCGATTGGATATCGTCCATGGTCAGGATTTAACGCCTTCTGATTCCCGAAATTCCGTGTCATTGAGGTATTTTAATTAAAACTAAATGGCCTTTTACTTGAACCGTTTCACGAAAGTCTGCTCACTGACATTAATTTAAACAAATCGTTTTAATTGAAAAACGAAGAAATGGAAAGACTGCGTCTGTTAAAAACGAAGAAATGGGGCATAGGTACGGGATGACACAGCCGATTATCGTGAGTTAATAAGTTCTGTTAGTAAGACTGCGTCTCAACACTTGCTAATCTATAATAATGAAAGGAAGTTTGTGTGTGTGTGTGTCTTTTGCGATACAAAATGAAAAACGTGGTTCCCGATCAGAGGGTGTCTTTCCGCTTTGTTTACATGCAACCTGATCACAATCAACGTGAAGGCGTGAAAAAAGTAGTTCATGATAAATTGTAGGTATTACTTTTTTAGAATGTTTCGTACTTTTGTTCTGGAAGTCATAAATTTCACGCCTTCGTTTTTTAGAATTTGTTATCATAGATACCTTAATGAGCTTATATTTTTCCATAGCTTCGCTCAAAATTTGCAAACTGCACCCGAGTTATCGGCTACTGTTGGCTGCTTGTCCGAGTTTCTATTTTAATACCCTGCCATGGCGCCCTTTGAGGCCCTTGCGCCTTTAAACTTTAACTAACCAACCAACCAGCCAACCAACCAACCTAATGCTTAGTTGGACAGCTTTTGTTAAGCTACACCTATCAGAGAAAGGTTTTCTTCCACAGCCGTTTGATTTGCATACGCATATATTTTTCCCCAGAGAGCAGTTGGAATACCAGACACTATCATAAAATGCTTTCTGTCCTGTCACCGTTCTGCAAAACAGCCGCGCAATTTTTGTCATCGTTTGACGTTGAAAGATAGCGCGTTTTAGTGTTTTGAGATTTTATTCATTCTGATGCGTAACTAAATGCTACACTAAAGGAATGTGTTAGTATCACGGAAGACTCAACAGGTCGTTGATAATACAGTATATTCCGGTTAGTTGTAACACATCGGGGCTAGAATACTTTGGCCCAATTATACGAAGTTTTATCCCAAAGAGCTAATCTGGGATGTTCTGCAAGAATTGTTCCAAATACATGGCTGCCCCGATTAACCGATGGCCCAGTTAACCGGAATCTACTGTATAATATTTCTGAGCACAGAAAATGAAAAAAAAAGTGTATTTTGATGTCAAATCTGTTGTCGTTACTTTTTACTGATTTTGTACTCTTCCTAAAATAAGTTCCTTTTCAAAGGTACGAAATGTTGAGAACTCGTGATGGATCTATTCGTGGTTCCATTAAGCTCATTGAAAGCCTCAAAACCAAGAAAAATAAAGGGAAGAAAGGCAAAGAAGTCTCCGATTGGACGTGGAAGGAGCTAGCAGATATGGTTAAATACACTAAGGTTAGTATTTCAGTTCACGTGATGCTTAGATGTATTAAAGTCATTACCAAATTTTTCTATGCTTACACATTCTTTGCAATTTAATTATTTCTCCTGACCCATTTCTCTTAAAGTGCCTGTGCCCCAATCCCAGTTAGCGCCAATTGTGTAATTCAACTGATGCCGGGTTATAACTATATAGTTTCTCCTCTGGATCTCACCATGTTCCCCAAAACGCGCAACTAATATGCTCTGAATAAACTGGTCAAGGATGGAATGTCAGCGAGCGGTCTACTAATAAACCTTGTTCAGGAGACAGGTAGATGAGAATCAGCAGCACATTGGATTACATTTTCAAAAGCAATATATTGAAGACATATACCGTATTTTTCCGTGTATAAGACGACCTCTACTTTTTCGAACCGAAAATTAAAAAATCAATATTTTTATTACAAAAAAGATATTTTTAGAAATTAGGTAATATCATAGGCAAAGTCTGTTGTAATACATGAAAAAAAAGAAGATTCAAGATTTGTATTATTTAGAAATTAGGTAATGTTTTTAAGATACAAACTATGGAATTACGCATCACTTTCTTCAGCACTATTAGTTCCTGACATATCACTTTTTTCAATCTCAACTGCATGACTGCTGTCGTCTGTGTCATTGTCTTATATATATTAAATCATCCTCAGTTCCATCCATGGCATTACTGATTCCACATTCCTTGAAAGACTTCAGAACCACCTCTTGCCTGACTCATTCCATGAGTTTAGGACCCAGTTGCAGATAATTATTTACTTTGAATGGTTGGGTTTATTTTCCTCTCCCTGTCGGTGTCAAGTTATTACCTGCGTTTTGCATCCATTTATTCCATTCTTCTTTCATCAGGGCTTTGAAGGGCTTGTTGATGGAAACATCTAGAGGCTGTAGCTGACCTGTAAGTCCACCAGGAATAACTGCATGTAAGTCGTAGTGGGGAGAGGGGATAAGATGTATTGGCAGTTTCGACGCGGTAAGAGCAGGGTTGTCTCAATCAGTTACCCCCCCTGCATAAGATGACCCCCAATTTTTGGTCTAGACATTTTTGAAAAAAATATCGTCTTATACACGGAAAAATACGGTATACAGTTTTTAGAAATAGTATATTTATTTCCTTCAGTAGTAGACAGCGCATCATGAAATATGCGGCTGTAAAGTTTGAATCTATTTACATGTGACAGTTCTTTAACCTTGGTTACATATACATGGTTTAAAAATAGATCACCTGCAATTGATGGACCACAATTAGACTAGTATTATAATTTCTGGATTCACTTAAACCAAAGGTTCTTTTTGTTAACACAGAAGCATCCATATTCACTTCAAGGTCCACGACAGCTTTAAAAAGCTATGAAGCTATGGAAAAAAAATGTATTTACTTTTTTTGTGTGATATGTTAATTTAGGACGTCTTTATTCTTTCGATGTGTAGGGTTTCAAAATGAAGAAAACTGAGCATTTAGTATTAACATACAAATATTCATGATATAACAGGATTCTTCCGCATTTTAAATGCCTTGTAGCAAGATGAACTATATTCATCGTGATAAAAGTAAAATGAGGTATACTTGCCGTCAAGTTGGATTGCTGTGATTGATTATCATTGTTCTTAGTCATATTTGTATAGCGATAAGATAATTATTTACTTTGAATTAACCAATGTCTGATTTGTGTATGCTTTGAGCAAAAAGCGCGTGCTTACTTTTCATAAAACAGATGCATGATGTTAGTGATTACTTGAGATATTGTAGAAAACTTGAATCACAAAAATTATAATAAGTAGCAGGTAAATATCTTGAAAATAGTAATGTATTTGCATGAGGATAATATGTTCTTGACATATTGTTTAGGCATTAAAATGTTTGACGAGTCGGGACTAGTGCGTTTGCAAGTTTTCGGGACGTAACGATAAATTGCCATACTAATAAAATTATGTAATACCCAGATGCACAATGAAATATAACACATAGAAACAACCAATAGAAATGTTGCACGAGATGAACTGTGTCACATGATCCTCTATGATAGATGCCATAACAAAAGTGATTTCACATCACTTTAACAAGAAGTCCCGTTGATGATGGTTTGTCCGACCCAGCAGAAATGCATACGGGTGGTATTATTTGAAATTTAACATTTTTTAAACGGAGCAAACGATACAGACGGACGATGTATTTTTTTCTAATGGAAACGACCAAACGTGTTATGTTGTAAGTCTGTTTCGGAAATCTATGGAAAGGAGACACCTGCGGAAAGTGCCAATAGACGAACAACCCTGATGCTGAAGCGGTCATGAGAAGAATATAATCTAAATTCTTTCACTAGACCAATTACGCACCCAATGTTTCTTTATAGGGTGGGCCAAAATATTGAAGATGCAAATAAAATATTTCGCAGGAAACATCTAAAATATTGGGAAATGATAAAAATACCTCCATGATATTAAAATTCGATTGCAATGATTCTTTAAATATGTATTTAAAACGCATACAAATATATTTAAAAAATCAGCAGCCAATAACAAAGAACGAAGGGCCAAGCGATACTTCATGAGGAGGGCCTCAGCCCCTGTGTGAGCCACTGCACTGCACTTTACTGTACTTATTGTAAGTTATTATCGCAGATGCTCTAGTCTAGACTCATCAAGTTTTTTAATGACTCAACAGTATATAAAGAACATATGTAAACAATAAATTAACAGATTAACCTCATGTAAATACAAAATATTTGTGCTATTATACCACGCAACTGATCGTACAATATCTGATTATCAGTATTTTCAAGATTCGTTCAAGGCGTAATATTAGCAGATTTTGGATTTGCGTAGGAATGCAACTCGTGGAAAATGTTGTTGTGGAAAAAACAACAACTGCACAATACCAAGTACTCATTCCTTTTGCAGTTTAGGATATGTCTCTGATATATATCGGTTTGAAACTTTCACGCCTTGTAGTTTTTATTTGTATGACGCATTGAAACGAAAGCGGATTCCTTACGATAGCAGTTGTTTCCTTAGCTGAAGTCATTGAAATCTCGTAGGCTGCCATTGTACGTAGCTTGTTTTCATTAGAGTGCGTTACGATTGTTACACTACAGAAGTGTGTGAACACCTGCAGTACTATCACTCTCCTTGACTGTTATCAACATTACTCTTACCCTCGTAACAACCTTTTGTACAGAGAGTGCGTCGAAAGTTTTGCAAATATTTGGATCACTTTGTCTTCATAGATATCTTTGCGACGAAAGTTGACTAGCATTCAAAGTATATAGGCGATCGTGTTGCACCGTCTTCATTAGCGATCTGTCTGCCAGTTCATCGACTACGTTGTGGTACCAGTTCTTGTCCTTCGAGGCGAAGAACTCCTTCACCCCAGCTGCCACCTCCTCCTGGTTGTTGAAGTGCCACCCGCGAAGGAAGTGGACCATGGACCGGAACAAGTAATAATTCTACCGGGCAAGGTCCGGACTATATGATGGGTGTGGCATCAGTTCGATGCCCTCAAATTCCTGGAGTTTTGCCCGGATCTTTCGCGAGGTATGAGGCCGAGCGTTGTCCTGCTGTAGGAGAGCGCGCATTCTGTTCGCCACTGCCGGGTATTTCTCCTCCAAAACGGCATAATTCCGCTACAGCTGTTCAGAGTAGAGGTTGGCGTTGATGGTCCGACCATCTGGAACAAATTCGTAATTGATTAACCCCTCGAAATTCCACCAGACGCAGATCATCACCTTGCGCTCGAAGCGCCTACGTTTGGCAACAGGTTCTGGAAGCTGGCCCGGGTTCAGCCACTGCCGTTGTGTGTTAGGATTACGGAAATATGTCCACTTTTCATCGTACGTAACAATTCTCTTGATGAAACGCACATCGCGCGGGTTTTCTAGGACTTACGTACACACTTCTACTCGGCGGGTTGCTTCAGCTGGTGGTCAGATTTGCCTCTACGGCCTGGCGCACGGCCACCGAATCCACAGTTCCAGGCATACCCGACCTTGGCAAATCGTCGAAGTTTCTGTCACCCGAGCGAAATTTCTTGAACCATCTGATTGCGGTGCTGTGGTCAACAAAACCTTCCCCTTTCGCATGACAAATGTGTCGTGTTGCTTGAACAGCGTTATGGCCGGGTTCAAACTCTTAAAGCAAAAGTTCCCTAATTAGCCGGTTGTGGCTGTTCATCGTTTAGGCGTCCCAACCACAGACAGAACGATGACATGCAATGTTGTTCACAGCAACGACTACCACTTTATACCCCTTTCGACTGACTGCAGTGCATGACCTGAACTAGTTTAAACACGTGACATACCCGCCGCAGCACATGCGTTTATGCAAATATTGGAAAACGTTCGACTTAGCCTCTGTGTATTTCTTTCACCCTCCTGTTGCCATGAAGACGTGTCATCTGTGAAGTTGATGGTGCAAACACAGAAGTGCTATTTCATTGTATGTGCCATTTTTTCTACCACTGCTCACCAGAATTTGTGAAAGTGCCCACAAGTTTTCCTCAGAAACGGCGGGTAATTTTGTGAAAATTTTGCTAATTAAACGAACTCAACAGCTAGAAAACATTTCCTAGCATATATCGACCACAGTAATTCTGAACAATTTTGTTTCTCAAGAAGTTCACCTCGAACTCTTCTATTTGAAGTATTTAAATCAGGAAAATAAATGACTGATGCACCTGGGTCATTTACAGTGGTGTGCAAAAGTATTGCATCACCTGCAAAAATCGAGAATTTTAAAGTTTAAATCGCTTTTTAAACTAACTAATTTTCATAATTATTTCATCATTTATGTCATTAGATGTGAAATTTAATGGGTATATAAAAATGGCTGAGTTTTTTTCCTGTAGCTACTTCTGTTCTTGAGATATAACATAAAATATGAGGTTTGACAAACACATTAAAATTCACGTTAGCTGCGTATGAGTTGTTACAGCCAATCATAGACTTTATTTTACCTGATTGGCTGCTTCCTAATGCTATCCTAATCTTACTCCAGCCTTTATAAGGGTTGACGCAGAGCTACTAGAGCATTGTAGTTGTTGCTTCTTGTTATTAGGGTATAATTTGTGTATTCTCAATGGATAAAACTGCGAAATTGTCCACAGCGAACAGTAAAAATAGTTGTTCTGCATGAAGAGGGATATCCTTCAATGCAAATCGCTGAAAGAGTGGGCTGTAATCAATCTACAGTAAAAGACACTGTGATATAAATAATATGCATCGCAGTGGTAGGCCCAGATCTACTACAACCAGGCAGGACAGAGTGCTCAGAAAGCTAAGCTTGGCAGACAGGAGATTCAATTCACCTGAATTGTTTCAAAGATGGTCTGAAGAGACTGATGTTACTGTTAGTACATCTACTGTTAGGAGGAGGCTGTTCCACTATGACTTACGCGCATGCAAAAGCAGGCGTAAACCACTCTTAACTGCAAATCAAAGACAGCGTAGACTTCAGTGGGCAAAACAACATGTCTCATGAACAACCAAGCAATGGAAAAATGTTCTTTTCAGTGATGAATCAGAATTTGGCATTAATGTAAATCGGAGTAGTGCCTTTGTAAGGAGATTGAAGCGTGAAGAATTCGATCCAAGTTTCTTAGTGGCTACTGTTAAGCATCCGGTAAAGGTCATGGTTCGAAGCTGCATTTGTACTGTATAGTGTTGGGAACCTCCATATTGTCAATGGTACAGTAAATGCCCAGAAATACATTTGGATATTAGAAAACTACATGCTACCATCATCTTTTATAGAAAACTTTATGACGGCAATTTTATTTTTCAGGATGACAATGCTCTCTCTCATCGTGCTAAAGTAGTGAAAAAGTGGCTTCAGGAAAAATATGTTCAGCATCTTGATTGACCACCAGAGTCACCTTACTTAAACCCGATCAAAAATTTGTGGTTCAAAGTGTCGTATGAACTATCAAAAAGGAAGCCAACAACTAAAATTCAACTCATTGAAGATGTATTGTAATTCAAATTTGGAATCTCATTGTTCAACCTAATCTTTTACAAAACCTTGTTCATAGTATGTCATCAAGATGCAAAGCTGTGATTAAAGCTAAAGGCTGGGCAACAAAATATTAGGTACATTTTATAGTTTTGCTTCATTATATTTTTGTATTTAAATGTTATTTCATTCCTTATGAATTACAAAAACGATTTATTGCTGTAAACATAAGTTGGATAAAAGATCCTTTTCAAAATAATTTCGATTTGGTCATGATTTTTGTAATGTATCTTAAGAACAGAAGCAGCTACATGCAAAACTAAGACATTTTTGAAATCTCCATTAAATTTCGCATCTCATCATCATCATCATTGTCAACCATTATCAATCCACTGCTGGACGAAGGTCTCCCCAAGTTTCCTCCACAACGGTCTGTCTTGTGCCAGTCTCCTCCATGTCACTCCCGCATATTTACGAATTTCATCCACCCATCTCCCATGTGGTCTTTTTCTGGGTCTTTTCCTGTCCCTTGGAATCCAATCTAAAATTTCGGCTGTCCATCTATGGTCTGTCCTTCTGGCAGTATGTCCAGCCCATTGCCATTTCAGGGATTTAACTCTGATCATGATGTCTTCCACTCTCGTCATTTTTCGGATCCACGAGTTCCTCTTCTTATCTCTCCTGGTTATACCAAGCATGCACCTCTCCATGCTTCTTTGAGTTGTCTGCAGCCTTTGTATGTCTCTTTTAGTTAAGGTCCACGTCTCTGCACCATACGTAAGCACTGGAAGGATGCATTGATCAAACACTTTTCTTTTAAGACATAATGGCATATTGCTCTTGAAAATTATGCTGTTTCTTCCAAAAGCTCTCCAGGCAAGTTTTGTACGCCGATTAATTTCTTCATCAATGTGACCCTCACTTGATATCTGCTGTCCAAGATAAACATACGTATCTGTTATCTCCAGTTTTTCTCCATCAATCGATAAATCTTCATTTCTTGTAAAAGCATTGAACATCACTTTTGTCTTCTGAAAGTTCATTTTTAATCCCACTTCTTTACTCTTGTCAGCAAGTTCCTGGATCATACTCTGCAGCTCTGATGGGGTAGTTGCAAAAATGACTACGTCATCAGCAAAACGAAGGTGGGTTAGATAATCTCCATTAATCTTTATCCCTTTGTTTTCCCAGTTCAGTGATTGAAAGACATTTTCCAATGTGGCATTAAAGAGCTTCGGAGATATGGTGTCACCTTGTCTCACTCCCTTTCCAATTTTTATGTGTGTTGTATTTTCAAACAGCCGAATCTTTGCACTTGCATTTTCATAGATGTTATTAATAATATTAATGTATGCATCTTCAATACCGCAGGATTTCAGAGCCGTGGTAACTGCTGATGGTTTCACCGAATCAAAGGCTTTTTCATAATCGATAAAAGCCATGCACAATGGAAGTTCATATTCCCTCGCTCTTTCAATTAGTTCTCTCAGTACGTGGATATGATCTATTGTGCTGTAGCCACTCCTGAATTCAGCTTGTTCTCTCGGTTGAGCCATGTCCAGTGTTACCTTCAAGCGGTGTGAAAGAACTTTAGTGAAGATTTTATAAACCACTGATAGGAGGCTGATAGGTCTGTAGTTCCTGAGATCCTCAATGTCACCTTTTTTATGTAGCAGGATCATTGTAGCATTGTTCCAATCCTCAGGAATCTTTCCTTCATTAAGGCATCGAGTGAAAATTTGGGCGAGTACTGTTTCAATTTCTCCACTTGCTTCTTGTATGATGTCTATAGTAATTCCATCTTCTCCTGGAGCTTTCCCCCGCTTCATGTTCTTGATTGCATGAGCAACTTCTGCTGGGAGGACTGGAAGAACTCTGGTACCTTTCATGATGCCTGGAGTACATGTATCATCCCTTTCATATAGTTTGGAGTAGAAATCTTTCACTCTTGTCAAAATTTCGCCTCTATTTCTTGTTATAGAACCATCTTCTTTTCTCAGAGCCATAATCTGTTTTCTTCCCTTACTGAGATGTCCCTTTGCTATCTTTAGGCTTTGGTTGTTTTCAATTGCTTTCCTCACTAGCTCACAGTTGAATTTCCTTACGTCTTCAGTGATACTTTTTCGTGCTGTCTTGCATAGCTCTATATATTCCACTTTGGAAGTCACATCTTCTTTAGTTGTCCTCATCTCTTCTTTTTTGCATCAACATTTTGGTTTTTCCTGATAATTTGTTTACATGCAACTTGTTCTTAGACCCAGCTAATTTTGTTGCTGTTTCCATAAGAGCTTTGGTTACTTTTCTGTTAACTTCAGAAATATCCACTTCTTCCGATGTTAGGCCTTCTAAAGCAGAGAATCTGTTCTTCAGTTCCAACTTGAAAGTATTACGGTGTTTTTTAAGGTTGGTTATGTCAATACATTTTGTTTGTCTTATGAGCTTGCCACGTTCCAGTTTAGTGTTGAGGTGCATCTTACATCTCACCAATCTATGGTCACTACCTGTGTTGAACTTGTTTAGCACACTGCAGTCTTCGATGACGAATTTTTTTGTTACACATAATAAAATCAATTTCACTTGTCGTCCCAATTGGATGTCTCCATGTCCATTTCCTGTGTGGCTTTTTCTTGAAAAAGGAATTCAAGATGAAAAATCCTTCTGCCTCTGCAAACTCAACGAGAGTATTTCCACGCTGGTTTCTGTTGCCGTAACCGAATTTACCTACTGAAGTTTCATTCTGTTGCCGGTGCCCTATTTTTGCATTGAAATCTCCCATAATTATCTTCAAGTGCTGCTTACCTTTATTATTTAGATCTAGTGACGTTTAAATGATGAAATAATCATGAAAATTAGTTAGTTAAACAGAGTTAAGCTTAAAAATTCCCGGTTTTTGCAGGTGATGCAATACTTTTGCACACCACTGTACATCAACAAGAAAAGCTGCTTTAATTTCCTCCATGAAGATCACAAAATCTCCATGCAAGTTAATTACGAGTAATCATCTCCTCTTCTACCAAAAAATAAATAAAATAATATATAAGTATACTGAAAATAAAAAGTTAAAATGCAAAATGGTTGGCGATAAAAAAATGAAAAAAAAAATGTTTTCTTTCAAGGCCTTTTCAGTGAAATAAAACTCCTAAACTTTTATCGCACACACACGCACAAGGTTTTGTCCACCGCTTTTTCCCCACCAAGAGGCATTGTAAAACTCCTATTCTGTGGAATTTTCAGTTTCGTATGAGTTAGGCATCTTATCCAGACAAAACCCTGCATTAAAGAAACACACTCATGCTAATATTTCGCAAGACATGCAACCAGGTGTATGCAAGTAATTAAAAAAACCCAGTAAAATCATTCTAATACACCAACACATGCACACATGGTAGTATGTTTGTACACATTAAAAAAGGTTACTTCTGAAGTAATAGCTAAAAATGCAGCCTTCAAATTTTCATTATTTTTTTCACTGCGTAAATCATACGTGTTTTCACTTTGGGCGCCATAAACGCAACTTATTGTGTTCTCATTTTGTGAAATCCCACATTCTAAAACCATTTAATGTCTTTTCAGCGTTTTGTTTTTATTGAGCATAAGATCCAAACATATGCAATTTCTTTTCTGAGTGGTAAAGGCGGAAATCCTATCCTCTAAATTTAGGCCATTTCCGGATTGTTACTCTTGTTGGAAGATCGAGATTAGATGACGATATGCCTACAGAAACGTGTGTGTGTTTCACTCTGGAGGGAATTCGCGTGCGTTTCCAATAAGAATTATTGCACTTTGTCACAAATCATTGTTCATTTAGATCACTTTTCATGTGTCAAGATAAAACTGAGTATTACCGCTGCAGGAATCGATGTGTAAAGCTGTTACATCATTCAATCGGCCGCAGTACGTGTACTTTTCTAGGGAAAACTTTAAGTGTGTCCCCTAAATACGAGCAAAATTAAGAATAGGCGACTCTTATATCAAAAGACCTCCATGCAAGGTGGTGAACTTCTAGGGCGAAAGTTATGCCGTTCGTGTTGAAATGATGGGCATATAATGGTCGCCATCGCTTTGAGTCAGTTTATGTACACAAATCATTCAGTGTTGTATGTATATCAATATGTTCTGATCAGTTTTTGTTTTATAATTTCAGTCACCTCTACTCGCTTCGTTACTGAAGTTTGAGGCTCCAGAACTTAACAAGTTAGCACTGGATTGTTTTATTGGTAAGTTTGCTTACTTATTTCAGCCGCTCTCTTTAACGCTGATTGCAGTATTCAGTAATTGCTATTTCTTTGGTCTATAACTGCTTGCTTCTTTGCCATTCCATTTTTATTTCACTGCTTCTTTTTTCTCATATTTCGTAATGCAATGCAAAAATTTTTTTTCAGCTATCATGAGGTACATGGGAGATTACCCAATGACAAAGAACCAAACAGAAGTTGACTGTGTTTACACAATACTTGTGGTAAGCATCTTATGAGAAATCTAATTTTTTCCTTATGCATGTAGTTTTCTTTTTTATGGATACGATGGATTTCGTTATGGACTTTTTGTATATTTTATGCTGGCTAATGAATTAAAAAAACCTTACAAATTAATGATGCTTCAGAGTTTGAACACTGTGCAAGTGGAAATAAAAGTAGGTGTGCAGGAGATGAATTTAATTTTTCTTTGCTGCTGTAGGAGTGCGAAATTTCTCCGTGTACCGGGTTTCGAGAAAAACATTTAGAGTTTTCGTTCCACTCTCACTATTCATTCAGATTTTGCAGTCTGGCTTGCTCTTTAGAAAGATAAATGCAAAATTATCATTATCGTTCTCGACTGAAACTTGGAAATAAGGATATAGTAATTTAGAAGTTTAGACATCTTTTCTCCTTCAATCAACTTGGAATAGAACTGTGAAACTACGATAGATTTTTGTTTGCTTACCAAGCGTTAAGTTCTGTTGATTATGCTCATGCAGTTAGTTCCTTTTTCCATAATAGGTGTCACACAAGAGGGCATGTGAGAAGGGAGATCTCTGCCAGATATGTGTGGTTAGATGTATATACATCATCTTAGAAGTATTTTAACTCGTATCTTAGATGAATTGATTATTTTTTACTAAGTTTACTGGGCCATACTGTCCTGTGAAAGAAAGCCTATCTCTCCCTGTAAAAAATGCAGATTGGAAAAAATGTACCGTTCTTGGAATGTGTAACGGGAAAGTAATAAAATGTTAAAGTTCCAGTGATGACAATATTTAAATTGAAGTCTTCTGTAGCGCGACGACCTTAAATATTGTTTACAAGTACAATCGTCTTCCATTCCCCTTCATCTAGGATCATCGTTCGATGTTCAGTTTTGTTGTTAGAACTCTTTCCACTTCTCTCGATCTTCTGGTAAACCGCCCTGTTCGTATCAGGAAGCTGACACAAATGAAGATCACATATCTGAATTTTTCTTCTTTAGCACGATGAGCCTTCAAGGTTTTTCCCGAAAGTACACGTTTCTCTGTCTAGTACCATCGAACATCCCAGTTCTGTGCTCTGTAAGATTCAATTACTTTTACTGCATTTCCCACTGTTTAGCACCAGCGGGTCCACTCTTCTGTATTCTGTTCTGTTAAATTCCGTTCCACATTATCTTTCCATCATCTTGGAGGCTTTCCTGTCGATGGTAATGAAATAATGACAGATTAGGCATATAGATGAAATTATTTCTTCCTTAGCACGATGAACCTTCGAGATTCTTGGGTGCAAGCACATTGTTCCACATTTCTTTTTAATAGCATCGGGTATACGCTTCTGTTAGATTACATGCCACATTTTCCATCTGTCATCTGCGAGGTAGTCTGCTTAGCCTTGTGCCCGTCGGTTTTGTATACATATAATAGCTGCCTTGGTTTTCGCTATTTACTCTTTTTTTAGCATATTCAAGACATCTCAATTTTATAGGCGTGACTTCATTAACAGCTAGAATCCAAAGGTGGCATAAAATGTTTAGTTGTGTTATTCATTTTCATGTTTCTTCATCTTTGTGGTCCAAATATTTTCCTCAAAATCTTATTCTCAAAACAGTGAAGGGATTTTTGTTCGCTGTCTAAAAGCAGAAGTTCGAACACCACATAAAACGAATTGTAATAATAATTTTATGAATAGCTAACTTGATTTTATGTGATTGAGCTATGAAGATGAAATTACGTTTCATTAGGGTAGGCCGTCTATTGTTGGTTAGGTAATATGAAATACGATAATGGTAACGTCGTGAAATACAGTTTATCGGTTGCACTGGTTGGTAACAGTGTATTGAAGCAGTATAAAAGTACATGTTGGGAGTCTGAGATAACTAGTGAAAGACATTTTTTTATCTGCGACTTATATACGTGCTGCGCCTTCTTGCGATAATTACTTTAGCACTTAAGTCACAAAAGTAGCAGATGAACCAACTATTTTTTGTCCTAAATGCTTGGGCATAAATACCATATTGCACAAATAGGTATTAAATCTGTTAAACAGACAAGTTACTTTTCTAGTTTCTGATCGAAATAAATTACATAAAATTCGTTTCATTTTCGTGGAGCGTTATCAAAATTAAACAGATATTGACCAAAGAGATTTTACATATGATTATAGTACAAACTAAAGAATTAGTAATGAAGTTCAACGTTGGCAATTCAGTTTGACACCGTTTGAGCATTTAATTACTGTGAAATAAGTTTTTGATTTGGTGACAATTTTTGAAATGAATTTTCGTAAAGTTTTTTTTTTCATTATGCTGAAAATGCTATATTTTATTGCTGTATAAACTGTATAATTCTGTCAATAACACACCTATCGCATCTGGTTTCAGACTTGTCATAAATATCCTCAGCTTCGAGACGAAGTGTACTGCCAGTTAATGAAACAAACTACAAACAATAAAAGTCCTAAAGCGTAAGTATCTTTTTTCACAACTCGTAATGTCTGCAGAACTTAAGAACTTCAGACACTATTTTGCTATAGTAGTTTTCACCTTTTATGTTATTTTATGAGTTGTTAGTTTTCGGATTCAACTCTAACGATTCAGTTTGAATGGAAAACAATTTAAATTGAATTTCTATGTTTCTGAAGGTTCCACAGTGGGTGCAATTGAATTTCTATATTTATGAAGGTTCCACAGTGGGTGTAATTGAATTTCTGTTTCTTAAGGTTCCACAGTGGGTGCAATTGAATTTCTATGTTTATGAAAGTTACACAGTGGGTGCATTTAATTTCTATGTTTATGAAGGTCCCACAATGGGTGCAATTGAATTTCTATGTTCATGAGGGTTCCACAGTGGGTGCAATTGAATGTCCACAGTGTGTGCAATTGAATTTCTATGTTTATGAAGGTACCACAGTGGGTGCAATTTAATTTCCATGTTTATGAGGGTTCCACAGTGGGTGCAATTTAATTTCCATGTTTATGAAGGTTCCACAGTGGGTGAAATTGAATTTCTGTTTCTTAAGGTTCCACAGTGGGTGCAATTTAATTTCTATGTTTATGAAGGTTCCACAGTGGGTGCAGTTTAATTTCTATGTTTATGAAGGTTCCACTGTGGGTGCAATTGAATTTCTATGTTTATGAGGGTTCCACAGTGGGTGCAATTGAATGTCTCTGTTTATGAAGGTTCCACAGTGGATACAATTGAATTTCTATATTTATGAAGGTTCCATAGTGGGTGCAATTGAATTTCTATGTTTATGAAGGTTCCACAGTTGGTGCAATTTAATTTGTATGTTTATGAAGGTTCCACAGTGGGTGTAATTTAATTTCCATGTTTATTATGAGGGTTCCACAGTGGGTGCAATTTAATTTCTATGTTTATGAAGGTTCCACAGTAGGTGCAATTGAATTTCTGTTTCTTAAGGTTCCACAGTGGGTGCAATTTAATTTCTGTTTCTTAAGGTTCCACAGTGGGTGCAATTTAATTTCTATGTTTATGAAGGTCCCACAGTGGGTGCAGTTTAATTTCTATGTTTATGAAGGTTCCACAGTGGGTGCAATTGAATTTCTATGTTTATGAGGGTTCCACAGTGGGTACAATTGAATGTCTATGTTTATGAAGGGTTCCACAGTGGGTACAATTGAATGTCTATATTTATGAAGGTTCCACAGTGGGTGCAATTGAATTTCTATGTTTATGAAGGTTCCACAGTGGGTGCATGTTAAGCATTATATACACCGCTTCTTTTTGCAAATCGGAGCAACTGCAAGTAAACGACTGCGCGTGTGAAAGTCGTGAAACTGTGTAAAATAACACCTGATACTGATCTCTGTTGTAACATTATTCTTGTTCTTCGGACAGGAAAGGTAACGGACTTAAGCGGGTTTGTCAAAAGCCAAATTGTGATGGGCAGACGACTGAGTCAGACCATTTCCGAGATGGCAAGACTTGTGGGATGCTCACGGTCAGCCCTGGTTAGTACTTTCGAAAGCGCCTGCAATGGGCACGCGAGCATAAAAACTGGATCTTGCGTGATTGGAAGAATGCCTTCTGGTCCGATGAGATGAGTCTCGTTTGCTTTTGTCACCATGTGGACTTCCAGGTATGTGTGCGTCGTTTATCTGGGGAAATATTGGCACCTGGATGCACCGTGGGACGAAAACAAGCCTGTGCATGTTGTGCAATGCTTTGGGCAATGTTCTGCTGTGAGACACCGGGTCCAGTCACTCATGTGCATGAAGCTATGACATCTAACACCTAGATAGACATCATTGCAGACCAGGTACATCCTTATGACAACGGTATTCCCCTCTAGTAGTGTCTTTCGCAGGATACTGCCCACACCACACTGCCCGGATTGTTGGAGCATGAGGAAGACATCTAGGTATTGCCCCGACATCCAAATTCACCAAACATCAATCCAATTGAGCATCTGTGGTTTGTGTTGGAACGGCAAATCCGATCTGTGGCAGCTCAAACACGGAACTTACAAGAGTTTTATTTATACAATATAAAATGTCCCGGGCCTAAAAATTTCAAATTTCCCTTAATGTTAAATTTTAGCGATTACACGCTAATCGCATTAGCAGCTTGCTTCTCATTTATTCGTGAAATTGTGTCGTTAGGAATTAGAAATTCAAACCTCGCGAATCCGGCCTTCCCAACTGTTCTCAACACCCTCCGCCTTCGCTGCGAATTCTGTTTTCTATTTTCCAGGCTGCCACGCCCCCTCTACCATTCGCTCTCCCTATTTCTTGTCATCCATCTGCTCTTAATTACTCTGTGGAATGTGCACGCTCCACTTGAGATACCATTGGCCAACTCAGGAGGCACCAGTAATAAGCATCTGCTATTGCTTGACGTTGTCATTTCGAACCCTTTCTTTTAAGACCTTCGTCTGCATTTTGAACTTCTTGCATTGGAGCCATGGCTTCATCATATCATAAAGACTTGTATTTAAAATACGAAATGGAGATTTTGAAGGAAGTTGATTAAAATCACACGCTGACGAAAACGGCTGTAGCTGTAAAATTTAAAATTTCCAATTTTGATTCAAGATGATAATTAACAAACGTAAAGAGATCGAGGACAATGCAACGTCTTCAGGTTCAATTGCATCGAAATAATTACTTGTTCAAACTGCAGAGGTTTCCAAAGTCGAGGACGTTATTTTCCATTCTTCAAGCAGTACTATGCTGCTAGCGTTCCCACAAGCTGTCTGATGCTCATTGAAAAGGCCAATGAACACGCACGCACGCAAATATAAACGAGGACTACCATTTCTTCGTTTCGAAAACGTGAAAACTACCATTGATTTGAAAATAGGCATGACATAGCTGGGAAAATTCTCAGCGGTAAATCTACTGAAGTTTCTTCTGATACAATAGCCGAATGGAAGAGGAATTTACCAAATATTATCAAAGGATACGATCGCAAGAACATTTTGAATGCCGATGAGACTGTATTTTACTTTGCTGCCATTGAAAATTCTAGCTATTAAAAAAGAACGCTCTCTGGATGGAAAAAGCAAAAACCGACTGATTTGCCTTTTGTGCTTCAACTCCGTTGGGAGCGGAAAATTAACACCGTTCATATTCGAAAAATTTGCAAGACCCGTCGTTTCGAAAACGTGAAAACTACCCACGCCTTTCGCCGCCAACACTATGTCATGGATGACTGATGCGCTTTTCATAGATTGGATGAAAAAATTAGATGAAAAAATAAAAAGGAAGAAACGAAAGATATTTTTGATTATAGATTGTGTCTCGCCCACCCTCAAGATGTAGGAAATTTTGTGAAAAATATCAAAGTTGTATTTTTACCTCCAGATTGCACGAGTTGTCTTCGACCAATGGAGTTAAAAATAGTCGGATGTTTTAAGGATTATTACCGACAACGACTGGTGCAGCTCGCCTCGAAAATATTTGTCAAAAATTTACCCTGAAGGTGTTGGAAGCAAAGGGCATTTTGTCAGCGACATGAAATATAGTGTATTGTTGGAAACAATATTCCACTGTTTGGAAAAAGCTGGATTCCAATATTTGATATCCGCATGCAGGCTTGCGACAATTCTACATCCCAAGATAACATTGTTACGCAATCTAACTGAAATGCCATAATTGAAGAAGATGGCAGTTGCGACGGGGATTTGGCACCGTGATCACTTATGACTTTAGTGAAATGGTTAAGAACAAAAAGTGCAAAGAAAACGTTTCCAGTGACAAGAGCGATTATTCCTAAGTAAGTGTATTAACCTTCAATTTAGCGATGCATTGAAATCGTTCTCATCGTTTGGGACTTTTTTTTATAGCCACAATACTAATGGGAAAACAATTTAGGCCCCCAATAGCCTTGAAAATGCGGTTTGAATTTAAAAATAAAAATCAATCAAAAATCATTTTTTTAAACTTGCATACATATTTTTATTGCATACTGCTATCTCCTTGTGTAAAAAACTTTAATGGTAAATGAATTTCTAATAAAGCTGTGTATACTACGTGTGATAGAAATCAGAAAAGTTGAAAAACAAAAGCTGTGGGGGACGAGGGGAGGATAACTGAAGATTCTAGTACACTAGAACGTTAAAAAACTTACTTACTATGTAGTGTCTAGTATAATGTCACTAACGGCTACGTCAAAAGTGTTTAATCATTGCGTCCTTCCAGTTCTTACGCATTAGCGACAGACATTTTGACCTGTCTAAAAAAAGATACACACGAAAGCTGCAGACAACTGGAAGAAGCATTGAGAGGTGTATGCTTGGTGTAACCAGGATAGATAAGAGGAACTCATGGATCAGGGAAAAGACAAGAAAACATAATCAAAGTAAAATCCTAAAAATTACAATGGGCTGGACATATTGCTAGAAGAACTGACCATTGATGGACAGCTGAAATATTAGGCTCGATACCAAGGGACCGAAAAAGATCCAAGAGACGAACGACTACGTAGGACATGGGTGAATGGAATTCGAAAGCATGCTGGACTGACATGGAGGAGACTGCATTAACACGGACAGTGGTCAAAGAAACTTGGAGACCCCTTCATCCAGCAGTGGATTAGTTGGAAGTAATAATAGATTAGTAGAAATAAATAGTTTAGTTTTTGAAAAGTAGGTTTGGCAGTTATCTGACAGGTTGTATACATTAAAGTTTGTGATAATATGTAATTGGTAAAGTGAAATTTGACCACTCGTTTTCACGTGATATATTATTGATCACTCTCGTTCCCATAAAATTTTCTAACCTTTAAGTCAGTATAACTTCCTTGTTGGTGTGGATAACGGTACCGCTGTGTACAGGGATTATTAGTCTTTGTTTTTGCCCTTCTCAAGAAAGAGGAGCGGATTTGAATCACATTGAAGAGAGAATGTCACATGTCCAATTTTTTAGTTTTCTGTGAAGGAGAGATTTGTCTCAAAAAGGTTTTTTGTACCTTCGACGTTAGATTTCTGGTTTTCGTCAGGCCTTCGAGTTTTTTTTTCTTGATTTTGTTTCTTTTGCCAGGGCCAGTAATGAAAAATTAAAGGACAGCGCTTCCTGACCTTAGTTGAATCATCAAAGAAAGAAAATTCTTACACGATGACAGCTGTTTTGCCAGTTTTCGGGTCAGCTGAACGTTGTGTGTTTTGTGTTTCCTGTATTTATCTTACTTTATAGTTCCATTGATATTACTACATATAATTGTGTTCCAAAAAAAGAATTGTTTAGCGTAATTGCTAAAAAGAAATACATTTTGGCATTCGTCGCTGTTGTCATAAAATGGCAACGCACGAAATTAATTAAATTGACATTGTTTCTGTTTTCTCGTAGATTAATTACTCTCACTGAATGCCAGATACACTGGTGCTGCAAATCATAAAATAATTTTTGGTAAAGAGATGTCAGAATTAAATATGAGCCATATAACCAGCTCTTCAGAAAAAAAAAGGAGCATCGACCTTCTGCGGAAATAGAACAGGGGTCTCCCGATTTCCTTTTTGAGCACCAAATTGACCCATCCACTAACTGAATGTCTTGTAATAATGGTGTGTTAGTTGATTTATTAAGATATGTTTTATCACTGCAATTTAGTACTTGCAGAAATTAAATATTATAAGTGCGTATTTGTTTTGTTTCAGTGACAGTTGCCAGCGTGGTTGGAGACTGTTTTCCATCGTCGCAGCGTATTTTGAATGTTCGGACTCTTTAAAACCATATTTATTTAAGTACTTAGAGACAGCTGCTTATGACAAAAGAAGAGCATACCATGGTAATTTTTCTCATTGAATTCTGATGATTATACATTATGTGACTCACTGTTTTCTAGACTTTTGCGTATTTTTCCTGTATAAAATATGCCGACTAAATAAAACCACCTCTGGTTGGAGCTAATGATCCTCCAGTTGGTTTCGAAAACGACAATTCGCCGAAGCAGCTGTTTCTCTGAGTCACTGTTTTGTGCTTTCAGAAATTAAGATTCGTCAGTTTCACGGCTGAAACTTCTGTGGTTGACCAACAGTTCTTATTGTTTTGCTAATTATTCTGCGCCCAATCTGCTGCTATCTTTCAACCCGGCCATGTTTGAAGCAATATCTTTCTTTGGAAATGACGCAAATAACAATAATTAAGCTGAGTATTACCGAAAAGCATAACTGAATATCACTATACAGCATGAAAGAAAGATCTTTTATAAATATTAATAGAAACACAGCAAACAATCAGAAGTGGTGTAGAACTTGTGATTGCCTGCTATGTTTGTGTTAATAATTGTTAAAGGTCTTTCTTGGCTGATCTGGGTAACTACAGCAGCAACTACGAAAGGGACTGTGACTGAGAATATATTTTTCCAGCACTGCATGAATTCCAGGAGTTACAGCTTTAGTTCGTTGTGTAAAATTCGTTTATACCATATGAAGTTTGCCTAATAAATTAATAAAAAATTTGTATGCTAGTGGTATATGCATTTTAAATGTGCGATAGGTCTAATATGGTGAAAATTAATATCAGCGCTGTATTTGAAGAACATTCTAAGTTAACAGGTGTTAAATTATAACTTCTTTGAAGTGAACGTCATGTTTTTGGATGTCTTGGATTTGGAAAAGAAAATGATGATTTCTGAAAACTTGTTTGTACCTTTAGTTACTGAACTCCGCAGTAATTGTGTTACCGCGGAATTTTCTATATTCCCGTAACATTTAAATTTCATCCGTATAATTTTGTACATTTTTTTTTTTACTCTAAAGCGGTAGGAAATAAATATTTAAATTGCCAAAATAGAATATCAATGATTAAAAATTACTTTCCGGTGAAGCTGAGCCAGGCTAACCGAAAGTTTCGGTTGATAATTAGATCAGTCCTAATTGCACTCAAGCCAAATGAAAAGGGGAAAATTATAATTTTTTTCTCACGGAAACTTGATGGGAAGGAAGACATTCACAGTTCTTTTGTTTTCTCACGAAACGCATGGAAGGAAAGTATAATAGCAGTAGTCTCGTAGCCAAAGCTGAGAGAATAGCAGGAGCGCAATAAATCCTTTTGGGGGTGTCACCCCTTTTCTCAAGCAACGCTTGCGAGCATCTCTACATTGTCCGGGGTAGCGACGAAATTCGAGATAAGTCACGTCGCCGGAAATACCTACGTGACAATCTTCGCTTCTAAGTAGCTAGGCGCGGTCAATTAACAAAAAGGTGCGAGAACAAGTTGACAGCTGAAAGAAGACATAATTTTTGGGAAAGTGACCCGAACTGAACGGATAGCAAGCGAATCATATAGCAGGGCTATCTGTGAGGGCAAATGAAATAACCCGACGCGATTTGGACGGCCGGGCCGTCACGCCCCAAGATGGACACCGGACACGGAAAAACAGAAATATTAACAGAATGAGTAATGAAGAGGAAATACTACAGACTGGAGACGAGAGACTCTAAGATAACGACAGAGAGAACACTCAAGAATGGCAGTCTGAGTAGAAGAGAGGTCTCAGCGGTTTCGTAAGGGCGATGTTTCCATGATAGAGAGATGAGGTAGTTAAAGAGTTAAAATAGTCTACGACCAGCCGGCAACCCAGCATCACGATCGGGGCTTCTCAAGGAAAAGAGGGTATGATGACATTTATCTTACGCATTTCTGATTCATGCCTCATAGCTTTGCATGTGCTATGCAGGACTAGTTACCCGAAAGTCTCTCGCATAGTGCATTAACAATTTTCCTCTGGCGCACCGCGCTGAGTTTTAAACCAGTAACTAAAGTTTAAAGTCAAGAATATTTAAGTGCATTATACCTGTTTGAAATACATAACTAAATTGTTTAGCTAAAACAAGCAACCTCACCGGTACAGTGTACCTAGCTTTAAGACCATCTTCTAAAAGAAATAAACAGTTAAATTTTAATTCACGTGTCACTCAGATCTTTTCTCCAAATGTCATTAGAGTTCAATTAGGGATTTTTTTTATTGTTATTCATGCAACTTTTTATTTTAACTTCTTTGCGGCATATGAATGAGCATGGAAACCCCATGCTAATTCATATGAAACACAACGCGATGCATTTGTCGACCCTGAGCTTGGAGACCCTTATTTAGGGAATCCAAATTCATTGTTGACACCATTAGGCGAAATTTTGGGGGTGAATGGTTTAGTATTGAATTTTGACCTTTTTAACTTTTTTCCCACTACTGCGAATAAGACGCAGTAGTGGTTCGCTGATACCCGACAAGGAGCGGTAATAATTGTGATAAATAGGGAGGTCATTATTTCCGGATTTAGGGATTCTGTGGCTAGGCGTTCGCTCTTGAGTAGCTGCACGAGAGTTTCGCGGAAACACAACTTTTCTATGTAGTACCATTGCCTCCCGCTGAGGTAAAGGGAAAGGAAGTGGAAATAAGGCGTTGTCCACACAGTTAATTCGTTCAGCCCAACTTTTTTTCATTTCAGTTCACTGTTACAGTTTTGGTACTCGTTCCATTTTGACATGAGCAATTCAGGATGCCTTTAGACGCCCACTGCTTTAAATTTTCGCTCTCAGCTCAAATCCCTCACGAGACATGCACACAGATGTTCGTTCTTCATAGCATGTACAGAACAGAATTTAAGATTCCTTGTGTGTTTAAAAGCTAACAAATAATATTCCGCGCTAAAAAGTATATGTAAATTTAAAACGGTGGTGCTACCAAGCTCTGAGATGTAATGATCACGCCTTTTGAATGAAAAAAGAGGGTAGAGAGCACATTTAGGGCTTTCTACTTTGTTCCTGCAGCACAGGAGCCTTGGTGATGGCTATATCGTGACCATACGCAGTTCTGCACACCATTTTCAGATGTATTACATTTCTGCAACCTAAATGGGGATATTCTGTTCTACGAAAAACATTGGAAAGTCTTGTTACCCTTGTCACTGTCACTTCCAAAACTTTTTTTTTTTGTAACAAAAAATATGCTCCGGAAAAATCTATAAAACAAGAAAGTAATCTTGGTGAGGTACCCACTAAAAAGGGGAAGGGGAGGTCAAAAATCATTTTTCTATAATTAAATATCATGGCAAATGCATGTTTACGTCGCTGAACTGAGAGACAAGTTACGCATCCTATGAAACAGAAGATGTGTGTATACAATTTGGGGCATAGTTACTTCTACGTGACACCCTCTCATTCCCGAAAAAATCCTATCAGTATTCTTGAAATGGATATGTGGCAAATGCACACACGTCACTCTTCCACGGAACCTGATTCGTATGTTGTTGAGAAAATTTTGGGTTGATGCTGATCGCTAGTGGATATAATTACGACATCTGGTGAGAGGTCATTTTGGTGGGTCCGCGGACGGCCATATAATATTCCTCAAGAACTTGCGGTCATGCGCCCTCACCTTTTTTAATGGTTTACAGCGTCTTTCAAGTACCGCTCTTGAAAAAAATGCGGTTGACTACAGGCTTTACCTTTAAGAAGTAAGTGTCGTTTATATGGACACTGTTGCAACGAAGGGAAATTGCAACAGCAGAGTTCAGCTGGTTTTCCTATTGATTGGTTTTGAGGTCCCCACAGCCCAAACCGACCTATTAACGTTTCAGTTATTTGAGTTTGTGTTTATGTACAGGGGTTTATCAAAATACAGGAAACACTTTTTATTAATAAGCTGTAAGGCCCACCTCGGACTTTCAGAGCAGAAACGTTTAGACTTGGAATAGACTTACACAAGCTATGCACATACAATAATTAAATTTGGGACCATTCTCTCTCTTCCTGTAAAATGTGTTGCTGTGTGATGTTGGCGGTGCAAAGTGTGATCTGATCGTTACCTCCAGATATTCTCACAAATGTTCAATAATATTGAGGTCTGGAGATTGAGGAGGCGGGGGTAATTGTTGTTTCTCATGCTCAGCAAACCACAAGGTGACACGTTTCACACAACGCATAGTTGCAGAGATGCAAACTTTTACGGATTTTCCGTAGTTTGTACGGATTTTGTTTCCATCTTACGGTTTTACGGAAGTCACCCAAAAAGCAACGAAAAAGCCCACGCACGCGATTTTCTACTTTTTTTACTGTCTTTTGGTCGAAAAAACGCACTTTACAGGTAGTCCCAATACGCCTTCGATGCTCTGACTTCCCCGCCAAAAGCTTCTCCTCGTGCACTGTTTGTCACGTGATTCCCCATACAGCCATTTGAGAGTACGGTCCGCTAAAGCCGAGAAGGAGCTCAGCTCAGCACCTTTTGCGAACTCTTTACACTGATTACATATGGCTTTGAGCTTGTGAAATTTTCGGTGCAAAAGTTTTAACCCTTTCCGTTCGACTGTCGGGTGACACCCGACATTACGAAATCGCTGAATAGCTCGCGTGGTGTGTGTTACCCGCCACGCCGACGACGCCTTTATAGCTCTCATGTCGGCGTTCGCGAGACGTTTCTTTTTCGCCGAATAGGTTGGGTGTTACCTGCCACGCCAACGGCGCCTCTATAGTTCGTATGTCAGCGCTCGTGAGACAATTCATTTTCGCCGTGTAGCTTACGTGTCAGGTGTCATCTGCCAAGCCTATGACGCCTATATAGCTCGTATGTCGGGGCTTGCGAGACATTCTTTTTCGCAGAATACCTTGCGTGTTGGGTGTCACCCTCCATGACGATGACGCCTCTATAGCTCGCATGTCGACGTTCGCGAGGAATTTCTTTTTCGCCGAATAGCTCGCGTTTCGGGTGTCATCCGCCACCCACGCCTATGACGCTTCAATGGCTCGTATGTCGGCGATCGCGAGACACTTCATTTTCGCCGAATAGGTCGGGTGTCATCCGCCATACCTATGACGCCTCTATAGCTCGCACGTTGGCGCTCGCAAGGAATTTCTTTTTCGCCGTATAGTTCGCGTGTCAGGTGTAATCTGCCACGCCTATGACACCTCTATAGCTCGTATGTCGGGGCTTGCGAGACATTCTTTTTCGCCGAATATCTTACATGTTGGGTGTCACGCTCCATACCGATGACGTCTCTATAACTCGCATGTCGACGATCGCGACACATTTCTTTTTCGGCGAATAATTCGGGTGACACACACTGCGCCGATGATGCCTCTTCGTATGTCAAGGGCTGGCGAGCCAAAGCTGAACTTTCACTGCTGAGTTGTTGCCTCTACTGAAGAATTTTAAATAAAATTACATTTTGGAACTTGTTCATTTTATTAAAAAGTGTTATAAACGATTCTGTGATTTTAAAATAAAAACATTTTGTGTACTGAAAGTTTTACTGAAAACTTCGTTTTTTTTTTTTTTTTTTACTGATGACCCTTTTCTCAGGTTGGCATCTCTGTAGTTGCATTATTTGCTTGAAACCAGGGACGGTCATTAGGGAACAACGCCTGCAACATAGGGTGCAGGTGGTCTCCAAGAATAGATATGTACGTTGCAGATGTTATCCGACGCTGCAGAATAAGCAATGAACTTAAGGAACGTCATTATATGGCACTCCACAGCATCAGGGATACACCTACTTGCATCATATTCGGTGTGGTACGCTTCTTCAGGTTTTCGTCAGACGTACACCCTACCAGTGAAGGAAAACAATGTGAAGCACGATTCGTGAAACCAGAGCATACGTTGCACGTCTTTAGCATCAGTTTTTATGTGCTTTGGCCATCTTACACGTTTCGTTGCATTGATGCTGGTAATCAGAGGTTTGTTGATTGAATTTCCGACGAGCTGTTATGACGGAAACGGCATCATTCCAACTGGTTCTCAACTCTGCTGCTATGTGCGATGCCGTGGTCTTGTGCTTCCTTTGTACAATACATGCCAACGTTCGCCTATCCCTATCTGACATCTTCGTATGGCGTCCGAAATTTGCACGTTTGGAGGCAACGTCGTGCCCTTTCTGATAGGTAGTCATAACCTTCGATACAGTTCCTCGTGTTACACATATCATTTCTGCCGTTCTAGTTACTAAAACTCGTGCAAGACGCGCACCAATCAATGATCATGCCTTTTTTGAGGTTACTACGATCTCACATTGTTGACAGTTACTCCACAACAGCAGTTTCACATCCGACTGTGGCACTGATGAGTGATAGCCGACATCGTGTACTGCACCTTTTTATGTACCTTACATCTTTGTGACGTCATCCCTGTGATTTGCATATGGCGCATTGTGTGTACTCCAGTCGCAGTCTCCATTATTTTAATAAACCCCTGTATATAATCTAATATAAACTGGATTCCGAAGACAGAGAAAGATTCAGAAGACCACGTGAAAGATAAGTGGATGAAATTTGAAAGCATGCCGGAGTGACATGGCGAAGATTGGTTCAAGAAAATAATTTCTGAAAGAGACTTGGGGAGACCTCCATACAGCAGTGGGTTCTTAATGATTGTTGATAATGTTGATATAAGGTATTCCGCGCTTTTTGGCAAACTATGGCCCGTGCGATAGCAAAACTGAACAAATAAATACGCACATGTGCAGCCTGATGAGTAAATTATGCGCCGCGAAATTAGAAAAATAGGTCATAGAATCTTTTTCAAGCTTTACGTTGATTCTATCCAAGAAGTAGAAAAATATTTTTCATTGAACACAGCAGCTCTCTGGAAGATTTTCACAACAGCTCAATCATTCGTTCAACATTTAAATAACTCGTTAAGAAACGTGAAAACTATCTTTTTTGCTTGTTCATCCACCCGAATGAACGGACCTCCTACGTCACCATCTGTTCCAATAGGGTATGGAGTTAGCAGCTGGAGTAAATGGAAAATGTTATGGAAATCATGCAGAACGCTTCATAAATGCTTAAAAAAATTTATAATTTTCATCACCAAAAACTTGCATTTTCTCAAGTAGCATAAGAATCGCTCTGTTTGTATGGGGGATGCGACTCGCTTTGAATTTCCAATATGCTATTTTAGCAGCCGACTTTTTCATGAAACTTTTAATGTTTTAAAATATTTCCCCTGACGTTGTCAAGGCAGGAAATTTTATTTCTTTGTAAAAACAGTTATTTTTCTATTTTCTGTATTTGACATCTTTCCCATTCTGAAATTACACTTTACATGTATGTACCCTTTCTTTATCTACCATTGTATCTGTCCTAACTGTTAAGAAAAAAGCATCTTACCTCACATACTATAGTATACTATTGTAATACTATACATATCCTTTGCCTCCAAATATTTCTGGTGAAGGTCAGTTAATTTCAAAACATTCTGTATTTTTAGGCACAGCTATGGTATGTTTACAAAACCTCAGGAAAACTTTTAAATATGGAGGACGAAAGAACGTGCCAAGCATAGAAGAAATTTCAGCTATTTCAGTAAGTATATACGCATTTTCTTTTCATCCACTTTCAAATGCCTTCTGAAAGTGTGTAGAAACCATTAAATTCAAAATGGAGTTTATTCCACATCATTGCTTCTAAAAAGACTGAAAAGAGATTTTTCTTCTGTGTCTTTTACTGCGGAGACTGTTTTGTACGTAGTTGCTTCTTCAAATAATGCAGTTTTTGCTACAGTGCGGAAATGTATATGCATTTTTCTGATGCCTGTGCTTCCAAAAGCCCTATTTGATTTTTTTCCCCACGGATGACATTCGTGGTGAAGAATATTGTGTGTCAAATATCAAAACTTTTATATCTCACAATTTTGACACTAGGGGTATATATTTACATATTTCTGTTTGCGATACATTTGCAGCTTTTCTAAAAATCCGTCTGCTAAAATTCCTTTTTCGACACAAACACTGAAGCGATGAAAGATTTCCGTCATTAGCACGATTTAATGATTAAAAGATGAGAAATATATACAATTAAAACCATGAGCACTTTCGAGGCAGCGGCTGCCTCTTCTTCAGATGTAATAAATAGATACACATTTAATCTATATATATATATAATATAGATCATTGCATTGTGGGAAGCATGGTAAGTTATTAGCCAATAGTAATCTACATGCGGTAAAAATTTTGCTTATACTGTTGGCCCAATGGTCTGAAGAAAACATGGAAATATATTATAGAAATAAATGGTGTAGGGGTGGGGTGAACATTCAATTTTAAGTTTATTTTATAATTTACATTTTTAATAAGGGATTTCCAAACGTTATGTAACTCATAGGGGGCATGTTCATTACAACATTGCTCACCAGAGGCCTCTATATACACGCTTTCTGCAATTAAAAGATCACCAGGTTTACTAGGAGTATTAATTATTCTTACATTACTCCAGTCGGGATTAAGAGCATCTTGTATAACAGATTTGGCTAGTGATGTACAATACATGCCTGTTTTAATATTGTATTTGTGTTCTTTAATTCGCAATGCAATATTGCGTTTTGTAGAACCCACATAATTAGAAGCTGCTTGTCCTGTAGTTGCCTTAACCAGAGGGATATTGTAAATACCCCTCTGGTTAAGGCAACTACAGGACAAGCTGTCCCATTTTGCTATTCTGTTCACGATCCTTACGAACTACTGAAAATAAGTTTCGTGTTCGTGAACCAAATTTCAAGCCATATGGTTTACATAGTTGTGTTAAGGTTCTCGTTAAATGTGGATTGTATTGCATAGAGCCAACATATATGGAATTGCAGTTGGAGTTTCTTAACAGGGTAGTGTGTAGGGCATATTTGACCTTGCCAAACACTTGCCTAATCGACACAAACATTCTGTGAACATTTTCTTAAAATATTTTTCCCGTTAGGTGGTGTAAATATAGATGTATGTCATAATTTTCTTGACATCTCTGATTCTGTCATGTGAAAAATAATTTCGCGTTTATAGTGAAGCATATTGTTACATAATTTCTAATCTTTCGTGACATACAGTTTCCCCGCTGTGGGGCATAAGCTCACATTTCTGTAACTTATTTGTACACCTCTAAAAACCTGTCTGAAAAAAAGTGATTTTAAACAGATGCGGTTTTCGATGGAAAAAAATTTGCTCATAATTTCGGCTAAAAATAATGCCGAGATTTCCCGCTAAGTGGTGTAAATGTATATTTTTTCGCTCCATGTTTCTTCTAAAACTCCGATTTGAAAACTTCTTTTTACATCGGGTACTATTCACCGCGGGGAATATTTCGCTCATGTTTTCCAATATTTCTTAGCGAACATTTCTGCCGCTAAGGCATTTCGGTTTACTGTTCTGTCTGCGTTTCTAAAAATCCGATTAAGAAAGTCCTTCGTAATGTATGCTATTTGCTTGGGGTAAAGATTGCGAACATTATCCACTTTAAATGCAGCACAGTTTTTCTGCTAGAGATGATATGGGTAACCTTTTTAATTGCTATCTCATCTTCTAATACTCGCATCTGAAAAATTCTCTCTCCATCGCCTAGCGCCTTTTTATGAATAATATTGCTTTTCTAGCACAGATCTGTTGCTAGAAGCGCAACGTGCATTTTAATTTGAAAAAGTATCCTCATCTGAACCTGTTTCAGAAAAATCCTGTTGGCCAGATACGTGTGACCATGAACATTTTTCATCCATATTGTTCAAGTAAAGCAGTTTCCCTGCTAGGAGACATGGAGTTATAGGTTTTCCTCCGTACCTGTACTTCTCATTGTCCAATTTGAAAAACTCTTTTGCTTCAGATACTACTATCAAGCAGCGGTTACGCTGGCTTTTTTAAAGTTTTCGCCAAATTATTTTTTTTTTCTTGCCAATGTACTGTATTATAACAGTACAGAAAGGGAATCGCCAAAACTTTTTATCCATCGCCAATACGATTTCTTTTTCGCAAATTGCGAAGAATGCGATCGGCAGTGGGGGGGACCCCTGCTATCAAGAACATTTTGTGTGCAATTTATTTTTCCTAGCTCACATTTTTGCTACTAAAGGAAATAAGTAACTGTGTGTACTCGTAAACGTTTTACTAATTCTATATATCTGTTATAATAATTTTTTTCGCAACTGGCTGGGTTCGTTATGAAGAATACGGTGCAATCATGCATTTTAAATAATGCGCAGTTTTCCCGTTAGGCAGCGTAAATACGTTTTCTTTTACGGGTGGTTTTTAATTTTCTAAAAAATCTGCTTTGGAAATTTCAATTTGAGGGAATGAATACATCCCCAGAATTCATGTAATTAAGACGTTTTCTTTGTTATGTGTTTTGCCACAAGTCACAGATTTCTTGTACCTATAATTCTAGTCCTTTTATTTTCTCCAGTGGTGGTAGTCCTAAATTAGAGCTGCAGGAAAAAGGGAAGAAGCATTGCTGAAGACACCTTGTCATTATTTGAGAAGTTAATGAAATGCGTCTTGCCTGATTAAACACTTTATGTGTGAATAATGCTTATTACAAAAAGTGAAGTGATTTCTATAATAAGAAAATTGCAGTAGACATCTGTCTCCTACATAAGAAACGCCTGAACGTAGACTTGAAATTTTGCACACTTTCAGAAGATGGTCGGGTTTACGCACCTCTTAGCCCCCTTTTTTTAAAATTCGAATTTACAGATTTTTTCATTTATTTAGATTTTAAAGACTTAATTATTGCTGAAATGTAATAATCCTACCGTCTGCTTTGCCATGAGGTCACACAATAATAGTTCATTTCATTGTTTTCATTACTCTTGCACCACAATATTTCATTACACTTTGCATTAACGCAACAGTATATCATCGCGCTATTGCGTAAAATTCGAGAACATCACACCAGCAGTGGTGAAAGCAATTACCAAAATCCGTTTTTCGTTGGCGTCGCAACTTATATGTTCCAATTTTCACACGTACGGGTGGCTTTATAAAGGCAAACTAATACTACAAACCTGTGCGTGAAAAAACCAACTGATGAATAGGCGTGAAAATATTCATAGGTTTTGCCACAATTTTGGAATGCACTCCCGAAGTGTTACTTGCATACTTCCGCCGAAGTTGCCGACGGATTTGGTTAAGTTTCAGACCACGGCTGTCCGTGTGTTACTACACACTATAAATTGTTCATGCTATTATTTTATCTACGGGGAAATTTTGACAAGTTTTTTTCAATCATTGTTTCCGATTTGACTTAACGCGTGCGATTAGAAATTTGATTTTGCTGTTTATTGTGTTAACTTCCGATGTATTGCGTATATCTTTACCCAGCAGTTGCCAGCGGTTTGTTTAGGTTTCACACCGCGGTTCTGCGTGTGCTACTACGAGCTATAAATAGTTCCACTATATAATAGACAATTCAATTTGCATTTCAACAAAATTCAAATTTAATACAAGAAATTAAATGCGAGAACACGGTTTGTTACAGCACGGCCAGTCATGACAGTAGTTTTGATAACTACTGACATTAGTTTCTTGACAGTCAGTCGTGAATTTTCTCGCATTTCATTGTGAATAATATGTGAATTTTCTCGCATTTCATTTCTTTAAAGCTCAGCGTTGTTATTCTTCCGTTCGCGCATTCTCCCACCTAATCTTGACGATTTATTTTATCTTGACAAAATCTGGATCCACCAACGATCTGCAATGGAAGACGACTGACTGTCAAGAAACTAATGTCAGTAGTTATCAAAACTACTGTCATGACTGGCCGTGCTGTAACAAACCGTGTTTTTTATTCCACGCATTTTAATCGTCCCATCTGTTCTCCCATTTCAGTTTAAACGCCTACATTTTCCTGTTCGTTTCAGTTTTGCCATGAGTATCAGCAAGATACAGAATCAATCGTTAAAAGTTGTTGGACTCTCCTGCAGAACTTACGCTTTTCGCATGTCCAGCTCTATGTTGATAAAAACAAAAAACCTTTTCATCTTGGCTCCAATTGAAAGAACACTCAGCGTCATTGACTCAGAAGATCTTCAGTGATGAACTTACTTTCGCTTCGGATTAATTGTACACTACGCTGATCACAATACGATAAAAAATGTACATGTTTTAAATATTCAAATTTCCTGTATTCAAGATCAACAATAAGACTGCTGATTTAAGTAAATTGTGCTGGCACAAGTTTATAGATTCTGTTCGTTTTTTTTTTAAATGCTTATCTTTTTATTACTGAAATATGTTTGAAATGCTTCTGTGCGATGTATCGTATCCATAATTTCAGGAAAGCTGGGGAAACGTCGGCACAGTGCCGGTTCATGCATTTTTTTTTTTTTTTTTTGTTAAACCCAGGCAAAGGTATGTACAATATTATAATTACGATGTAATTATAATACATAATTACGATGTAATTATAATTACATCGCAATGGGCCAAACTATTTTTCAACAGCTTTACTTATTGCAAACATTTTTATCCAATGCTGTTTTTCTATGACTAGATACTCTTATCTGGAAATGAATTTTTGAGTGACAATAAATTGTGTTATTTTTTAAGGCTGGTCGTAATTCCAAGAGGCAAATCTACAGGCTTCCTGGTGGAACAGAACGGGTAATCAACACAAAGTCAACTACAGTAGTTCAAGATATCATAGAAGAAATATGCACAATACTTAATGTTAGGAATCAGCTGGAGATGGAAGAATTTTCCCTGTACTGTATAGTTGAAGGAGGTATGGTTTGTTGAATGTTCATAATACTTTATGTGGCTGAGGAGTTCTTACGCTGTTATGTTACATAGCTGAATTCTCCTATTTTGTTAAATTTCGGAAATATAAGGTGCTAGTCGTTTGTAAATATCTCTGTAATTTGCATGCAAACTAGATTAAAATTTCTAATGTGATGACCTGGTTGTAGCGTAATTAACATATACAGGTGACTATGCACATTATATAAGCAGTTGTTGAGGCACCAATATCTGATAAAGTAGTTCGTAGTACTTCAGTTTTGTAAATATGACGATGAATAGCTTTTGGCTCTCCAATAATACGATTTTGGGCTTCAAGGAATCGAGCTTCTGATACCAATAGGTGTATATTCCCAAGGTCTCTTTAATATGGTTGCTAAACTGAAATGTAAATAGGTTTCTAATAAATAACGTCCCTGGTGAACAAACGCATACAGCACTAATTATTATAGACTTCACATTTTCAATGTTTAACGGAGATTTCGGTCAAAATGGCTATTTAAAGATACGACCCTTTATAACCGTTTTAATTATCGTTACATTTCCGATAAAATCCAGCTTGCTTTATTTCGAACCTCTGAAATAATGTTTTCACTACAGTTATTCAGTTTACTAGAGCATTACATTAGAAAAACACGTAAACAAAAGCTGCCTTCTCAGGTCAGAATAAATACCTGATCCACCAAAATGAAATATTTTTGTCGAACTACAGAGTCTTGGCCTGTGGTTTGAGGAAGTAAGCGTCATAAAATTTAATACTGCTGTATAGAGTGTAGAATTCTAGATTACTTCATTGACAGCCGCATAAAACGTTTCGTAAGCGTTTCTGCAATGCATGATATATTTGGAAAAGGTATACTGTAATCATTTCATTTATCCTTATGATTTCGCACTCCTTAATTTTTACTACCCGTAGTATAAACTTTATTAAGTTTTAGTGCATTTCGTATGTAGAGAGATTTTAATTCTAATTGTTCCGAGTAGGCCTTATATTTGCGCATTTGACAAATAAAGGGTAAGATTTGTTAAACTTGTAAACTGTAAATTATGTGGAACGCAAGAATTTAATGCAAAAATAATGTAGCTGAAGACACAGTGCACAGCATATTTCGTACGTTTTATCTGTAGCTAGAAGTTATCAAGTAGGTTATTTTTTCTTGAAGTCCAGTTTGACGCTGGAGGGGTTTCAAGTATGTAATGATAATTGGCTCGTAGGAATGTGCATCTTTCTGACTCAGTGATCGGTATTGGTAAGTCATCATAAGTAAATAAAAAGTTCAGAAACTTACAAGCCAAGAAAAACATTATCTTTGAGTAGGTTTACTTGTATTCAAGCTGCGAAAGCAAAGATAATGATAAACTGTTCAGTGTTAAATGTCTGCACAATGTAAACTTTCAATTTGCATCAACCGAAAGAATATTTTCGGTTGCACATGTTTTCTATGTTATTCCACTGTAGAATTTCCAGCTGCACTTAAATCGTCAGTGAGATTTCACCTATTCTGGCATTTTTGGTTTTACAGTACAGAAATATATTTGCGAGGGCACTACATTGGCAAGCCCTTTCACCTCTCATTTTTGACATTACTTCTGCAAATCCAATTCTTTGTCCTCAGCTAATTACCTTTAAGGAGGTTTAAATAAACACTCGGTTTACGAACAAATTGTACAACCTAATAATTCAGATGAAAGTGACTAATTCGGTGAAGGTATCCAGAACTGAATTCGTTTCTTCATGTGGCAAAATTTTATTCTTACAATTCAGGGTGAAACATGGTGTAAATTCTGTTGTTCAGTTGTATGTACAATGCTGGGCCACCCAAAATTCATCACCAAGAAGGACACGAGATAGCAAAGCCAGATTTACTGAACCAATAACACCAGATACAAAGATGAAACGATTGAGCTTGCGGAACACGCAGACATCAATAGTCCGTGTGGACCTCATGGCTGGCAATAACGGCCGCTACACGCCGCGGCATCGAACGAAAGAGGCTTTGGATGTGGGCTTGGGGTATGTCGGTCCAGCCTGCTTCTACACGTTGCCACAGTTCATCAGGCGTAGCCGCGGGTGGTGGTAGCCGGGCCACTCGGTTGCCGATCAGGGACCAGACGTGTTCGATGGGGAACATATCGGGAGAACAGGCGGGCCACGGCAGGAGTGACACCTGGTGGGCCGTGAAGAATTGTTGCACGATGCGTGCCACGTGCGGGCGCGCATTGTCCTATTGAAACGTGGCCGCTGGCAGGTCCTGCAGGTAAGGGAGGACTACAGGCTCCAAAACGTCGGAGATGTAGGGGTGACTGTTGAAGTGTACCGGCGATGCGTACCAGAGGGGGCGGGTGTCATATCAAATTGCGCCCCAAACCATAACGCCAGGCGACGAACCGGTATGGCGATGCATAATGCAGGCGTCATACAGTCTCTCGCCGGGGTGCCGCCACACGCGGATCCGACCATCGTGGTGTTGCAGACAGAAGCGGGATTCTTCGAAGAAGACAATGTCGTGCCATTCCGTAGTCCAGGTGCGGCGTTCAATGGCCCACTGCCGCCGCACTCGCCGGTGGTGTAACGTCAATGGTAATCGGAGCAATGAGCGCCGTGCGACAAGTCCCCGCTCCTGCAGACGACGTCGAACGGTACCTGCTGACTTAGCTTGTTGCGCAACACACCCTAATTCCTGCGCTGATGCTCGTGATGTGGTGGTGCGAGCCGTCAATGCCCGCCGCATAACATGCCGGTCCTCTCGTTCGGTGGTGTGCCGCGGCTGCGGCAATCGCTCACGTCAGTCCGTCAGTCCCTCCTGCAACCACCGAATCCACACTCGCCTCACTGTGGCTGGATGTCGTCCCACACGGGCACCGATGTCTCGGTACGATAAACCGCTGCCACGATAAGCCACTGTTCGTCCTATGTCGAACTCCGAAACGTGCTGGAATGACTGTCGTATTCTGCGACGAGGCATCAGGAAGCTTCCCACGCACAGGTCCGGCAGCACAACACACTTGCACTACTTACACCCCACCTTCTGTGCACTCTTCTTATAGTGCTTCTCTGTGGCGTGCCGGACACACATGATTTGCACATGCCCTGCAATGCTAATTGTTTGCATGTCCTCTCGCGGGCGACGCATGCTGCGAATTTCAGGCCAATTGGATGCTTCCTTCTTGGTGTTGCATTTTGGGTAGCCAGCAGTGTATATGTAGAATTTCATCATCATCATCATCATTGTCAACCATTATCAATCCACTGCTGGACGAAGGTCTCCCCAAGTTTCCTCCACAACGGTCTGTCTTGTGCCAGTCTCCTCCATGTCACCCCTGCATACTTTCGAATTTCATCCACCCATCTCCCATGTGGTCTTCTTCTGGGTCTTTTCCTGTCCCTTGGAATCCAATCTAAAATTTCGGCTGTCCATCGATGATCTGTCCTTCTGGCAGTATGTCCAGCCCATTGCCATTTCAGGGATTTAACTCTGATCATGATGTCTTCCACTCTTGTCATTTTTATGTAGAATTTATATTACTAAAATTACAGTGTCTGTCACCTACAGAAGAAACTATTGAACGTTAAAGTTCAAAATTTGGGAGAAACATGCTGAGGCACATAATCGTATGCACCTCTGGGACCATTTTACGAAATTCAAATTTGAAATTTTTTAAAGCTTCAACCATTGTTGAAATTTGATCTTGCTGTATACCGTGTTATATACTGCTCGCACCGCCACATCACAAAAGTTAGCGCAAGAATTAGGGTGTGTTGCGCAACAAGCTAAGTCAGCACGTACCGTTCGACGTCGTCTGCAGGAGCGGGGACTTGTCCCACGGCGCCCATTGCTCCGATTACCATTGAGGTTACACCACCGGCGAGTGCGGCGCCAGTGGGCCGTTGAACGCCGCACCTGAACTACGGAATGGCACGACATTGTCTTCTCCGACGAATCCCGCTTCTGCCTGCAACACCACGATGGTCGGATACGCGTGTAGAGCACCGCGGCGAGACACTGTATGACGCCTGCATTATGCATCGCCATACCGGTGCATCGCCTGGCGTTATGGTTTGAGGCGCAATTGGATATGACACCTGCATTCCTCTGTTACGCATCGCCGGTACACTCAACAGCCATCGCTACATGGACGTTTTGGAGCCTGTAATCCTCCCTTACCTGCAGGACCTGCCAGCGGTCACGTTTCAACAGGACAATGCGCGCCCGCACGTGGCACGCATCGTGAAACAATTCTTCACGGCTCACCAGGGGTCACTGCTGCCGTGGCCTGCTTGTTCTCCCGATATGTCCCCCATCGAACACGTCTGGTCTCTGAACGGCAACCGAGTGACCCGGCAAGCACCACCCGCGGCTACGCCTGACTAACTGTGGCAACGTGTAGAAGCAGCCTGGACAGACATACCCCAAGCCCGTATCCAAAGCCCCTATCGTTCGATGCCGCGACGTGTAGCGGCCGTTATTGCCAGCCATGAGGGCCACACGGACTATTGATGTCTGCGTGTTCCGGAAGTCGCACGGGCCTGTAAGCTCAATCGTTTCATCTTTGTATCTGTTGTTATATGTCCAGTAAATCTGGCTTTGCTATCTCGTGTCCTTCTTGGTGTTGCGTTTTGGGTGGCTAGCAGTGTATATTCTATTTACACCGATGAGCTATTACTTATGACCACCTACCTAATAAGCTCTTAGACCCCTTTAGCCCGCAAAACAGCGGCCACTCGGCAGGGCATCGATTCTATGAGGTGGCGATAGGTATCTGGTACTATGTCAACAACAGGCCCTCTAGTTACCGTACATTTCGGGGTGTTGGCAATTTTACCGGAGCCCGCTTTTCCAAGTCGAACCACAAATGTTGGATTGGGTTCATGTCAGGTGAATTTGAAGGCCAGGGCATTGACAGAAAGTCACCAGCATGTTCCTCGAACCACTCCTTGACGACTCTGGCATGGCGCATTATCCTGTTGTTAATGGCCATCACCAGCAGGGAACACAGTTGCCATGAATGGGTGAACTTGGTCAGCAACGATGTTCAGATACCTAAAAGCTGTCAGGAATTGTGCTATTGGGATAATGGGCCCTAAAGTGTCCCAAGAAAACAACGTCGCCCACAGCATACTGCTGTTGCAGCGCTCGTGAGCGAGCGTGCACCTTTTTCCTGTATTGGAAGTTGAGAATTAATCGGAGAAGCGAAAAAGAAATGGGATTTAAAAAAATTAATCAAATGAATGGGAGAGATTTTGAGGAGCTGGTGTAAGAATTAATAAAATTGAGATTTTATAAACTTCACGCTCCTCAGGTGCTCTACATTTCGCGATTTAATTTCCCCTTAGATTTTCTTCCGTGGATTCGCGCCTAGGAAGGTCGGGAAAGTACCGCTCTCCCCCCCTCTCTCCGAGTCGAAGGGCTTCCAGTCGGCCGCTTGCTGTGGCGTGGGACCGCGGGGCATCCTTTCCCATCGGCTACGAGCCAGAAATGTTGGGTAAGGTGAAGTAATTCTACAAGAGTATGACGGGTAGACATTTTAATTGGTGGGAGGATCCGGGAAGAACAATTTTTCGTAGGACTGGAAGAGGACCGACAAAAAAATAAAATATAGCATGGTGAAAAAAGTTGAGGAAGAACTACCGATACGAGGATCGGAGCATTGAGGAAATCGAAATGATACGAGAAGGCTGTATCACCGCGTCGCTCTCGCTGATGATTTAGCCTATTATCCTCGAGGACCGAGAGCATGTGCCTTAATTAGAAAGATTTCTGCCGTAGTGAAAAGTTACAAGTGGGACTTTGAGATTATTGAAGAGACGAGTGCAGTTCACTAAACAAATGTGTTGCATCCAGGAAAGGAATCTGCATGGAACCAATCGGGAAGAGAATGGAATGCCAGCCCTTATCGTGGGATAGAAGGTAGGACATTTCCGACCATAGCGGTTTCCTCTCTTTTTATATATTTCGTATATTGAACCGAAAATTAAAGAAGAGCATAGCAGAACCTAAGTCAGGGTTGAAAATAAACCAGCTCTAAATTAATGCTGAGAAAAGTAGGACAGAAATAGAAGAAATGAAAGGGTTTAGTAAAGTAAATACATTGATCAGAGCAGGAAATTGTGTAGGATAGGAATTATTTTAAATAAATTATGTTTCGAAATTTTTCAGATTTATATTAAATTAAAATAAGAAATTAAAGTTAACCTTTAAATAAATAATTTTGATAAAAGGGTCTTCAAGCATATTCATATGACTGAGTGAGTGAACTTTTTTAAATTTCAAGCCTTCATCAGGCAAAATAAACATATTTTATTTTCACGTTATTATGAGTCGGCTAAATTTCATTTGAGTGTACAATTTTGTAAAGTAAAAAAGGTTAATCACGATTGAGAGTTGGATGTGTGAGTAAATGATTTGGAATGAATGTTCAGAAAAGTCCTCCAGTGCAATACTGAGTAACTTACACATCAGTGCTAGTAAAAAATCAAAATTTGTAAGTTAACGAAATATTCGCGAGAAATGAAAAGCTAGACGATTACTTTTAAACATTGCGGCACTCAGCTGACCCCGATACATGGAACGTCGGCTGGGTGAAACACAACGCCCATCCTCGAATAGCGAGCCTGTGTTTTCTCTAATACTGGGAAAACATAGTTTTTGAAATTCGAGTGATTACCCTTAATGCTAATAGCTATCGCCAGTGCACACAACCAGCAGACATTGGAGCCCGATATCACTGCCGCCTCCGGCCTGTTTCCGCCCAACAGTGCGTCCAGGTGCCATTGCCTTCGTTGGTAATCGGCGTATCCGCGGTTGGCCATCTACATGATGCACCAGGAATCTTGATTCATCAGACCAGGCCACTTTGTTTCCAATCGTGAACGGTCTAAACTCTATCATCTTGGGCCCACATTTCATGCGTTGTTGGCGACGAAGTGCAGTGAGCATGGGGACTTGGCTGGGTCTTCGGCTACGCAGGCCCATGCGCAGAAGGCTGCGATGAAATGTGTGCTGTGATACATTGCCCTGATCACCAGTGTTGTAGCTGTGGGTGATTTGTCGCACTGTGGCCTTGCGGTGGTCGCTGTGAACAATGCTCGACGGTCTCCGGTCCCCTCTGGCATCAGTGAGCTACGGACGACACAGTGTTGGATGACGGTTCGTCGTTTGGCCATCTGTGCATCACTTACTCACTACAGCGGCACGTGAACAAACCGCAGCCGCCCCGGTGGCGTAGTGGTCTAAGCGATGGGCTCTGATCATTCGTCCGAACCGGGTCCGAGTTCGAATCCCGGTGAGGCATGGATGTTGTGTTTGTTTTACGGCACTGGCTCTCTCCCTTCCCTGGAACCAGTGACCATAAATTAGGGACGGGCGACTGCTTATAGCCCATTGAGTTGCTCACGGTGGTCGTTAAACCTCCAACCAAAAAATAAAATAAAAAAACCAACCGCGTCGTTTCCGAGGCGCCATGCCATCACAATTTGTGCTTGATCATACACCGATAAATCGGCAGCTTTTCCCATTCTGACTCCAAACATTCTACTAACTGAAAGCCGGTCCTCGAAATGTGTATATACCGCTCTGTGAACTTCATCTGCGTCACTGTTCGGTCCCCAAGCGCGTTCATTTCTCTAGGCTGAGGGTGGTCATAATCGAATAGTTCATTGGTGTATAGCTAAACGAAAATCCTGACGACGCTGTCCTAGAAGCGTATTCGTGTATTATTTGTTAAACTAAAACAAATCCGGGCTCATTTGTTTGTGTCTAGTCTGATGATTGTAAACAGTATGTTGGCTATATTTTTTTGTAGAGAAGTGCGTTACATATTTTTATTTGATACCTGGTGACTGATAGAAATGTGATAATAAAATGTTAATGTGTTTGATACATTTCCCCCATGTATTCTAGATCCGTACACGATGCCACTGAACAGAGAAGAATACATCTTAGATGTCACTACAGAGCTTTTGAAGAATGGACAAGTATTCTACCTGATTTTCTGTCGGTCAGTGTGGTATTATCCTCTACGTCTCGATAATCATCTGTACATTGAAGTCATATTCAACCAGGTTGCCCCAGACTATTTAGAAGGACTGTTACTTGTCATGCCAGGTGAACGTGTCAAAGAACAAAATGTGGTAAATAAATTTTCTGTATTAATTACATGCTACTACTGAGCTGTCATTAGCATATCTAGGTGATGCCACCTACCACAATCTGCCACATTTTGAGTTTATTAATATTATAAAAGTTTCTTTTAGCTATATATCAATGTAATACACTGAGTGGCCACTTTATTATGACCACCCGCACAGTACTTCGTTGGGCCACCATTTTGCCTTTAATACTGCGTCGATTCTTCGTGCCATGGACTCCACGAGATGTTGATAGGTGGTTTGTGGAATCTGAGACCATGCTTGATGAATAGCACTTTCCAGGAGTGTGATATTGCAAGGTTGTGGATCCAGCTGTCTGATGGCTTGTTGAACTTCATCCCACAAATTCTCAATGGGGTTCAGATCTGGAGATTGTGGTTGCCACCTAAGCAAAGTAAACTCACCGGCATGTTAACCAATCCTGTACAATACGAGCACTATGGCAGGACGCATTATCTTGTTGAAAGTAGCCATCGCCATTGGGATAAACCATCCACATGACAGGATGCACTTGGTCCTCAACGATATTTAGATATGATGTGCCAGTCAGACGTTGATCAACACGAATTAAAGGGCCCAAAGCATGCCAGGAAAACATTCCCCAAACTATAACGTTGGCCTCCACCAGCTTGAAGGGTTGTAGCAATGCATTTGGGGTCCATGCTTTCGTGCTGTTTCCGCCAAATTCTCACTCTGCCATATGGTGCAACTGAAAACGTGATTCATCAGACCACATAATTTGTTTCCAATTATCGAGTGTCCAATCCTTGTGCTCCTGTGCGAACTGGAGACTATTTCTCTTGTTAACTGCAAACAGCAAAGGCCTTCGGCTGCCATATCCCATCCGATGCAGTGTACGGCGAACAGTGCGTGCAGAGATAATTTGGGCGGATCCTTGATTAAGATGGTCTGTAATTTTCGGCACTCCTGCCCTTCTGTTGTCTGTTACCAGTCTGGACACTCCGTTCCGTCCGAGCAGTCACTAGTCAATGACGACCACACGTTGCACGTAGAGACCTAGTTTTTTGGCTGACAGTCCAGTCTTTAAACACTTTAACAACAGCTGCTCTGGAACATTTCACGAATGCGGCGGTTTCGGTGATACTCGCTCCATGGCTCCGAGCTCCTACAATCATCCCATGTTGAAAGTCCGTCAAATCGCATTTTTTACCCATCTCGTCACCCAAAAAACATTTCTACTACTGTCGCAAGCAGTAAGCTTTCTATTTTTCTATTTTTATACTAGCCTCACCCTCTGGCGGCAACAGCGTGCAACCATAGCTCATTTGCTTAAAACTGTCAGGTGGTCATAATAAAGTGGCCACTCAGTGTATTTGATCTCCATTTGCAACTATGACATCAAAACTTTTACATTTCAGCGTCATATGACTTCTTGGTCACTCGCACACCTTAGCTATGTATCAATCATGCGATTACTCTTACTTAATACGGATTCTATTCTTTCGTTTCAGTGGTTCCTAAATTTGATCACAGAATTTGATTTCAGGATTTAATGGTTCCTGAATTTTGATCACAGGAGCAGCATTTTTATAATTTCTGCATCTGTAAGTAGCGCGATATTACTTCTTAAACTAGATTTGTTACTTTATGGAAAGAAAACAGTTTCTTTAGTTAAATACTGTCCTTCAGTTTCCATTCTACTGCCAACAGCAAAAGATAGGCATCACATAAAAATGCCCATTGAACACAATAAGCATAGATTTCCAACAATGTAATTTCTTTCCATTGTATCATTGTAGCCGAACGAATTTCACGAAAAGGATTCTTGCTATTTAAAACCAATTCTTGTGTATTCCAAGAATAGAGACGCTAGTTGTTTAAGCAGTTGCATTCTTTTTGCCTTTGCAAACATTCTAATGTACCAGGTAATGTAACGTACAGCATCCATCATTCGGTTACGTGTTTACCGTAATTCATTCCCATAAAGTCAGGAAGAAATACAGTCCATTAAATGAAAACTTTATGAAACTCCATTTTCTTTTATTAGCAGACTTTTAGAGCAAGTTGTAGAGCAAGAGTATAAACAGAAGACTAAGTGTACTAACTTTACAAAAACTGTCTAGCAGGTGATATGCTATTGCACTCATAAGCGCCGGCTCGAGGAACCGTAAGTGTTTAGGAACTTCCAGTAATTTTCGCGCCTACTCGACCGTAAGTGTTTAGGAACTTCCAGTAATTTTCGGTCTGGGGCCTGGCATTTCGTATGTAGAGAATATCCAATAGAGAATCTTTACTCCTGACCAACATGTACAGTTCAAAAATCATTCTCCAGTAATATAGGAGGCTTGAGAAATATGAGATCGACAGTGGGTCAAAGCCAGGTTAATTCTATAATTCGTTTGAACTGTAACGACTTCACTAGAAAAACGAATGAATGAATATACGTCGGGAAAATTTCGCACTAAAACTGAAATCATAAAACACGTCTTCAGGAACGAAAAGAAAGTGCAAATTTGCGACGCTAAAATGTTCGAATCTAAATTTTTTCATAACTGATTTAGGTTTTTACCATCGACAATTTTAGATTTTTAGAGCGAAACTTAAAAAATATTAGTTTCACAAAAGAGTAAAACGTATTTAAAAACGAAAATAATTATCGTTAATGGTAAAACTTCATATATATATTATGTGCATCCTGAAATAAGGAACACTACAATTACGTGGTTAAATGAATACTCTTAAAGACGTGTATCATCTTTCTATATTCTGTTGCTCACGTTTGAGTTTGTAAACTAGCACTGCTGCTGATTTAATGATTTAAGTTCTGGCCCTCAAGAATATTTGTTACAATAGAAGGACATAACTCATAATGAGGAATTTTGCTTCACAGTACCCTACAGGTTACACTTGGCTTTGACAAAAGACTGGAAGTGATTGGCCTGTAAACGAACTTACATTGGATTACTGCTAGTTTGATCAATATGTGTTGAGCACTTTCGAACTTAATGTTATGTTCTTTGAGTAAATATATGTTGTGAACAGTGTTTTGCTGTATAAACAAAAATGATAGAGAATATAAAAAAGCGGAAAAAAATAATTATCCTCTATTTTGAAGTCAGCGATTTTGTTCTTAATGTTTTTTTTATGTGATATTTGTTTCTGATGTAATGCCACTGAGTGTTTTCTACACAGTTTATTTTTCTTTTTTTGTAGGCTGATATTTCAAGAGTTGCATCGTTACTTCATAGAGCAGCAGACATGGAACATACCCCAGCAAAGTAAGTTATCTTATTACAAAATGTTGATTTATTCACTCTAGTTCATATCAAAAACTTGTGATTTTGTTCAGCGTTTTATGATTACTACATAAACCAGCGAATAGGATAAGTTTTTGAAGGTCTTTGATCAAGTTTTGAAGGTGCAATGTGTTGCTTCTCTGCTGTGGTCGGTATTTGATGCAGCTGCTGTGAGTGGGGCTCATATTTATTTTTAGTTATTGTCTTTTGTTACTGTCACCTTCATTTTGCTAATACACATTTCTTATAAAGTTATATGAGCGTGCAGAAACACAGTGAGCTCATGAAGCTCAGATTCTTTTAAATGTATTTTAAGAAATAGTTACAGTGACTGTTTGAAATATCCAAATTCTGTTTTCAGCAGCATATTTCTATAAACATTTTTCAACACTTCAGCGTTTGATAGAAGCATCAGTTTGTGCTTGCTGTTCTTCCTAGACGATATTGCAAACTTGCAGTTCCTTTCGAATAAACTTTCGACTATGTGTGCGTATAAAGTACGTATACATCACAGTACATTCAAGGTTTCGTTCTAGAAAGTAATAAATACATACTGGCATTTTTTATTTGGAAAAAAAAAGGTTGGTAGATATAGGTCCATCCAGTGAACCGACCAACCAAAGTAATGAGATTCAAATTGGGCGATCTTGGATTTCATTGTTGACCCAATCAATGCCAGATACGGAGTGCACAAAGCTACCGCGCAGCCGATTGCGGTTAGGTCCGATTGAGGTATGAGCAAATGTTCAAGTAATCTGCTGTAGGTACAGAGCTTTTTTTTTTTTTTTTTTTTAAGTGACCCAACGAAGATTAAATTCCGTATGCCACACAAAACAATCAATTGATTTACTCTTTATTGTTTGCTTCCAGTGTATCAGTGAAGTATTTCCCGAGACACCAACAAGAGATTTTTTTTTTCCTTTTCTATTCAGTAGAATCTGAAAAAAATAAAATAAAATGCCGATATCTTAAATTTTGCCATCTGTCTGGATCATTTTCTGGAACGCGAGAAGTGCTTATTTTGTATTGCAGGAACTTCTGTGCGTGCAAGACTTCACCTGTACTTTCTTGGTTGCCTAGTTTAGCAGCTGCAAGCGTAATTGATTTATTTGGACTTAGTTGAACCTCCACAATGTGATTACATTTTGTATTTCTGGCGCATTGGACACACAGAATGAGTTTTATCAGTAACTGAAAATATGTTTCTTTAAACTTTTCAGAAATTTGGCTTCCGTAGATCGAGATATTGAATTTCAATTCTGGATTATTACTGAACTCGTGTTTTTCTCTATCCAGCTTAATATCTAAACTACAGGGTAATTTCAACACGCTCTCACTATCTTCAATAGTCATTAATGCAACACATGTAGCAAGAGGAATATAAAATAATCAGTTTAGACTGATTCTAGCCTTCTTGGACTTTGGGTGGTGGGACAAGGCACTCTGCGAGAAGAATGGTTTCCGCGCCTTTTATTTCATGTATATCAAGAAAAGAGGTAACTTGTTTTCATACCCTTTACAAAGAGAAGCGAGTAAAATGAAAGCACCTTGCATATAAGAGGAATGAACAGTTCCAGAACGGTGTTTTTAGGTTATCGTACTTGATAAGTAACTAAACAAACTTATCATATTTGATAAATAATTAAACTACCCAGTGCAAATGAAAGTAGAAGTTGCCTTTCCAATAAAACTACCGTTACTAAAACACTAATTCTCTGTTGCAACATTCTGCTTTTCTTTATTAAATATGTAAAAAAGCAGAGCATAATATAAAAAGGAAGCATCCAAAGCAAAGCTTCCTTGAGGTTCAACTCATTTCCAGGGTACATCTTGCAAGAAAAATCCTGCATAGAAAGCAATGTTTCTTGAAAGATACTTGGGGGACAGTGTGGACCGATGATTGTGAATGAGAGATTAAATAAAAAAAAAAATAACACCACCACGAGCACACTCAATCCGCCTTCCCTTACCCTTTTGCCATCATATACTATTTTTCCATATCACATAATTTTCCATATTTTATTCACTTTTCTGTACAATGACAGAAAACTCTGTACTTCACTTTCATAGTTTTTACACAAATACGAACGAAGTATGTTATATAATAGAGACATTAGTTTCTTGCTTTAAGAACGGTTTTACAGGAAAGCTGTCATCAGATTCTGTGCATGAAGGAACTACGATTGTGGGATGCTGACTATTTTTTATTTATAAACACTTTCAATTGGACATTCTTGCATAGGACTACCACTGCTTTTCTGTGGAGGATGAGACAGTTATTTGTTCATGCAATGTGAGGTCATTACATTCTTACCCGAATGCTTGTGAAATTACAGCTTCTACACTTGAAAGACATCGTTAACTACTACCTCAGTCACAATGTACCTATGATACGTATGTTCAAGCATCATTCTGTTTGGCTTTGGAAACACCTTAAAGTAGTATTTTAGACTGTATTCCCCAAAAAGCTTGAAAAATCTACAGTAATTCACTATTTTAAAAAACTAATAATAATAAACAATTCAGTTGGATGTAGAGTACCGCAGCGCAGCGCCTTCGCCGTCGAGTGTTGCTGCTGTGGAATTGTTTTTTAGTTTGTTACCATGTTTTGTCTAATGTGTTTTAAAAAAATTCATATGGGTTTCACACAAAAATATATGTATATTACTTGGGGGCTCAGTGGCCTGAAAGAGATGAAGGAACACTTCCTTATAAATTAAGTTCATGAGCTCTGTGAATATTGCTTTTTCCTTTCTCTGTAGCTCATAAGAAGCGTTACGGATGGTTGCCAGCTTGCGGCCTGTAAAATATAGAAAGTACTACAAAACCAGACGGAACAGTATGACGAAGTACCAGAAATGTTGCTGGTAAAACTTGAGAATAGTAGTCAACGATATACGAACTGAATTACAAAACTCGCTCTGAAGAAAGTTTGGCTTGGATTATACGTTTTACAGAACTTTGGGAAAAGTCTTCACTAAAAAAAATAAGAATATCATTGTCTAGGTTAAGGAGAAGAGAGAGAATATTCGAATGCAGAAACCTATATGCATTGCTTCATTTTAAAATTTCATTGACAGAAATGATGCAGAAAATCTCATTTTGTGAATGCTTGCTGTTTAAAAATGCGTAAAAGTAAACAGTAAGCATGGGGCACATTGTATGTAGAATTTTTATTTAACTTACGCTGTTTTAGATTTAAATATGTATTGGACAAGGCTTTCTGTGAGTGCTTACAAAAATTTAAGAGTATCTGATTATAAAGTACTGTAAAATGAATGTCACGTATTTTCCTTTCTACGTTTTTTTGTGAAATGTTTTTCCGTTGGGGATTCCATTTCATTTTTTTTTTCAGAGAGGAAGTGAAATATTTGTTGCCTAAACCAGTGCTTGCAGTTCGAGACATCCGTCCTGCGCAGTGGGTGGAATATGTTCAACAAAATTGGCCACAAATGACAGCTCTGAACACAACAGAAGCCAAAGCTCAATGTTTAGGTAAAGAAAATTCTCAATTTCCAAGGCAAATAAACAAAATTAGTTTATTTTCGTTTCAATGGCCTATTTGTCATTACAAATAAAAAAATGGTTTATTGTGATGCTATAATTTTGTTAATATATTTTCATATTTTATGTTGAATTCGCATGAGATTTTCTACGTTTTTGGGTTGTTGAATTTTCTCTTTCATATAATCCTGTCCTACACCCCATTTTGGGAGGTTACATTTATCAAAATGACTTGTGGAACTGACAATCTGTTAAATCTCTGAAAACTTAAAGTGATGAATGAAAAAAAAAAAAAAAAAAAAAAGGCCTTAACAGAACTGTTGAGCTCCCATCCTGCAATATCCTTTCCCTATCAGTCTCGCACACGCATGCACTTAACACTATCACGTAACACAAAATGACGTGTATTAACCGCGCATTTAATTTTAATTAAATAATGAGATTCGCGAATCATTTCAGCAGTAGTTCAACAATATAAAATAACGCTACATGTAACCACATTCTCGATTTTTGTACAAATAAATATGATTAACTTTCCCACGTCTGAACAGAATTGGGGTAATTTTTGACAATAACAATTGCATGGGGGAAATACATTATAAATTAATCAGTTCTTATAGTTTTTGTGCTTCCATATTTGATACCCAATATGGACAAATCTAAAGACTAACTGTGAGCCGTAGTAGTTCTCAAATGATTTTTTTATGTATTTAGCTTTAAAGGAAGATCGTTCTGCTGTCAGATTAGTGATGGATATTGTAAAAATAACACAAGGTGTTTAAAGACATGGGGAATTTGTGTGTTGACCATGATATTCAAAATCAATTTGCTTATTCCTGTTTTTAAACACGATGATTCTTGTGTTATAAAATTATTTATACAAAAGTTCTTGTTGTTCATTGCTACAAAAGCTCATATAGTTCGCTTGCAAAACATACATAATATGCAAAAACTAAAAGATATGTTTTTCGAAAAGTTCTTCAGAAAATTTACTATTTCTGAGTTGATGCTGTCATGAACATTAAGCAACTGATAACGAAGAAAGCTGCAAGGGAGCTCATCGCAGTCCTTCAGCAAAAACCAAACTAGTGATGTAAAATATGAGCCCTAAAACTTCTGTCCACTACGCACGGCGCTGTCTGTGTCAGTAATACTTACCGTGGTTTTACGTTTTGATCTATATATTGGCTACAATGTCATTAGCGCCATACTGATTTATTATGCTGAGCAAGTAAATACTGCCGGTTTTTGCTGAGATTATGCAACAGTTCTCCCAGTACTCAGCAAAGTGCATTGAAGGAAAATTCATTTTGTACATGTATTTACGTCTCATTAGGAATGCTCGTGTAATTTAATTGTATCAGCAAAGCTTTTTCTTGTTCAGAACTTTGGAGATGCAACTGTTCACAGATATTTAGATCTCACTACGATGTCGTTTTTAGGTAAATACAATTAATGCCGGCATCTCTAAGTTCCATACAATTAATGCCGGCATCTCTAAGTTCCATACAATTAATGCCGGCATCTCTTCTCTTTATTTTCATACTCCTTAGCATTGAGTACTTAAACCAAATATAAAATTAAATAGTTGGAGCATATTTCAAGTATCAGTATTTTACACAGGTTTTCTTGATGATTCATGATATTTTTTCATCCATGATTCTTCTGTAAGTGAAACGCATATATGGACTAGTTCATGGTCCTGTATGGCTATGCCTCGAAATAACGTATCAGAGTAATGATTTCGAGGGAGTTTGAGAAGTAAAGTAATGATCTCCCTTATTTAAAGAGCGGAATTTTATGAAGCTCAAGACTGAAAAATTTCTCGAGTAGAAACAGGTATTTGTTAATTAAAAGCACTTTGATTTGACAAGTATAATTAGCATGCTGTATAAATTAACTGATGTTTATCCCCTTAAGAACTGTAACTTATATGTATGAAATGCAAATAAATTTTAACAAATAGTGCAAGCCTACTTCTGTTTTCATGCTATAAAAGGTGCATGAGATAAGTGTTTGACATAAATAATAGAACTTTGCTCTCACCATAGAAAAGAATGTGTACTTACGTTCATTTTTCATTTTCAGATATTCTTCAGAAATGGCCATTATTTGGTTCTTGCTTTTTCATTGTAAAGGTAAGAAAAATTCTTGCCTACTTGTATTATATTTAGCAAGTGAAAATCTCAGTTGAAAATAAAAGTAGTCATTTTTTAAAAGATTTTTCAGTTTTCAGAGAAAAAAAAGTTAAAAAAAAAACGACCGCAATTTTTTCCGTCGGGTAAGGAAATTGCTGTAAAAATCGCGTTGTTTAATATCAAAATTCTTGTTTGCACCAAACAGAAAATAAGATCGATTAATTTCCCTATTTAAAACATTCAGTAGTAGGTGTGTTTTCTCTGTGCATACATATAACACTAGGTTTGAGTGTCACACTTGCTTTCATTTGGGTTATCCGCTCATGCGGGAGTAATAACGCAAAATATGACAATTGTGGTCGTACTAAAAACAGCTCAAGTACATTCAGCGCGCATTGCACTTCATACTTCCATTTCAGCTTAGGTACGGATTTCAAGTACAAAGACCATGTGAGAGAAAATGTTTCCTGTATCGCGGAACAGATGCCGAGATAGCTATCCCAAAGGAGGAAACTACTTAAGCGCCAATATTTACTATCAATCAGTTGCTTAATTAAGGTGCCAGCAAGAGTTTCAGTTGCAAGTGGAAACAGCTGAATTGTGTGTGACATCACTGGATATAACATCAGAAGATCAGACGGCGCAATAGTGCTTCCGACTTCCTGAAAAGCTTTCAGAGAGATGTTTCCTGTAACAGCTCAATGCCACATGACGTCATTGCCTTACTTTGAAATTTTAATTTCTGAAGCCGTTTCAAGTATGTGTTCTGTCTTACCAAAGTAGCAATAACTCATATGCTTATAACGCCAAGAAAAAGCAATCCAGTTAATTAAAATGCCTAGTAACCGTAATAAAAAGATATGTAATCCAGTGAGTGAGTCTGCATTTTATAATGCAAAATATCAAAACTAACTTAAATCAAATACGTAAAATTCTGTCATGACTGAAATGTTTTTAAACTTTGCAGTCATGACTGAAAATCATTTAGTGACTGAAGTCGCAGAAAATGCGCGAAATTCCCGAGAATTATCAGAGTAAACCATTTCTCTGTCTTATGCATCATCAAGATCTTGGATATGGACACCTTCTGCACATGAAAATTATTCTTTTAAAATCCTCTGTGAAATATATCATATCCCCATTATGAGTAAAACGGATACCCACGCACACACACACACACACACACACACACATCATCTGGATAGTTAATGCTCTGTCGACAGTGAAATATTCTAACTTAAGGTAGTATTAGGAAACAAAACTCTGAATTGGATAAGAGACTGTTGTATTCACATGAATCCTTGATTAATAAATATCAGTTCTAATAATCAGTGGGTTACTGTCGCAAAATTTGCACCAATGCAAAGTTACACCAGCATAACTATTCCTGCTATCGATCTCTTTGCTCTGAAAATCCTGAAATAGTTATCCATGTTTTAGATACCTGAATTTCTTAATGAGGTATCAAGTTGAACTTAATACAGACATTTAACGTGGACCAGGAACATCAAACAAAGATCTTCGCTCTTTCCACGTTTATAAGTAAGTCACGGAAAAATTCTAATTGACCGCCACCGGGAGGTTCGACTCCCGTTTATAAGTGAGTCACGGAAAAATTCTCATTGGCCGCCACCGGGAGTCGAACCTCCCGTTGGCGGCCAATGAGGATTTTTCCGTGACTCACTTATAAACGTGGAAAGAGCGAAGATCTTTGTTTGAAGTTGAACTTATTTCTTTTCGGTGTAGGTTCTGTTAACATTTGCTTATTTGGTTGTGTTCAGTGCTTTGCCTTCTGAGAAGTTCAACATTTAAACAGTCCAACTGCCAAATGAAGTTTGATCGAATAGCGCCTGAAAGATAAAAACATTTGCTGATGAGTAGTGGTTACTTCCTGTGTTGTACCATGTAGTGCATGAGTACGATGCCAGTTGTCATACATGATGCTACAGTTGTTTTACTGTAGTTTATGACTAAGAAAATTTCCGTTGGTCTTGAAAAGTAAATTAATTAATGAGTGGCTGGTTTTATAGAACAAAGGCCAGATGTACCCGCACAGCACCAAAAACATGATGCTTTAAGTTAGCAGACAGCTGGGACCAAGACTGAACATCAAGCAAAATAGACAGGAAGCTCCTGCTCAGTATCAGATTCAGAAATGTGTGGAGAGTTCATCAGGTAGGTAGCTGCCCATACCTGTATGTGGAACTGGACTGTTGCAGCTCTACTTATAAGCTGCTTTACAAGGGGGTCAACTGGGTAACCATTTGAGTTTTCAGACAGTTAACTACCCAAGTAAATAGCGCAACAGTGGATCCCTGTTGGGGATATTTGAGTAAAGCTTTTAGTTTCTATATGGTGCTTGGTGCTTTTTCATCTACTGTTGTGATGAAACAATGAATGGGAAAAATAATTTAGGAGCACCACAGATCTGGATGCTAACATCAAGGTGCTGATGAAATTAATTCATTAACACTTCGTTTCTAACACAAACAAATTTGCACTTCATACAATAATGCATTTCTCCTCCTCTTGGTTATTTACCCAGATTTTCTGTAGAAGAATGTGCATGCATTCAAAATTCTTGCAGATCATCAGCTTTTGGAAAGGCAAAGTTAATCTGTTCATATACCATTACTTCAGAATCATAATAATTATTATAACTTTTCTGTGTAGGTTGATATTTTTTTAATATCACTCTAGTGTCTTTTCAAAATGGTTTAAAGTGAATCCAGGTTTTCAGTCACTAAGATGCTAGTGGATTATTTTTATTCCTAATACTCTGCGGACCGGCATCTGCATTCTGAACACATTGTATCAATAGGGTAACACCCCATCAAGTACTCTCCAGATAGTCATTGACTCTGTTTACCCATTAAAATATCTTCACCTTTCCTCTTTAATATTTCAAAGACTCGTGGAAAAGATTTTCATATGACGTTCATTACTACACTGAAGTGCCAGAAAACCTGGTACAGACGAGCTTATGCAAAATACATAGCAACGTCACCTATGCGCGTATTCGGTTTTGTCCGCCAATGCGTATATAAAGCGATAGACATCCTTGCCAGCTGTCAGATCTGTTTTCGGCATGAGAATAGGCAAGTAATAACGATTTAAGCGATTTTCAACGTGGTGTTATAGTTGGCGCTCGTGAGAGGGGCCATAGTATTTCGGAGGTAGAAACGAAGTTCGGATTTTCACGGACGACCATTGCAAGGGTTTACCGTGACTACAAGAATTCCGGCAAAACCTCCAACCTACGATACCAGTGTGGCCGTAAAAAGACATTGGGTGAACGTGACCATCGTCGGCTGTCAAGAATAGTTTCACGCGATAGGCGTGCAACACTCTCGCAGGTATCATCGGAATTCAATGCTGGAGCCTCAACAAGCATCAGCGTCCGGACTATGCAATGCACGCTGCACGATATGGGCTTTGGGAGCCGACGCCCAACTCGAGTCCCCTTGATGGGTGCACGAAACAGAGCTAGCTATGCGCCTCGCTTGGGCACGGCAACACCGCCACTGGACACTTGATGACTGGAAACAAGTAGCCTGGTATGACGAGTCGCGTTTCCAACTGTATCGGGCAGATGGAAGGATTCGTGTGTGGCACAAACCCCATGAAGCCATGGATTCCGCGTGTCAACAGGGAACTGTACCGGCTGGTGAGGGTCCGTAATGGTATGGGGTGTGTTCAGCTAAACTTCACTGGGACCCATGGTACATCTACAAACGTCTGTGACCGGCCAACGCTATGTGCGCATCCTTTCTGACGAGGTACACCCATTCATGTCCTGCATTCATGCTGATGGGTTGGGCCTGTTCCAACAGAACAATGCACCTGCACACAAGTGTCGGGACGCCACATTATGGTTAGAGGAGCATTTATCTGAGTTTGGGGAGTTGCCATTCCCATCCAAGTCTCCGGATCTGAACGTGATAGAAAACATTTGGGATGCCATGCAACGCGCTATCGAACACAGGAATCCGAGACCTCGGAATACACCCGATTTGTGGAACGCTCTGCATGAAGTATGCTGTGCATTGCCTGCAGCATATTTCCAGAAGCTAGTGATGTCCATGCCCCGTCGTATTTCTGCAGTCCTGCGCTCCCGTGGGGGACCTACCAAGTATTAGACTGGTGTACCAGTTTTTCTGGCACTTCAGTGTATGTGTCATTGGCTTTCTATCTTCCAATCTAATCATAGATTACTTTGTTTCATCTGTCTTCACGCCTGTATTTTTCGGAGAAGGAGGGCTGGGGCATTGCTGTAATGAACAGTTATTACAGTATGACTGTATAATTGTGCTCCTCTCAATAATTAAAGTCCTTAATAGCGTGAAGAACAGAAGTTTGCGTAACGTTTGTTACTAATAGTGTGAATGAACAGTTATGTTGCAATATTTCCTTCTCCTGAAACTTTAACACGAAGAACATTCGCTCCACATTATGATGAATACCATCACGAGTTTAGATTTTTGTAAATTTTTCTGCTCTTATGTGCAGGAGGAAAAGTACTCTTACCTTGCCCGAACATTTCTTCTTCAATAGTAATGTCATATCTATAATCAAAGAAATACCTTTCCCTTAATAACAAATAGAGGGATGGCACACTTTCATATTGATGCTAAATATTTTATTGCACAAATTACAGGAACGTGAAATAACAGAATTCTCTAGACACCAACCTAGATCACAGTGTAATCAAAGCTAGTAACCAGACGAGAGTTTATTATTTTCATTCCTGCAATATTACATAATAAAGATTTGTGAGAATACTTGTAGACAGTTTCTTAGCTATCCAGACTGTGTAAGCATCTTTCACTGTAGAATCTTATTAATGAATTTCTATTTCTATGTTTAATATCTTTCTTCGAAATGGAATTTTCTCTAAGCTTTGTCTAGCATCAAAGAGAAATCTTACCATTTTTGGAACGGTATAGTCAGATTTAGCAACGGAAGAAATATTCCCATGCCTTCGCATGTTGGAGGAAATTCCCAGTGTTATTTTAATAATGAAAAAATAATTTTTCAGCTTATTTAAACTTATGTGACTGGATATACTGTGTCTCCATTTGCATGGGAAATATATTTTAACCATTTTTTTGTTTCATTAGAAATTTTCGGTCTAATATTGAAACATTTGTGTTTCTGTCTTTGCATTGTTTTCTGTTTTCATTTATAGTAATCACACATTATATGATGGCAAACTTTTACTTTTCAGTGGATCAGAGGAGATGCTGAACCCATCGACCACATACTAGCTTTGAATAGGGAAGGAGTGCATTTCTTAGACGTTGTTACTCATGTAAGTTAAAATTATTCTTTAAAGTGTTTTTATTGTACTGTTGTTACGAAGTGACATCTGCATTCGAAAACAGATGCAAAGCATGTTAAATCTACACACCATATTATAATAGAATTAATTGTTGACATATGGGAGCTGTAGATTTAAGGGAATGTTTGTGTTGTATACGAAAATCTAAACAGCAGTAATGACACACACATGAATGTTAGGGTAACCTTAAGAGACAAGCATATAAATACATACAGATGTGGTGAAAATATGTTGCAAACCAACATAGATACAGAAGTCAATAGTATCACACGAATGTAATTTTAGTTTTGGTTTCGATATTTGATATAATTTGCTTTATGCTGGAATCCGTTCTGTGAAGCACATGGAAAACAACCCATCAAAGCCATAATGATAATCTTGTCTGTGAAAACTGAGGTTTTGGTGCATCTGGGATAGTAGCAAGCTGAAATGTCATTATTGGCTTTGTGAAGACTGACATAAAAACAAAGATAATTCCATTACAAAGGCAAAACAGGTCACAACAGTCAGAGATAAGAGACTGTCACGCACGCACGCACGCACGCACACACACACACACACACACACACACACACAAAAGCAGTCTCTCCGTGAAAACACACATACACAAGCAGTCTCTCCGAAAGTGTTTAGTGATATTCAGTCTTGGACTAAATGTTCTAATTCTATTTAGCAGTCGTTTAATGATTCGCCATCCCTTTGTTTTATTGATTTTTCAGCTACAGACATCAGTGAAAATTTAGTGAAGTTACTAGTTTGTGTGGCATAGTAAAGTCTTCCACGCTATTTTTGCATAAATTATATAATTTTCCAAGTGGTGGTAAGTAAGTATGAACTAAGGCATGCAACAAATTTAGGTTTGCCTTACTTCAACACAGTCTAAGAAAAAAATTAAGTGCTTACCTTTGATTGTTATTGCATGAGTAAAAACTTTCTTATTCTTGTTTTCTGTTAAACCAGTTGGTTCTTCGTTTTTATTTGCCAGTCTGATGCACCCAGAAGAGATTCACGAACATCCCACACAGCAGCTCTTTAGTGACATAATGCTGAAAAGTGATGTAAATCCATAATTTGAAATGTCGTAATTTAATTTTGCATTACATTTCTAACACGTTTCAACTTTCTGATAAGGTACAAATATTCAGTATTTGATGTACTTAATATTACCGGATTCTGTTACGGTTTCCTAGATAAGTTGGGAAGACGTAATTTGTGTAGTATCTGTAATATTTCGGGATGTTTGGTGAATTTTTTCTTTTGAAATATTTGTTGGATATTCAGCAAAACAATTCTGGTAAGTAGAGATATATTTCTGAGAGTTGTTTAAAATCTAGTAGCGTAATAGCGTGATTATTTAAATAAAATAAGTAAAATTTTCAGTAAAAGGCTTAATTACAATACAATAAATAAAACGAAATCTAGAAAGCGTTGAGAGATACGGTTACACGGGAACTTGAAAATTGTTACTGCCTCACAAAAAAAAAAAAAAAAAAAAAAACATGATGACAAATGCCGTGAAATAGATCTTCTGGTTATAATTAAGGTGATAAAACAGAAGTCTATAAAAAAAGTAACGATAGTGATCGAAATTAAACTTTTGGCAGATAACCATAGGACTAGCAAAAGACGCTCATTTCGAGTAATTTCTCAAGTTTTTTGTAAACATAGCCCGTGGCTATTAGATAGATGGAAATAAAGTTCACGCTCCGAAAGTGTTTAGTCACGCTTGCGTTCGACGCTATTCAAAGCTATACGTGTGACGATATTCATTGTAGTGTTTTCCTTGTAGACTAAACATAATCACTCGTTCGCGTGGTCCTTCAGTGGGAGACAGGATAAAGTCTCTTTTTTAATAAAAGTGGTTAACGGCTGGATGGACTTGATGGGGATCAGCTACTTTAAGCTAATTTAGATAACGCATTCCTTTTCCAGATCACTAGGGCAATATTATCTTCAATACAAGTAAGGTGCAAGAGTTTCGAAAATTGTTTCACTCTCTGCATAATCTTATTTTAAAATATCTGTATTTTTTACGGGGACATCTCAAAACCCAAAACTCTTTGGGCATACGGTTGGCTCTCTCCTGCACTACACTTTTCGAAGTTGGTACGCTGCTGTGACTTTATAAGGAAAGAAAAGAACGTGAAACTGAGGAAAGAGTATCATCAAAAAGCCAACAAAGATAGTTTACCATATAGCCATGAGAGTTTTCTCAATAAATTAATTTTTGACAAGTATAGAAGTACTTTGGAAACGTTATTTGTATATGGTTCGAGTATGAATGTTTTCCCAGATTGGGATTTCTTTTTATTTAACAGTGGTACATTACAGTGATAAATTATGTCTTTAAATAAAATATAAAATTCGGTGTAACTTTACTGTTTCAGATACGTATATCACATTAAGAAGTTAACCTTGCTTCCCTATATAAATAAAATACTTTATGGCGCAATTTGTGAGCATATAATTTATTCACGGTAGTGTTTACCTTTCAGTGCAACGTTTTTACTTACCTTATTTATTGTACAGGGTGTTTCAGTCGCTACTTTACCCAAGCTTTTATTAATAACATCTTGAATAATTACAGTAATTGAATGATATTTGGTAAGAACATACGTTCATAGATGGAAAACAGAACCATATCATAAGAGATATTGAAAGTGTCCGCCCTGTGTTTCAAGACAGGCTTGAACACGAGACTTCATATTTCGGAAAGTTCGCGACAGTTGCTCCGGCGTAATCGCTGCCATGGCCTAGCAGATTTTGTTTTTTTGTCCCTAGGGTTGTCGGCTTGTTTTGAAACACCACTGATTTGAAATACCCCCAGAGAAAGAAATCAGGGGGTGTTAGGTCAGGAGATCGAGGTGGCCACATTCCTTTAGAAATCACGTGATCTCTAAAGAATGACTCAATTTCAGCCATACTCATGTGATGTATGGCAAGCTGCCCCATCTTGCCATCTTGTTGAAAATATCCAGTGGTCAGTTCTTCAGGGTGCTGTTGGTTAACGAATGTCTGAAAAATTTCCATGTAGATGGTTGTTGTGACCGTTTCCCTAAAGATGGATCCAATGATCCGCTGACGTGACAGTGCGCACCACCACCACACTCGACAAGTTTTTGTGCTTGAAGTGGTTTCTCGATAAATGCGTGAATATTTGCCACTGCCCACATACGCGTGTTTTGTGTATTTATGTATCCCGACAAGTGAATCCACACGAGGCAGCGATTACGCCGGAGCAACTGGCGCGGAGTCTCGTGTTCAAGCCTGTCTCGATGCACAAGGCGGACACTTTAGACATCTCTTATGATATGGTTCTGTTTTCCATGGATAAAGTTATATTCTTACCAAATATCATTCAATTACTGTAATTATTCACGATGTTATTAATAAAAACTTGGGTAAAGTAGCGAGTGGGACACCCTGTATGTTCACTTAATCTCAATTTTAAGACATACCGAATTATACCAGACCTAATTTTTTTATTAGAATTTTAGATTTTATATATAAATAGCTCGCCGAAGAAGCTAGAATTCCTTGTCATCTACAACTCATCATTATCAGAACTTGTGAATACAGAGAAAATGGGAAAAGGCTGTACTAGTGCGTTGCATTCTGTGAATGAAGGGGGGGGGCGGAATGCCAGTTGTGCAGGATCGTGCTAAGTGGTGTTGCTGTGTGGGACTGTCATTGGTGTTGCTGTATGGAACTGTCATTGGAATCATGTGGTTGCCTGCATGTGTTCCAGGGAACTAAAAGTGTTGATAATTAGGGATAGGATTTATATGTAATAAAAAGTTCAAAATATGTGCATAAAATACTTATTAAAAATGAGGTAATATTAGGAAAAGAAACAAAAATCAGTAAAATATGTAGTATATTTCTTTTTATATTTTTCAATAACTTTTCTTTACTTTCATGGTCATAAGATATTAAAAAATTACTATCCTTTAAAAATTTCAAATTACTTTACTCAAAACCAAGGTGTTCAACTAACTTACTGCTATTACAACTGGCAACAATATAGCACTTCAGGTTTTTGAAAACAAAGCTCTTGCTGTTTTTTCTCAAAATGCCTGTACCTTTAAATTGGCAGAACGACCTCTCAACTTCACAATTCTGAGAATTCCTTATCTTTCAAAACAGCACAACTGCCAGTTAAAGTTCCCTGGAGAATATTTTTTATAGTTGTAATGGTTTCTGGGCTGAATTTTTTTACAAAAAAAAAATCTAGTCCCAGAAAATCCGTCTTGCGTTTTATAATTTCTCCAATGTGGTCTCGTGCAGGTACCTTTGTTAATATTTCAATCGTGTCTTCAGATTTATTTAAATTATTTATCAAAGGAGCTCTTGAAGTTTCGAGTTCACTGATAGCCTGATCCAATACAGTCGAATGTGTCTTTAGCAAAGTCAATTTCTCTAATCAAATATCACTATACAGCAGAAATTGTCCTTTTTCAGTGGAAGCATAATCGTCCAAGTCAAATTGAGGGATTATTTACTTGATTTTGCTGAAGTTGTCGCCACCATAGTATCTTGCAGCTTGTAACCAAGTGCCCTAACTTGTAATCACAGGCTGAGATGGGAGCGGTTAGTCTGGAAACATTTCTTTCAACTTTTCGGTTCTGCTGGGAGCTTTAAGAAAAATCTTTTTACCTGTTGCAATTAACGAATCGGTTTGTAGAAAATTGCAGCGGATTGTTCAGCAATTCTGCGGAGCCTGTGTGCAAGACAAGCCAAATTAATTATCTTGGGGAATGGTATACAAAGTGCTGCTGCTTCTTTCACCATGAAAGGTGCAGCATCAGTTACCAATTGGTGTACTTTATCGTATTTTACTCCCTCTGCCCATAAAATCCACAACGATTTGTTGATCAACATCGTAATCGTGTGTTGGTGGTTATATTTTGATAGTTCTTCACAAGTAGTTAAGTATGGGATTGATGGTGCTAATTCATTCAGATGTCCAACAATAAATAACGTTTCCTATATATAATCTCCCATGTACATCTGTTGTTTCGTCAACTGAGATCCAAAAGGAAACTTTGATTTTCTCCCTGATTTTTAGTACATATTCATGGTACATCATCTGCAAGTAATTTTTCTTAAAGTAGATTCGTCTGGAATTATTTGACTACAGAATTTTTCTAAGAAACTTCTAAACACTGGATTGTTTACTTTCGACAATGGGATATCTGAACTCGCCAGTGCACAGCATAAATCCAAATACACTGCAATTTGAATGGACGTGTTTAATGTTCCCTGGAACTTCTGTAAGAAGCCTTTGTTTCGACAAAGTGTTTCTCACTTTGTTTCTTTTATGTTTCCCAGTTTTTAATGTGTTGCAAAACTTGAAAACGCTGCTCACAAAAAACAGCAGAGGCGCGCGCACACACACACACACACCACACCACACCACACCACAAAATCAACTATTTCTGTCAGCTCTCAGTTCTTCATCAGGAATCAGGAAACTTGTTAAAAAATGCCTTTAATTTGGATGATATAGTTGATCATGTCGACTGGATTAACAACATGAACAGGAAAAATAAACTTCTAACAATGATGTGAACCAAATGACTTACGAAAACACTGGACACTAAACTACGCATTAAATGACAGATGACTCAGTCTAATTTCTCATCTCAGATGAGAAACAGACTGGCGCCGATATGGTGCTGCCATCTGTCGGCTTTGATGTGTTGTGAAACTTGAGAACGCAAAACTTACCATCTGTTTGCTACAGTAGAAACTATTGGGCAATTTTGCGTAAAAACTGGCAATTTATGTAAAAGTATTTTTAAATAATGTGAAACTATGTAATATATGTAGTAAAACAGTAAGTATGTATAATATTGGCAAAAAGTCAAATATGTAAAAATATTTAATTACATATTAATCCTAGCCCTAATGATGATGATATCCATTCAGTCGGGTCCGATTCTTGGCGATTCTATAGGCTGCGACCCTCTATGCCTACAGATCTTGGACTCTCGTCCTCAGCTGTTCCATGCCCAGCCCAGCATGCGTTTTGATTGGGTCCAACCCAACGTGTTCTTTGTCGTCCTCGTCTTCTTGTTCTCTCCACCTTTCCAAGCATCAAATTTTCTCTATTGAGTCCGATCGCATCACGTGACCAAAGTAAATGAGCTTTAGTCTGATGATCTTTCCCTGAAGTGACATTTCTGGTTTGATACGCTCTAGAACCTCTTTGTTGGTAACTCTTGCTGTCCATGGTACCCTTAACAATCTTCTCCAGCACCAAAGCTCAAATGCATCAATCCTCCTTTGGTCAGCTTTTTTAAGATCCAGCTTTCACACCCATATGTTGCTGTGGGAAACACAATAAAGTGAATCAGTCTACATTAAAAGTGTAATGGATGACTTATTTTTGTACCTGGACTGTTATGAATTCAAACATCGTCACAATAAGTAGGTAGGGAATAATTGCCGCCAACATTTGCGTTTACTGTGCTACTATCGTTGCTTATTGTATATCACATCACCGTAAAAATTACTTGGATGCCCTTAACATACGAGAAAAGAAAATGTACTTTTTATTAACATTCTGCAAATATAGTATAAAAATATATATTTTTCATAAACTGCTCATGTTGGTCAAGAGCGAATTAACTGATTCATCTGTAGCTATTTAAAAATGTATAATTGAACTAAGCTCTCTTTGTTAAGCATCCCTCATTAAAGTAGGGACATGCAAAAATATTTAATTTTTGATTCCAGGAGACACGACAATTCGAAGATCGTTTTATGGCATAGAAAAAAAAAACCTCCAGTATTTATGATTCATGTGGAAAATTGAAAATTGGAACCTGCTCATCCAGTTTTCGTTCAAGAGCGCCCGCCCTTACACTACCTTCGATAGCTCACAATTACTGGCCCTTTACCTGGATATTTCAAAAAAACAGATTTCAAAACAAAATTTTCCTTTTCCTGTTGACTAAAGGAAGATATGCTGGAATTGAGCGTTAGACGATGTAGTTAGTAGTGGTATAAAAAAGTAGTAATACTTTTTTGGTGAGATTTATACTACAAATTCTATATTTATCGGAAATCATAAGATAGTTATTCTTAGAATCAATAATAAAAAAGCAAAGCCTATGGCACAAGCCAGTTATTTGTACAAAAGAGTTATATACTAAACACGTTCTCTGTAAGCCGTCGTACGTGATCTCACAGGAAATCTGAAATGTAATTTGTATCTCTCAATCTTCAGAGGCGCGAGGTTGGAATACACAATTTAACATTTTTGTGCCTATTGAATGGAAAGCATAAGTTGCTTTAATATATGTTTTCTCACCCCACATTATAGGAGACTTCGTGGAAATATCCGTTTTCAGAAGTGATATCTACAAGAAAGGTGAGAGCCGAAGACGGGACTTTGTTCCTTGATATGAAGTGTGGAAATCTCATGGTCCAAAAGATTACGCGCATTCAAACAGATCAGGTAAGTACATTAGATTAAAATAATCTTTTATCGAACTTAAAACCAGTAACATTGTCTTGTGTTAATAACGCAGGATTACAAAATGTTACATATTAAAAAGTGCTTGTTATTTTGACCGATGTTACACACACACACACACACACTGGTCAGAAACAGTTAGAGATATTGCTGTTTCGAAGGGAGACGTGATATGCAAATTTAGCTACTAATGGAGATCGATTATCAGCGTGGCTAGCTATATGCAAATTAGCATCATGTCAACAAAACACCTGACGTGCAAGCTCCTGTAAAAGTACCTTGGGATAAGTGGAAAACGGGTCGTTTCACCGCTTGGTCTAGGAGTTTGCTGAATGTATTGCCTTTATTGTGGAATTAACCTGAAATGATGTCCAGACAACGTTTAATCATCGGCAACAGAAATGGGGCTGTTGGCATATTACAGGCAGGTGTACAGCAGATCGATGTAGCTGCTGCTTTAGGAGTTTCGTAAAGTGTAGTAAGTCTGCTACACACAAGATTCCTACGGCATGGAAATGTTGCAGATAGACACAAGAATGGTCGCCCGAGGATAACCACCAGGAAGCTAGATCGCTACTTGACAGTAAGTGCTCGGAGAAGGCATAGTGTCACCAGTAGCCAACTCCTGAATCACTTCGAGCTGTTTCTGGTGGCACAGTATGTACTCAAACAGTACGAAATCGTCTTCACGAGTACGGACTCAGAGCAAGAAGCCCACTGAGATGTTATAGCATTGACATCAGCTCACTGTCGTCAAAGATGTACCTGGGTCCGACAGTACATGTCATGGAATACAGAGTGGCACCATTTACTTTTCACAGATTAATCCCGTTTTACTCTTTATCCTGATACTCGACGGGAACACGTGTGGAGAAGATCCGGAACACAAATGCAACCACACTACGTTCAATCCGTCCACCCTTACGAATGGCAGTCAGTTCTGGTTCGGACAGGAATATGTTTTAATGGCCGTACTCCCTTGTATGTTTGTCAAGGCAACATGAATGCCTCAGTGTACCGAAACGAGATCAGTTGTGATGCAGTTTCAGACTGCTGTTGGACATGCATTCCATTTTCTCGATTACAGTACAACCAGTCATCGTGCCGGGAGCATGCTTCAGGAGCTGGAAGATCATGGAATTGTATCGTTACAGCTGCTTCCGAGGTCTCCTCACCTTAACCCTATTGAGAAAATTTGGGATGCTGTACAGCGATGTCTGGATAACCACATTCCATACCCTAGTACAATGGCAAACCTCTGTAATGTGTTGCCTGTAATATGGGACGAGCTTCCCCAGGCACTCATCCATAATGCCATTGCAAGTATACCTAGTAGGTGTCAAGATGTTCTTCGACACAGAGGTGGTGTTACCGGGTACTGAAACCCATAGGTACGGACCTTCTCCGAATTTACAATTTTGTTTGCATTTCAGTGCTACTTTGTTGTGTGTAGAAATTGCACAGTAATTTGTTTTTTTAAAGGCACTATTTATCGTTTGTGTTATGTAGCCTAACTGATGTTATTTCAATGCGTGTTATTTGAGTAAGATACAATCAATCTTCATTTCATGCAATGTCCCTAACTTTTGTAACCAGTGCATTTGCGATGCTGATTGCAAATACGATTTTAGTTTTACTTTATCACCTAAGGATTTTTCACAAAGTGATGTAGTACTGTAGGCAGAGTAGGAGTAAAATGTTAATTATAAAATAGGAAAAATGTAGAAAATATTTTAACTATTGAAAGGGTACAGCCTTCACATTTAAAACACTTATACGTATATTTTGTTCTTACGCCTAATGAGTTTGACTCCTTGTGTAACGTATCTGCTTTCAGAAAACTGTGATGCTGATGTCAAGATTATTTCTATTTACTTGCATATCCACATATGAGAGTTTTAAATTTCCCTTCAAAGCTACGCTTATTAACTGATGTTTGTGTTTCTTGTGGCGTGTGTCTGTGCAACATCCAACAGCAGTCGCCCACCGTGTTGACTCTAAATTTGCCTTGATACTTTCCATCCATCTTTTTTATATCCTAGTGAAACCTCTCACCATTCTCTTCGCTCAAATCTCCCAGATTTTCGGAACGTTCGACCATCCAGGAAATATACATTGAGTCTCATTTACATCCTAATTTCTCCAACATCGTATTCACGATTTCTTTGCAGTGTGGGTCCTTGTAGCTACTTAAGAACGTTTTCAACATTTTTGAAGGCGAACCATACTTTTTCCAGTTCCAAGCCATGAGTTTTCACAATTCTCATCCTGAACTAGTTTGTGTGATCCGACAATTATGGGTTGTTTGAGTTTGCGATCTGATAGTCCTTGAAACTTTCTGCACAAAAACTTGAAACTGTTTTCATAGTGAAGCTTTCATTAAACCAAGCTCGATATGTAGAGGATGCAAGAGAACCTTTTCCGGATCAACTGATCTTAACTGTTTCTTAAGCAGCATACAAAATACCTTTAAGTCTCTGTGGTCTTTGTAGTTAATTTTAGCTAGAACTAGGGCTAAACTTTCATTGCATTCCTTACGATGCACAGAATGATCCACAGGAACAGAAGTATACTTGCTAGCATTGTGATGAACAGATGAAAAGTCTTCACTCATCAACTTTAATTTATACTCATCACCAAACTTTTCTATTAAACCAATAACATATGTGCAGTACACTAAATCACCTTCTTGAACAAAATTTGAAAACATTCTTCTCTTGGTTCCGATACCAAGCGAATAAATGCGTCAGGTGCTAAAGTTTTTTTCGTTTCGGTCTGTAACCTAAAATCTGTGCAGCATCTTTAACAAGGTCTAAATCTCTCATCAAATTATTAAGCTCACTTTTTCAGAAAAGAAGGGAAAGTAGACAACTTCAGATTTTGAGTTATAGCTGTCACCGTAAACCCCTGTGTCTTCATTGTCCCGACTTTCTCTTTCAGAGATTATGGGAGCATCTTCAACGGTTTCAGGTGGTATTGGCACTGGTGTACCTGGTCTATGCAGAGCAGGACGTATAAGCAGATGGAAGGTTTGGATACAAAGTTTATTTTATTTTTGGACGTTATACGAGCAAAAGTAACAGTCATCACTGTGGTTTCCTTGTTCCCTCAAGATCACTGGTGCAAAAAAAAAAAAATGGAATTTTTCTCAGCTTTTGTCCCCTGTCTCAGTTCTTCAACACAAACAGCATAGACATTGTGTGAAGCCCATGATTTGTCCTGGTGCCCTAGTTAAAGTATGCACAGTAAGCTTCTCTTTTTACAAAGTCTGTAATGTTCCTCTGTTTTTCTTAATGACCAACTCCCAACAAGTATAACAAACTGTCCGGATAATTAACAACACCCTTGTGTAGCCATTGTCAAAAAAACTATCTTTCACTACGTTAAAACCAAATACAATAAACAATTTACAGACTCCAACTAGCAGCTTTCAGCCTTGTAGAGAGGTAAAGGGGAGCTCAAATGTGCAAATTTAGACATGTTTGTATTGTGTTACCAGATTCATGTTCAGACATATTTCATAACAAGTTTGAGTGGCAACATTATTTTGTAGGGGATAGAACAGAATCAGTAACTTACAAAACTTTTTTTTCTTAACCCGATTACTTAAGAATTTGATTTTCTGGAGAAACTGTATGTGGAGGACACATTTCTGCATCATTTTTAAAATCCGAACATTGAGATTAAAAATAAACAATCAACAAATCTCTAACAGTAAAACTGTGCAGGCTTGTGCCATATGTAACACACTAAAACACTCATAATCGCCTTCCTTATTGAAAAGTGAAAAAAATGTCCAAATAGGGATATTTTTCTAAGAAATGTTTGTCATTAAAAGCAGTTTGCTAGCCCAGTAGTGCAGAGCATTCGTCCGAAAAGGTTTCGGGCTCGAATCCCGGTGAAGCGTGAATGTTGTGTTTGTCTTACGGCACTGGCTCTCCCCTTCCCTGAAGTCAGTGGCCCTAAATTACAGACGGGCGACTGCTTATAGCCCATTGAGTTGCTCACGGTGGTTGTTAAACCTTCAATAAAAAAAAAAGCAGTTTGAATGATTTCTTTCGAAATATATTTTCAATAATGGATTATCCTGATGAGTCAGTCAGCAGTCAGATTTATTTTGTCGAATAAAAAAAATAAACAAAAATTTCTAAGCACCCTGATCTCATCTGAAAATTTCAGTTTTTTTCAAAAAATAATCTCTTTGGATGGATCTTTAAGAGAGAGAACTTCAAGCAGCAAAGATATAGCAATACTGACAACACAAAAAATGTAAGACATTAATGGAAAACATGTTTTATTGTAACATAAATTTTTAAACAAGAGAATCGGGCAAAAGTATTAGTTACAGAAGTTATCAACACACCAATATAGATTTGATAAGCGTGTTTTTGAGAGATTTTCATAAAAATTTATTTGCAAAGTTCATGGTAACAAAAACTAAGATGGTGTTTAACTTCAGTCATATGTGATAAGGCAAACGTAAATGCAAGAATGATAAAAGTTCGTGTTAAATAAAGCGATTATTCTTGATCGTAATGTAGACAAAATGTCTTAAATCCATTCCAAAGATATTCAGATCATGTTCTACAAAATATCTGTCTCATGTTATAGAAAATTTCTAGAAAAGTTGTTAAGTCTGGTTACTCATTTCCCCCATGGATGTCAGATAAGCTCTGTTTTTCTTAAGGAGCAACTCCTAAAAAGTATAACAAACTGTCTGGATAATTAACAACACTCTTGTGTAGCCATTGCCACAAAAACCACCATTCACTACGTTAAAACCAGATACAATAAATAATTTGCAGAGTCTCCAACTAGCAGCTTTCATCCTTGTAGGGAGGCAAGTTTGATGAGTCATAATCCTGCACCGCCAAAATGCTGTCTCTACAGGATTTGACGGAGCTCACTCTGCGCATCTACCAACGGTAAACGTTACCGTACTAATCCCGTTGAGGGACCGTAGATTCGGACACAACGACAGGTGGTGCAAACTGGGGAGGCTGTACACGACAGACCGTGTGTTCTACTGAGAGTCCTCTAGAAAATCGGTTCGCCACGCGACCAATTTTTTCCTTTTTCTTTGGCGGTAGCCTTTAGTCAATTATCATGGTTTGCAGAGCAAAATATTACAATCACATTGATCACAATTCCACATAAAAGAAATACATCGAAATAAGAGTTCTAGTTACAAGGGAGCAAAGTCCCCACCTTCTTCTTTGGGAACGCAGTCCCATGATGATCACCAGTTCCGTCATCCATAGTTAATCCCTCCTTGCTGGATTTCCAATCCATGTTGGAGGCATGGACACTCTGTATCCTGGCTGGAGTGCTCCGTTTCCAGTTTCAGCTTGAATTTTCCATTAGCACAAACACAGTTAGGGCAGCAGGCGTTACCAGTGCATTTCCAGTGAAAGCAGAAAAACCTTGGGGCACCCGGACTTGTAGTGCCCAAACCCGTTGCACTTAAAGCAACGGGTTTCCTGGAGGAATTCCCCGGTGGTTAGGATTTCCCATGCGAGATTGACTTTGCCTTTTCTCAAAATAGGGCGGAAGTCCACCGGGACCAGCTCTATGACCCAGTGAACCCGCTTCTCTTTTCCCTTGATGGGAAACAGGACGGAACATTCGTCCGGCTTTTTCAGATCGTTTTGCTGGGGAAAGTCTCTTTCCAGGTGTCCCGTAGATAATTAATCTAGGTTTCTTTGTTATTGGCTTCTTTATTGTATAGGTCTCAGCAAGATCCTCTTTCCCCAAATTCGTTCATGAACTTCTGCTGCCCCTCTACCGTTGTGCACTCTATCGGGGTACCACCACCACTAGTTATTTTCTTTACGCCTCTAACTCCTACCCCAAGGTCTCCTGGGGCGACAACTCTGAGCACGTCTTGCTTGAACTCTACTGAGGTCTCCCGGTCCTTTGAGAAGAACAGGAGAGTGTGCTTAGTGGCTCTTTTTTTCCATCAGGCTTCTTTGGTGCTGCTTTGGCGTAAGTCCTGTCCGAAGTAGGAGTGGCTGCCTCACTCCTGCCATGCTCGCACTCCTCGAGTTATGCTCTCAGCTGAGCAATCTCCAGACCCTGGTTAAAGACACCTGCATCCGATCCAAAAATGGGTCGGAGCAGACCTCTTACACTGTGTGAGACCCTGGTATTTGGGTCATTCAAAATCTCATTTATCTGGATAAGAAACGCTTTGGAAGTACACTCGACTGCGCTTTGATTCAATGGTTCCTCGTCTCCCATCCTTGCAGCTTGGGATTCGAAAATCTGAGCAAAGTTGCTCCTGGTTGGCTCTGGTGTTTGACCTTTCCCTAAGGAAAGGAGCCCCCCCCTCCCGACAATGACAAGGTCACCAGAGCCTGGAAACATGCAATGCGAGTATCAGACCTAAAGGGGCTGGTTTGCTCTAAGAAGAGCCGTTGTTCACAACAAGGTTGCTCTTACTTCAATATGCTTCTTGGACGCTTTAGGTCTCACAAAATAAACACTGAAATCTCGCTGTCCCTTGCGGGAGTTGTAAAGAGGCAAAGGTGAACTCAAGTGTGCAAGTTCAGACATGTTTGAATTGTATTACCAGATTCATGTTCAGACCTATTTCACAATAAGTTTGAGTGGCAACGTTATTTTGTGGGAGATCGAACATAATCATTAACTTACAAAACCTTTTTTTTTTTTTTTTCCTAAATCCGATTACTTAAGAATTTGATTTTGTGGAGAAACTGTATGCGGTGGACAAATTTCTGCATCATTTTTAAAAACAGAGCATTGAAATTATTAAGAAACCATCAACAAATCTCTCTAACAATAAAACTATGTAGGCTTGTACCATATGTAAGACGCTAAAGCATCCTTATTCAAAAGTGAGAAAATGTCCAAATAATGATATCTTTCCAAGAAACTGTTCTTAGAAAGATATCACTATTTGGACATTTTCTCACTTAAAAGCAGGTTTGAATGATTTCTTTTAAAATATATTTTCACTAATTGATTATCCTGACGAGTCTGTCATCAGTCAGGTTTATTTTGTCAAATAAAAAAGATAAACTAAGATTTTTAAGCGCCCTGGCCTCATCTGAAAGTTTCAGTTTTAAAAAGAAACAACATAGTCTGGAACCATTTTGGGAAAAGAAAATCCGGAATAATCTCTTTGGATGGGTCCTCAAGAGAGAGAGAATTTCAAGCAGTGAAGACGTAGCAATATTGACAACACAAAAAATGTAAGACATTAGTGGAAAATCTGTTTCATTGTAACATAAATTTTTAAACAAGAGAATCAGACAAAAGTATTACTTGCAGACGATATAAACACACTAATATAGGTTTGATAAGTGTGTCTTTGAGAGATTTTGATAAAAAATTTATGTGTAGAGTTCATGTATTACAGTTCATGGTAATAAAAACTGTAAGATGGTGATTAATTTCAGTCATATGTGACAAGGCAAACATAAATGCAAAAACGATAAAGTTCCTGTTAAATAAAGTGGTTATTCTTGATCATAATGTAGACAAAAATGTCTTCAATCCATTCCTAAGATATTCAGATCATGTTCTACAAAATATCTTTCTTATATTATAGAAAATTTCTGGAAATTTTAAGTGTTTTTATTCATTTCCCCCATGAGTTTCAAATAAGCTCAATAAAGCTGATGGGGTCTCAATATAGTCAACAGCATCTGTTGCAGAATATAGCTTAACCAGCAGATTTCTGTGTACCTGGGAATCACGGTCGTCTGTTTAGAGTACCGCATGGTCCCTTCCCCCACTCATTAATGGCAGAAACAACGTTTTAAGATTTACGCAGTCAGGTCTGTGCCGGACAGTTGAAAATTTAGGAGGAATTTATGGTGACACTTGCTGAGGTCATCTAAATACAACTTCCGTACTGTTCATCTTCGTTAACATGTGAGAGATGATACAGTGTCTCACTTTATTTCCAGATGACTGTTCTTGTGGCTTGGAACTGAATCACGACGAATATTCGTCCTATGTACATGCTAGTGAAACTAATAAAGATAGCCACTTCTGTGTCAGGAAGCTAGGGCACACACACGTACAGGCACACCATTTGTCTGGTATATAGCCCATTTTTTTTTCTTTTTTTAGAACTGCCTATTCCAAAATGTGCCATCCTGTAGGTGAAACAACTTAGAGAACTGGAAGTATTTCATGACGATTAGCTGTAGAAACCAGATACAGGGCAAAATAAAACTTCTTGTGACTCTTGAGTCACCTTGCACTGGTCACGTTCAGGGACATCATCTTTATCCTGAAATTGTTCCCTAGAAACTGTAGATAACCATTGAGCCTTTTAACCATCTAGCTACATCAAATTCCAGCCTACAGTTTTTTCTGAGGAGCGCCATCTTAAACACTCATCTAAACAGTGTCTAAGATATATTTTTTGAGAAGTGGCAAGGCAAACAAATTGAACATACCTTTTGAACCGATGGCTCGTCTGCATGTATTACGCATCTAAAGTGGTTCTACAATTGAGTACCTATTCAACGCATTAAATCGATATTATTTTCAATTTTTGATTAGTATCTTCGTGCAAAATACTAAGTTTAATTTTGTACGTAATTTTAGTTAAGGACGTTGTATTACACGGTGTAAAACAGAAGCGAATCAAATATGACTGCCATAGGTGTCAAACAAGTAAAGTAAAAAGCATAAAAAACAGAACTAATTTTATTCATTTAAAATTCTGGCTGATGTGCGAAAGCTTGGAAACCTTGATTTGTAATCTACGCCAAGAAATTCGGATTACTAATATAGTTATACTATTTTAAGTGTGATTGGTATACAGTTCCTCGTTATTATTTAATTTTATTCAACTTGAGAAATAGAAGTGATGATGTTAGCAGATAGAGCAGTAAACATTCTGAAGTCCAAGGGAAAATGATACAGGAAGCTGACAAATTTCTTAGTACAGACATTTTTATGATCCGTATAATTATTTGGGAAGCTGGGAAACACAACCTACTTTTAGCGTTATGGATGCAGGAAAAAGAGCCGCAATAGTAAGGCAAACATAACATCAAAGTCTTGTTCACAATTCGAATGTAAGTTCTTTAGAAAATAAAGCTCCTAGAGATTGCGTAGATGATCTTAAACCACAGATGCAGATTTGAAAACTGTTGCTAATAAGAAGAATTTGTCGAATAAGATGGACAAAGTGATACTGTTCCATAAGATAATGTGTTTATGTAATGTCACTATAGTGTTTAACGACAAAAGCAGGTAAACCGAATGGAAAAGTTTACTTGTGGAGGTTGTTGAAGGGCTTTCAGCATGTAGGAACAATAGAAACTAATAAGGGATATGTGATTTTTATTTTCTGTTTTTAAATTATTGCGTAGGCATTTTATAATAAATGTTAATGAAGAAAAAGTACTAGCAAATGTATTGTAGCAATACAAGCAAGTTATTTTTTCGGCACGGAAGTACTGCATTTCAATACTCTCTCCTCAGAAAACTTCAAAATTGGATCGTCATGGGGTGGATGTCGAACCCACATCTCCCGATTTCTGTTGCAGCATGTTACGATTACACCACTCAGGGCAACGAATCCGCAAATGTCTGAAGTTTTGGAATCTTAATAAAAATCAGATTCGCACTAGTCAAAGCAACTCTCTTCATCCTGTAGCGACGACCTTGAAACCTAATCTTGAAAATTGCATCGATTCGCAGTTAAACAGCCTTGTTACATTTGTGAACTTTGCAAATGTAGCAAGAAAAGTTAGAAAACTTTGATAATCATAGGAGGATTTTCCTGTAAACTGAACAAGAACAGTAAGTTAGTGAAGCTGTTCTTGACAAGTAAAACTGAGCTCTGGTTTCGTTATGTTACTATGACTTCGTCTCCATAGGTTAAAGCCGAATCTACCATACAAGTTTGTGTCTCGAGCTTAAGAGTTTTTGCATAGATCTACTGCTGTATGCTAATGACAGCTCTTTGACAGTGAAGTGTACATTTTTATGAAGAATGTAGTGATGTACAAATGAATTTCAAACTGAACATCAATTATGTAAGATAAAAAATGCCATGCTGAGCACAAATCACGATTGAATACTTTTCAATGCACAGTTTAATCTGTCAGTCGTACATTAAATCTCGTTTTTACTTCCATAGAGCAATTACAAATTGTTGTTGCTCGAGAGAATACGACGTAACCGAATTTTGTATATATTTATAATCGTGATTTGTGCTCACATGGCATATATATTTCTGCCAGTCCTCCCAGCAGAAGTTGCACATGCAATCAAGAACATGAAGCGGGGAAAAGCTCCAGGAGAAGATGGAATTACTGTAGACATCATACAAGAAGCAAGTGGAGAAATCGAAACAGTACTCGCTCAAATTTTCACTCGATGCCTTAATGATGGGAAGATTCCTGAGGATTGGAACACCGCTACAATGATCCTGCTACATAAGAAAGGTGACATTGAGGATCTCGGGAACTACAGACCTATCAGCCTCCTATCAGTAGTTTATAAAATCTTCACTAAAGTTCTTTCACACCGTTTGAAGGTAACACTGGACTTGGCTCAACCGAGAGAACAAGCTGGATTCAGGAGTGGCTACAGCACAATAGATCATATCCACGTACTGAGAGAACTAATTGAAAGAGCGAGGGAATATGAACTTCCATTGTGCATGGCTTTTATCGATTATGAAAAAGCCTTCGAATCGGTGAAACCATCAGCACTTACAATGACTCTGAAATCCTGCGGTATTGAAGATGCATACATTAATATTATTAATAACATCTATGAAAATGCAAGTGCAAATATTCGGCTGTTTGAAAATACAACACACATAAAAATTGGAAAGGGAGTGAGACAAGGTGACACCATATCTCCTAAGCTCTTTAATGCCACATTGGAGGGTGTCTTTCAGTCGCTGAGCTAGGAAAACAAGGGGATAAAGATTAATGGAGATTATCTAACCCACCTTCGTTTTGCTGATGACGTAGTCATTTTTGCAACTATCCCATCAGAACTGCAGAGTATGATCCAGGAACTTGCTGACAAGAGTAAAGAAGTGGGATTAAAAATGAACTTTCAGAAGACAAAAGTGATGTTCAATGCTTTTACAAGAAATGAAGATTTATCGATTGATGGAGAAAGGCTGGAGATAACAGGCACGTACGTTTATCTTGGGCAGCAGATATCAAGTGAGGGTCACATTGATGAAGAAATTAATCGGCGTACAAAACTTGCCTGGAGAGCTTTTGGAAGAAACAGCATAATTTTCAAGAGCAATATGCCATTATGTCTTAAAAGAAAAGTGTTTGATCAATGCATCCTTCCAGTGCTTACGTATGGTGCAGAGATATGGACCTTAACTAAAAGAGACATACAAAGGCTGCAGACAACTCAAAGTAGCATGGAGAGGTGCATGCTTGGTGTAACCAGGAGAGATAAGAAGAGGAACTCGTGGATCCGAAAAATGACAAGAGTGGAAGACATCATGATCAGAGTTAAATCCCTGAAATGGCAATGGACTGGACATACTGCCAGAAGGACAGATCATCGATGGACAGCCAAAATTTTTGATTGGATTCCAAGGGACAGGAAAAGACCCAGAAGAAGACCCCATGGGAGATGGGTGGATGAAATTCGAAAGTATGCAGGAGTGACATGGAGTCTGGCAGAAGACAGACCGTTGTGGAAGAAACTTGGGGAGACCTTCATCCAGCAGTGGATTGATAATGGTTGACAATGATGATGATATATATATATATATATATATACTGTATATAGCAATAGCCACACATAAATTACAATCCTAATACAAAACCCCGAAATACTACCCCTAAAATCCTAAAATAAACCAAATTTATTCCAAAAAACAAGAGGACCAAAATAAGATAAATACAAGCATATTATGTTTAAAATGCACCGGAACACCAGGCCACTCTTCAGGGAAAAACATCCGGTGTCCCGGCACCAAGTTCAGGTTTCTGAAAAAAAAAATGATATGTATCTCTCGGTTGAGCCATGTCTAGTGTTGAATAACAATTGATATATATATATATATATCAATTGTTATTCATGAGTCCTTTTTTCTGGAGTTAGGCTAAATCATCATGAGCTTTTATTTGCCACTTCTTGGAAGAAAATGTAACCAGGAATTCTAATGTGGCATATTGTACTTCTTTGGGGAACTAACTTCTGAATCTCAGAGAACAGCTTAGTGCAATATGTGTATGTAAAATATCCCAGTTTTTTTATACGTTAGTTTAGTAGCAATTCTTATAAAATGTTGATGGAAATGTTCTGCCATAATGCAATTTTAGTTATAATCCCTAAAAAACGCTTTCCTGCCTAAAAATTATAGTGTAGCCTTTTTTTTTTTTTTTTTTCCACCTGTTGTGCCTTGATTTTAATTAATAGAATATGCTTGTAAAGAGAACTACATTGTTTAATTCGCATTTTATTTTTCTAGGCTCATGAAGTGTCAAGACTCATTCGTCAATACATTAACATAGAACAAAAACATAGAGGCGTCACCAACGGCGATGCTCCTCAGGATCTGACGTTGTCACGTCATATCGACAAGTGACCGACTTATTCAAGTGTTGTACAGTTTCATTGAGGGTTGTGATGACTTCATCTAACCTCTGTGAATATCCATTATGTGTTCCGGTTCTGTCTTGGTGTTGCTCTGGACTGAACTTTTCCAAGTGTCAAGTATGAGTATTTTCCAAGTTTGATGTCAAAAAATATAATGGGTGCATGCCTGAATGTAAGTGTCCGCAGTGTTCAGGGAACTGCACATGAATCCAACTGAACTTCACGTGCAGCACATAGACTTACTGCAAGACTTGCTGCATCACACTTGAGTAAGGGGTGCCAAAACTTGAACTTATTAGAGCAACTGAAGAGATGTGTAATTATTTATTGTTGTTTTATCAATTTTTTTAACATCTGGTTTCATTTAGACTGTGTCATGCCAGCTCACATGGTGCTTCCAAAACTAGTAAATGTAATACGTGGACTTCTACAAAATTCTTGTCGTCTTCTATCTGTTGACTAACAATTGATTTTGAATGTCACAGTATTTTCATATCGATCCCTCAGTGTTCTTGGACAAAGTATGCTCTGGAAAAATGAATCATTTAACTTGCTATGAATTGCCTAAAAAGATTTTCGACTATTTGAAATATGATTTTTTAGTTTCTTCAGAAACGAAATTCACTTGCACGAAATTATTCAGAAGAAAACGTTTTCTGTTACTTGCCGGGTCAACTCATAAGTACTCTACACTTTCCTGTAAAATTCATTTCCTATTTGTTGTCACTGTTTTATGCTTAAGTGTCCAACTGCAGATGAACCGATACGTTCATCCATTGGACCACCTTCTTTAAGTGTCAATTGCTAGTCGTTGACCTTTGCGTTACATTCACAGAAAGTACTAACAACGCTTGGATGTACAGCTTGCTTTAATTTCTATGGCATGATATTAGATCTGGCTTCATATCAAAATTTGAAAGCTGATACTTTTGTAAGAAGCCCGTCTCACGATTGTCCGATTTAGAAGTACTTTTCATAAAATGCACAATTTAAAGATTTTAAATTTTGTCAACCATATAAACACTACTGAGTTAGCATTGCAGAGAAAATGAACTTCCTTCTGTAAGTTTGCGTTTGCATTTAGCAGTTGAAATATTTGTAAACATACTTTAATGGCTGTGCTCTGGGTTGGCAATAAATGATAGGCATGTACATGAGAAGCTGAGTGTATTTTCATCCTTCTGTTCCCGCGTAATACGTCTTCACTATTAGCGTACTTAAGGATGTAATTATGAGATAACTAGTGTAAACTGTAGCGTGTCAGACGATATCGTTCTTTGATCGCTTATATTCCGTATTTATGCAGAAATTCTATCTGGTAAAATCACACAATAGCATCTAGTGGTGTAAAGAAAATTGACCCTGAAAAAGATCACTGTGCAGGGAGGAGAAATTTTAAAAAATAATGAAAGCTTCATACATGACACAACTTTTAAACCTGTTTAATGCCTATATACAGAAGTATATCCTTCTTTTTAAGTAAACTAAATTATATTTTTCAGTTCATTCGATTTTTAAAACGTCGCAAATTTGAGACATTTATTAAATTTTAAGTTATTTTACTGTTATGCATTAAGACTCCATTTTGTTTGAAATTGCACCCAGTGATAGTGTTTCGGAAATATGTAGATCCAGCAATCTGTTTAAATGATTCTCTAACTTTGGAGAACTGCGAGAATAGAAAGTGAGCACAAATAGTTAACAGAACGGAACGCGGCAAGAGAAATTCAGCCAATATAGGGTGCCGTTTATTGACCAATATGGAGCCCTTCGAATTATGTTCGTCAGCTGGATATCGCGAAATTTAATCACTTATTATTTTGGTTTTTACTGACCGCAGTCCATTCATCTTGTTTGAAACATATTTTTAGGGAATTTCTTTATTCGCACCAAAACTAAAAACTTAACTTCATCATTTAGTCTGTAATTAACTTTCTTAAAATATAGAATTACAGTTACCTTAAATACATTTATATTCCTTATGCTGAGAAATTGCACGTCAGTTTTGAGTAGTCGAAGTTTCTCGTCAGGAAGCAGCGCCAAGAATATTTTAGCACCCCGATCCCTCGGCAGAAAAAGTCTGTTTTGTGAGGCAAACTAACTTGTTCCTTCAAAATGAGATATAAAATAATCTAGACGATGAGGAGTTATGGATCCTTCATATTTAGTGATTATTTCATGACAAAAGTTCTTACAAGTCTCGTAGTGAAGAAAACAAAGTTGAAGCTTTCAACGGCTATCGCTATTATTACAACAAATTAACCACGCTTGATAAACCATCTTTAACGAAGTTCTTAGCCGTGAAAAAATGTTGATATTTGAAGTGCTGTTCTTGAAACGCATTTAACGCATTCATATTCGGAGAAATCATTTACACCATAAGAATGTCTTTCAGTTATAGCCTGCATTTTCTACAATTTTTACATTAGTTTCCAGAAAAAATATTTTATGCATACGAAGAAGATGGTTATTTTTCGAAAGAGCAGAGGTCTAAGCTTCAAAGAAAGTTTTCCAGTTCTGTTCAGCTGGGAAACTGCAATACCATGTAATAAAGTGTACATTTATAAATATATTGATTTATTACTTAAACTGAGAGCCGTTTTCTGCATAAACCATGCCTTCATGATGATTAAAATGTATGCATAAATGTATCGTGTTTTTAATGTTGAACATTCTGTAATAAAGGTCTTACTTCTTTGTAAATTGTGTTCGTATATTTGACGTTGAGTTGCTAAATAGCTAATGAAACTGTGCCACAACATGTGACTGAAAACATCTGGGACACAAACACTTGATTGTAAGGCAATTAAATGGGGAAAAAAGCAAGTGATATAAAGTACACTGCTGGCCACCCAAAATGCAGCACCAAGAAGGAAGCATCCGATTGGCCTGAAATTCGCAGCATGCGTCACCCGCGAGAGGACATGCAAACGATTAGCATTGCAGGGCATATGCAAATCATGTGCTGCCGGCACGCCACCGAGAAGCACTATAAGAAGGGTGCACAGAAGGCGGGGTGTAAGTAGTGGAAGTGTGTTGTGCTGCCGGACATGTGCGTGGGAAGTTTTCTGATGCCTCGTCGCAGAATACAGCAGTTATTCCAAATCGTTTCGGAGTATGATAGAGGACGAATAGTGGCTTATCGCGACAGCGGTTTATCGTACCGAGACATCGGCGCCCGTGTGGGACGACATCCAGCCACAGCGATGCGAGTATGTATTCGGTAAGTGCAGGAAGGACGGACGGACCGACGTAAGCGATTGCCGCAGTCGCAGCATACCACCGAACAACAGGACCGGCATGTTGTGCGGCGGGCATTGACGGCTCGCACCGCCACATCACGAACGTTCGCGCAGGAATTAGTGTGTGTTGCGCAACAACCTGTGTCTGCACGTACCGTTCGACGTCGTCAGCAGGAGCGGGGACTTGTCGCACGGCGCCCATTGCTACGATTACAATTGACGTTACACCACCGGCGAGTGCGGCGGCAGTGGGCCCTTGAACGCCGCACCTGGACTACGGAATGGCGCGACATTGTCTTCTCCGACGAATCCCGCTTCTGCCTGCAACACCACGATGGGCGGATCCGCGTGTAGCGGCACCGCGGTGAGAGACTGTATGACGCCTGCATTATGTATCGCCATACCGGTCCGTCGCCTGGCGTTATGGTTTGGGACGCAATTGGATATGACACCCGCACCCCTCTGGTACGCATCGCCAGGTACACTTAACAGCCACCGCCCCATCTCCGACGTTTTGGAGCCTGTAGTCCTCCCTTACCTGCAGGACCTGCCAGCGGCCACGTTTCAAAAGGACAATGCGCCTCTGCACGTGGCACGCCTCGTACAACAATTCTTCACGGCCCGCCAGGTGTCAATGTTGCAGTAGCCCGCATGTTCTCCCGATATGTCGCCCCTCGAACACGTCTGGTCACTGATCGGCAACCGTGGCCCGGAAAGCACCACCCGCGGCTACGCCTGATGAACTGTGTCAACGTGTGGAAGCAGCCTGGACCGATATACCCCAAGCCCACATCCAAAGCCTCTTTCGTTCGATGCCGCGGCGTGTAGCGGCCGTTATTGCCAGCCATGGGGGCCACACGAACTATTGATGTTTGCGTGTTCCGCAAGTCGCACGGGCCTGTAAGCTCAATCGTTTCATCTTTGTATCCGTTGTTGTGTGCAGTAAATCTAGCTTTGCTATCTCGTGTCCTCCTTGGTGTTGGATTTTGGGTGACCAGCAGTGTACTTATGCCATACATTTATTTATGGCGACTGATCATAAAGAAATAATTACTCTAAGAACTGATATCTTGAAATTTCACCCCACACGAGTATGAATGATTTTCTAGTTATTTGGAGAGCATCGCCCTCACAGTCCCTGCAGACGTTTAGACCGACCCTTTTTTCTCTGTGACATTGTACCTTTTACAGGTTCCTCAATCAGCTTTTTAAGTGGTTGGTTGGGAAGTGGCGACCCCCATAGTTGAGCTGACTTTTTCAAGCAGATGTTTCCCATTTTATTTTTCTTGCGTTATCAAGACAGGTACAGCCATAGGTTGCTGGGGGGTTAGTACCAGAGTTTAGTTCTTCGTTTTGTCCTGCCCTCTTTACTTTTCTCTGTTTTTCCGGGCTTGGTTTGCTAACTCTACCTGCATATTTGCCGTGTGAGGTGACCGGAAAAGTGGAGATGGAGATGCTGAGTTTCCTGAAGATGTAGTTTCCCTCCAGTGGCCAACACTCACCTCTCTCCCCATCTGCACACAAAACAGGCAGCTAAGAACTTAACCCATTAATAGTCAATGAACGCTGTGTCCGAGTGGAACCCAAGCTTCTAACGACTCGTCGTTATGTACGCCAGGCAGAGTTTGGGAATAGTGCAGTCATAGAAGAATTCTACTGAGACACAGGGAAGTCGAGGTGCACACCAAGTAAGCCTAACCTATCAAGGGACTACCTTCACACTAACCCTAGAGCTGTGCTTTCCGTCCTACGGGGCTTGCGAAACTCAAACTCTCTTGTTTGGTGAGCAAAGAAGCCAGTGGATGAACCTTTCTGCTTTCTCGTGGCATCCTCAAATGTTTCCCATGGTTCTAAATCTAAACGGCCTCTTGATGAACAGATATACACTGAAGAGCAATTGAATTAGAGACAGCTGGCGTTATGCAAATGTGGCGCTGTTGGCGGCCCTGTAAACGGAAACGACATGACGTATGCAGCGACCCGACAATATAAGGAGTGATGCGACGGGAATCAGTAAGAGTCGGACTCAGTATGGGTAAGACGAAGGATCTAAGCGCATTTGATCGTGGGCAAATTGTCGGGGCCCGAAGAATGGGTCACTCCATCTCGGAAGTCATGCAGGCACTGGGATTTTGACGAGCCACTGTGTTACGGGTGCACCGTGAGTACATCGAATCCGGTAAAACCATCCCTGCTAGGGCCAACTGCCGTGGACAACAGCGTGTGGATAAGCGGGGTCATTGTCGGATAGCTCACATTGTAACAGCGGATAGACTGGCCACAGTGCAAGAAATCACTCTGCAATTTAACGCTGGTGCACAAAAACGTGTAAGTAGCCACACCATCCAGAACCATCTCCTCGCTATGGGGTACAGAAGCTATCGTCCCACGAGGGTACCGCTGCTGACCGCACATCACAGGGTGCAAAGATTAGCATGGGCGCGGGAACATCGCCGCTGGACCCTAGACATGTGGGAAAATGTTGCCTGGACTGATGAGTCGAGATTCACGTTGGTACATGCGGATGGCAGGATACGAGTACTGCGCAAACCACATGAAGCGATGGATCCTTCTTGCCAGCAGGGTAATCTTAAAGTTGTTGGGGGTGGCATTCTCGTCTGGGGACTGTTTACGTGGACTAAAATGGGACCCCTGGTACGTGTGACATCGTCTCTCACAAGTCAACGTTACCGGGATATCCTGGACGACCATTTGCTCCCGTTTGTGCGTCTTCAACATCCTACTGGGAACCTCATCCTACAACAAGACAATGCGCCGTGCCATCGCTCCCGAGTTGTATCCGAATGGTTGGATGAACACTCCATCGACGTGACCTCGCTTCCTTGGCCAGCTAGGTCACCTGATCTCAATCCCATCGCGCATATCTGGGATGCCATCGAGAGAGAGGACCCCCTCCATCAAATCTTCATGAACTGTGGGAGCTTGTTCAGGTGTCGTGGATCCGTATGGCTTCCCAACGCTTCCGGTGTCTTGTCGAGTTCATGCCGAGACGAATCGCCACCGTTATCAGGGCGAAAGGTGGTGCTACACGTTACTAGACAGGTATCTCTAATTTAATTGCTCTTCAGTGTATATCAAACAGATCCACGTGCATTAGGATACGACGCTCTCTTGACATCATTCTCATAAGCAGGGTGTCCCTCAATGTAAAATCGTATATCTGACATTGTTGGACCTTCGCATAAGCGCGAACGTTTTCTTACAGTGTGCAGCACTCTTTTATGTGGATGATATCCAAAGGCATGTTTTTTTTTATAGCTACAATTGAAATTAGTGACTGACAACATGGCTTCAGCATCCAATAATTGTTGTGTTCTTCCTTCTGGAAACACCGCTTTTGTTTCTATCGCAGGTGGGGACTTCATCTAATTTCTGATCTGCATTTGGGCTCCACAGCCATGCCAGTTTTTCCAGAGACAAAGTGCGTCTTATTATGCATTTTGCTCACATGTGACAGCTTAAGATTTCCGGAATGAAAGCTTTGAGACAGAACGAGTTTTGGGTGTGTCCTGGGAAACATATAGTGTCATTAATCAGTAGGTGCCATTTTGTCATTCGGGAAAAATTAGATTATGGTTGTGTGGTGTATGGCTGGGTCAGTCAGTCGGTGTTCCTTCCCCTGGATACTGAGTATCATCAGGAGTAACGTTTGCGTGCGAGTACCGTTTTTACCCCTCCTGTGCTATATGCCAAATGGAATGAACAGCCACTGGATTTGCGTCGACTGCCGTAGTCGCTTCCGTTCTACTTGCATTCAAGTTCACTTTCAGGTCACTCGTTATATACCCGCAGAATGCTTGGCATATTAACAATCTCCCCTTGTGAGTTCCAACTTTTGGACGCCGGATGCCTGTCCTAGCAGGAGATGCTGGAATCGATTTGTCGTTGATCTGAGAGCCCAGAAGGTTTGAGAAGCCTCCATCTCTTGGTGTCAGTTAATACCTCTCTAACAATGTGGCCAAAACAGTAAGACTATACTAGTAATCCGATTTATTGGCTTAGGAATATATAAATGAGCGTTTCTAAGCTTTTGCACATCAATCAGATGGCTTTTTCAAGGAAGTTAGACCGTGCGGTTTCTTCTGTCTATCGTCCTTGAAAAAGCCATCTGGTTGATGTGCGAAAGCTTGGAAACGCTTATTTATATATCCCTACGCCAATAAATCGGATTAGTGCTGTAGTTTTATTTTTTACATAATTGGTGTACAGTTTCTCGTTATTAATGTGGCCAAAATCAGGTACCATTGCACTTGTATATAAGGAACTTTATGCTAAGCACCAGTTTTCTCACTCCGACTTTGTTTCCACATGCACAGATGGCTCGAAGTCAGGTGAAGTGGGATCTGTTATCTATATCGATGATCGCGCCGAGAGATTCCGCCTTCGGTCACTGCATTTTCAGCGGAAGTGCATGCTATGTACCTTGCACTACGTGACACAAAGTACAGCGCTACTTCTGCGGAGGGTGAAGAGTTCTTTCCTCGTGACTTGAAGGAAAAGCACATCACCCATGCCGGGACTCGAACCCGGGACCAGCTAGAACGACTAGTTAGGATCATAATGTAGAGCCAAGAATAAGAATGTAGAACGCTTGTTAAGCTGTAGATGTCACCAATCCTGTGAGGCAGCGTATGCATATACTTTTTGTGGATACATCATCGTTATGATCAAATGTTTCATAAATTGTAAGTACTTTCATCTATTTACATTTACGACCAAAACCAAATATTGGCAAAGAAACTGAGACAAATTTGAGAATTGGCAATTACCTCATGTAATGAGCTGAACTGATAGATTTATTTTAAAGGACCGAACTGTAAGATTTAAGAACACAAAAACTCTTTACTGGGAGACCTCTTTTCAGATGAATGTTGTCTTATCTAGGTGTTTAAGTGTGTGCCTATTAATTAGTCTTCGCGCCAAGGACAACGTCGTATAACCGTGGATAAAACTTAATAATTGCTCGGCCAGGGTCGTTACAATACATTCCTGCGTATAGTGCTGCTTTCACGAAGTCTCAGTTTGCGATTTGTAAGACTTAATATTTTCGTTTTTGATTTAACATTTCAAAATGGCGGGGTCAAAAATAACAGGTTTCCCGATTTACAGTGGACTTCAAAACTCTTAGTTTGCACCGAGTGAATTTCAGTTACTAAAAAGAAAAATCAAGGCTGCTGTCAATTGCTCAACACAGCTTCAGCTACCCACACCGGCCACTGAATTAGAAACTTTTATTCGATACCAGGTGGAACTTCCTTTAGCCCGAATAACAGCATTTATGCTGTTCGGCATAGATTCCACAAGGTGTTGGACGTCTACAGCATAACAGGCGTTCTGCATTCTTATTCTTGGCTCTACAGTTCAGTGTGAACCTCGGCTTCCTCAACAAGTTTTTGCCATTGTTATACAGAGTGTTTTTGCCAGGTGTTCTATCCAGAGAGTGTTTTTGCCAGGTGTTTTATCCAGCGAGTGTTTTTGCCAGGTGTTCTATACAGAGAGTGTTTTAACTGGCTCAGATTTGACGAAAGAGGACTGCGCTGCGAGATCTGTTTTCGTAACATGTTCCATACGTTCTCAGTGGGAGTTCATTCAGATCTGGGCTTTGTGGTGGTCAGGAAGGATGGTGGAAATTTGCTGTCATGTTGGCTGAACACATGTTGCGCGATGGACAGTAGCATTGTCGTCCATGAAACAGCCGTCATCTGCTGGATAAAAACTCAACATCGCAGGATGGACTTGATCAGCAACAATGTTCTGATAATTCTTGGCAGCAATATCAGGGACCACGTTCCACATCTCCCAGCAATATCAGGGGACATGTTCACGTTCAGAAAGTGTTCCACACCATGACACTTCCACCAGAATCCCGAGTTCTGTTTTCAAGGCAAGCTGTGTCCTTTGCTTCATGGAGCTCCCGCCAAACTATCTGCTTAACGTGGGTACGGAAGAAGGGGTACCGCGACTTGTCAGACCAGAAGACGTTTATTGAGTGTCGAGTCACGGTGTTCCTGACATCACTGTAGATGAAGGTTCCGGTTTTTCGCAAAAATCAGTGGTTTCCATCTAGGCATGTGACTGCCAATACTTATCCTCTTCAGTTTCCTGCGCATAGTTCGCTGAAATGTAGGTCGGGAATAGTTGTCATTGAATGCTTTGGCAATTGCTGCACACAGGAAGCTGTTTCTCCGTACAAGCCGCCTCAGCCGAGGGCAATCTTGTTCCTGACAGATTTTCATCGCGCCACAAATATTAGACAAGCGGTGTCAATTATTTTTTCACTACTTAAAGACCCTGGATATTTCGCCTTCTGAGAAACCAGTAAGCCCTAGTGATTTCAAAATCGTCGCTACAGCCAAACCGGCGCCCACAATAACCGTTTACCGAACTCTGAAAGATCATTTGCTTTTTCCATGCTGATCAACACTACTATTGATAATTATTGATAAGCAGAAGTCTTAAATAGTTGCCTAGATCACGTGGTGACGCACGTGAATACGTATTTTACATATACGCTGCGTAAAAGAAGTTTCACCTGGTATTGAATAAAAGTTTCTAATTTAGTGGCCGGTGTGTGTAGCTGAAGCTGTCTTGAGCTATTGGCAGCAGTCCACTAGGGAGGCGCTAGGTCCATTTACACGTTAAGGGCAACTGTACGACCGGAACTTACTTTTTTTTTTTGTTCTCCCGTGTGTTAAGCTTACGTGTATGCTCTGTGAGACCGACAGATAGAAAATAAACAGCATCGTATTAAGCAAGTTCTTGGATTTTGGTCTTTTAGCTTTCGCCGGAAACGCACGCAGGAAGTGGTACTTGCGCAGCTCCTCATGACATTATACTTGCTGTGTAGCAACATTGCCTCTATGTGCCAGACGTGTAATTCACCTCTGAATGTTCATGTTTTGTGTTCATGTCGTTTTAATCATTAACGTACTCATTTCATGCTTTTACCTAATACACAAGAGAACCTAGAAACCTTGGGCTGCCTTTAAACGATCACGTTTCATTTGTGTAGGCAACTCTCAGAAGTCGTCGCTGGAAATAAAATTCTACGAACCCCAGCCTTCCTTGCATTCGAAATCGCTTCGAGTCGCGTACTACACTGAGGTGCTAAAAAAAAAAAAACTGAGAAGGGTTCTACCATTACCATTACACGCCACCACACCTATGCGGTAAATGGTATCAACCGCAAACGACGTATACACTGAGTGGCCACTTTATTATGACCACCACCTCAGTACTTCGTTGGGCCACCTTTTGCCTTTAAAACTGCGTCGATTCTTCGTGGCATGGACTCCACGAGATGTTGATAAGTGGTTTGTGGAAACTGATACCATGCTTGATGAATAGTACTTTCCAGGAGTGTGAGATTGCAGGATTGTGGATCCAGCTGTCTGATGGCTCGTTCAACTTCATCCCACAAATTCTCAATTGGGTTGAGATCTGGAGATTGTGGGGACCACCTAAGCAAAGTAAACTCACCGGTATGTTCCTGAAACCAATCATGTACAATACGAGTACTATGGCAGGACTCATTATCTTGTTGAAAGTAGCCATCGCCATTGGGATAAACCATCCACATGACAGGATGCACTTGGTCCGCAACGACGTTTAGATATGATGTGCCAGTCAGACGTTGATCAACACGAATTAAAGGGCCCGAAGCATGTCAGGAAAGCATTCCCCAAACCATATCGTTGCCTCCACCAGCTTGAAGGGTTGTAGCAATGCATTTGGGGTTCATGCTTTCGTGCTGTTTCCGCCAAATTCTCACTCCGCCATCGGCATGGTGCAACTGAAAACGTGATTCATCGGACCACATAATTTGTTTCCAATTATCGACTGTCCAATCCTTGTGCTCCTGTGCGAACTGGAAACGTTTTCTCTTGTTAACTGCAGACAGCAAAGGTGTTCGAACAGGCCTTCGGCTGCCATATCCCATCCGATGCAGTGTACGGCGAACAGTGCATGCAGAGATCATTTGAGGGGATCCTTGATTAAGATGGTCTGTAATTTGCTGCACTGTTGCCCTTCTGTTGTCTGTTACCAGTCTGGACACTCTCCGTTTCGCCCGAGCAATCACTAATTGATGACGACCACACGTTGCACGTAGAGACCCAGTTTTTTGGCTGACAGTCCAGTCTTTAAACACTTTAACAACAGCTGCTCTGGATCATTTCACGAATGCGGCGGTTTGGGTGATACTCGCTCCATGGCTCCGAGCTCCTATAATCATCCCACATTGAAAGTCCGTCAAATCACCTTTTTTACCCATCTCGTCACCCAAAAATCACTTCTACTACTGTATAAGCCTTCCCTTTTTATTCTAGCCTCGCCCTCTGGCGGGAACAGCGTGCAGCCATAGCTCATTTGCTTAAAACTGTCAGGTGGTCATAATAAAGTGGCCACTCAGTGTATATAGAAGCAGATATCTCCGCAAGCTCAGGTAGTAGCATTCGCAGTATAGGTGGCAGCTTATCAGGATTTAAGCAATTTCGAACGTGGTATGATAATCGGCGCTAGGGAGAATGTCCGTCTCCGAAATAACCACGAAATTTAGTTTTAAATGGTTAACAATTTCGATTGTGTACCTGGACTACACAAACTCAGGGGAGAAACCTAGAGTGCGCGACTGGTGTGGCCGTAGAAGAGCCACGGATGATCGAGGACAGCAGCGTCTAGCACGCATCGTAACATCCGCCCGGCGTGCAACATTGCCGCAAATCACAGCGCATTTCCATGCTGGGACCAGTAGTAGATCAACGTTCTGACAGTGCAACGTTGTCTGCGTTCTGTGGGGCTGACCCAACGATACAAGGCCGGGTGCCTCACCTGTGCTCGGGAAAACCACCATTGGACGCAAGATGACTGGAAACATGTAGCCTGGTCCGACGACACAAAGCTGTGCGCCTTGCCTGGGCTCGGGAACACCACCATTGGGCTCAAGATGACTGTAAACGTGTAGCCTGGTCCGACGACACAAAGCTGTGCGCCTCGCCTAGGCTCGGGAACACCACCATTGGACGCAAGATGACTGTAAACATGTAGCCTGGTCCGACGACACAAAGCTGTGCGCCTTGCCTAGGCTCGGGAACACCACCATTGGACGCAAGATGACTGTAAGCGTGTAGCCTGTCCCAACGACACAAAGCTGTGCGCCTCGCCTAGGCTCGGGAACACCACCATCGGACGCAAGATGACTGTAAACGTGTAGCATGATCCGACGACACAAAGCTGTGCGCCTCGGCTGGGCTCGGGAACACCACCATTGGACGCAAGATGACTGTAAACGTGTAGCTTGGTCCGACGATACAAAGCTGTGCGCCTCGCCTGGGCTCGGGAACACCACCATTTGACGCAAGATTACTGTAAACGTGTAGCCTGGTCCGATGACACAAAGCTGTGCGCCTCGCCTAGGCTCGGGAACACCACCATTGGAAGCAAGATGACTGGAAACGTGTAGCCTGGTTGGACGACACAAGGATTAGCGCCTCGGCTGGGCTCCGGAACAGCGCCATTGGACGCAAGAAGACTGGAAACGTGTAGCCTGGTCCGACGACGCAAAACTGTGCGCCTCGCCTGGGCTCGGGAACACCACCATTGGAAGCAAGATGACTGGAAACTTGTAGCCTGGTCCGACGACACAAAGCTGTGCGCCTCGCCTGGGCTCCGGAGCAGCGCCATTGGGCGCAAGATGACTGGAAACGTGTAGCCTGGTTGGACGACACAAGGCTTTGCGCCTCGGCTTGGTTTGGGAATACCACCATTGGACGCAAAATGACTGGAAACATGTCTCCGACGAATCGCGGTGCCAACTGTTTCGGGAAGATGCCCGACTCCGGTGAAGCGACAACCCCAGGAGGCAATGGATCCCGCATGCCTACAGGGGACAGCGCATGCCGGTAGTGGCTCTGTTCTGATGCGGAGTGTTTTCAGCTGGCACGTATTAGGATCCCGCATATCTTTGCAGACCGCTCTGACCTATGGAGGATACGTAACCATCTTTGAGGATCATTTGCACCCCTTCACGTCGTGCAACCACTTGGAAGGGTGCGACCTCTTTCAAGACGACAATGCGCTACCACACACGTCCACATTCGCTTGATCATGGCCGAAGGACCATTCCACTGACTTTGGTATCCTGACTTGACCCCCTCGTTTACCGGGTTTAAATGACATCGAACACATGTGCGATGTTGTTCAACGTGCCGTCCTCCCCAGACTTTCTGTAATTTTAAGTATGCGTCTTTCCAAGTTTTTGACAAAATCTAATGCAAATTCGTTGATAAATTTTTTCGACATGACAAATGCAACAGCTTCACACACGTAAGAACAAAGGACCGGGTGAGCAGGGGTGGCATGAGTGATGTCACCCCTGCTCACCCGGTCTATGTCGAAAAATAGATAGATAGCACTATGTACCGATATTCTGCAGGTGTCGTACTGAGAACACGAGCTCCCCCGTGACGTTTGCCACACTCTCCATTTGTTTGAAATGATTTCCAAATCCTTGAAACAACACTGTGGCTGACGTCGAACTCCCTGGCAACATCGGTTATTTTTCGCCCTTCTTCAATCTTGCCAATAATACGGCCACGCGTAAAATCATCTAGGTGATGTCGGGAAGACATACTGAAAATTGCAAGTTCGTCAATTGATTCTTTCCCTTTGAACTTTGCGTTTGAACAACAACGGTCAATACGCGTCAAATCCTTTATATCTCTTATCAGCGCTATGACGTCACGAACAAGTTCGGCAATCCAAAATTTGCATACGCACAACACGTCTTACTGTATCCCGCACTTATGCTAATTTCCACATTTTCCTGCCTTCCATTTTATGGTTGCTATCGTTGCTATTGTCATCCGTCCTTAGCAATTGTTCGGCAGTGTATGTATACATACCGGGTGATTGAAAAGTCTTGCACATTTTGAAAACGTAATAACTTGCAGAGTTTGAGAGTAGGGCAACGTGGTTTGCGTAGAAATGATCAGAATGAAATCGGGTTTTTTTATGAAATCACATAAATTTTTACTCATTTTATTTACATTTTTCATCGCCAGATGGCACCATAGGCGAACAGGTCTGCGATAGTGGGTATAAAAGCAGCAACTGGGAAGCAACCACAAGTCATAGCGGTCCGTGTCCGTATGCTGTCATTACCGGACAAAGCGCTCCTAGTGAAATTGTTCTATTGTAACGCTGAATGTGCGAATGCTGCGTTCAGAGCCTACCGGTCACTGAAAGGTGATCGCAGTGGGGAAGGACCGATGGAAAGTGCTGCGCTGCGGCAAATGGTGCAAAAAATCGAGGAAACGGGATCTTTGGCAGCACGCCCGCGAAGCGGTAGACCACGAACACGTGCTGCTGCGCCAGAGACGATTAGGCAGGAAATAGATGTGCTTGCAATGTCATCCGCACATGGCGACTCCAGTGCTCGCCATGTTTCTTGGCAAACAGGCATTCCATACGGGACTGTAAGGCGAACACTATGACGGATTCTGCACAGATACCCATACAAACTGCAACGGCATCACGAACTGCAAGCTGGCTATTACGTGCAGCGTCAGGAGTTCGCAGCATGTTTTTTTCGGCAGGTGGATGTCGACGAGAACTGGCTGATGAACGTTTTATGAACTGATGAGGCACACGTTTCCCTAAACGGAGCGGTTAACAGGCACAACTGCCACATCTGGGACACGGAACACCCCCGAGCAGTCGTTGAAGCGCCACTTCATCAGCCGAAAGTGACAGTGGGGTGTGGATTCACGGCTTTCTGTATTATCGGTCCTTTTTTTTTATTATTTGGAGAGGTCCGCGGCACCTCCTTCGAAACCGCTTCAGTGACAGGTGCACGTTATGCGAACATGTTACGAACGTACGTTATCCCTAGCTTGCAAGAGCGGGATACAGTGAATCTGTGCACATTTATGCAGGATGGAGCACCACCCCACATCGCACGTTCCGTTAAGCTACTGCTGCAAGAGACGTTTAGCGCAAATTGTGTGTTGAGCCGACACTTTCCGTAGGCCTGGCCTCCTCGGTCACCAGACTTCACACCCTGCGATTTCTGGCTCTGGGGTTACCTTAAATCACAAGTGTACAGATGTCGCCTCACTTCATTGGCCATGCTGAAAGATACCATTCGACACCATGTGGCAGCTATACCACCGGACATGCTCTTCAATGCCGTCCATGGTGTTTTCTCTCGTCTGCAGACAGTGCTGGAACAGGACGGCCATCAAATTGAACACCTGGTACAATGAGGTGTCTAACCTGGTACAATCAGGTATCTATTTTTCTCGACACTTCTAACCTGTGGTTGCTGCGCCATCTGGCGATGAAAAATGTAAGTAAAATGTGTAAATATTTACGTGATTTCATAATAATACCCAATGTCATTCTGATCATTTCTACGCAAACCGCGTTGCCCTATTCTCAAAACTCAGCGAGTTATAACGTTTTCAAAATATGCAAGACTTTTGGATCACCCGGTATATATACAAACTATATAAAACAGTTTGGTACCCCCCCCCTTATACACGCGCAGGAGCAAAGCAGTTGCGGAGACGCGACATAGGCGCCTCTGTTGGTGAATTGTGGAACTTAGCGAACACAACTCTAAAACTATGATAGCTAGGGCAGAAATGTAAATTGCAAAGTTGTAAAACTGACTTTGCTTATTAGGAATCGATATAACTGTTTTATTAAGTACACATTATATACGTATTTGCATTCTACGAAAAATCACAATCTTATATTATTAAATTTAGTCGATCTACATCATAAAAAAAGGGTTCATTATATCATTATATTCCCGAAAAATGTGGGGGCCCTTTACAATAAAGTGCTAATATCTCATAGGCGTAACCCCTCAGTGGTTACGCCTATGAAATATTAGCACGTTGGTTTCATTGTCCAATTGCGCCCGCGACCACCGAATGAAGCTTTGCCTTACGAGAAATTTGCATTTCCTCTATTAGACAATCGACATGTCCTGACCCACCACAATCGGTAGGCTTCTCTTTTTTTTTTTTTTTTTTTTTTTTTTTTGGATTGGAGGTTTAACGACCACCGTGAGCAACTCAATGGGCTATAAGCAGTCGCCCGTCCCTAATTTAGGGTCACTGGTTCCAGGGAA